>CM063112.1:54870074-55584138 GCA_031841125.1 Acanthococcus lagerstroemiae | reverse complement strand
GAATTATTGGAAAAATCTTCAATGGCAACCACGTCAATCTGTATGCATCTGGATATGAATAGTGATGCATAATTAGGAGAGACTTGCCCAAATTAGCTGTTGAGAATGTAGAAATTTGAGTTGGCTACAATTTCACTGCCTTGACCTAAAGGGGTGATATTTCTCACCGAATTGTGTGAAGAAAATTGCACGCTTTCAGCCCCTCACATCTTTGAAATTCGCTATGGGGGGTGAATTATTTGGACATGCTTCTTGTACAGTTAGATTTCAACACGGTGGAAACTGTTACCCTCTTAGCGGTTCTTCTTCAGATAGTGAAAATTGCGCTTGTAGACATATTGTCTATTAGGCAAGTAGAAGGGATGAAATTGGTTGACATTTTGACACGTCTAACTACGTTTTTTAGTTTTCTAATATTCTGACGCTGAAGTATAACTTTATCAAAATTAGGCTGTCGAGCTAAGTCTCTTGAATAACGTTAACACATTCTAGCCATGTATGGTAAATGTACCCATTTCCGATTACTACCCAGTTCCGGACAGCTAACATTTGTGTTCATGTTGGGTTCGTGTCAAATTCAAGTATTTACGCAAGGTTAATGAGCGTGGGTCGGTATTGCAATTCTAATTAGTTCCTGAACATAACCGGAAGGATTACGAGAGTTCTCCCCTCATAAATTATCAACTTCGTATTTTTAAAGATCCATAGGTCCTTGAACTTCGGACCAGCGTTCGAATGTTGAAGTGGTCTAATAAATCCCTCCTTATCTGGCCCTAAATGAATCAAGTGGCCATGTGGATAACGAAGGACTAGAGAAATCAGATTTACCTCAAAAGGAAAAATATGAACACCGTGTCCCACTATAGTTAGTGAGTGGTAAGCAGTCGTTCGATTTTATCTGTTGTTTGTTTTAAAACAATGTAAGTTGATATTATATGCTTACACAGTACGCACGTGATTGAACAGGTGTGCATTTTTTCTTCCGTTTTCACTTATGCTAGTAAATTTCATACATTCAATATTACTGCGTGTTCCTCGAAACGCAATATTGCAACCTTTCTTTCGACTATGAAAAGTCACATTCATGAGCAAGTCGAAGTACCCAACCTTGCATACGTGAAGAGAATAAATTTTATATGATTCAGAATGCATAGAAATACTTTTCGAAACTCCTGATGGAGTTCTACGAGAGTATAAGCATCTAACTGTATTTGTAGAGTTTGAAAAGAAGTATGAAAGATTGAAAGTGGAAAAACTCTGGCAGGGGGCCATTGATAAGTCTAGCAGAGAGGAGACTTAGAGATTTGAAGTCCTAACAGAGAAATCGCTTCACAACTAGCATCATTCGGATATTCTGCAGTAACTAGCCCCCTCCCCTTTCCTGTGTTGAAAATAACTGCAGACATAACTAACCACCTTAATGAATTATCCCAGTGAAGGTTATTCTCTAAGTAGATTTATAGAGATGGTAGTTGAAAGATGGTGCTTAGTTTTGATTTTCAACTTTTCAATCTCTCCCTCTCCCCTTGATCGGTTTCATTCTTTGTTAAGAAAATCTACCAATTTTGAGGTAATTCGTGTCGCAGTTGGATCGAAGTATGGAAAATAACCCTGATTTCGAAAGTCTTCATTTTTAATTGGGTGCTGTATGTTCGTACTAATGTTTTCTTCCTTTCAGGTTTGGTAGTTTATTAGGCCACTAAATCTGCTCAAAAATCAATTTCCACCTCACCTCGGCCCTAGGGTTCCTAAAAGCCGTTTTGTGAAGCCTGAGTGGAAGAAACGATAGAGAAAATGAATTTGAAAAAGGATTTCAGTAACTCTAACCTCTCTCAGACTTCAGAGAAAAAAACATTTTGGTCTACAGTTGACAAAATCAGCTAAAAATGGAACACAAACTTTCAAAACCAAAGTGTTTATAAGAAAATCGTAGTGTTTCTCTATAAGAAGTTCAACCCTTTTGCAACACACGTTATTTTCAATTTTTTTTCTTCAACTCGATTGACATGTCCTCTTAATTCATAGGATCTGTTGGAGGGGGCGGACAGCGGGGGGGGGGGTACTGTGTGCTGCCTAATTTTTGCAAAATCTATAAAATCTATACGCAGAACCTACTTAGTGAACAGTAAATTTCTGTTTTTTGATGGGTCGATGGAATAACAGTTAATCGAATTCGTCCCAGGTTGTGTATTGATGTCTCACTTCAAAATCGAATGCTTCAGTTGCAGTTGTGAACTTTGTCAGTTTTGTCAATTTGTTTGTCTCGAATTTGAAAAGGTTTGATTTCCATAGGAACCTTTATAAAGAAGTCGCCTTGATTTCAATAACGTAACCAAACTTCACGGTATGAGAACTAGATAACACCACTCACTACTTCGTTATTCAACTTGAATGGGCTGTACGTCACCATCCCCATATCATGTATGAATATTTTGGCAAGGGAGGGAAGAAGATCGGGAGCTGATAGCCCGAAATAGCACAAAATGGACCTAAAACTATAACACCAATTACGACTCTGAAATTTAACTGAAGAGAAGGGCCATACGTTATCTGTCTTTCGTAGGAGGAGGGAGAGCACGAAATTCGGATATAATTCCACGAAACAGCACAAAATTAGCCCAAGATTATGACACCACTCATAACCCTGGAATCTAATGCGGTGGAGGGTGTCCTTGTCAGAAAGTTTTGGAAGGGGGAAGACAAAATTCGGATTTGATGGCACGAAATAGGACAGTATTACAAGGGGCGAGAAAAAAGCTGAAAGCCAAAAGCTGAAAGCCAAACCTTTTTCCCTTCAAGGTCAGGAGTTGAAAGATAATGATAAAATGTCAATAGCGAAATCAAAATCTTTTTATTTTCCACTTTTATGCAACTTTTCTTCACTTTTACAGTCATCTGATTGGTACTTTGCTTTACCCCGCTTGGTTCCAATCAGGGACGAGAAAGAAGCTGAAAGCCGAAAGCCGAAAGCCAAAGCTTTTTTCCCTATAAGGTCACAAGTTGAAAGCTAAATGATAGAAAGTCAAAAGCGAAATCAGAAGCCAGTAGAGTTTTCTCTGGAAGCTAAATCCAAAAACAAAATCTTTATATAGGGCTTTCACGTCCCTGAGTATTATGACACTAACGACGATCCATGGGAGCAGGAGAGTTGCCAGTCTCCCTTCCAGCCTTCCAACCACCATCTTTCAATATCTCGGGAGGTTCGTGAGCATGAAATCTGCGCTGGCTGACATAAAATAGCATAAAACTGCGACATCATTCCGGAGGCTAAACTCTAATTGGGAGGAGGGGACTGAATGTCACTAGTCCAAAACTCCAAATGGAAAAATCTAAGGGCCAACCTCGAGTTCTATGGCAAGAAACAGCTTAAAATTACTGTACAGCAAGACCCCAAAATCCAGCGGGAGCTGTTTGTCCCCGCTCCCTAGCCATCCCAATTATCGTTGAATATCTCGGGAGGTGGGTGTGCATAAAATTTGTGGTTGCTAGCACAAAATAGCATGATATTACAGTACCACTAACGTGGAAATCAAATTTAAAACACTGGTACTTTGAAATTAAATTTAAGAAGGTTGAAATCAATGTAGGAATATCTTTTTTTTTGGGGGGGGGGGGGCGATTTTGAAATACAATTGGAGGCCCTCAATCTTTCGATATCTCAAGGGGTGAAAGAGCACAAAATTAGGTATTGGTGGCACGAAATGAACTGAAAACGATTACACCATTTACGATCTTGAAATCCATTTTGATGGTGGGGGAGCATGTCACCAATGCCCAACTTCAGGCGGGAATATCTAGGGAGGGGATCGGGCACTAGATTCAGTGTTGGCGGCGCATAATTACCCAAAATAATAACACCATTCATAATATTGAAATCCAGATTGAGGGCTTGCATGTTAGAAGCCTCTTGCGGCATATCATATCTCGGGGAGTACATCATTCGGGGTTAACGATTAACGACTACACCAGGAGCTGGTGACATGAACCTCACGTCATCTTTGTGAAACTGTTCCTTGCGGCTCGTTGAAAATTGAAAAATGGAGGTAATCAACTTAGAAACGCTAAGTTTCATATTACGTGTTCTGGAAACCTGATTTCTCCCCGTCTTCCCTCTCTTGTCTCGCATGTCTCGCCAGGAAAAAGCTAATAATCTGAGACCGATACCTGAACAAATTGACGATAACCTTTCACATAGGTCGGAAACAGCCATCAGGGAGACATGCAGACATGAAGCGAGGATGTTAATGGGTGGGTAGAATCACAAAAAGGGTTTGGAGATAAAGCTCCTCGATATAAATTGAAATAATTCACGAATGGGTTTAAATTTTATGCATTGCAGATTATAGACACACGGTGAGTACACTAGAGAGAATAATTCTAGTTGAAAATGCTCAAAAATAGTTGGCCAGTGGGAACTGTCTGAAGTACCCATGAATCGCAAGAGTCTGAAAGAATCATGACCACGTATGGAAGTGTCTTGAAAGTCTTGAACATGTTTCTTGTACGAGTCGTACAGAGTTCTAAAAACAGCCGAGAAGACTTCTAGAACGTCTTAGTCATGCCTTTAAGAGCCATATCCATGTCTGGAAGAGTGATGAATCGTAAACGAGCGTTGAAAAATTTTAGCTGGTCTGAAGGATTTATGTATTGGGAGAAAAAATTGAATGATATTATGTGTGTGGTAAGTGTGACAAATCCTCCAAACATTGTCATCCAGGAGGTTGAAAAAAATTCGGTTGTCCACTTTGGAAGCTGTTTTCATTTTCAACATCAGTGAGAAATATTCAGCAGTATAACAGGGTTGCCACTTTCTGGAAAACCGGGAAAAGTCAGGGAATTTGGTCAGTCAGGGAAAAGTCAGGGAATTTTCATTTAAGTCAGGGAAATTTTCTGAAAATAACAAACGAGTTCGTATTTTATCAGAGTAAACTTTTTTTATTTGTATTGTAAAAAATTTCTGTGACTCCTCCCTCTGGGCTTTCTCGGAATCCTGTAAAAAAGGTCAGGTAAAATTGGAAAAGTTGGCCTGGAAAACCGGGAAAAGTCAGGGAAACCCAATCCTGAAAAAAGTGGCAACCCTGTATAACCCGTTTAAAATCCCAAACCATGACCAGCTTGGGGGCGAAGTACATCCAAAAATTCCCCTCTTAAGATTGCTTCCTAGATCCGCCATTGGTGTACTAGAAACAAGGTTCATAATTTTCCCAGGAGATGCATTGTACTGATAATACGGTTCATTAACAACTTTCACCTCTTGTACCTCCTCACTGTACTGACTGATTTTGTTGAAATTCAGTGGAAGTCTGTTTTTAATGGTTCTGCATAAAGATCTGCTTCATCCAGCCAGCCCTGTAACGTGACATTC
This sequence comes from Acanthococcus lagerstroemiae, assembly GCA_031841125.1. Lineage (NCBI taxonomy): Eukaryota > Metazoa > Arthropoda > Insecta > Hemiptera > Eriococcidae > Acanthococcus > Acanthococcus lagerstroemiae. The sequence goes on along the minus strand of CM063112.1, from coordinate 55,578,773 downwards.
CCTTCTGAGGGAGGATAACTTTAAGCGAAACTTTTTTTTTCTTTAGATTTTTGGTTCCTTTCCATTTTGGCGCCCGAACTTAGAAAATGAAGTAGTGAGGAAAGAGCAGATTGTTAGCTCAGCTGGGGAGGAAAGGGGCTCAGTGCTTCCATTTGGCTCTCCGGTGCTGCGGACCTAAGCCCTTCAATCTCTTTACTCTGCCATTATTGTATCGACCCTCTTCTCGGTAGAATATCATACTCAGCAGAGCGAAATATCCTAGAAAAGTGATCTACATGCAGATTGATTTGTCTTTTTCCCCGGAAGTTGTTCTCTATCATTTACAAGACATCTTAGAAAAGGGATCTATAGGTTGATTTAGGTCTCCCCCCCCCCTCCGACAATGTTCTTTATTGCTTACAATGTTCTGCCAGAAGGGTATCCGTGTAATTGCTGACATCATCGCGGCGTACTGAAATGGTATTTCAGGGAAGTAGCCTCTCAGCTGAATACAATACTGTTCCAAAACTACCTATTCTAATCTTGTGGAGGAGAGGGGGAGGGGAACTGACTTACTGTACATTTGCGAGGCGACGTGGATATAGTAAATTAGTTTGTGAAATTCTCCCATAAGTTGTGTCAGTACCCATCGACCGTATGCGAAGTTCTGATGCGCTGCTTTCCATTTTCACAGGTGATCGATTTCGGCTCCAGCTGCTACGAGGACGAATGTCTGTACACGTACATCCAGTCTCGGTTCTACCGGGCTCCAGAAGTGATACTCGGCCTGGCCTACGACACCGCCATCGACATGTGGAGTCTGGGGTGCATTCTGTGCGAGTTGTTCACCGGCTTCCCGCTGCTGCCCGGCGAGGACGAGAATGACCAGTTCGCCTGCATCGTCGAGCTGCTGGGCATGCCGCCCAAAAACGTGATCAACGCCGGCAAACGTTCCAAGCACTTCATCAGCTCGAAGGGCTATCCGCGGTACTCGGAGGCGGTGACCATGGCCGACGGCTCGATCACATTGACCGGCGGCACCTCGCGGCGCGGCAAGCACCGCGGTCCGCCCGGCTCGCGGCAGCTCAAGTCGACGCTGAAGAACTGCGACGACCCGTTCTTCCTCGACTTCATCCGCTGCTGCCTGGAGTGGAACTCGGAGGAGCGTATGAAGCCGGCTGAGGCGCTGCGGCATCCCTGGATGCGGCGACGGCTGCCGCGGCCGCCGCTGCACGAACGTCCCAGCAGCCATTCGACGCGCTCCAACAACTGCTCGGCGTACTCGGAGTCGCAGCCTTCTTCCTCGCACTCGCATACGTCGACGTATCGGTGCTGCAAACTTCCTCAGATTTCCTCGATCATGTGAACCCACAGGTAGGTGAGAGACACCTATCTTCGTATCTTTCTCCGCAGGCCCTCCGAGGTCGCCTGCGTGTATTTTGTAAAGTTTTATAAGAAAAAGTTCCCTTTTTTTTTCTTTTTTTAGTAAGCCTGTTATCAGTATTACCATTTTTTTCTCGCATTACCAAAATATTTATTTTTGTATATCGAGCGACGACGGGTTTTCGTTGCGTGTAACCGCGTTTTGTATGATGACATTTTTTTTTTTTTTTTGTATGACGACCTTAAGGACATTAACGACATTTTTTGACATTTTTGTGTATCGTGGAACAACAGCTTACACGAAATCTTTAGCTCACGTTGTACATCTAGTCACTCTCTTCGTACTGCCATTTGTGTGTTTTCACGTTTCAATTCGTGTGTAATTTTTACAATTGTTATTATTTTAATTCGGTATGCTTGAGAGTTTATAGGACGTAATATGTGTTGTGTGTTTTGTTTGTAGAGGTGACGAACATGGGCGCCGTCAAGGAGCACCCTCGAGTACTTTATCCCTGTCAGCATCGCAATTTTGTATGCTTCAGTTCCAAGGGGAGAGGCACTAGTGATCACCCTGCAAATCAGGCAGTCCTTGACAGCGTCTCTGTAATCCAAGTAAATCGGTGGGGGGGTGTCAAAACAAGGAAGCAATACAAGAGGTACGACAATGGATGGGGAATGGTTCCCTGATAACCCCATTCTTCTGGTGTTGCTAAGCCGGACTGAGAGAATTTCAGGAGTACCGTCTCAAAATTTCAGGAGACTTCGGGAGATAAATGTTGGTAAAAATTGAATAGTTAACAATTCAGAAGCATCAGTATCAAAATATTTCAGTGGTATTCGTTACTAGCTTCGTGCAGTGATGCAGAAAAGTGTTATAAGGAACCTAAAGTTACCTTATTCTGCAGACATGAAGCGCTCTTTGATTTTCAAGTCTACTTTGTTCGGCCGGTGTTTTCTCAAGTATGTGTACCTGTACTGTCTTGAGAAAAGGACCTAAGATAGATGGTTTTTACGTCTCTTTTCCAGGACATTGAATGAGTTTTTCTCGCCTACAATATGTTGTGAACCAGACTTGAGCGAAATGTTCAAAATTATCTAGATAAGATGAAGGTGATCTATGTTTTCTAAAGATACAGATAAAGATTGTGGGCATTTTATCCGATATTCTCGAAAATGCTTACGCTCGCTGAGAATATTCTCTTCACAAATTCTGCTGGGGACGGTTTCACTACCGTCCTACTCTTCCGACACAGGAGATAATTCCCACTCCCTCGAAGCTACACATTATTGCGTTCTTGGTGTTGAATTTGGTCCTATAAAAATTTTATTACGGGACTCGAGTTTAATGAGACTTGAATGACCTGGTACATGTCTTGAGAAGTTTTAACGAATATCAAACAGAGCTGGAAGAGTATTGAAGAATGTTGAGCAAATGTGTCCACCGGTCCCATGAGTTCCTTGAAAAGCCCTCTATTTTGAAAAAACAAAACGCCCTCGTCCCTCATTTTGATGAAAAGCCCCACGAAAAGGAGAATTTCTCCAAAATAAAAGTTCAAATTCTGAATTGTGGAAGTTATTGAACCAACTGTGTAAAATTGGAAAAAAGTCCTGCAAATTCTTAAATTGAATCCACGAAATCCCCCGTCCCACCGGAGACTCTCATTTTTGGTTTTCGACTTTGGTAGCTACTTCGGGAACCCGTCGATCATTCATTAATGGATGAAATTAAATCGAAATTCGGATATGTCAAGTGTTCGAGATCTTTAATGATTCTGACTTTAGGTGAAAATTGAGCGCGTACGTGGGGGGATATGAATGTCAACATTTTCAAGTATGGGTTTCATTACTCATATTATACTGGGCACTAAATCCATGTTCATTTGATCCTAATTCGAAAGCTTAAGTACTTATGATAGGAGGGGATGGGATTGAGAGGATCAGTAAGTGCAAGTTTTGAATATAATTTCGTATGTTTTCAGGGGAGCTTAATCTGCTTTCGTTATTAGTCTGGCCTGAAGTTTAATACGAGGGGAGGGGCGCATCGACGTTAGAAAAGTCAGGGAATATGGTTATTTCTCAGGTTTGAAAGGTCTTTTCGGGATTATTTTTCATGTCACATTGATCTGGGGTCTAAGAAAAAATTGAGGCAACTTCTGACAGTGGAGGAGATGGGTCGGGGCCGAGATGAACTTATTGTGGTGGCTGATTCTTCGAAGTAATGAACTTGAGAAATTCTGAAAATGAAACACGTATTGGTACATACCTCTGCTTGTCTGTATCATAAGAGTTTCACTAGGTTGTCGGGTTATACATTTTAAATTGATCGATCGTTTTTGATAGGATCTGCGGAAATATTGACCTCGGGCTCTTCCACTATGTCTCGTTATCGCAGTTTAGGATTGGCCAAACTCATACAAAAAATGGTTCCAGTGACATTAGATCTGAGTCACCTTCTTGCTCTAGTTGCTTCAGTAGGTCAGTTAAGGAAAACATATAGTCCCAGCAATCACATAAACGTGGGGAATGATGCATATCTAATGATTTTTTGTAGATCTTGACACCTCCCTCCCCTACTTACTCCAGACAGAGGGGCCAAACTGACGTAAAAATTGATTCCAGTGGTCCTCGAAATCTGACCAGTAACGTCAAGATTGTATTCCGTAACTTATTCAATTATAAACTCCTCTTTTTAGATGCCCCAATTTCCAAAATTGGTTTGAAATAACGCCAGTAACGGATTCGATGACCTCAGGTATCAAAGAAACAATACCAGTAATGCAGTTTATGAAATGACCCCCCTCAGTTTCCTAGTAAATGTTCTTAACTCTCATTGTCAGGGGAAACTAGTGTTAAAAGTGAAGTCAGTAGCCCTTAAGGATGAGAAATGATGTTACTGTAATTTTTGAAAATATTGATTCTCCCCTCTTTCAGGAAGTGTTAGTCCAGTTTTGAAATTGAGTTGATGTAACATCAAAAGGATTCAGCCGTCTTAGGAACCTGAAAAACAATACCCATGAAATGCAATTTACGAAATGACCCTCCCCGCCCCTCCTACTCTTGAGTAAGTGCTTTAATTTTCAAGTTAGGAGAGACTAATGTCAACGCGTATTCAGTGTGTCCGGAACATAACAAATGCTATCCTCGGTATAATTTTTGAAAATTTTTACCCTCCTTCAGTAAGTGCCTCAATTTTCAACTTTTTAATTGATCTGTAAATTTTCCTGACTCACTGCTCCGTTGTGTCACTTTAATTTCGAGTAAAGAGTTGAGGGCATAGGCACAGGTGGGAGCTTAGGGCCAGGGACAAAAATAAGGGGGACACAGGGCGCAGTTCGACCCCCAGCCTCCGCCGGAGTTGGAAAATTCTGCTAGATGGATCAAAAGTTGGGAAAATCCAACAAGTTGAAAGTTTTTTATTTTTTTATTTTTATAAGCCAATACAAACAAATTTTGATACGTGGGAATTTTGACTTGAGTCAGTCAGAAATTTTACTATTTTTGCCCCTTCAGAAAAAACGCTTTGCTACGTCCCTGCTTAGGGCTTAGCCTTCCCATCCTCAAAAAGCCCTCTCCTCCCTCCCCAAAAGAAAATGAAAAATTATATGAGTGAAAGAATTTTTAGTATTATTTCGATACTTGCCAGTCCCCTACCCCCCTTCGTAGATCGGCTATGTACACTTGTGGTCGAGAGTACAAACAATATGTGTGGTCTCCAGGGAGAAGGAATGTCACTCGACTTGATCGAGGACCGGAGTAGGAACTGGGAATGGAGAATTTTCCTCCCTTGTTTTTCAAAAGACGCATTATTTCATGAAAAGAAGTCATGTTTTTGTTTTCCTGAAAACGGATCTTACTCACCTGGAATTATCTTGCCCCCTCTCCCCTTGGAAGAAAGTCTGACGGCGCCTATTGTGACAAATAAGGTCTGGGTCGTTGAGATCGTAGTGCGGATTTGTAGTAAGGTTAGAGATTAGGATATTTCTTTGAAAAACTTAGGCGAGTGCTACCTCGTGTTAGAAGTAAGAAAAGAAATTTTCCTCGAAGTCTGCCATAACTGCACGAAATTTGGAGAGCGTTTTTTGAGAGGATCTCGAAAAGTACGTCGGTAATTTCGAACTACACGAATGTCTTTCTATTTAGGTCGATGTTTACGTATCGATTTTTTTCTCTTGTCTTATCTTCTTGATCTCGAATGTCTGAAAGTTGGAAAATTATACAAATTGTTTCTTCGTTTACAACTTTTAGATAATCTAAATGCGTAGTATGTGATTTATTCGTTTCGAAGGAGAAAAAACTAACGTAATCACATTCGGGCGTATAATTTTTCTGATAATTATATCGTCGGATTAGCATATTAAATGGTAAAGTAAATTTTGTTTTGTGTCCGAGCAATGCTTAAAAGTTGACTCGGGTTTATGGTAAGGTATTTGAAATTCGTCGACGCAAACGCGTTTTCTAAGAAACGGCGAAGTCCGGCGAATTGAGTACGCGAATTTTCGTGCGGTTTATACTAATTTTGATTTTAGGTTTGTTCGTTAGTCGCTAGTGTGTAAATTTTTCGACTAAGTTCGTATAGGTTGACTTTCATATTGCCGGGCGTGAGGCGATGTTGGATGTGTTGCATTTGAGGGAACATCAACTTCAACGCAGGTTATGATCCACGGGGAAAGAACCTGGAAGCATGTTGTATACATTGGGTATCTTTTTTAGGATATTGCAGAATGAATACAGTTCATCTGGACAAGAGGGATGCGCTCAAGTCGAGCTAGGTTCACGCTATACAGACCAGATCAAATAAAAAAAAAAAAAAAGAAGATCAGAACCGATTTAAATATCTGCACGAGATTAGATCAGAGACGAAAAAACAGTGTCGGACCAAATTCATATAAAATATTGCACTATGAATAAGAAGGTTATTATGAAAGATATTTCTTGAAGAAGTTTCGGATTAGATCAAAGATTGTCCAGAATTAGCCAGATCAAATCAAAGATCTGGAATCTAGGTCAAAAGTCGATGGTTGTGTATCACTCTCCCGAGATGTAACCGTTGTGGGGTTCCAAAATCATGGTTTTCTTTCACCTCTCCAAGATCCATGATCTTAGTTGGGATGTGTGATCGAACTCTAGTACTTATTTGTACTAAAGATCAGGCCGTTTTGCCCTGCTGGAAATATCGCTAAGCGAGCTGCCTATCTGAAACTCGGAAAATCAAGGAAAATCTGTTCAAACTGAAACTCCAGTCCAGTCCGATCAAGAGCAGGCAGTCAGCCGCTCAGGGAAACAGAAGGCGAACCGGTTCTGTAGGCTTGACATAATTAAGGCACAATGTTTTTTTAATGTTTTTAATATTCACATTTCAAAAGCTTGATCACTACGTACCATTTTACATATTGAAAAATACTTGAAAAGATGAAGACACTTTGACATGATAAGGCGCTGTGTCAGCAGTGTGACCACATTACCTGATATTGAGGATGTTACACTCGCGAAATAACCAGAGAAACAGTTAGTTATCCGATCAGCCAGCTAGATATTTACCCAAATACACAGACTGATACAACCGCCTCCTCCTCCTTCCTCCTGCCCTTTCGAAAAAAGGGATCTCAGAGCTTAGATTTTTTTTTTGTTATAAATGTCTGAATCATGTATGTACGTGGGACGTTTCAGAAGTAACCGGAAATTGTCTATAACTCAGCGCGTAGTGAACGAAATTGAATAAAAACTGCAGGGAATATTTTTCCGCAGCTTGCGGTAACACTATTAGAAAATCGCGGCTGTTTATGAAATGCAAAGCAAGAAGGAATGAGATAATAATTCTTGAAGAAAAAAATTAAAAATAGAAGACAGAAAACTTAGAAATGAAATTTGCCATCAAATTAACAAAAAATAAGGATCCCCCACCCCAATTTGAGTATTTTTCAAGACTTTTTGGACCTACTTTAAAAATTCAGGACTTGAAAGACTGTTCAGCACCTGTAGACACCCTGTTATACTCAAGATTGAAGGGGCTACTAGTTTCCGAAGTTTGAAAAATATCGAACTTCCTTTGCAAGTCTAATTACTAATTTTAATTCACAATTTTCTCTTGAAAATAGTCAATGAGTAGACCATTGAAAGGGTAACAGCGATCTACTGAATTGTCTACCCTCGATATTGAAGTTGCTACACTGAACTTAGAATGAAATTTGAGTATAATTCTTGTAGTGCACAACTGACAAGTTTCGAGATGAGTAACAGTTCGTAATAATAATTTTTGTTTAATTTTCAGTAAATTATTTACCGCTGCCTTTCAAAACTGGTCGCAAAGAAGTTTTCACGAACTAAATTAATTCCAAAATTAGAAAAATTTCAAAATATTTCTTTTTAATATAGTGCTGATTGGAGGGGGATGCCATTTTCAATTAGACGAGGAGGGGGTAACGAACGTGTGCTCTGCTCGGGTTGAAACTTTCTGAGGGACTTTTTATATGGAACTGATAGGAAGGAATCCCATTTTCAATAAGAAGAAAAGGGGCTTGCGGACGTGTTCTTCTGTGATCGGGCTGAAACTTTCTGGGGATTTTTATTTTATTTTATATGGAACCAATTAGAAGGGATCTCATTTTCAATAAAAAGAAAAGGGGCTTGCGAACGTGTTCTCTAATTGGGCTGAAACCTTCTGGAGAATTTTTTAATATGAAACTGATTGGAGGGGGATACCATTTTCAATAAGAAGAGGAGGGGCCTGTGGACGTGTTCTTTTCTGATCGGAGTGAAACTTTCTGGGGGATCTTTTTTATATGCAACTGATTGCAGGGAAATCTCATTTTCAATAAGAAGAGAAGGGGCTTGCGGATGTGTTCTTCTCTGATTGGACTGAAAGTTTCTGGGGGATTTTTTTAAAAGGAACCGATTAGAAGGGATCTCATTTTCAATAAAAAGAAAAGGGCTTGCGAACGTGTTCTCTGATCGGGCTGAAACTTTCTGGAAGATTTTTTAACATGAAACTGATTGCAGGTGGATCCCATTTTTGATAAGAAGAGGAGGGGCTTGCGAACGTGTTCTCTAATCGGGCTGAAACTTTCCGGGGGGGGGGTCTTTTTTATACGGAACCGATTGGAAGGGAATCCCACTTTCAATAAGAAGGGAAGCTGCTTGCGGACGTGTTCTTCTGTGATCGGGCTGAAACTTTCTGGGGAATTTTTATTTTATTTTATATGGAACCAATTGGAAGGGATCTCATTTTCAATAAAAAGAAAAGGGGCTTGCGAACGTGTTCTCTGATTGGGCTGAAACTTTCTGGAGAATTTTTAAAAATGAAACTGATCGGAGGGGATCCCATTTTCAATCAGAAGAGGAGGGGCTTGCAAACGTGTTCTCTTATCAGGCTGAAACTTTCTGGGAATTTTTTTTTTTTTTTACATGGAACTAATTGGAAGGGAATGCTATTTTCAATAAAAAAAAAAAGTAGCGGCTTGCGGACGTGTTCTTCTCTAATTGGGCTGAAACTCTCTGGGGATTATTTATATCATGGAACCGATCGGAGGCGAATCCCATTTTCAATAAGAAGAGGAGGGGCCTGTGGACGTGTTCTTCTCTGATCGGGCCGAAATTTTCTGGGGGATTTTTTAAAATATGGAACCAATTTGAAGGGTATCCCAATTTCAATAAGAAAAGGAGCGGCTTGCGGTCGTGTTCTTCTCTGATTGGACTGAAACTTTCTGGTGGATCTTTTTATATGGAACCGACTGGAAGGGGATCGAATTTTCAGTATGAAGAGGAGGGGCTTGCGAATGTGTTCTCTGATCGGGCTGAAACTTTTTGAAGGATTTTTTAATATGAAACTGATCGGAGAGGGATCCCATTTTCAATAAGAAGAAGAGGGGCTTGCGAACGTGTTCTCTGATCGGGTTGAAACTTTCTGGCGGATTTTTTTTTTTACATGGAACCGATTGGAAGGGGATGCCATTTTCAATAAGAAAAGGAGCGGCTTGCGGACGTGTTCTTCTCTGATCGGGTTGAAACGTTCTGGGGATTATTTGTATGGAACCAATCGAGGGGGGGGGGCGTCATCATCAAGAGTGTATAAGGATCACCTTACCTGCATGGACTTTCAGATTGCAGGAGTATCTAAGTGGCGGTAAAAAGTGCTTTACTTCCCTCTTCTTGACAGACGAATTCGATATTTATTATTTGGATTATGCAGAACACCCCGATGTCTCCGGAAATCAAATTCTGCTTTCCCTTTCTCTCTGTTGGATGGTATTACTAACTGCGGAGTATTTTATGTAACGATTTCTAGCGAAGAGTTCTGTGCCCAAGAAAGTCTGTAGAATAACTGCGTTTCTATGCAAGATGTTGGTGTCAGCTCGATCATTCGATTTTAAAAGTGGATGCTGTTCATTCATGCCTTCGAATCTCAGCAGTGTCCTTTGACCTTCCGTCGAAACGTTACAAAGATACGTGTAATCACTGGGGTAATTAAATTAACCGTGAAATAATTTCACCGATGTCGAGAGATAACTCGCTTTCAGTTTCACAAGCTTGTGTGAAGAACTTGACCAGTCGAAGTTGATGACAGCTCAAATGCAAACACATTTTAGTTGATAATCTAATTTTTTTTTTTTAATTCGGCGTAAGCGTGGCCGAAAAATTCTCTCCTGCGGCGTACTCACATTCTAATTATTACACTCAGTCCATAAAAATCGTATCGCTGTAGTGTTCACGAGATTCACCACGTAATGATTTTTTATTTTTTTTTGCTGATAATTCTCCAGTAGTATATATATATTCTCGTTATCTTTTACGTTCTGTTAATTGAAATTAATTTTTTACACGTTCTTCCAAGCAGAAAATGAGCGTAACATTACATTAGTCTAGCAAAACTTTCATTATTCAACGAAGGTGTGTATTTTTTTTCTCTGAAAAATTCGAATTATCAATCTTTTAACGAAGTGTTCCACGTCAGGCATTTGTACTTACATAATTCTTTCTTTTTTTTTCAATTTTTTTTTCTCCTATTCGAACTGCCAGTTTTTCACGTCAGACTGTCATGTATATTTTGTTTTAATGTGATTTTTATTTTTAATACGTGTAAAATTCGATGTACTATAATTTTAACTATAAGTAGATGTATTCATTATTTAAAGAACAGTTCCGATGAAACGTTCGTCATAGTTCCTGAATGGCGCTAACGTGTTCGGACGGAGGCGTTGAGGAGACCGTATGAATGTCTTGGCCTGTGCGAGCGTTGGTTGGCAGCAACGTCAATTTTGAATTTTGATTACTGTGGGTGTCGTGCTCCCTTGTCATGGTTCTGATTTTAACGCTGATGCGAAGTTGGTGACAACAGGCGGAATCTTTTACACCGTCTTCGATGTTTGGCTTTCGGTTCGAGTGGGTGGAGGATGTAATCAGGCCAAACAAAAACGATACCTAGCCCTTCCGTGTACAGAGTATGATTGATGTGGTTTCAGTCCTACAGTGCAAAATATGGAAGTGTATGGTTGACCGGTTACCCTGAACTCTGAAATGAATTTTCATTGATCCTGGTCTCGTGTTGTTTGCTTTCATCTGGGAGTGGGGTGGTGAAATTTCTTCCTGTTTTGAATTTAATCTTATTCTGTGATAAACTGATAGTTTCTCTGGATTGTTGACACGACATCCCTGGTGTTGATGAATGCAATTACAGTCGCTTAGTTCATGGTGGGTAAGGGAAGTTTTAATCTCAGAGAACAAATGTTCCGCTGCTTGGGTGCTGTGATCCCTGTGTTCAAAGGAGAAGCCCCTCCCCTAGCCTCAACAGTTCATAATTTCGCTGTATAGTGTATGCAGTACAGGGAATTATATCAGTGCTCTTGAAATTTAGCGGGATAAAAGGATATCTCACTCGATTGGCAACCCTACCATTGCTTTACATATTTTCTTGTGTAGTAAAAAAAGCCCCCTCCCCTCTCTAGAACAAGTGAGTAATGGTCCCCTGCAGCATCCCTGTTCTGCTGTGAGAACAATGAATAATGTCTGAATTCTTACCATGGCATCCCTGGTGTAGATGAGAGATTTGTACCAAAGTTTCTTACTGTGTATTTGAAAAGTACTGTTAGGAAGCGACCATTCCTCGAATACGCCCCCGTGGCACATGGAAAGTTTGAATCTGCAATAACATTGATAAATAATTTAGTTTGGAATTTTTGATGCGGCATCCCTGGTGTTCATGAAGGAATTGTGATGACCTTACATTGTACGCCTGGGTATGGGTACCTGTTACACCATGAGAACGTGTTCTTGGAAGAAGGTATTCTCGAAAATGTCTCTGAGGTATTCGAGAAGGTTGACATTCTGAAACCACGCAGTCACCTCTAAATGTAACATCCTCCGCGCATGTCAGTCGGACTAATATTTGCAAACTATCCGAAATTTCTGTGTCGTGAAAATGTGTAACACTTCTGGAAACTCAAAGGAACATACATCAGGGTAGCAATGAAGAGTTTTCATTTTTCGTACGCAAGGCTGTATCAGTGCAGGGGAGGGGTATGGAGGAGGCTCTCCAGACCTTTTTATCACAGGCATTATTCAGTAAAATTCGGAAAATGTAATCGTTTTGGCGTGTTGATAAATTTTTCTTAATAAATACTTAGCTCTCAAAATTAATTTGCGTTTACCAAACCGGAAGGGGGAAACCGTGTTTTGCTTATATTCTATCTGTGATTTGGAAAATTGCTATCGGCTTACAAAATCATGTCTTCAGTCAGTAAAAGTCGATCAAAGTTGGAACAGTAAGATCCCACTCCTCAACGAATTTACTTCTGTATGTCCTTGCTCTCGTGAGAATTCTTAGCCCCTTGTTAATAATTCCAGTTTTTTCCAGATTTAATGCTAACACCGGAAAATGCAAATGTATGTGTTAAATTTTCCGATAGTTTTGAAAATCTCATAAAATAATTATAAAAGCGTAAATTTACGAAAAAGTTGAAATTTGTGGAAAATGTGGTTGTTCAAAATCCAGTGTATTCCAAAACTGACAGAAAAACGGAAGAAAATATTAAAATATGAAAATTTATAGATATGAGAAATGTACTACAAAAAGAAAAATGTTACCATAATTTTAGAATTCAGATTAAAGGTGCCCAAACTTGAAAAAAAAAATCAAAAATTCTCAAAGAATTGAAAATCTAAAAAAAATTTGAAGGTATTGAAGAGAATTGCAAGAAATTTATAGAAAACAAAAATTACAAAAAAGTTGAAAATATTCAACAAAATTGTCTAAGAAATTTAGAAAAAATATTGAAATTCCTGTAAACACAAGAAATTTTTCGAGAAATATTGTAATCACACATAATATAATGTATTGCAAAACTTGGAAATTTATAAGAACGAGAAAATAACAAAAATAAAAAAATTAATGTAAAAATTGAAACTGAATAAAGTAAAAAAATGAAAAGTTCATAGTGTTTTTTTAAATTTTTATTCATTTTATTTATTTTAATTTTTTCAAATAATTGAGAAATATAAAAATCAAAATTGGTAGAATCCTTCCCACCTACCTCGGTGAAGTCACTTCAGTATGCCTCTGCTCATGATAATTTTTGGTCTTCTGTTTGTAGATTCAGAGCGTCCTACATCTAATAGTTAATAGTGCGTGGCCCAAAATGGATGTAACATCAAAATGTTACATTTTTCTGGCATTTAAAAAATTTACAGAAATTGAAATTTGTAAAAAAGTTGAACTTGCAGAAAAATTGAAAATTTAGAATCACAATGCAATCAAGAATTCACAAAAATCTGAAGAATTATAATAATAATTAGAAAAGTCTAAAAAATTACCTTACGTTTGAAATTTACGGACATTAGTATTTATTCAAAAAGAATGTAGAGTTACAAACATTTTTAAATTCTTGTGCCAAAGTTCACAGCTAAAAAAATCGAAAATTTTTTAAATGCTTGTTTAAAAATGACAAAGAAATGAAAGTATTTGACAAAATTACTGGAAACTTGGAAACAACAATTAAAGTTGCTAACTTGAAGATGTAAAAAATTGAATTTAAAAACATCGGAAATCTTAAAAATATATAATTGAAAGTTGTAACAAATTGAAAGTATTCAACTAAATTATAGTTTACTTCAGAGAAAACAAATTTGAATGACTAATCTGAAAGTAAAACAACGGAAGTGTTACTCGAAGCTGTCCTAAGTCAGTTTTCCACAAATAATGAGATAAGAACGCGATCTAGTGGCGAAAGGAGGTTACCAACAGTGGAAAGGTTTTCTCAGATTTCATACAAAATGTTATCAAGTCTCAGGTGTGAGTTATACTATCAGTGCAGCCAACTTTTACTTTCCTAGAATGTCATTTATTCCGCAGAGATAGTTTTTTGTTTTTTTTTCTCGGCTTCACTATTTTTGACTTGAAAGGCAGTTTGGAATAATACTCTTCAAGGGAGTTCAAAAGAATAAAAGATATTCAAAATTTCATGTTACGCTAAATTTAAAATACTAAACAAAATTGTGAGAAATTAAAAAATTGAATTAAAAAGTCAGATATGTAGAAAGAAAGTCGAAAGTTACAAAAAATTGGAAATACTAAACAAAATTGTGGGCAATGTAGAGAGAGAGAAAAAAATTAAAATTACTTTAAAAATCAGGAAATTTGCTAAAAACTTGATGCAGTGGAAATTGAAACTACACAAAAGATGATAAACTACAATATTTGGAAATTGAAAATATGAAAATAATTCATGTGAAAAACTGAGATTGAATGAAATCAAAATGTTGTTGAACAATGAAAAATGTATCCGTTTTTTCTTCTTCAAATTTTATTAATTTGAAGTGCCCAAAAAAGTCTTTTTTATCACGATACTCTGAAATCAAGTAAGAAGGGGGGGGGGTTGCGATTAAGATGAATTTTTATCTGTCAGTCACAGATCGCCCTCCTCTCCGTCTCAGCCCATTGTTTTTTGTGTTTTTCTTAGCCAATGGGGGGTTACCCCCTGTCGGTACGGCCCTAGATGTGCTTGGTGAGCACGTAAAATGTAATAATTGGTGAGGGTTCTCTAAATTCATTGAGCTATAGGTCTTAATCCAAATTTGCGTAGACCAACTTTATATGGAACATTTTGTCAAGGGTGTGGGTGGGACGTATGGTGATGCACGAATGCCAGAGTGGCCCCTGAAACACCGCATCCCAACCCCGAAAAATACCCTTTCGAGTGTCACATCAGTGGCCGGAGGGAAGCTTTGAGGCCGGCCCGATCCCCCATTTCGCCGCTCCGTTCTCGGGGCATGCTGTCCTGCAAGGGTAGGTGGAAGTAAATACTTTCGAGAATACCATAAAAAAAAGTTTAGATTTGGCAGCGTATCCTTTTCGATTTTGAAGATGAGTATTGAGCAATACTGAAATTGTGTATAAGCTGGTGTGACTTCATCAGAATACTATCCATACGGAGAAATTTTGCAGATTGCATCAAGTCATAGAAATTGAACAGTTTTGTTGACATTATAAAATTTGGTGGGTTAATTTAATTTCTTCGATGAAAGAGCATCAGGTTTATCTTAAGCTGCGATTGATCTTGATTTCATAATGTTTACCTTTAAAAGTGATACAAAAACTCTGCGAGTAAAGAGAGCAAAACTTTTCCAATTTTTTTGAGAATTTATATGAAAAAATTCATTTTTAAAGGTCTAGGGGTACTATCCCTTCGTTGAAATCGGCTATGAGTAACTCCTCTCCAATATTAAAGAATAGGTGAATAATTCTGCATGTGTTGTCCTTACTCATTCGCCAGCTTGTCCTTGGAATGTTTACGTTTTGAAATTTCTCAGGTGCACCCCCTTTTCACTGTTGTTAGTGTGGAAAATTAACTTCCTCGTGTAAACTTTTTGTTGTTCTCGGTATCAACAATAATAGAGTATTCCCGTCGATCTTAGAACTCCCTGTATCTTTTCTATGACCTTGAACTTCTTTCTGACACTTCAGGAAGCAAAGTAAATCCTTTTGATTTGAACTCTTATCTGAAATAATATGACTCCGTGGAATTTCCGTGTTCAGAGTTCAGGAGAATCAATCATTCGAAAATTACGGTGGCTTGTCACCGTAACCTTCAGTTGGAAAGTCGCGGGGATCTCATAACACCATCTTAAATATATTTCTGCCGATGAATCATAATTTTTGGAAATCAACGCCCTAGAAAAGCAATGCCAGCCAATGTACCCTCCCAAGATTTATTGCCGCTGAGGGCGAAGGAGAATGAACATTTTTGTATCGCGTGTCGGTGATTTCATCAGGACCCTCAGTTTCTTAAATAGTTTATTAAGCTCGTTAGCTAAATTACCATTTCCAAAGCGCAATAATATCAAAGGAAATACGTTCGTCTTTCATTAGTGGTTAGTACTCCCGCATCTCCTGGCGCACTCCGTCCTAGCGTTTTAAATGTACTCAATTTTCTTTTCTTTTTTTTTTTTAATCGACGTGTCACGAAGTCGAACACACCGACACATAACCGAAAACATTTAGCACGAATAATTTTTAATCACGTAGATACGTTTGATCTCTTCATAAAATTCATTGTAAAAACGTCGAGTCGTACGGATGAAATTCTAAACTATTAGTATATAATTTATTTATATTATTTGTACATAGTATACGTGGTACAATACGTATACCCATGTAGCATTATTACTCGTTCGTACATTTTTACGTGTTATTTTTACGCTCATCTGTCGTTTAGTCCAATTCTATCTCTATTTTCTTATTTTGTCTCATAATCAAAATTTTTTAAATTATGGATGCCCAGAAGACCGTGAACTCATCGAGAAATGGAAAGAAAACGAAACTATTTTATGGCAAAATATGAGAAATCGTATATCGTCAATTTTTTTGTATTTTTCTAAAGATCTATTGGTATATATGATTTTATTATTGTACACTCGAACAGTTTTGCTTTGTTTATAATTTGTATTTCATCCGATTCGTGCGAATTTAACGAATTTTTTCCGGATGTGCCTCCGTTTAGTCCAATTTGCAGACTGAAGCTAGGTTTGGTCGCAGTTGCGTTGTCTGGAAATGTTGGAAGAGCTGAATTAGTTTTCTCGAGCAACCTGCTCCATAATAACGGATAAACATTTATTTAAAAAATAAAAAAATGGTAAAAAGACAGGAATGGAAGAAAATATCTAAAGAAAACAGGACAAATGATGATGGAAGTTAGTATTAACTTTAAAATTACAGGTTTAATATTCACAATAAGTGAATTATAACTAATGAAAAATAAAGTTTGTCATGTTTATGGACAATTGTCTATGATATGGTTCGAAGGGGGAAATTGTGTGCAAAAGTTGTTTTTTTAATTTTACTGTCATTATTGTACGTATAATTACAATTAGAATAGTGTTAGTAGATGCAGCAGACAATTCCACTTCCCCTACCTTTTAACTGCAATCTGTACATATCAACATGCTCTACTACCCTCCTCCCCAATTGGATTCATGACAAAAACCATTGCATAATTCGAATCACAATAATCAAGCCCGAGTACATGCATAATCTGAACGTTAACGGTACAATTGAAGGTGTAGTTATTCATTCTGAAAGGCTTGTAACGCAATTGGTGGGGACACCTCCCCTCCTAGTCTTCTTCCACCAACATCTTAGTTGTCGACTAGCTGGCCTCTCGCATAGTCGCTTCTGTATGCGTATCTCCTGCAATAACTCTACGGAAGCATTTTTCTCAGTATTACCAGGTTGATGGATTTGTATACACATGATACTGTCCACCGCCTACAACAGTACACGTGTTTGGGTGTCTTTTTTTTTTTTTTTTTTTTTTTTGGCCTAATATTAACTTAGACTATACAGAAATGATATACCGTTAATATCTACAAAATCCTATGACCAACATTGATAGATTTGATCAATGTATTCCCTATAAGATGGAGGTCCTTCTGCCAAGTCGCGCTTCTAATACCTATAATTCCGCTTATGATCAGCTAATAGTTACATTACATATTTACACACTACTACTTATGCACATGCTGTGCAATGTTGGTAACATTCTATGACACGGGCTCTTATGAAGCACTAACAGTCTATCAATGATCTCATGAAAACTTGTGCAAAGTAATAAAAATGAAATTTTTCAGGAGAGTGTTTTGAAAATTTCGTCAACTTATAACCCTTCTGGGGCAGGAACAATGCTACTTGAGACAAATAGAGTATGGGGAATCACATAGGGCAACATTCAAGAATATATTGAGGAGAAAATATTTTCTGAAAGTTCAATACAACACGCCATATGGCTGTGGAGAGAAAAAATTGAGAGCACTTAGCACCTTTGGCACAGGAGAAAATTGTACTTACTGCATTTGTTAGTACTTAGCATATGTTCCTTCTGGCACTAATACAGTTATTATGCAGTTGAATTTTAATTAGTTATTAGTAATTACATTCATTGTTAAAGGTTATAATAACGAAATATTCTTTTCCAGTAATACTACGTATACCTAATAATGCGGCTGATAGTTTTCCCCTATTCATTATGATATCTATTGTAGCACAAAACCATTATTATTATTTTTTTTACCTGAGAACCATCTGCTATTTTTTCTTACCAGTTTTCAACTCAATTGTATTAAGTACAAATATAATGCCCTCCAACTGTGTTAAGTGCTTGTTATTTTGTACCAGGTACATACTTTCCCTACTTTTTCCCATGAACCTCTGCTCTTTATCACCCTTCCCCATGTTGTCTCAACTCTCCTGTCAATCTCGTCCCGCCACTGGTTGCTGGTCTTCCCTTTTTCCATTTCTCGCACCAGCTGTGTCAAATGATTTTAACCCAACTGGCATCAGTTAGCTTAATGGGTAAACGCTCTCTAGCGGTCCAAATAATAAGTTATCAGCTGTTTTGTATATACCATCAGATAACTTACATCTTTAGCTACCTAGAGATCTATATACTTAACTCAGTTTTGATAAAAATGTTAGTTAGCAAAAGTGTTGTTGAGACCAGTGTGGGAAGAACGCCAAAATCATTGCTCCATTCTCGTTTGTTCTTCTCTAATTACATGGTTCTCATTCATGTTCTTTGTTCTCCTCACCTTAAAATTACCAACATTCCCGTTCTCATTCTTGTTTCCATATCATTCCCGTTCCCATTCCTGTTCTTGTTCCCACTTTGGTTCTGTTCCCGTTTTCCGTTCTTGTTCTTAATAGCATCGTGTTCTCGTTCTCATTCTCGAACATACCGTTTTTCTTTTCGTTCTCATTTGTTAGCTGTGAAGGTGTTGGAAGAACGCAAAAATTATCTTGTTCCCATTCTTCTTTGTTCTTCTCTAACTGCAAGATTTTTTCTCATGCTCCGAAGTGGCGCGTATGCGCCGAATTCTCTAGTTTCATATTAAATTTTATGATATCCGGTTTGGTTCACCTCTTACAGTGTTTTTCAACATTAAAATTCACTGATTGGCGCAGAGAGGCAATAGACTCTTTGATACTGAGAGCTTCTTTTCTTTTTCCCTTTGCAAATTGTATGGTTGCAGTATACATCCGTATATCTTATCCACAGTGGCTTTCACGCCGTCCTCGAAATCAGTAAATTGAAATTTCAAATAATGTGAAATTAAAATGATTTGACATCCATTCTGATATGTATTTAGGCGGAAATCATTTCTTTCTGTGAATAAAGAGGGGCAGCGGTCAACATTTTCGAGCATACTCATTTGGAAATGAAAGCACAAGGAGTCTGCTTGTGACTTAGCCATTACTGACCTTTCAGATTTGAGGTAGCTAAAGTTTCATCAGAAGTTCAGAAACTCGTCGTGTTTCCAGTTTCACATATAGTGATTCGTGCGATGAAGCAGCTAATTATAAAACACCATAAATGAGTTTATTTTTACAGCACGTGTAATTGCACTCGATTTTCAATACCCAGCGGGGCAGTTCTGCAGTTTTGTAAGGCACAGTGTAACTAATGTCGGTCTCAATCCTCCGGTGATCAGTTGAAAGTATCCCGTTACAGTTCGTGTCAAAGATTTCAGTTTTGTTGTAGTTTCTCGAAAAATTGCCTAAATTTCGGAAGTACAAGGTACTGAGGAGAACTGAGTCAGTGTGAATGTGTTCTGGTACTCGTCCCCAACCTGACTGTTGGAAAAACAACTCGCTACAAAGAGACAGTTTTATTCAAAAAAGGGAAATATGACAATCATGAAACGCAAAACTAAAAATTACAACACGAGACAAAAAGCC
Source organism: Acanthococcus lagerstroemiae (assembly GCA_031841125.1). Classification (NCBI taxonomy): domain Eukaryota; kingdom Metazoa; phylum Arthropoda; class Insecta; order Hemiptera; family Eriococcidae; genus Acanthococcus; species Acanthococcus lagerstroemiae. The sequence goes on along the minus strand of CM063112.1, from coordinate 55,559,194 downwards.
TGGGAAGAGTTGAGTGATTACAAACAAACAGTTGGGATTCCAACAGCGTTCTTCGGGTTTTTCTTTGGTCAGTGTTGCCAGATAACCAGTCATGAGAACGGAACAGACTGAAACTTCCGATTTCTTCAACACTCCCTCTTCGGACATTTCGGTCTGGCTGCCACTGTCTTACTAGTACATAAATGAATTGTCTGAAAACAACAAAAATATATTAGTAAAAGAAATTTTCTTCTGTCTCACATGTCAGTTCTCATATTGTCCCTTTTCCTTTCTGTTCTTTCAGCCTTGCTTTCTGTGTACCTCTGTGACTGAATACATTTCTCCCGACACTTTACAAATGCTTCTTTTGAGAGAGGTTTTGTGAGGAAATCTGCTGTCTGATTTTCAGAGCTGATCAGTTCACTCTGGTTTTTCCTTCCTCTACCAGCCACTTTGTGTGGTGATAACTTATATCTACATGACGTAGCTTTCCTATTTCTTTTGACTTTACTAGACTTACCGCTGCTCGATTATCTTCATAAATAGTGGGGATAATTTCTCCTACCTTCCCTGTTAATCTTTCACAAAGCTCTTTCAGTGTCATAATTTCTTGACTGCAGCTTGACAGAGCCACATATACGGCTTCAGCGGCTGATGTTGAAATGCTGTCCTGTTAAACACTTTTCCAGCTAATTGTATCACCCCAAAATTTAATGATATAACTAATTATTGACTTTCTATCCTGGCTATTTGATGCAAAACTAGCATCCACAAACCCTTCAATCATGTCTCCTTTCCTTCATATTCTAATCCTAGATTTATAGTGCCTTTCAAGTAATTTAATACTCTTCTTACTTTCTTCCAGTCCTCTTCTTCTGGGGCCTCTTGCTTTCTACTTAAGTGATTTGTTGCTAGTGCAATATCAGGTCTAGTTGTTGCCAGATACAGCAAACCCCCAGTTATCTCTCTGAATGAGTAGTTCTTATGACAATGAGTAATATTGAACCCTCGTGCCCGTAAATGCTGTGTCAGTGAATTTACTTTCCAGCTGAAAATCGTAGTATGCGTCGTATCGATTTCGAAATTTCAATATTTGAAGAGATCCGGTCATAATGGTCAATTCGAAAACGTACCGTTTAAGAGCCTATCTTATTGCAACTGCCCAAGCTTCACCCTCTCCCACCTTCGACGTGTAAGTGGTATAGCCACGGAACTGTATCCTTTCTGCTAAAATGTATCCAGTCGAGTGGCTCGATGTTTCAAGTAGCTAACCTCTTGTCCGAGATTCAGTGCGAGCTCATTGCGCCTTTTCAGATTTTCGCGCTAGCTGAAGTTTTTTGTTTTTCCCTACTTGGAACTTTTTTTAAATCAAGCGTGCGTTCACCTCGAGTGCGCCGAATACCCACAACTGGGGTGTTAGGGCCGGCGTTTCTAAGTCGCGTAAAATTACCCAATTGACAGCACGAGTTCGATGCGATCAAGTGACCATGCGACGTCGCAGGCGTTGTAGAGTTCAAAATTGAATCGATTAAGTCGATTGCCGTGTAAATGTCATCGACAAAATCGGTCGATCGATTCGATTTGCTGGCACCCGAGCACGGGAAGAGCGGTGATCTATTTAGTAATTGTGCCTAAATTAGCACGTCAGTGGGTCACGATCAAGAACGCGAAAAAGTAACGCCTGCCTGTATTCGTGGCGAGCAGTATAGCTACCTGCCAAAATTTACAAAAAATTGAGGACGTCGGACTTTGCGAGAATGAAAACGTCGAAAGCACGTAGCGCATAGTTTCCCGCGAATGAATTCGTTCTGATTGGCCGCTCGTGCAAAGGTCATGAAATGGTATGTCTCGTCTGTTTCTCTCTTCTGCCCAGTCTATTTCGGGATCAGTTTAGCGAATGAAAACCAGTGTTGAAGAAACTGCATTGGTGAAATGGCATAACCCTTACACCATCTAACTAGGTTTGTTTGTTCCATCAGTGGTCTCAAATTCGTTCTTCAAGAAACGATGTTTTGCGTTGAATTTACTCGTCCGAACTTCAACAACGGAATACTGCTAACTTCTTGAAAAATTCCCACCATAACATCACCTTCAGTAATGAGAACGAACTTTCTTCGAAAAGAGTGAAATATCTCCTGTGTTGTCCGTATCAAAGCCCCTTCGAAGGTGAGAGCAGGCAAATGTGTTCACGTATTGTCAAAATAAGTTGCTTGCTGATATGGTCAAGAAAAGGTCGCTGTGAGACACCTTTTATAGCAGATCACTGAAATAGGGCGTAGTTGTGTGGAGTAGTGATTTTGGCATGATGATTTTGGTTCATTTGAGTTCTGGGATGCAAAAAAGGAGTATTGGTGGATGCACTTTTTAAAAAAATAATTTTGATGAAATCTGTTACGCATCTTCTATCTTCTTGTCCCAACTGCGTATCTGTATTTGTGGTATTTCCAGTTTTGTATAAACTGTATATCTGTATAATGACTTTCCGGATGATATCCCCACATCTGTCAGTAATAACAAGTGATTCCCCCGTTTTATGATAACAAGTATTTTGTTTTTTCATGTTGAAGTCGTTCCATCATGGTGAATCAGTAAGCCGTTCACATTACTTTTCAAAAAATGAATCAATAGCCGTTTATTTGGGCATCTAGTCTGCAGTGTCGTTTTGTTCTGTACCTTTGCACCCTTAAATTTCTGGCAATACTGCTAGAAGTGCAGCGTCTTCTTTCTCTATTTCCTCTCAGTTTTCTTCAAAGTTTGTATCCTCTCACAATCAGCACCGGAAACTACCCTTTTGGACATCGCATCAGTGAGCGGGGGGAATAAGAAATTTGTTGACAACCAAAGGTATATAATATTCAATCCAGAAGGTTCTTAGTATTTGCTAGTGATGTGCAACCGGCACTTTTATTGGTTGGTTGGTTACGGTTATGGTTACAAACTATCATGAAATGGTTAATTAACCGGTTGCTGACCTAGTTATTGGTTACAGTTACCGGTTACTAATCAGACTTCTATGATGTGGCTGGTTAACTGGTTATTTGACTGGTAAACTTCTCCGGTTTGTAAAATGAAAAACTTCGAGGGTAGGTAGGCTTGTGCAAACCAGCCTACAGATATATGCCAACTGTTTTTCAGTTTTTATGACTCGTGGTATGTGAACCAAAGATACATAAAGTGGTCAGGTTAATCTGTTTAAATATGTACTTATTTTAAATAAGCCACATTGGGTCACATTTAAATACCAATTTGAAATAGGCAATCCAGTAATCAATTTAAATGCCTGTTATTATTTGAAATCAGATCGGATTAAATAGTTGTCTCCGAAGTCATTTAAATAATGTATTTAAATACCTATTTGAACAATTTGAAATTGAAATAATTTGGTCATCTCTGCTGGAGACTTCAATATTCTAAGCTGCCTGTTTCAAGAACATCAGATAAAACCAGAAATGAGCAAACTCAACAAAAAAAATAATAATAAATATTTATAAAAAAGAACTAATTCCAAATTTTGATTCATTTTGAAATGCAACCCACATTAACATGAATTTTCTCCCAGACTCCAGAATACTAAAAAATAAGTCAACAGGAAATACTGCACCCGGCATCCGGCCGTATAACGTTGTAAAGAAGGCCAATACGTGTTTTCACTGCTTAGATGAATCAGGATCAGAAGATAGCAGTGGAAGAGAAACAAAGTTGCTTTTCTTCTGGATTAGATTTAGTATTGCTGCAAAACTGTGAACATCAAACAATGAATACTACCAGCAGGTTATTCTCTACCAATGAAACACCAATGAAATAATTTTTATCTCTAATTTATAATGAAAAAAGTTGAGGTTGTTGAGAGGAGGAGAGCTTATGTAAATAAACAAGAAGAAAAGTTCAACCTTTAAAACGTTGTTGATATCAGTGGATTTAAAATTAGACCTCAAAATCAGAGCATCAATTTTTTTTTTAAAGACAACCATGTCCTGTATAGTTTCACTATAAAATAAACGTTTAAAATTGGACACTGCTTTGACCTGCGACAAATTGTTCGCAATGTAATCTTTACGCAATTTTACAAATGCGGATGTCCTTTCACTGGCTCTGAGGGCAATTCTTTCTTCCACATTTTCAAATATGTTGCAGGACCTCTCTTGTGCTTTGAATATGCACCGGAGGAAAATTCTGAAATAGAAAAAGATTCATTTTAACTAATGATATGATTGTCAAATTTTTCTTTACCGTCTAAAACTGAAATGCTGCACATTTTAGCGTCTCATTAGTCATTTCATTATTACCAATAGATAAATAATAAAACAAAAAATTGAATTTTAAGTGGACTGAAAAGAAAGTTTGCCAAATTAAGTATCAGGAACTGGAGTTCCAACTCTGAATTATTAATATATATATACCTATTTACCTTCATTAAGAATTGTTCTGCACATATTCAACGTCGTGCTTGGTACATTTTCCAAATGTGTGGATAACATGGACCGTCATTTTCTGGGATTTGGATGACAGTACTCCTTAATTGGTATAGGTTGATATAATTTTTTTGGGGTTTCTTTCACGCAAGTACATAGCACATCAGTGCAGCTCAAGGTTTCTAAGTCGTCAACATCATCCAGCCTGTTGTATAGATTCATAAAAGTCAATTTATTACGGCGCTAGGTTTTCAGAAGAAACTATGCTGAATTTAAATTTGTAGGAAAGTTTTTTATTTAATATTACTTCTCCATACCTTTCCAAAAATATGAGAAGGGCACACAAGTGCTTCCAACGTCCTCCTGTACTTCCCTTACAGGAACAAGTATCACTTATTTTCAAATTGCTGTCTTCATTCAGCCGGCTCAGGGTTTAATTCAAATTGTGAGGCTTTTCAAAAGCTGCAGAACACTTTATACATTTTGCAATGATTTTCCTTCTGGGTTGTTACTTTTCACTGTTTGTACGTGCGATAAATATTTCTCTGAGTTTTCAACATCTCTTTTCCTTCACGGAAAGGTCTAATATGATTATTAAAATGATTTGTTATTTCTGGAAGCAGTATATAAAACATTTTTGAAAGTGTCAGAAACCACTGTAGGACATCGAGAGTATTTCGCACATGTCCTATAATGGGTGATAAGAACATTCCGTCCACGTTCCCACTACTAGCGCTCCTACAGGAGTGGCCAATTGCTAATCAGGCTATCAGCAATCACCCATCACCATAAAAAAACAAGTAAATAGGCTGTCGCTAAGTAACTGAGACTAAAATTTATACGGCCCGCCAACGCTACCTATTGGCGTTTCAACGCAGTAAGAGAATAATTTGGTTCATTAGCTATTGATTGAGACCATGCTGAGCTCATTTGATTGAAAACTCGCTGTTCTAGACACTTTCAAAGGAACCATATGCGTTGACCCCTCCTGGTTTTTTAAAGATTTTTTTCAAGAAGGAAAAAAAGCATGCGATTACAAAATTTTTTAATCATCATCTTCATCAAGTACACGAATATCTCTTTCAAAATAAGCGCCATTCATGGCTGTACAGGTGTTCATTCGTTCTTGCCATTTATCGAACGTTTTGACGTACTCCGCCGCCGGTAACGAGGAGAAAAACATCTGCGGCGCAGTGATGATTTCTAAAAAAATCACAATTCACCCCCACCCCCCATATAGTCCTGACCTCTCCCCCTGTAGCTTTTGGTTGTTTCCTCAACTGAAGGCAGCCTTATGCGGTCGTCAATTCAACATGAATCAAGAAGTCATCACCATGGTGCAGATGTTTTTCTCCTCGTTACCGGCGGCGGAATACGCGAAAACGTTTGATAAATGTCAAGAGCGAATGGACACCTGTATAGCCATGAATGGCGCTTATTTCGAAAAATATATTCGTGTACTTAATGAAGATGATGATTAATAAAAAATGTTGTAATCGTATGCTTTTTTTCCTTCTTTAAAAAACGTAAAGGGGTCAACGCATATGTGTTTTTTTTTTTTTTTTCAAATTGGTCTGGAACAGCGAGTTTTCAATCAAATGAGCTCGGCGTGATCTCAGTCGATAGCCAATGAACCAAATTATTCCCCTACTGCGTTGAAACGCCGATAGGTTGCAGTTACTTAGCGACAGCCTATGTACAACTACAAGCACTAGGTCAGGTCACTTCTCACTTTTTTTAAATGCACGGACTGTCAGAAGAAAAATACAACTAAAATGTGTCTTTCAAGTCTTACTTGGTGATTGAGATAACGCCCTTTTCATGTGACGGGCCTTTATCTCTCGTTATAAGAAAAATGCATTCACAGACCATCGGCACTGATGCGATGCCCGAAAGGGTAGTTTCCGGTGCTGGGGGTGCGGTGTTTTAGGGGCCACTTTGGCGTGCGTGCATGCGTGCATCGCCATACGTCCCACCACACCAGGGTTTTTTAGTTGTCCTTTTCTTCTGACAATTTGTGCGACTGTACTTTCCAGCTTTTAGGGTTGCAAATTGTAAATTTATATTTTGCAATTTGCAAAATTCATGATTCAAATTTTGAAATCAAACAATTATTGCCAAAGTAAAACACTCTTAAAGTTGAGGCTGTAAACAAGTAAAAAGTCCGAGTCACAAATGAGGACTCAAGTCCTTTTTATTCTACTCCTGCTCAACCCTGATGGGAGTCAATTCGTTCATTGGCCAAAAGACGGGTATTTTTGCTAGCAGTAACTCACGGTGTGACGTCACGGGAAATCGGTGTATGTAGTAAGCCTTTGTACATGGTAGTTTACGAATCCGAAATGGGGGTCCAGTACAGCTTCAAGACGTCCCTCTGGTCACTGACGCGATATTAGGGCTACTGGATATTACATGGGAGTATAATAATACGCCATCTTGATTCCAAAAGGGCCCGTCGATGCCGAATTGACTACGCGGTACGCTCCGGATAGTCGGATTCGGCATCGACGGGCGCTTACTGAAAACAAAATGGCATATTATCATACCCCCTCTGATCTAGGTGCTCTAGCAATATTAGAAAGGTTAGTTACCGGAGCCAAGGGTGCTGTGTCTGGGGAGCCAATTTGGTATGCGTGCATCTCCATACGCTCCCCCAATGGATGTAATTTACGAAAATGTGATCAAAACTGTCCCACAAATTTTGACTTCGAGCCCCCCTAATTTTGTTAATCGGGAATATTTTTCGATTCGAATTGGTTCGTTTTCGCTATACCAACGAAGACCATGCATACAATTAAATCAGTTTGCTTTCTTTTTATTTAAATTCTCAATCACCCCGCTGTACCGCGCGTGCGCAGTAATTAGGGAAATAAAATTCAGCATTTCTCTTCATTCCAGATCGGCAACTTTTTGCGTACGTACCTATACATCGAAATGATTAACGTAATTAGGTAATTACAACGTGTGTATTAATTTTTATAATTTGACGTCGTGTGTTTCGTTCTTTCAATTTTCCCCGGTCGTTTTCAATTTATTATCTCTTTTCTTGGCGTAATTTCGCGAGGTGCAGTCTGCTCCGCGCCAAATGTCATAAATCGAGTGTATTAACGTCTTGAAGATGAAAAAAGTATCATTAAAGCGAAATACATTATGGGATTTAAATTGTAAGCGAAAAAAAAAACACACAAACACACGAAAAACAAGGAAAGAGGAGAATATATTTTGTGTATTCGTGTAATTATTGTAGTGTTATAAAACAAAATATGTAGCAGTGTTACCGTTGTGTGATGGTTGCTTTTCTTAAATTTTATTTAATTATTGTGTTTGTGACACGATAGAAGCGTCGGGTGATCATGGGACTGGAGTGTGGCCGTCTGTCGGCTCTCACCATGCTTTTTAATGCTCGTTAAAACTCGTTTAAAAACGCAGTATAAAAATATAAAACTGTAAAATTATCAGTTACAATTTGGTCGCTTTTTTTTCTAGAAATACAAAGTTGAAAAATTGAAACTTAGTTTCCAAAATTGACACACAGTCATCAGTATCCTATTCCGTCGCTTCTTTGCTGGTTGTTGACAGTAAATTCTCATTTGTTCTCATTATCGATTAAGAGTGTATACTGTATAGTATAATAATTTACCTAAACGAAGAGTAATATCTTGCACAGTTTGATAACTGCTTTGAAAAATTGCCTATATATATATATATATATATATATATTGTTATACGATGCTCTCGCATTTTTGAAACATTAAGAATATACGCGTGTAATTTGATAAGTAGTTGTTTTTATATTTTTTCCACCGATATTTGGAACTAATGTACCGACGATAAGTATCCGCTTTAGCAACAAAGTCGACGAGGGTCATAGATCATCCGACTCGATAGTCATCTCGTAAGCGTGTGATATTTCTATTTTACATTGGTCACGAAGTCAAAATATTCGAGTCGAATGGTTTCGTGAGCTTTGTGTCGTAGGAAGAATACTTGAATTTACAGTTTTGAGAAAAATGCCGATGAGGCATAGACGCAAAGCCCCTTCAGCCACTGAGAACCCCCAAAAGATTGAAAAATTGCCCAAGCCAAAGAATGTTCAACATTGTTTTACTACATGTCAACCCCCAGGTCCGCTACTTGCACTTATGCAGTAAGGTTTGCTTTCCTTTTTCCGCTCTGAATGTTCACTGCTTAAGGTCTGATTCTCAATGCGCCGCCGTTCGTAAATTCAGATCCGGAATGGAAGATGTTACGAATTTGGATGGAGTTGGGCTGCGGCGATGTGACATGTTCGCTCGGAGTTCCCGGACCTCCTCTTCGAGTGCACTCTTTTTCTGAAATGCGAATGATGAGTTAATGTCGACATATCACTCTTTAAAGTGTTGAAATTTACTAGTAACTAATTGTTGAAATCAGAGATTATTTTGTTGCTCGAAATTCTTGGTAGGAGATACTATAGAAAGCTAGACCAAAATGTGAATGTGATGTCCACTTCTTCCCTAATACATAAGTTTTCAGAGTTCCAATTTAAATTCAAGTCATCGTAATTCCGCAATCCAGCCCACTAGTTTGCAGGAATTTTTCCCTTTCGAGTGGTAAGATATCTCCCTCCCATCCGGAAATTATTTATCATGCCGTTGGCTCCTAACACCTCCTGTACCTCCCCAGGTCTCTGCAACAACACAGCAAAATATATCTTAACGTGGTTCGACGACGAGTTACAGCCTGAAGTAAACATGGGCGTCCGCGGAATTTTTTGATGAGGTAGCAAGAGAAAATGCTGACGACTATAATTATTTAACCCTGATTTTTTGTATTTGAATTGAGATTAGTGAATATTTAATGCTAATTACTCAATTTTTCGAGACGAAATCGAATCCATTGTCCAATTTGAGCTGGATTCATTTTTTGACCTATTTCGACCACATTTTCGAATTTATTTCGGGAACGGAGCGTCAGCGCCAAATTTGAACACCGAATTCGAACTCAGCGTGAAAAATTGAGTAAAAAACAGTCTTTAATTCAAAATTTTTGATTTTTCAAATTTGTCTTTTTTGGGGCGAAAAAATTTCCGGAGAGCTTCGGCGTCGGCGCTGGTGCTAATTACTCAATTTTTCGAGAAAAATTCGAATCCGTTGTCAAATTTGAGCTAGATTCATTCTTGACCCATTCCGACCACATTTTCGAGCCTATCTCGGGAACGGAGAGTCACTGCCAAATTTGCACACTGAACACGAACTTCGTGGGTCTGGTACACGAGACCACGGGGGTCGTGACTTCGTGGGACCTGTACATGAGACCACGGTGATTGTGACTTCGTGGGTCCAGTGCACAAGATCAGGAGGGTCTTGACTTTGTGGGTTCGGTACACGAGACCACGGGGGTCGTGACTTCGTGGGTCCGGTACATGAGATCACGAAGGTCGTGACTTCGTGAGTCCAGTATATGAGATCACGAGGGTCGTAACTTCGTGAGTCCAGTACATGAGATCACGAGGATTGTGACTTCGTGGGTCTGGTACATGAGACCACGGGGGTCGTGACTTCGTGGGTCTAGTACATGAGATCACGACTCGAATCTGGCGTGACTGCATTATGTACGGATGGTAGCCGGGATCACGAGGGTCGTGACTTTGCGGATCCTGTACACGAGACCACAGTTGTGAGGATTTTTTGGTGAGATAGCAAGAGAAAATGCTGACGACCATAATTTAACCCTGATTTTTGCATTCGAATTGAGATTAGTGAATAGTTACATGGGCATGAGTCAGTGGCTGATAACTGAAAAAACGAACATGCGCAGTCCCTGTATGTTGACGAATGTTAATGAACGTATTATTGAACGATTTAATTGTATGAATCACAAATATCCCCAATTATGTATAAAATTTTTTAGAAAATATAAAAATATAAAAGGCTTATGAGGTAGTAGTCGCTACCTCCGCTACCCTCTGCGGGCGGGAAGTAAACACATTTCAATCTTGACCGAATTTCGAATCTTGTCTCCAGAATGATGTAATGAACATTTAATATAATTTCTACCTATATATTATGAATTGATGGGAACCAAAATGGATTAGGTCCATTTTTCACATTTTTCGGAAGAAGCAAAAAACTGATTTATACAGAAACCAAAAGTTCTTCCGAAACATGTTTTAAGTGAAAGGAGACCACAAAAGACGATTTTTAAGGATATTGCGAGAAGAAAATTTCAAGAATACCTCAAATACAGCTACTCAAAGTTTTTGGACTTAGCCGCTTTTGGTTTTCAGTGCCCGATTGACAATTTGGAGAGCACTCACAAAACATATTACAAACCACTACCATTTTGAGATTTTTGGCCACTCACAATTTTTTGTGAATGTTCAACATCTCATAATTTTAAAATATTGTGTGCGAAGTGATCACTTCGCATTAGTGTGATTACTGAGTGATGTTCACAAATGCACTCACAACTGGCCTCTTTGTCAATCGGGTGGTGACCAAAAGTGAATATTACGGCTGGAAATTGCATAGGACTTCTTCCCACAAATATATCATTTTAGACTTGGTCCCATTTCAATTTAATAATTCCCTGGAAGTGAGAAAAAAAAATGTGTAGGTAGTGCCAAAAAAGTTATGCTTAAAAAAAGGGGGGGAAAGTCAATTTACGAGTCAAAATAATGAGTTACGAAGCTGAAAAATGAAACTTTTCAACATTTTTCTTCATTTTTGATACAAAAATATGAAATTTTCAGGTGCGACGTTGCTGGAAACTATGTTCCCAGCGCGTGGGCCAAATTTCAACTACACCAGTCGATCTGCCATGCTGTAACTTTTTCAGTGGCGAGAAGGTTCCATCCATAGGGGAATGTTTATTTCCATTGATTATGACAACGACTACTATTCCAACAGACATGATGCATAAATTGCCTAACTAACTCCTGAATTCTAGTAGGAAATGGAAAAGAAAATTTCAAATTTTCTACTTCACTTGTGAAAGGAATCCATTGGGACATGCACTGATTATCGCAGCACAGAGGAGATTCAAGAAGATATGAAAATTTTTTGGAAAAATTCGGAGAAATTGGAGAGGGAAGAATTACAACTTATGATTGAAAATAAAACTTCACCGCTCGTCACTCAAACCACGAACTGTTTCACCGTTACGACGATCAAATTTTCAGAAATTAATAACTGACACAAAAGAAACTAGCGCCCCAAATCTTGGCTTTACGATTCCCTGAGTATACTGTAGAAGGAAAACTGTGTTTTGTATGACGATCACAGAATATCCCAATGCCGAAGAATGATTTTCGAAATTATGAATTAATCCTCACGATTTTGGAATTTTTGGCAAATTTTTTCATTGATATAATTTTCAGGTGCTCTGCATTGAAACAATTAGAAAATATTCTGTAAAAGCGAATTTTGTAGTATGAAACCCAGAACTTGATATATGTATTTTTATGTCTAAGAAGCATTATTGTGGAGCACTTCCATTTCTTCCTATAATTTACGAAATTCGGAAAATATTTCCTTACAGACATACATGAGAGAAGCACTGCATTAGACTCATCACAAAAGTATCAGCTCATCCTCAGTTTTGTAATAAGATTTACAGAGAGGTGCCTACTTACATCTTGGAAAAACATTCTGACACCGAAATCCCACTTCCTACAACGCACTATAGAATTTTAGAAAAAATTGATTTTGGAGATAACCCACTTCCTTCTACAATATACCTGGTTCCGGAAAAATGTTTGCAAGGGCCGTATATGATAGACACTCAGCTGTGACATCATTATGAAAATTAATTCTTCAACTTGAGACTTGTAGTAGAAACCCTTGAATAATGTACACTCATGTCTACTGAAAGATTACTAGTGGAGAAGTCTTACTTCCTACTACAATAGAAATTTAGAAAAATCTTCTCGAGGACATACAAGTTTGCCACTCAGCTATGAGATCAGCATAAAATTATTTCCTCAACTTGACTCCGTCAGCAGTAGTCTTAGGGACATGTACACTTACATCTTTGAAATGCATCAGGTTGGAGAAAACCCACTTCCAACTACAATACACAGTGAATCGAATCAATTTTTGCAAGGACGTATCTGCTAGCTACTCAGCTATAGGATTTGAATAAAATTTCCTCAAGATGAGTTCTGTAGTAGGACTAGTTCCGACATTCATAAATATATCTTATGGGGGGGGGGGAGTCTCGATCTGCAAGGGTTGACATAATTTTGACTTGTGTCAATTTTGCGAATTATGACACGGTATTTTGACATTTTGACAATCATTCAACCAATCGGAGCACTCCGATGCATTTTTAACTTCTTGACACACTTTTGACCGATCAATTCTGCTATACAAGTGGGCGGAGCCTACATGATTGTCAAGGACCGACACTATTTTGACTCAAAAAGAGTGTCAAGAGTGTCTTTTGACGCTGATATTGTAGATCGGGATTGAAAACATTTTCTCAAGAACGCACAGGATCATCACTCAGCCTCAAGCCCGATGTGCAAAATTCCACAAGTTACCCAGATAACTAAAGATCTGAGGGTAATTCGACGGTAACAAATGGGTAACTTAACCGCAGGTAACTGGGTAACTACAGGGTAACTGATTGCGCATCGGGAGATGACCAGAAAATTGTTTCCTCAACTTGAGTTTTGTTGTAGGAATCCTCGCGGCATGTACACTCGTATCTTTTAATAGAATACTGTTGCAAAAGTCTTATCGATTCCTACTCCACAACAAAAAATCTTTTGAAGATTTTCTCAACAACGTACAAGTTCGTCACCTAGCTTTGAGACCAGCGTAAAATTATTTCTTTAATTCTAGTCAAGTAGTAGGAAATTTAGAAGCCTATATACACTTACATCCTTCAAATCCGTTGGCTTTAAAAATACTCACTTCCTACTACAATATACCGAGATGAAAAAATTTTTCGTCAAGGACTTACATGTTGGTCACTAACCTTCAAGATCAACACAAAATGATTTCCTGAACTGGAGTTCTCTGGTAGGAATTTTAGGGGCATATACACTAACATCATTCAAATGGATCCAGTTGGAGAACACGCACTTTTAACTGTAACATGCCGAGATCCAGAAAAATTTCCCCAAGAACGTGTATGTGTTAGCCCCTCAGCTTTAAGATGAGAATAATACTACTTCCTCAACTGGGTTTTGTGGTAGGAATCTTTGCGGCAAACACACTCATATTTTTTGGAGGGACACTATTGGAAATGTCTTACTTTTCCGACTAGACATCGCAGAATTTTGGAAAAATTTCTGAAGGGCGTATATGATACTCGCTCAGCTTTCAAATCACCATGAAATTATTCCTTAGTTTAAGTAGTGTAGTAGGAATCCTTACTGCATGTACACTCGTATCTTTTGGAAGAATTCTGTTGGGTAAGTCTTACTTCTTATGAACATCGTAGAATTTTGGAAACATTTCCTCAAGAATGTACCAGTTCGCCCCTCAGCTTTGAGATCAACAGAAGATTACTCATATTTCCTCAACGTGAGTCCTACAGTAGGAATACCTAAGGTATGTACACTTACATTTTTCGAAAAAATACTATCAGAAAACTCCCTTTTCATACTAAACTTGATAGAATTCTCATAATGATCTCATTTCAAAGATGTAAGTGTATATGTCCCTAAGACTACTGCTGAAGGAGTCAAGTTGAGGAAATAATTTTATGCTGATCTCATAGCTGAGTGGCAAACTTGTATGTTCTCGAGAAGATTTTTCTAAAATTCTATTGTAGTGGGAAGTAAGACTTCTCCACTAGTAATCTTTCAGTAGACATGAGTGTACATTATTCAAGGGTTTCTACTACAAGTTTCCAGTTGAGGAATTATTTTTCATAATGATCTCACAGCTGGGTGTCCATCGTATACGGCCCTTGCAAACATTTTTCCCGAACCAGGTATATTGTAGAAGGAAGGGGTTATCTCCACAAACAATTTTTTCTAAAATTCTATAGTGCGTTGTAGGAAATGGGATTTCGGTGTCAGAATGTTTTTCCAAGATGTAAGTAGGCACCTTTCTGTAAATCTTATTACAAAACTGAGGTTGAGCGGATACTTTTGTGATGATTATAATGCAGTGCTTCTCTCATGTATGTCTATAAGGGAATATTTTCCGAATTTCGTAAATTATAGGAAGAAATGGGACTACTCTAAAATAATGCTTCTCAGAAATAGAAATATATCAAGTTCTGGGTTTCCTACTACAAAATTCGCTCTCACAGTATACTTTTCTCCTCTGTGCTGCAATAATCAGTGCATGTGTGTCCCAATTGATTCCTTTCAAAATTGAAGTGGGAATTTTGAAATTTTATTTTCCCATTTCCCACTAGAATTCAGGAGTTAGGCAATTTATGCATCATGTCTGTTGAAATAGTAGCCGTTATCATAATCAATGAAAATAAACATTCCCCTATGGATGGAGCATTCTCGCCACTGAAAGGGTTGGGGCCTCAGTTTCCATCGCTAACTCAAAACAGCCTATTTTGGACTTAACCACCTGGTTCTCACCGATTCATGTATCATTACCTTAATTTCATCTATCAGGCTCAACCTAGCCGAGTTGACCGTTTGTTGCAAACTTTTGATTTCATTTTGCAATCGAGCAGCCATATTCTTGTAATTAGCCTGAAAAAATTGCATTGAACTTGTTGAAAGACAGTTCAATCGACGTCATCATGTTTATGCACAATAGTTCAGTCAAATTAGCATCAAATCGAGCCTAAACTGGAGAAAATGGCGATCAGAGGCTTCTTTGCGGAATATTATGCGGACTGGCTCAGTGAATGGCCCACAGAAAACCTATCCCCCTGACCTGTGTGCGCCCACTGTGATGAATGGGGCCGCCACATTCATCACAGTGAACGAAAAAGTGGTGCAATTTAGGCTAGCTTACCCTAAATATTTTACAAATTATGAAGCGTTTCGGCAAATCGTACTTTCTTGGTCGCCCCTGAGGTGGTTCCTGCTGTGTCAAGGGCATCATATTTATATCATTGTGTAGAGAGAATTGTGAACAGAACTTTTTAAATAGGATGAATGTTTCCTACAGAACCTTTTTAGTAAAATGAATGTTTCTTTTATCTCGCATATTTGCACGACAAAAACAAAAGTGAAAATATCTACTTCTTGGGTGGCCCCTGTGGCGCTCTCATGTGTTGGGACTTTTAAAGAGCGCATTTTCGACCCAGCGAACTATTCCAACATCTGTCATACGTTTCGAGTTATTTAGAAAAAATTGACGATGGCGGCACATTTGCCACCGTGGTAGACAGGGTGCCCAATTCGGGAAAAGTCTGGTAATTTTGAAACTCTAGATTCTTTTCTAATTTTGCTCTCAACCCGAGCCCTGGAATCCACCCTTTTGAGCATTGCCTCAGAGACGTCGGGGAGGCTGATAGGGCTGTCTTAACCCCTTCCCTCTGGCCGAAAAACCGGTCTAGGTCGAAATCTGGCGAGTTGCTACGTGGGCTCGAACCTGAGGCTTCCGGATTCCGAGACCAACGCGCTATCCACTCGGCCAAGTCAAAGAAAAGGTAGGGATTTTAGGAAATAATGCGTAGGTAGAAGAGAGCTTTCAAAAGTGTACTTTCATGCGTTGTCCTATGAGGGGGTTGAAGCCGAAATGAAGCAAATTAATTTTCCCAGATTCTTATATCTTAGTTTTGTTTTATGTTTTTATTATTCGTAATAAAGTTGCAAAAATGTGAATATTGCGAACATCTTCTCGTACGCCTTGTAACTTCATTTAGCCACCTTTTAAGCCGCTCTGAAACGTATCTAGGAAAATTTGGAAAGGTCAAGAAATTTCATTTTAGAAGAAAACTGGGCACCTTGGTAGAAAACGCGCCCGATTGAGGTGGGTTTTATGTAGGCCATTCAATGGGCCAGTCAGCACAATAATCCGCAAAGAAACCTTCGATCGCAATTTTTTCCAGTTCAGGTAATTTGACTGGACTACAAGCAATAGTAATAAAGACTGCTCTATACTCTCGTGGATGGAACATCGTGTTTGTGTTGTCCTGTTTGCAAATCAGTATGCTTGATAGCTTGTTGGTATCCAGGAGTATCTGAATTTGCCTCGATCTCCTGTATTAACTGTTTCCACTCCTTTTCCAGCTTATCGGTTTTCATTTGCTCGAAATGAATTTTCTCGTTCCATGAACTGTTGACCTGTTCAAAAAATATCAGCGTTGAGTTAAAGGAATATTCAAAATGGATACAAAACAGCCAAAGAATTGAGGTGTTTTCCCTGACCTTGTTTTTAGTATCTCTTAGCTCTTTCTCCAGTTCTTCCGTTTCTTTGAGAAGTGATCTGATCTTAGTTTGCTGGCCTCGTCTAGCCGAAAGCTGGGAATTTATGTCAGACAGAAATCTGATTCCTGGAAGCAAACGTACTCTTATTTAAGAATGACTGGCAGACATGCACGGTGCTGAGGTTGTGGAGATGCAAATGCATTCCGCGCCTTTCGACCTATTATGGCCTTATGGGCCCTTTTTGTTACAATCCACGGCATCACTGAAAACATTTTCTTATTTGTTGACCAGGCCTCTTACGTTTTGCATCTCAAGAACTTATTATCGCCAGGCCGTGTCTGCTGGCAGATATAATACACTTTGGTTAGTCAACTGAGGATGGATTGTAAGTACATCTTACACAAGGTATGATTATTTTCCTTTGAAGTAGCCATCTGTCTTCAGGTATTCGATATGCAAAAGCAGTAGGCTAGGTGAGTGTAGGTACATTTACACCGAACAGTGTGGTAACTACCAAAATAATAATTTGTATAGTAAAACAGTTGAGTATATATAAGCACACAGTTGATGAGCTGATACTTTCATCCTAACTTTCGGGTATATTTTTCAATGTCAGCTGCTTCGTTCTATTTTCCCATAAGTAATCTCCATAAACAGGTACAGTTACAACAAAGCGAATCCTATTTTATGCATGTACTTACATACATCTAATCCAATTATAAACAATAGCCAAGTTTCAGTAATACTTTCCTGACCACGGACTTCATACTTCGGTGAAGACACAGTTTCACAGTCGACTGATAAGCCATACCTACTCCTTTCTATCAGCATTATATTTTATACAAATTATAATAACTGACCGAAAGAACTTTCGACTGCTGAATCACGCTGTTAATTTTGAATGTTTTGAAAACTGATCAAGCGCCCAGTTCCCTGTAAATCGAACCTTTTATATATATTTCTATTATCCGTGTAGTATATATGCACAGGCGATATGCAGTCAACTATTCCAGCAACAATCAATAATCACTGAAGCATGAATCCGTGAAGGAAAATATCAAAAATATGCCCACTGCATGAGGCTTTCCCGGTGGGTGGATATGGGGTAAGTGCTGAGCGAACTGCATACTAACTCTTTTTATTTTCATTGAGCTGTTTATCGATTTCTTCAATCTGCTTATTGACATCGATTAAATTACTGGTTTTCATGTTTTCCTATTCCGGATTCTTTCTCGATTACTTATTACCTGAAACTGACAATGATTTTTCAGATTATATCGTATCTCGTATATACGACTATACGTTACTTATTGGAAATCGGAAGGCAATGTGAAGGATTACAAATGACGAGACATATTCGCTTTCATTACCACCGATGTATTTAACAGGAGTGAAAGTGGAAGGCAGCGAACTATAAACATAATTACCATAAAATTAAACGGTCGCGTGTCTCTGAAATTAATCGAATATAAGGGCAGTGTGCTGCTAATGATGAAAGTTATATGACAATTTTGTCACAAATATCTGTGCTACAATTTAGAGGCGCATCAACTGGGAGCATTTTATGTAACACGATATAGACCCAGTCGAATTGCTCTTCTCTGTTACGATTAGGTTCATTTTCTTTGAATGTGACTCTTCTTTAGTTGGGCATTCAAATATGATAGATATTTCGATGGTTGCTGATTGCTATCTATATCATATCTACACTCACTATGGCTACCCTCTGGATGGGTCACAGTGCTGTTCCCAAAGCCTATACCATAGCGGCATTCGATCAATTCTGGACCATAGCTCCATATTGCATATTCGTCAGCCAGCTAAACTGCCTGAAAAAAGCTGTATGCATTGAGAATTGCCCCCAGTGCTTACAGAACGAGCCCCGTACTTAGTATTAATGGAAAACTCCTGCTTATCCCGGACCACATAAACTTTTACCGAGCGAATTCTTCAACCCACTTACGCAGCCTAGGATGTATATCGCTGCAACTGTTTCAAGACTAAGCAGAATACAATCCACCTTCACCTCCAGCACCTATGGACATTAGATCCACATCCATACCTTCTCAGAACCATAAAGCCTCAACTAGAAGAATGACTTAGTGTCCATTTCTGAGTGTGAATGAACTCGGTAATATTCCGTGTGTAGGGTGTGCTAAAATTCACTTTTTTTTCTCCTGTATTCCAGAGCGCTTTCGGCTGTTATGCCATCATCAGTGGAGTACCCTTGGAGAAGCACATGCATATAACCGAGAGGAAAAAGGATAGTGGACTACCTGGCAGCACAGGATCTGGTTGTTTCCCAAGAGGACCGGACAATCGTTGCTGTCAAGAGAACGTTGAAGCATGATACCTCAAGTAACTATATATTATGTGAAAGGGAAACTTGGCCAGACTCTTCTGTGTCAACACTGGGGGCATTACACTCGATCCTTCAACACGAGCTGGTTCCAGCAAAGAAGTTGGATCAGAAGAAGCGGTATGTTCTGCGGATGGCCACTGGAGAAACGGTGCCAGTGTATGGAACAGTTCAGCTCCAAATTCAACTGATGGGAGTGCTGGTGGCCGATATTCAGGATGCCGTAATCATTGGCTGGGACATGATGGTGCGGCATGGGCTGAGCATCTACTCTGAGCGGCAGATACTGAAGTATCAAGATCGGGTCGCAAAGTTCGAGAAGGCTATTCACTTTGGGCCCAGTCATAGTTACAGAAGACAGAAGCCAGGAAACTGCTAAAGAGATGGATTATTTTTACATCAGGAGACAAGACAGTTACTCATTGCCGCGGATCAACGACACGCTGGATCTACTGGTAGTATACCACAATGGACCTGAAGAGTGGTTACCGTCAGGTGGTCCTCCATCCAGAAGATAAAGAGAAGACAGCGTTCTCAACTGGTTCTGGACTCTGGCAGGACACAATGATTCCCTTTGGACTGTGTAATGCGCCGGCTACATTTGAGCGTCTGATGGAGATAGTCCTGCGAGGCCTACTAGGCAAGATCTGCCAGGTGTAACTTGATGATGTAGTCCCTGCAGCAACATCTAGACAAGGTCAGATAGGTGTTCTCTAGGTTCCAGAGTGCCGCGTTGAAGTTGTCACCCACAAAGTGCATCCTGGCCCAGCAGGAGGTACGCTTTTCGGGCCATGTCATCTCCAAGGAAGGAATCTGAATGGATCCAGATAAGTCATCTGCAGTGGAAAATTGACCTAATCCAGTGGACAGGCGTTAAACCTGGAGCTTTTTCGGATTTTATTCCTACAATCGAAGGTACATCTGAGACTTTGCTGGTATTGCCCAACCGCTGCATCAGCTAATGGAAGATCGCCGGGAATTTGTCTAGATTGACAAGTGCACAGAATATTTTGAGAATTTGAAGAAGCTGTTGTGTACAGCTCCAGTCTTGCCTTTCCCAAAGCCAGAGCAGCCGTTAATTTGTGGACACAGACGCCAGCGACACAGCCACTGGAGGTGTACTTGCCCAGCTGGAAGATAGGACTGAGCGCGTTATTGCTTACTACAGCAAGTCTCTTTCGCGGCTTGAGTGGAACTACTGTGTCACTAGACGAGAGCTCTTTTCCATAGTCAAAACTTTGCGCCAGTTTCATAAGTATCTGTATGGCCAGAAATTTATTCTTTGAACTGACCATTCGACATTACAGTGGCTCCTGTCCTTCAAATATCTGGAGGGACATAGTGCAAGGTGGCTTCAGTAGCTGCAGATGTATTCCTGCTAAATACAGTTCCGGAAAGACAGAAGCCATGGAAATCTGGATGGACTGTCAAGGTGACTGTGTTCAGCAGACTGCTGGTTCTGTCAGCGACTGGAGAAGAAAGAATTCGCGTCCATCAAGCGGGTATCGCTGCAGTCTAGTGACGCACTGAAGAAAGATCAGCTGGGTGATGAAGTCACTGGCCGGATTGTGCGAGCCAAGCAGGTGGACAAAGGACCACCATGGCAGGAAATTTCGGATCAGTCACGAGAGTTGAAGGCTCTGTGGGCTCAATGGGACTTGTTACGCATTAGTGATGCGATGGTCTTCTGATGCGTGCTTGGGAGTCAGAAGATAGTACAACAGTGTGAATGCAGACCATCGTTCCATGGAACAAGGTTCCAGAAATCTTGTGTGGCATACATGACCAAGTATCCAGAGGGCATCTGGACACCATAAAAACCATCACGAAGATTCGAGAGCGCTTCTACTGGCCGACGAAAAGGAAGATGTGGAAGACTGGTGCCACCGCAGCACCTCTTGTGCTGCAGTGAAAGAGTCACAAACTCGGTCTCGCGGGAGAATGCAGAAGTACAACATTGGATATCCATTTGAACGGGTCGCATTGGATATTGCAAGACCGTTCCCACTCGTAGATGCTGGAAACCAGTATGTGCTGTGTGTAGGCAATTACTTCAGTTAATGGCCTGAAGTATACCCGATGCCAACACAGAACGCAGAGGTAATGGCCAGGACACTGACGGAAAATTGGATAACACGTTATGGTGTCCCATTTGAGCTACATACAGACCAGGGGAGAAACTTCAAATCCAAGTTGTTTGAAGTATGTCAGCTTTTGGGGATTTGGAAGATGAGAACTACTCCGCTGCATCCGCAATTTGACGGCATATGGTTGAGCGATTCAACCGGACGCTCAAGGAATACCTGGCCACCGTCATTGCCGAGCACCAAAGCAACTGGGGCCAACACATTTTGTTGTTTCTGTTGGCCTACAGATCAGCCGTCCATGAGAGTAGGCAGCACACTCCCGCAAAGGTCATCTTTGGCAGGGAGTTACAATTACCATGCGATCTGGAGTTTGGAACTCGACCTTAATAGCCGCAACTGGTGGACCAGTTTGTCAGATTCTACTCATCGCGGTGTGCGTAATCACTTGCGAATTGTCAGCAACTGGATGAAGACTCGCTATGATATCAGAGCCAACAAGGTCGGCTTCCAGGCTAAGGACTGTGTCTGGTTTTACATTCCGCAATAAAAGAGAGGAAGGAACCCAAAGTTACAGAGTCATTAGGAAGGACCATAAATTGTGCTTAAGCGGATCAGCGATGTTGTACACCGGATGTGGAAACTTGGTGGTGGACGAACGAAAGTCATGCACCTTGATCGTTTGGCAGCCTGGCATGGCGACCATGAAAAAGATCTGGAGCCTGGCCGGGACGTCAAGGCTTAAGAAGGGGGCAGTGTGGCGAACACTGCCGAACATTCGAGGTAAGTGAAGAACAATTGACGCATTCCAAGCAACAGAATGGAAGATCGATAATGAGAGGGATAAGGAGTTTCGCCGATAACGCCAGGGTATATAAAGGCCGCTGGCCATCGCCGTACAGTCTAGTTTTGTATGCGATAAATCGTGCGTTTTCATAGCGATGTGGCTACTGTTTTGTGTTGTGCTGTATTAGTACGGAATTTAAGTCGTTATTACGTGTTTTCGCGCGTTTTTCGGTGCGAATTCCGTTACAATAATATGCAAGTGCCCAGCAAAAGTCGGGACAAGGCGCGAAGCATTAGGACTGGAGTATCCAAACACCCCATCAGCAGAATTCTCATTTTGTTGTAAAAGTGAGGCTACTGAGCTGATCCTTAACAGCAATGTAAGGAAAAGTGCAATGGAGTACAAGGTCTTAGCATTCAGCGCATACAGTACCACGTCACACAAAAAAGAGACTTTTTCTCCTCAACGTTTCATCCAAAGATTTAGACTTTCAACCCAAAGGTTGATCTCTCCTTATTTTTAACTCGCATGCTCTAATCCTTTATTTCTATGTCCAAAAAATTTCAATAAAAAAATACTCAACCATTGTTTTTTATCCTGAAACAACTATAGTCCAGTGGATATAGGTATACATTGTACCTGGAAAAAATTCCGAAGTTACTGGAACTTTTACAGGTTGTTCGGGGGTGCTGTGGGATGATTCCGTCAAGTTTTCCTCCTCGAGGACCCTGTGCTAACTTAGGGAGGGCCAAAAAACCCTCAAAATTTTCGGACTTTCTTCGGTTTTTCGCTCATAACTTCTAAACTAAGTGGTTTTCGACCAAAACTTCATTTTCAAAGTTGTAGAGTATCAAGTTTTCTACAATTTTGTATGCCTAAACTTTTTTCTAAACCTAATATTAACCGAGATACAGCCGATCAAAGTTAGAGGAATTTTCTCAAAATGGCAAAAATTGGCCAAAAATGAAGGTTTTGGCGCTCTAACTATCAATTACCACCAGTTCTATGGTAATTATGGTAATCACCATCAATTTCGACATACTGGAACACGGGGGGGGGGGGTCAGCCGACTAAGTGCCTGTTTTTGTAAAGCATAGTTATTTCAATGTTCTAGTGGCAGGTCATCACCCTACTGTAAATTTCTGTCAACCTATAATCTTGAACCTCAATAAACATAGATCAGGTACTCAGTTGAAATCAATGAATAATAACCAAGAATTAAATAAAGTATAAGAATAATGGTAGTATGTACAATAACACAAGATAATTATACAATTTATGTATAAAAACTTCATGAGGCCACCAACAATTTGGAGCGCTTGGGGGCTGCTGCACCATCCTCCTCCTCGTCGTCATCGTCAATGTTGTTGGGGTCCATGGACATGTCTGGTGCAGGGTAAGTGGGAGATTTTCCTCACTCTCGTCGTCAGTATCATCTTCGTTGGTGTCAGGCTGAGGGCTGTTTTCGCATGCTGTGCCCACGGAGTGCTTGCATACTGCGGAGCGCAACAGACCAGCCTTTTTACAGCTGCAGCCAGCGGTGGCGCAACCAGTTGTGCACTTGCAGCTGACGATGCGGAGCAGCTGTTCTGGGGCAGCATCCATTGTTGTGGTGATGGGAACCACACCTGTGAACATATGAATCACTCAATTAACACTGGTGACTTTGTTACAAGAGTGAATAATAATGAGGGGGGGGGGGGTTAAGAATGAAAAATGTACTACTTCAGGATGATGAGCATAATAATACCCACCTCGTTTGGTAATCTTCCATCCCCAAGCAGATGGCAACTTCTCGTAGACGCCTTGGCTTCCTCCCATCCACGTCTGGACTTGTTGGTAAGTCCTGAATGAATGGTACTTAACGGCATCTCTGGTTGGTGGCAATCTGGAAAGTTGGCATTTCGGTTTTGCTACGACAGTGGTGAAAATGCTGTATCTCAGGTCATCGAGGTTGTCACGTTCAATGTTCCCTCCATACAGTTTCACCAAAAACTTCTCTCCAACGTCAGCAATTTGAGTTGCAGCTGTCTTGGAGTCCTTGAAAATCTCCAGCATCTCGGAGAGGCCGAGGTTCTTCTGATACGTCTGTATCACCTTCTTCTTCCCAATTCCAAAGGGTGCGTGGTGTCGCACCCACTTAGCGCGTGCAGGAAGAGTATGTCCTGTGGCCCGTGTTTGAAAGAGTGGAAAGAATAAAGGACGGTTGGGGTGTTACCCTTCCCACTCGTCTGGGGGTAGACGTTTTTCTTTGAAAACCCCAAAGCATTCAGCAGCACCAGAAGATGAATGTCCTCCCCTGTAATGACGATGACACTGTCGTACTCCTCGGCACCTGAGACAGCAGTCTGTACGATCAGCATATCAGCATCTTCTACTGCCTGCTCGACTTCGATTCCCTTGGCTTCCAGTTCACCCTTCAGCATCGTTATGAAATTCATCTTGTTTTTGTCGTTGAAGAGAAATTTTGCCTGCGTGATGGTGCTGACTGAGGTGGTCTTGAAGAACACAAACTTAGTAGAGGGGTTCAGCAAGGAACGCCGATAACGTTCTACTGCCTTGGTGCTTCGGTTGCTTATCCCACTAGGACAACCATAAAAAACCACTGTGGCATTACTCCCAAAGTGCCTTTTGATGTAGTCCCCGTAGTTTTGGCAGACTACCTGGAATGTTGCTTCGTTTGACTTCGTCTAAACCACCCTAAGTAGCAGGAACCCTTCATCAATGACATTGCATTTTCTGGCGCCGAAGTCTACTTCACCGGCGATAGGAAGGAATACATCATACAGCTTCGATTTACTGCTTTCCAACAGATACCCGATCTGTTGGAAAAAGATCGAAGAATGTCAACGCGAGAAATGTGTTTTCAATTGCAATTACCAGATTGCTCTCATAGCTCTGTGTGGCGAATAATTCATGATGTATTGGGTTTTCGAAAGTTGAGGAGTAGATGGGTCTCGCGTATTCTTACCGATGTAGAACTGATGGTAATTGATAGTTAGAGGGCCACAGCCTTCGTTTTTGGCCAATTTTTGCCATTCTGAGAAAATTCTTCTAACTTTGATCGTCTGTATCTCGGTTAATATTAGGTTTAGAAAAAAGTTTAGGCATACAAAATCGTAGAAAACTTAATGCTCTTCAACTTTGAAAATGAACGTTTTGGTCGAAAACCGCTTAGTTTAGAAGTTATGAGCGGAAAACCGAAGAAAGTCCGAGAATTTAAAGGTTTTTTGGTCCTCCCCAAGTTAGCACAGGGTCCTCAAGAGGTGGAAAACTTGACAGAGTCATCCCACAGCACCTCCGAACAACCTGTAAAAGTTTCATTGACTTTGGAATTTTTTTTCAGCAGACCCCACTTTTTTTGCTCTGTTTACTGGACTACTATCAATTTCCAATTAGGTAATTTGTGGGATAAAAAAACAAAATGAAAAACTAGAACACATTTTTGTTTTTACTTATCAGAATCCATCACCCGGCTCCCTGTTGATTTGTCAAAGGAAATTTGGTTTTTCATCATAGTTATCAAAGAAAACCACGAGAAAAACTTGAGCACATTTCTCAGAGGCACCCTTTTGAAACTCTGTCCGAACTAGTGGTTTTAAAAAACGACTAAAAGGCACACCTTTCACGTCTTACTACTTTTTCAATTTTCGGTTGAGTTTCTCGTGAGGACACTTTTGAAAATAACAACAGAAATAATTGAAATTTGTGTCAAAGAGATGGGCCAATCCACTCAAACCAATTGTTAATTATAATTAAATTAAAATTCAGCAAAACCAGTGCCTTGTGCCAGATACTTTATTATTCTTTTCTGGTTCTCTGGCACAAGACACTCTGGAATAATAAGCCATTCCTATACTGATCCCTTCTAAAAGAAATATTTACATAATTCACAGTGTTAATGTAGAATTCTGTTCTCTACTTTCAATGTAAAACGCTCAAAAATTACCTAGTATACTGCTAATAATTAAATTTTGAACAAGAGAGGTCTTTACTTACTCGTATTCATTTCTTACTGTCCAGAAAATCATAACTAATCTTCTAGAATGGTTTCATCGCCCAATCCATGTGGATGTCATTTGCATTCTGTTGATCGGACACATTGTGGCGAATAACCTCAAATGAGCTCCGCATGCGGAAATAGAAATTCCGCAGTACAAAAAGTCGAACAGTGATACGTTCAGACTTCGCCGAATTACTATTATCTACTAATATTTCGTATGCAAATCCGAATGTTTGTATTCTTTGTATGATTGATGCATTGACAAGAAATCAATATAGCATAGCAAATTATTGCTTGAGAAATGAGCATTGCTAACCTAATTTCTGGGCGTTGGTAGCTGCACTTCGAAATCGTTTATTTGGATTCTGACTTCAGAATATCTGAATAGCGTGTATCTTGAAGTTTGAAATATTTCACCATTATGAAGTTGGTTGATTGACTTGGAAAGTTCTGCAGCCATGACACACTCAGTTTTTGAGAAGCTGAATACATTCCCTCATTTAAAATCACCATACTTCTACTAATTAGTCAAGCGTGCTATGTGTGCGAATTCCCTCTTTAATATACAGCTTCCTACTATCATGCCGAATGTGAAGTCAGGATCCGTCATCGGCTGAAGGAGGAGAGTGCTAATTTTTTGTTCTCTAGTATCACATCCAATGATCCAATCATGCTTCCAAGCCTGATCGGGACACAGATCACACCCCAGTTCTCCAAAACTACAAAAATAACCAATTTCTTAAAAATGAATCTCACTAAGATATTTATTCAAAATTCTCGAGCGTCCATCTACGATAACGTAGAAATCCACTCACGTTAAACAATGTATATTTTTTACAATAATTAAAACCACGTTAAAAAAACAGAATACTTTTTCATTTCGTACGGCCGTACGATGTTTAAAATGAAGATCATTATAGTCGCTCTAATTATTGTATTGACAAAATCTTGTCCTTCATTTCCAAAAGTATGTATTGCTTATGGTACGCGTCACTCCAGATTATTGCACAATTATGGGACGGTCTTGTCCACTTGGAATCGCGCGCAATCTCCAGTTCTCTCGGCGTCGACTATCAAAGTGCGATTTCTCCGCAACGAGGAACAATTACAGGAACTATCGATCAGGCGGCGTGGGTCCGCCGATTGGTTCTATTCTTCGCGCGCTTTCTCGTCTACAACAGGTACATCGTTCGTCTTCGGACTAGCATCAGCGGCGACTGGTGCCTGCTCGGTCGCCGACTGTTCTGAGCTCGCTGGAGGTTCCATTTCAATGTCCTCCGTTTCACCGGATTCTTCATTACATTTTGGCGAGCCGGTGGAGTTGTCGCCGCGCATGTGCGCGCCGATGTCGACGATTTCAACGCGCGGACAGAGGAACTTGACGGAGCTTTTGGTCTCGTTTTCCTGCGGCCGTGGAGCGTCGGCCGTCGCCCCAGACTCCTCGTCCTTTGGTTCCGATTTCACTGGTACAGGCACACTGCCACAGTCGTTGGGCACGACTTCGCAAATTAGTTCGCCGTCGGTGATTTCCGACTTCTTGGACTCGTCGCAATTCGCCGGCGGCTCTTCTTTGATACGCTTGCACGGACTGCGCGACCGATGCGATTTGTTTTTGCGTTTTTTGGCGCGCGGTCGGCTATTGTGACGACCACGCGACCCTACTGAACTGGATCGCGAACGAGGGTGCGAGTTTTTGGTCTTCTTTTTGTCGACCTTCTCTTCGGGCAGGTTTGATGGCACTTCGACGTTGTTCATCTCGGCTTCGACTCGCCCTTCGTAATACTCCTGGATACGTGTGTGCCAGGCTGAAATAATAAATCGTAGAACCGTTACGAAGAATGGAGAATAAAGCCTTTTCGTGGGTGTTTTGACCCGAGTCTCGGGAAAGGTGACCGCGACGAGTATGAGACGAAAGTCAAGGTTCACAGTTGTTCATCAAATGCGGAATGCAGGAGTTTGAAATTGTAGGCGGCTTTTCCCTAATTTCAGACACTGGGGGAATTTAGGAATGCCATCGATTGAGTGGGAAACGTGTACACGAAGGTTTTGCATTTTTGGCTTAGGAGCTTTGGCAAGAACATGGACTATCTCATGAACTAACTTTACGAACAGAACTGGATATAATTTGAAGTAATTCGTAAGTCAACTCTGAAGAATACGCTAGAGTGGTCAACTTATTTACGAATGAGTTAACTCCATAACACAATTTATCTCATTTAGCGAACTGAGTTAACACAGAAATAGCTCATTCAACTCATCAGCTTAGTTAGCGATGAGTTGAAATCAGAGATGGGCAACATCAATTGCTCGTAGATCCAATAAATCAAAAATGCAATGATCTAGGATGACTCAATTCATTATCTCGAAATCGTTGTTTCAAAATTTCTGAGTTCTCTACAATCAGAGAGATCACAGAACATTAGATTCAACGACCAAACACGATCTAAGATTGTGATCTACAGATCATTTTCAAAATCAATAAAGATCACAAATTAGATAAAAAAGTTATTTTGAGAAAAAAGACTTTATGTGTACCACGAAAACGATGACAATCCTATGATCTTCAGATAGCTTTCTTCAAGAGGGGGGGGGGGGGAGCAGAAAAAAAACTTTGCCAACTGATACCATTTATTTAAATAATAATAATTCAAAAAAAAAAAAAGTTGAAGAATAGACTTGTTTTAGATTGTGCCGAATTCGTCAACTGACAAGTGCCAACAAACCCACTCCCTCTTCTCGGCCCATCTATTTTAATTATTAATTTACAGACCAGAAGGTACCAATGCTAAAATTTTTCGAGGGGTGGGGGGAGTCAGACGAGACATCCTATTCTTCTAACTGGATTATGTCAATACTGCTAACTAAAGAAAATTCTTGAAACCGGCAAGCACACAAAAACAGACATTTTTCAGATTTTGCCTAACAGAAAATTCTTGAAACCGACAAGCACACAGAAACAGACATTTTTCAGATTTTGCCAAATGCGGATCCAATTTTGCTAAATTTGCCAAGTGACGAAGGTGCTGATGAAGCTTATCAGCACATTACTAAGGAATTGAAGCGATACAGCATCAGTAATACATTTGAGCTCACCTATACTCAGGGTGGCGGAGACTGTTTTAAACTGGTGTACGATCTTCCTCGGTATGAAGTAGATATCATTGTCGCGTAAATAAAGTTTTGAAAATTGTATATTCATCTGTCGGATCATGTTCAGCTTGGCATCATCCAACCATTCTGCACACTAAATCAAAACACAATCGTTGAACTCCAGAAACAATTTTTCAACAACCCGCGGAAAGGTAATGGCGATATGCACATGGGCTACCTGTTGCTTGGGTGCCGCTGTCGTATCGATGTGCAGCAGTGCTTCGAGCATTTCCAGGTGCTTCGCTTGGAATACAACGATGTCCTTGCAAATACGATTGTAATCAGGGCGTTCATCTGGGTGGATTGCTTGTATAACGCCTACAAAAAAACAACAAAATACTAGTTTCAAAATCTGAATTTACACCAGAGTTCTGCATCCAATTGAACGGTTACTCGAGGCATTCGAATGACGACATTCGAACAATTCGATACAGACACAAGGAGACAACCATTGCTACACACTGCGAGTGCATCGTCATTCAAATTATTCCAGTGTCTGCTGAAATACTTGATAACTCTAGTCCACCGCAAATAAATTGTTTTACGGTCAACCTACCGACAGCGGCTGTTGCTTCAAAACTGTTAGACCAAGCTTGGTCGGCGTGCGGTCGAGTACGATCTTCAAAAAGGAATTCTCTGGCCGAACAGCTTCGCCGGTATTTTTTCAACTCCTCTACAATGAGTTTCTTTTCATCATTTAGGCATATGTTCTTTCTTCTTTCTCTCAAGAACGATTCTATTTCACTAGAATTCCTGTTAACAAGTCAGGTGATTAACATACAATGATAAACCTGACGTTTCTAACTCATAGCTGACAATTATTGACGTTACCATCGGTTTCTCTGACTGTTGCGATCTAGAGAGACAATTTGTTCGCCAGGTCTGCACCAGAAAATCGGACCGTCATCGGATTCATGAGGCGTTTTAAATCGCTTCGTCGTGAAGTCGCCCCATGGTAGAACCTGCGACATGGAAAGGCGTACATGCACTCCATGGTTTATGTTTCATTTTTCACATACAGATCAGTCATTACAGAGAATACACAAACGTACCTGGCTCAGAAAAGGACTTTTTTCAAGCAGCGATAACATTTCAGGCAGGTAAGCACCACATTCGTCAGCATTTTTAACACAAGCAGCTTGCGTTTCGTTGAGCGGATCGTACGCGTACGTTCCATTGTTATAGGTCTCCTTCACCTGGAATAAAACAGTTTCAAATCAGCATTCAGGTCAGCCCGAGGTCCGTGAGGGGTCTGGTCAGCCGAGTGGACAGCACGCTGGTCTCGGAATCCGGAGGTCTCAGGTTCCAGCCTACGTAGCACCTCGCTACATTTCGACTTAGGCCGGTTCCTCGGTAAGAAGAGAAGAGGGCTAAGACAGCCCTAACAGCCTCCCCGACGTGTCAGAGGTCAGGCTCGAAAGAGCGGATTCCAGGGCTCGGGTTGAGAGCAAAGTTAGAAAAGAGCCAGAGGTCCGTATTTCAAGTTTGTACTTGGGAAACAATGAGAATGCTTGATGTTGGTGGCTCCAGATATCTAGGCATCAAACTGGTCTTTTGATGGCGATGGAGGTAGGGCACAATTTCTAAGTTTATTGACAAGGAACTAAGTGAACTAAAATTCACAATAGGAGTAGGACAGGGGATACCAAAATATGCCGGACCGAACTAAAGACTTCTATTCTTGTGTAAAAATAATGCGCGTCTAATTGCATTGACACGTATTGATATTTTACATTTTGTCCAAAGCGTTGAAAGCTGAAGAAGATCAAAACACGGTTCAAGACTCAATCTTTGAGACTCTTCCAGATTTTAGATCATCTCAAAGTTTCTTGCAAACATGTTTTAGTCTTCAAAACTCTTCCAGAAATGTTAAAAGCTGTTTAAAACGTTTCGACCCCGTAACCATTGGGGGGGGGGGAAGCTGGGGCTGGGCTTTCTAGGCAAAGATACCATCATTAAAAAATCATCATTATTACGCTGCACAAGAATGAAAGAAGGGGGGAAAAGAATTAATCTCCCAGAAACATTTTAAAATTTAGAACAAAAATTGGTCAACTAATTTGAGAGACTTGGCGGGGGGGGGGGGGATTAAGATTTTTAAGGGAGAAAAAGTCGATCATTGAGATATATCTTTTTAAATCGCCGATATTAGAGGACTATTTGAAGATGAAGGTATAATTACTGCTTCAGCGAAAATATTTCGAAAAAACGTTTTAAAGGCGAAAAATTGCTCATTTTTGCATATTTTACATTCAATTTCAGGTGCCTTAGGAGCCCATTCGCCCCCCTGGCTATACCTCATCCTTAAGCCCCCCCCCCACCTGGTAAACAGTCAGTACCCCCTACCGCAGATGGCTGGCTACGGGCCTGCAGGGTTTTAGCATAGTTATAATAACACAGTTCAAAAGAACATTAACACGGTTTTAACACACAAGTTTCTAGGGTGTTTTGGTGAGTCCTAACCAGAGTCTTACCTCACTCTTAATATAGGATCATGATTTTTAATGAGTTTTAACTCAGTTTTCCCTGAACCTTATAGCAAGTCTTAATGAATCCTAATATAGTTTTTATAAGTCTCAAGCTGATCCTGAAACGTCTTAACATCGTCTCAACGTGTCTTGACATCATTTCAAATTCTCTGAGCATAGTCCTAATAAGTTTTAATGAGGTCTTAACTAGTCTTTGTGAAGGCTCGATAAGTCTTAATGAGTTATAACTTCGTTTCGAGAATTCTTCAGCTTTTTAGGGTGTTTGCCGCGCGGAGCGCTGCAAGCAAACACCCTATTACAATTGCTTTTTCATTTTTCTTTAAATACGAGTGAATTGTTTACAGCTCATAGTTCAGTTTTAGCTCAGTTGCGTTTAGATCGTTAGATCGGTCTTAAGGCGGAGGCGTGTGGTTCGACTCGTATTTTACTCATAACAGTATAATCGTGCGGATGTACGTGTAGCGTCCTGAGCTTTTATGTTCCCGGTCCGGGGGAAAACGAAAAGAAGACTACTTCAGATTGCATCATTCGCTTATCAAAAAATACCTATTCTACAATAGCGCTTCTACAATTTGCATAGTCCCAATGGCAAACACCCTGTTACTACCTTGCGATCCGCGAGGTCGCTTGTTTTAAATCTGAAGCTATTTCCAACAAATTTGTAAATACTCTCCATGAGTCCCAACAGAGTCTTAACGAATCCTGATGTATTCTTAACCAACTGTAAGTGAATCTAGATGAGTTCTAGTCCTTATAAGTCTTAATAGAGTCCTGACAAACTGAAAACACGGATAAGCGAAGAATTTCGAGATCACAATCTTTCACTAGCAACATTAAATTTGAAATGCAGTCGCCTCAGCAAATGAAAGGTCCAGAAACAGTCACAAAACGTTCAGGCAGAACCGAAGTTGGGGTAACTTACTCTTGCTCCCTCCAAATTGAGTAATTAACAATTCTTTCATTTCAGCTCCAATTGCTCACAGAGGAGAAATTCGGTCATTTCTACAGGTTTAACTCTCAATAGTAACACTTCAGGCACTTATTAATGTAATTAACTCAAGGTTCATCATGGTTTCTAATTTTCAGGGCCGGGCCGACCATAAGGACAAATCGTGCACTTACACGGGGCGCCACAGAACGCTCTACTTTGAGGGGCGCCAAAAATACCAAAAATTGAGCAAGAATTTTTGGCAAAAAATTTGAAGAAAATTTGTAAACTTAATTATTGTTTCTTATAAACTGTATGTATTTCCCATTTATAATTATATTCCTTTGGTTTACAAACTTGATTGTTCACAAAATCTATATTTCCTGTGATGTACACAGCCCTATGTCCAGCGCGCCTTTTTGAAGGTTCTAGCTTTTGAGGACGCTTATTCTAAGCTCTGCACGGGGCGCCAAAATAGCTTGGCCCGTGCCTGCTAATTTTTCATGCAACTGTACGAAGACTAACTCCCCGTATGATCAATAACTTAAGTGGTCATGGGTTCTGTCCACTACTTACATCTTCAACATAGTTTGACCCCCTCCCCCTTATTTATTAGCTTTTATCTATTCCTTACTTTCTTGTAGTACGTCGACAAATCGGTCAATTCTGTCTCCGTACTGCTCTTCAGCTTCGTGGTGTTCACTTTCAACGTAGGGTGCAGTTTCGCCAACATTTTCAGCATATCCGGCATATACCTGGCCCCATTGTGCACGATAGCGATGGTGAAGTGAGCGAATCCTTTGTCGTCTTCCTTAAATGCTTGCTGTGAACAAATTCAAAAGTTACATTCGTATTCCCTATCCACTCAAGAATAATGTTCAAACCAGTCTTACTTTCAGAAACTCGATGGCTACTTCTCGTTGCTCAGCGCTTCGTAAATGCATGATCCTCTCGTAGTCCATGTGCAGCGAGCTACCGCGGCCAGTCGGGCATACGACCACGTACATATACTTATTGAAATTAACATCGCGTATAAGTTCGTTATTATGATCGTTTTTGACGATTTTATGTCGCAGACAGCTATCACAGTAGTACGTAGTGCTCCGGCAGCACTTATTGGCGCAATCAGAATGCACCCATTTCTTGTTCTCCTTTCTACCGCACGAGTAGCACAGTAAGCAAGGACTCTTCAGAGTTTCCTCGCTACTGTGATGCTTCCTGCCCGATCTGTGCTCGTCTCGTTTCTTATCCGACGAACGATGCGAATTCGAGTGATGTCGATCTGATCTGTGACGATCATCCGATGATCGCTTCTTATCGGTCGAACGATGCGAGTTGTGTTTCGAGGACTCGCTGCTTGTTGAATTGAGCTTCAACTCGCTAATCGAATTATGTTTAGATTCGCTGCTGGTTGAATTGTGCTTCAAATCACTAGTCGAATTATGTTTAGATTCGCTGCTGGTTGAATTGTGCTTCAACTCGCTAGTCGAATTGTGTTTGGATTCGCTGCTGGTTGAATTGTGCTTCAACTCGCTAGTCGAATTGTGTTTGGATTCGTGGCTGGTAGAATTGTGTTTCGACGTGCTTTTCGAATTGTGCTTCGAATCTCGGTTCGATATCTCTTTAATTTTGAACGGCTTCGAGTCATTCTTGATGGTTTTATCACTTGTTTTGAAGCTACCGTTGACGGCTGGGACGATACAATTTTTGATATAGTAATTCTCTTTGGACGCATTATCATTGGCCACATCCTCCTTGGACTCCAATTTCGTATCCACTGCGCTGCTCTCACCCTGCTCGATGGTCGCTTTGGACATGATCGGAGGATCGGATTCCGAAACAGGCATCATTCGTTGTAAAGCTGTTCCAAACTACAAGACAAATTCACTGTTAATTGACAAAGATAGGCTGAGGTCATTTTTGGTAATCATAAACTAGAGGGAACATGGGCAACTCGCCCGTAATAAAAGTACGTGTAGATTGCCCTTGTTCCATTAACACATCCAGTTCCAAGTTCATGAAGTACACGAACTTAGCAAGTAGAGGACATTGATGGAGACTTCATTATGCCTACTTGTATTAATAATATGAGAATATGTAAATTCTTACATCCGAGGGGTATTCAGCGAAAACAAAATCCGGAACTACATCCTCACATCGTCTTGGAACGTCGACAATTCACGTACATATAAATGGCTCTGAAAACAAACAATTTGTTATCAATCACTAAATCTGATGTATTAGATCCCTTGCCAACCTATGTGTATCCATCAAGTTTGCGAATAAATTAGGATCATTGATCGCTTTATCAAGAATGTAACAATTTTCGGGACATATAACCACTGATGTATGTAACTAACAGGACAGTGTTCACTCAAAACAGTTCCAAACTCCAACATCCAAGTTTCCTCGAGTTCATTCGTAATTTTCTGATAGTTACTATCGTAAAATGAAACACAACAGCGTTTCATAAGCATGCAGAAGATGTCAACATCAATAAAACATAAACACTGATATACTCACGAGACAGTTCGTGTTTGCAATTTCGATTAAGAGCTCTGCAACAGTTTCTACGTTGTACACCTTATCTCCATTAAAAGAACGCAAATTAAATAAAATTCAACGCCGCTTTCTAGAAATTACGATTTAAAATCAAACGTAAAAGATAAACGGACGCACAGAGACCAGCACATACGGACGATTGAGATTGCGTGATTTATTTGCCAGCACCTATGGTGGATTTTTTGAAATTACAAGTGTACACAAACACAGTACCTATTGCGACTGCACGTACTCAAACACACACACACACACGCGATCGTAGAAACGAACACATACAACACTACCACACAACCAAAATATGACATCAACCAAAATGAAAACAGAATGACGTCACTTGTAGCTACAGACATAGTTTTGAACTGGATAAAAATAGTTCAAAGTTGCGGATCATGTTGCTGATGCGTCCGTTCCGAGCTCCATCTCTTGATGTCCACTCGTAGTAGCAGCTTAAAGCCATCAGAAATTGAACAGATTCTCAATGCTGCCACTAGATGTCAGCCACTTCGATTCCGAGTCTCGATTCCCACAAGTAGTCTGCAAAAAAGGACGTAAACGCACTATAGGGTTAGGATCTTTTTGTCTGGACAATTATCTAAAATCCAGAGAGCACGCTGTGCGTGCAATCGGCCCTGGCTTGTATGTTCATGAAAAAGCGGGAATCAAGTGTTTCATGCTGTTCATCGTCCATTTTCATTAGTTTGCTGCGATTAAATTGTGTTGTTAGTGTTGAAAATGGGTACATAATTACTTGTAAATGTTGAGAAAATGTTCGTTATTGTTGCCGTATCATCTCTCATCTACTTCCGCCGAATTCTTGCCAAAAACAGGTACACTTACATAGTTCGCTGCAAACACTATTATTACTATTCTGCACATTACCAATATTCTGGAATGAAGTTCAGCCTGTATGTAGGTTCTGCTTTAAAAATGCTTCATTCGTGTAACTGAACCATGATATCGATTACTATAGACTGTGGGAAGTGCCAGTGCTAACGAATTCATCTGATATATGCCAGATTCAGTCTGGAGTAGATGTTTCTCAGCTGAAACAATGTCAGAGTACGCGGAGACAGAATGTGGGAAGTTGAGAGTTAAAAGAGCCCTCCTGTTGAAAGTCTGTCTGGTGTGTACTTTAGAGCAATTCTGACAACTGATAAAGAATATTTTGTATTACAGAGATGCTGTTTCCTATTTCACTAGGTTTCCAGTTATGCGAATAATGATTCCGTCATCCCGAGTTCCATTCTAGCTGACCACTGATATTTCGGTAACTCGGTAAGTAAATATATTGTATTGCCTTTACACGGCTGCGATGAAAACGCTTATAAAACTTGGAAAGGAAAAGTTGATACGTTATTTGAGCCTGTGATCTTGATTAATTAGTTGAATGCTAAATTATAGTTGCGAACATTTCTCTCTGAAATGGTTTATTTGATAGTGCAGATGTATATATGTATATTGGCTTCTTTTTCAGTTTTAAAAAGAAATCCTTCTGTTACTATGAAAACTTACAGAGGTATCTTATATTATTTTCAGGAGTGGACATTAGAAAAGCCGTTGTCAGTATTATCTCTGGGAACTGTGTCCTGTGAAGATGGACTGATTGATATCGCCGTTCGTGTTTGTGAAAATTAATCTCTTACAAAGACCGATGATTGCAAATGTCGTTCCGTGTTCGTGAAAATCGTTTTATGAGAAGGATGAAAGATCGAAATTACTGATTCTAGTAGTCCGGTACCTAAATTAATTGAGTCAAATTTAACGTACTTACCCATTTTCAGAACTCAGCTTATGAATATTCATTTTCATGCAGTTTGAATCAATTTGAAGTAATGTGCAGGGGCAAAATCTCATTTGCTTATTTCACAAATTGAGAGAATAAGCATGTATGAAATTAACTCATTCACATGGATTTTGATTACTCTGATATTCTTTTATCTAATGTTGACTTCTTTTGAAATACTGGGTATACGTGATGTTTCGAAAGTTAATTAATCAATTTTGCTCATAAAAACATGAAATATGGAGTTCTTTGATTGGGTATGGGAACTTCATGTAGGCGGGTTGTAACCTTGATGAACAAACTGGAACTGCCTTTTTCGTGAGATCTGCTGGTAGACTTTTCTGAAGCATTTGCCTTCCAACTCAGCAACAATAACTCCAATAACCGAACATTAAAATTCAAAATATCAATACATATTCGAAATGGTGACAATGAAAATGTATTCGACCAAGCTGTGTATTAAGTTCACAAGGAAAGTAAGAGCTCTTTTTTCTTGTCTGGGTGAAATGTTGGTTTCAAAACTCTTAGGAATTAGGAACTGGAAAGTGCTAATAATGGCTGTCTTGTTTGGCTTGAACCATTATGAAGTTCAGTTTCAGAACTTGCAAAAAGATCCGCATATGATAATCCTGGTTCATCTGGTTTGGTGTAGAAAATTTCCATCTTGAATATGTGCGATGAACTGATGGTGGAGTGCGGGGCTCACAGAAATTTTCATTTGAAACTCGTCCTTTATTTTATCCACCTGAATTTTCAAATTTTGTACATCTGTGAAGACAACAACAGACCCCATTTTTCAATCCTTATAAAAGGAGCAGCAATTTTGCACAACAGATGAAAGAAGTACCTACTCATATTGAGGTTACTGCTGAGATTTGAAATTTAAGAAATTGAAATTGAATCTATCATTTTCATCTGAATTCCTTAAATTTACTTGAGAAGGCTGAACTTTTAAGTGGAACCAAATTGAACTGACTAGATCACTTCATAATGTCTTGCATGTTTAGCAATTCCAAAAATTTGCTATCTAGTCTGTGTCCTAATCAATTGAAAGCTGGCCATAATGAAGGACTAAATGAACAACTGAAGACTGATTTTCTAAATTGGCTTCATTGATCCCCGACTGAGAAAACGCATCATCAGTATTGGTAGCTTATTCCTACAATCCTCTACTATTATAATTGGCAATAGGTTTGTACACTAGGTATATAATAACTTCAAGACACATGAATACAGGCGACAAAGGCCAATCAGCCATCTAAAACTTGAGGCCAGTTTAATGAAATCATCTGAATTAAAAGAGAAACAACGAAAATTGCATCAAATGCATAATATCTTATTTTAAAATTAAGTATTTTATTCTTGTGCGGCTGCTCTGAGTACTTGAGAAGTATGATACCTTAGTGGAAGAATTAATTTCGGCAAGTATAGGTATTGACTTTAAGTTTACGTTATTTCTTATTTGAAAATATAGATCAGCATATTATTAAGTAGGTAGGTCACTTGTATGTTAAATATTTTCCGTTATTTCTTAGAAAAAATTCAATGATTTTCTCAGCCTCATTCAGTTTTGCGTGCATACATATGCTGTAATTCTGCGAATATTATACTCATGCTTCAGTTACGTGTGAATCTTTAAAAAACAGTTATTTATTGATTTTTCTTTTTTCAATACTACATATTATAAATTTTATAAGATTAAAGCCAAAGATGAGAAGTTTTTAATTTCACTTTGCTTTTCAACCATATTAAAATGAAGAGAACATTAATTTTTTCTAAGAACTTTCCACTTTGTGAAATTAATAATCATACTTACCCATGAATGCTACTAGACTTCTTTCTAAGAGAGTGCCGGCCAGGTTTAGAGGGGTACAAAACCTATTTCCTGAAGGAAAAACCTTGGGATTTTTTGTAAAAGAATGCAATTTTTGATGGTAATCCAGGGAGGAGCCAGTGGCCTATTTGTCTACCTTAATAGTACCCAGCAAGTACTTAGCATTTGTTTTGCAGTAGGTACCTTTTATTAAGCAGGGATAATTGAATTGTTTTGAGTTCTATAATTTACATTTTGAAATCCTATCAATATAGGACTAGTAGTAAGCCAGCCAGCTCAAGAGAAAGGCAGCAAAATAGCTAGTGTGTTATTGTAGCACTCTCCAGTAGGACCGAGATTGATACACAGACCGGCTAACAAAAGATAAACTTCTTTTCTTGTATTTTATGCAATAATTTTTCTTCTTTTTTACAAAGCGCCTATTTGTTCTTATACTAGTAATTTCGATCATACCTTCTCTTTTAATTTGAGAAACAGTGCAGTGAAATGTTCGCGATGGCTCATAATGTAAAGGCCTGTGCTCGTTCACACATATCGTGCTTCCGTTCTTATATCTACATTTTTGAATAGTATTTTCGGTTATGTCCTTTGCGGTTCTTCCAAATTTGCTTTTGCAGTAAGATATAGGCTCCTTATGAGCATTTTGATTTTTGTTACCTTCGCGTTGGGCACCTCTTTGCCTGAAGTGTTCCAGTTGGTAAGCCTTTTCCAATTTTTTGGGATATTTAACAGCGGATATCATATGTATATTCAAGATTTCCCTATGTTAATGGAACAGTACTACATATTTGAGTTATTTTTGATACGATATGCAGCCTTTTCATTTTATTTTGGATCATTTATGTGTACTGAGGCTCCAAACTGGTAGAAATTTAAATGCATTTGACGCAGAAATTCATCATAACTAAGATAAAATTATATTCTTATCCATTTACTATATTGAAGTTTTAAGCTAGTAGAGAGATTTTTGATTCCAAATCTCATAATTAACATACAATTTTATTTAGATCTTCCTCCTCCCCTCGTATATCCGCTGTTGTAGTTAGTTGGTGTTGGGTTGTTGTACAGTGCAGGCATAGATCAATATGTACTTGTAGTTTATATGGTTCATACCTGAATGTGCGTGTGTTCTTTATCATCATTATTATTATTATTGAACTACTTGTCAATGTTTTTTTGTTTGAAGTT
Source organism: Acanthococcus lagerstroemiae (assembly GCA_031841125.1). Classification (NCBI taxonomy): domain Eukaryota; kingdom Metazoa; phylum Arthropoda; class Insecta; order Hemiptera; family Eriococcidae; genus Acanthococcus; species Acanthococcus lagerstroemiae. The sequence continues at coordinate 55,519,353 of CM063112.1, read as the reverse complement.
TTTGTAGTTTATGTTTTCTTTTTTGACCGCAAGTGCAGCATCTATGTCAGCTTGTATTCTCATGGTGAGTACAATAATTAATGATGTTATATGTATTATTATCTTGTTTCACATATTCATCTTAAGTGACTACAATGGTGATTTTTTTACAGGAACACCTTACAAACAAGTTGTTCGTATTACTAATTACTGTAATCTGTGGTCCTGAATGCCAGAATGTTCAGAAATGAAGAGAAGATGTAACATTTTATCCTTTAGTAATGTACATACAAATAATGTTGTTTTTAAATTATTTTATTTAACCAATTAGCAAATAGTATTTTTTTATTTTTGTAAGATAATAATGATTCATCTGATGGTTTTGAATTTTAGGATATAAACCATCATTTGGTGAACAATAAAAGAAAAAAGTGAATATGTGATCAGCAGGAAGGACTGAGCGTCTGTTAAAAGTATGAAGTTTAAATGTTCATTTTCATCTTGTTTCCTGCTTAGCAGTGCCATTGAATGGAGTTATTTACCGAACTGTAAAACAAAATTGGTATTAAATTTAATGCCTTGCACGTCGGTTACTGAAGGGTCGTTTTTCTTTTCCATCTGAATAATGGCGTAGCCAGGGTTTTTCCCGAGGGGGGGGGGGTAACACCTATTATGAACTGTATGTTTTTACATTGACTATCAGTATGTTGAGCTTTTCAACTTCAATTATGCATCTGAATTTAAATTTCATTCCGCGCATTTACCGTGATACTGCCAGCATATAAAAAATTTACATCTCAAAGGGGGGGGGGGGGTTGCCTACACCACACTGCATCTGAATGTTCAGATCGTTAAATAATAGAATATTTTAACGTTTAGTGTTTCAACTTCTAATTTCTGTTTTTATTGATTAATTATCGAATGTGGTCTCAATTTTCTTGTGTTCTAAAATGTTCCTACTTAAAATTTGAACGTCTCCAGGTATTACAGTTGGGTTTTTGAAAGATACGTTTTCATTTTCACCTTTTTTTGTTTTGTTTTGTCTGGTTTCTTGATGACATGGTGAAAGCATTAATGAATTGTGAAGTTAGGTGCTGTTAGCACATCATTTAATATTGAACAAAGTTTGTCGATTTACTATTTTCTATATAAAGCTTATAGCTTGTTCTGATCTGGAAATTGAAAAAGATCACAGGTCATTGGATTGAGACGTGATGATCTGCATGATCTCTTTTCCAAATGACCTCGCCAATCACTATGAGCACAAGCAGTTGAACTAAAGGGGATACAGGGGTACCTATTCATAAAATTTGGAAGGTCAGAATATCATTTGTTTTCCCTTCCAAATTGAAAAACTATTTAGGAAGCTTATATAAAAAGATGCTTTGAGAGCTTGGAGACGATAGTAGATGAAATTTAAGTGATTTTGGAGATGTATGAGATTTTCTGCTCATTACCTTCAGTCTTGAGGAAAGTACCCGAACTTTGAACTTTTTTTTTTTGTATCACCTAAAAAAAAAGCCGTCCGACGCCACTGAGCACCGGACGTGGGTAAGATCACGAATTAGTTATTTTTGATGAACTTGAACTCGAACTGAAGATGGTACATGAATGAAAAGTGAGCGTGGAAAAAGTTAAACTTCACTTATGAAAAAGAATGCCATTCATTCATTCTTTTCCCACTCGCGAATGAAACATTCAGGAATGAGCTCTATCTGAATGGATATAAATGCAAATCATGTTTCCGCTCATTATCAACATTTTAGTTATTTTATTTATTTATTTATTTTCGTTCTTTCTTTCTTCCATTTCTCATATCGTAGTGAGGTAGTATAAACTACAAACAACATGAATATTCGAAACAGTTCTCCATTTTCCTCAAATTACACTGAAATTCGGCTTATGTAAATTGCAGTAATCAACATTAGAATCGAATGAGTTGATTAATGCGATTAATATAACCAAAAAGAGGCAAAGATGTCGCAATCCAGCAAATAAACCAAATATCAATTTTACGGGAAAATATTCGAAATTATGGTAAGAGCTCAACTTTACACTTAGCATATTCTGTCACTTTGCGTCTGAAGGGTTTTGTTTTAGGGCGTTTAAAATCATAATTTTTTCTCAAAATTAGTTCGGCTACTGCATCATTTGTTATTGGAAATTTGATATCATTGAACATTGATAAAATTATAATTAATTTAAATTAAATTGATCTTGTAAATCAATAAAAATAAAATTAATATTAAATTATTAATATTTATAATTATCTATTTATTTTTAAATTTCCTAAAATTAAATAATAATTGAATATTATTAATACTAAATATGCTTTAATTAATTTTTATATTAAAGTTAAAATTATAAAATAAATAATTAGAATAATTAATACAAAAAAATGTTTAAAAAAATATAAATTCTGATAAAATAAATAAAATTAATAATATTTTTATAGATAAATTTAAATAAAAATTTTTAAAACCTAAAATATATTTTTGGATTTATTTAGTTTTTTTTATAAAAATTTAATTAATTTAGGTTATAATTTTTAGTTTTAAATTAATTTTTTAAAATTATTTTCAAAATAATTTTTTATTAATTTAAGAAAAAAAAAAAAGTTGTTTAAAATTTGTACCTCATTCCAAAACTGACCCATCGAGGTGTGAAGACGTATTATCTATAAGGAGAAGAGCTTTATCCGTTTTGTGGGTGTATGTACTGTAAGGGAGGGGTAGGGGGTTGTTATGGACATTGGGCATTGTTTTTTTGTTTACAGGCTACTGTAGTTCTGTGACGATGTAAAGACAATACAAACTAATAGAGTAGAAAATGAGATATGGCGGTTTTTCAGAACCCCAAATTTTTTTCATAACCTCCTCCTATGCTGGAATGTTCTGGACAACTTTGTATTTCTCGGGGTTTCCGACTTAAAAAATAACAGAATTTGTAATAAAAATTATGTATTCATCCGTGTATTATCGAAATTGATGTGGCTCGCAAGTTGTTGGCGCACACATCAAATAACAGGAAATGGTCGCGAGAATGAAAATGCACTTATGTTTGCCACCTCTGGGTAAACCCGAGGCATGGTATGATCTAAAAAACAGAAAAGGATATTTTCTTTCAAATTACGGTATCGGGGACCTCCACCACGGTTTTTGTCTAGAACCTCTCGGGTCCTGTACTTATCTTTCGATTGTATTTATGTAATAACACTTAGCTTAAGTCCGAATATTTAATCTGCCAATTATACATAAATTAGAACACGACGAATCTGCAGCAGTTTCTAGAAACAATAATTCTGCTTCAGTATTCACAATAATACGATCAATTTTCGTAACTCCAATATTTAGGTCCTTTTATTCTGCAAAATCAAATAATAATTTTATTTTTTCTTCCATCGCTGATAACTAAAGGATTTGTAAGGCAGCAGGTAACAGGTATAAAGGGCTGCAATGTGATTTCATTTTTCCTGATTCTTACAAACCACAATAATTTGGCTAGTAATTCTTTAACATAACTACCACCCATTCAAAACATCCCCCCTTCCCGTACATAGTCGTTAGGGCAAGTTTCTTATATTTCCAGCTGTTTTTACAGAGGCAAAACTTTATTTTCAGTTTGGGAGGAGGGGGTAAAGAAGGAAAATTTGCCGACCTATATTTTATTTAAACTAAATATTCGCCGACAAAATTTTAAGAAAAAGTTGAAAATTTGCCGATTTTTTAATTACAACATTTTTTAATTGAAAAAAAAGAACAAACAAGCGTTCTTAGAAAATGAAAAGTTCAAATGAATAGTTTCAAAATTTGACAACTGGCAATTTATTGGGTTATTTCACCCCTCCCCCCATAGTTTCGTCCCTGCAAATGCTGATTTGAACCTTATTCCCGCAAACCCTCACATTTGCACACATGAGCATACCCCAGTCTGGGAGGGTAAGCTGGAAGGATGTCAGGAATACTTGAGAGGAACACACAACTTCCCTTACACATTAAGATGATTATCGATTACTCTTAGTGATATTTTTTTCTGAATTTCTTCTGATTCGTCTTCTAAATTGGTTCCAATAAAATCAGAAGAAACGAAAAACTACAAAGTTTCAGGTCGATCGGATTAGGAAAATCCCTGCCACAAGCTCCCTTTTATTCTTATGGGAAAAACACGAAGTTTCGCCTTTTGTTCCAGAATAAATTTCCCTCCTATATTCACCAGGACCAAGGCCCGTAAATTAAACAATAGCACATTTGCTATCGGATCAGCTTGTGGCTTCTCAAATTTTAGTTTCTAGATTGAACAGAGAATCTAGTAAAAACAGAATAGTCATTGAAATTTGAAATTCAACGTTTGCTACCGACTTTCAGATTTTCACGTTCGATACTCAGCTTGAAACCTTCGGCTTTTAACTGACTAGTCTCTGACCTAAAATTCGCTAGCAAAATTTGTAAAAATTCAGAATTTGCCGATCTTTTAATCGAAATATTTTTTAATTGAAAAAAAAAATAAAAAAAAAATAATAATAATAATAAACAAACAAACAAACATTCATAAGAAATGAAAAATTCAAATGAACAGTTCCAAAATTTGCAGACTGCCGAATTATTGGGGGGTTTTGCAACCCCCTCTATATTTTCGTCCTTGTATTTTAACCACAGACTTTTTTTCACGTCGGACAATTGAGATATGCTGAGATTGAAAAGTTTGCTCGGTTAATCAAGTGTCGGATCATCGAATTTTTGCGGTGCATAATTAAAGAAGTTACTTGGCCTAAACCAGCAGAACAGAAACAACCAATTTCTGTACTTACTTTCGTTTGAAGCATTCACTTGTCCAAGTAGCTACACAAAATGTTTATACCATGAGAGAAGACGGAAAAAATACTGAATACCGCTCTACACATCCGTATCTGTCATGATTAAATTTTGAGGAAACAGGTGAAAGATAAACTGTTACAAACGGATGTGAAATACAAGATAGGGCAAAATTTCTGTTTTGAGAACTAAATCGGAGCTGGATGGCGGAACATTTCGAGAGACCTCGTATATCAGTAGTAAGGGTCTTCAAGGTCGTCGATTTTGAAAATATAATTAAATTTTCTAATTCGACCCCAATTTGGGTGCTACAAACCAAAAATGACTCCTTCAAATGGTTAAAACTGATTCAGCTTATAAAAACGAACAGTACTATCGGAATGAGTTTGTACTATCGGAACGAGTTTTTTGTGTCTCCGAGTTCCAGTATTCAAATAGACGTTAAATTCGACATAGATTGGGCCAGATTCACTCTGGTGGAATACTGAATAATGTACCAAGAGGAGAAGTCTTTTGTATTACCGATTTGAAAAATTCAGACACATTTTTCAAATCCGACCCCGATTTGCCTCTACATCCCAATTTGACTTCTTTAAATTACCCAGTTTCATTTCGTCCAAAAGGTTAAGAAAATAATGTTTTTTTTTTGTTTAGTTTTTTTCTGAGAGAGAGGAGAGGAGAGGAGAGGAGAGGAGAGAGAGAGAGAGAGAGAGAGAGAAGAGTGAAGAGTGAAGGAGAGGGGGGAGAGAGAGTGTGTGTAGCTGAACTCAAAAGTTGATCAGACTTTGAGTGCCCGAACGTCTTTCTTTTCCTTCCTCGTTTGAAGGTTCTAAATTGTTTTTCCCGAAAATTTGAACGACGTATGTATTAAAATAAAAGTTTTTCGGGTCGCTCATTCCAAAAATCGAATTAAATATTCGATTAGACCTTGATTTGTGTTAACGACGAATGCAGAATTCCTTTTTTTGAAGAAGAAGAAAATCGCTGTATACCAGTGGTTTTCCATATTCACTGCAAAGTAAACTTGAATTCAACTAAACTTGGAGACCGAATGATCTTGAATTGTACTTAAACGAATAGTTTTTTGGGAAGTATTAAATAGCACGAAATAAAAAATGTGATTGAACGAAATGTGAAGCCACGAAAAAAAAAGTTTAAATTACGAGTTTTAAAATCGATATCACGAAATGACGTGCATACGGTATATTATGTTGTTTAAACACAAAAATTATACGTCATCGCGGATAACGTACATACTCGTGGAGATAGGAGATCCATGAGTTTAAGAGGGATCCAATTTTCTATAAAAATGATCATTAAGAATTTTTTCTTAAGTACTCTAGAAACGCCATAGAGGGAGCTCTGAGATAATGCTCGAGAGGGCGGATTTCAGGGCTTCGGTTGAGAGAACAAAAAAGAGTGGGTGTGTAAAAATTACCCTTTATTACAGTACATTAGAAATTTTTAGACCTATTATTTATGCGAATTACCACATCGAGATCATCGAGGGGTTTCGAACTCAACGAATTCGTTTTAGATATCGGTTTGGCTCTTAATCTAAATTTGTGGCTCCTGAGGAGGGGGAGAATCGATTCATAGATTTTTCTCGCTCCAAAATTTGATTTTGACATTAATTTGTGCGCAATTGTAAATTTGTGGCAAGTATGATGGAGGCCGAGAATTTAAACTTTTTATTTCGGGCGCAGTAATATCGTGTCTCTTTTTTTCATTGTGTGTAGAAGGTATTAAAATTCCGGGCGTATTTTATTTTATCGTGTAAGTGAATTATACTGCGTTCTGAAGTTTAATTTTTTCTTCAAACTCTTTCTTTTTCTGTTTCGTACTTGTTACTGCGCTTGTCATTTATATATTTCGTGCAAATAGCATATTTCTTTCGTGAATTCAACATTACCATTGTGGGCCGATAAATGGGTCCCAATAGTTTTTTCATTAAACTTGAACTAAACTACTCTGTTGGCGAACTTGACCTTTTTTTACATTCGCGAAAAGTTGCCCATGTTTGGTGTGAACATACACCGTAAGCTTGCGGAAAAACGAAATACTCGTACTAATAGTTATCGAAATTTGGAATTTAAAACTGAAAATTATTTTAATTATGATATTAGAATAAGAAGGACCTAGATTCGCCTGGTCAGCCTAGGTACCTAAGACCAACTCACTAGCGCAAAAAGTCCAAATCAAAAAAGGGAAGGGAGCCCGGTGGGGAAATCACAGTGGGGAGCCTTAATGTAAGAACTTCAAGAAAGAAGAAAATTTCATGGAATTAGAGGATGTTTTTGAAAGGGGCAAAATCGACATTTTAGACATTGCTGAGATAAGAAGGGAAGGCAAGGAGATACTATTAGGGAAACAAGAAAGAGAAATCTATTCAGTTATTTTGAACGGACGGGAGGACAAAAAGGCGTGGGTTTCTTAATCAACAGAAGATGGAAAAACAAAATTGCGGAATTCAGGGGCAAAACAGAAGAATTGCAGTGATAACATTAAACACTTCTCTGCTGCACATTGTTACCATTATACAAGTGTACGCACTCACGTCAACCTCCAGTGAGGAGGAAGTAAATGAATTCTAGAAAACCCTTATGGACGCAATCAACCTTTAAAAAAGCAACAGATACAATGATATTATTATAATAATAATGATAGGAGACTTAATAATCAATTCGGTAATAGAATAAACGGAGAGGAACATATACTGGGGCCCTGCGGTTATGGAACAAGGAACAAACGGGAAGAAATGCTAGTCGACTTCTGTGAGATTAACATTCTCCCATAGGTCAATACATTCTATAAAAAAAAAAAACAATAGTAAAAGATGGACGTGAGTTTTCCCGAATAGGGAATACAGAAACTAAATAGAAACCCGCTTCCACGAAAACTGTCTAATAGATCCTCGACGATACGATCCTTCAATCAAAAGCTGTAAAAATAATTTTACTGTATTAAAATGAAGCAAATGAAAGTAAATTCATTAGGTAGGTAGATGATATAAAAAACTTAAAAAACCCATAAAAATCAAAAATTGTTACACCACATACGGTTATTCAAGGTACAATGGATTTGGAAATTTGACAGATCCAGAACATTCGCGGAGAAAATCCAAAACTACTAGTTCTCGGTGTTGGGATCGAAGAAGGGTTTCCACTTATCAATGGTCCGGTCTAATAGATCCGCTGGAGATCTTCTATGATTGTTCAATCAAGAGCTATAAAAATAAATTAACAGTATCAAAATTCGGGAAAATATACAAAAGCTAAGAAAGGCACTTACTTTTTTTCTTAACATATCTTCGACTTCTGCCTTGAGAATCCTAGGCATTCTGCAGAGCGTATGGCGATGCATGTCTGCCAAAGTGGCTCCCTAGACACCGCACTACTGATCCCGAAAACTACCCTTTCGAGTATCACATCAGTAACCAGAGGGATGTGTTTGGGGAAGCGTATGACACTGCACGCATACCAAAGTGGCTCCCCAGACAACTAGAATTGTGGGTATTTATTCTGTTTCCATAAACTTTTCTTTCACATCCATTATCTCTATATAGTCATTCACATTCATTTTATCTTCCTTGCTGTACAAATCGTTGTAAAATGTTGTATCTTCAACTCCTTCCTTGAGAATCCTGGTGTTTGGTGAAGCATCTGGCGATGCACGCCCGCCAAAGTGGCTCCCTAGACACAGCATCACTAGTCCTGAAAACTACCCTTTCGAGTATAACATCAGAAACCAGAGGGATGTGTCTGGGGAAGCGTATGACAATGCACGCATACCAAAGTACCTCCCCAGACAACTAGAACAGTGGGTATTTTTTTTCTTTCTATATTCATTATTTTTACATTCCTTATCCCTATTTATACCGTTTTCTCTTCATTATCAATCGTAAATGTTATCCATTTTCTTTCATTAGTTGTATTCATTTTATCCCAATGTTTTATTCTTTACCGATATTTATATAATCTTCTTTACTCCTTTTTTAACATCAATATTGTAGTTGGTTATAGTTTTACTATTTCCTCACTTCTTATCTCGAACTTGCACAATGGAGATACCTAGAGCATGGCCAGTAACCCCACATGCAGGAAACATCCAAACATAGCACAAACAAAAGTAACCACATGCAGCCACCATGCAAAAATAATATGACGATCAATCAAATATGAAAGCAAAATGATCATTTGGATAGCGAACTTAAACATGCAGTATTGACATGACTCACTATACAGGTACAAAAAATTAACACGCTGGTGTCCGTTGTTTGCATTAAAGGAGCGTTCCTGCAAAAATAATGTGGCTGTATTAAAATTTGAGGAAATATAAAGCAAATAACAGTATCTCATGCATATGTGACCTAAGTGACAAAAACTTTTTTTCTCAGGAGAGCGATTTGAAAATTATAAATAACGTCGTGTTATGTATGTGACTCAAATGGTTTACGCCATCTAGCTGGCTAAAAATAGAGGTATTTTGTCATTTGCAAATGTGACCCGATAGAGGGCATAGAGATCTGTAGGAATACGTATTAAAGCTTATTTTTCATGAAAATGTATAATTCAGGGCAAGTGGGCATGAGACACTGGATAATTAAAAACAAAAGTAAATTAATTTCGTTTGAAAGAGGGTAGGTGAGACGATGTACATAACTCCAAAACACATAAAAATCAGAATTATTACACCACATACCATTCTTCCTGGGACGATAGGATGGACTTGATTTGGAAATTTGACAGGTCCTTAACTTTCACAGAGAAAATCAAAAAACTTCTGGTTCTTGGTGTTGGGATTGAAGAAGCGTTTCCAATATCAATATTCTGGTCCAATAGATCCGCTGGAGCTGTACAAATAATTTGGCAGTATCAAAATTCGGGAAAATATACAAAAGCTAAGAAAGACACTTACTTTTTTTCTTATCACATCTTCGACTTCTGCCTTGAGAATCCTAGGTGTTTGGTAGAGTGTATGGCGATGCATGCCTGCCAAAGTGGCTCCCCAGACACCGCCTCACTGGTCCCGAAAACTACCCTTCCGAGTACCATATCAGTAACCAGAGGGATGTATTTGGGGAAGCGTATGACACTGCACGCATACCAAAATGGCTCCCCAGCGGTGGAGCGTATGGCGATGCATGCCTGCCAAAGTGGCTCCCCAGACCGCACCACTGATCCCGAAAACTATCCTTCCGAGTATCACATCAATAACCAGAGGGATATGTTTGGGGAAGCGTATGACACTGCACGCATACCAAAATGGCTCCCCAGACAACTAGAATAGTAGGCATCTTTCTCCTTCTGTATCCTTCTTGGTTCAAATTTTTTACTCCGATTTTGCCTTCTACATGCATTGAATTTTTCTTGCTGTAAATTCCTTTTTGATGACATACTTTTCTTATCAAATTTTCAACTGAGAATCCTAGGTGTTTTGTGAAACGCCTGGCGATGCACACCTGCCAAAGTGGCTCCCCAGACACCGCACAACTAGTTCCAAAAATTACCCTTTCGAGTATCACATCAGAAACCAGAGGGAATGTGTCTGGGGAAGCGTATGACAATGCACGCATGCCAAAATGCCTCCCCAGACAACTAGAATTGTGGGTATTTATTCTGTTTTCATAAACTTTTCTGTCACATCCCGTATCTCTATTTGGCTTTTTACATTCATATTATCTTCCTTTCTGTACAAATCGTTGTAAAATTTTGTTTCTTCAACTCCTTCCTTGAGAATCCTAGGTATATAGTGAAGCGTCTGGCGATGCACGCCCGCCAAAGTGGCTCCCCAAACACAGCATCACTAGTCCTGAAAACTACCCTTTCGAGTATAACATCAGAAACCAGAGGGATGTGTCTGGGGAAGCGTATGACAATGCACGCATACCAAAGCGCCTCCCCAGACAACTAGAACAGTGGGTATTTGTTTTCTTTCTATATTCATTATTTTTACATTCTTTATCCTGTTTATACAGTTTTCAATTTTTACATAATCTTCTTACTTCTTTTTTAAAATCAGTATTGTAGTTTGTTATAGTTTTACTATTTCATCACTTCTTATCTCAAACTTGAACGATGGAGATACCTAGAGCATGGCCAGTAACTCCACATGCAAGAAACATCCAAACATAGTACAAACAAAAGTAACCACATGCAGCAAACATGCAAAAATAATATGACAATCAATTAAATATGGAAGCAAAATGATCATTTGGATAGCAAACTTAAACATGCAGTATTGACATGACTCACTGTACAGGTACAAAAGTGACACTACATCACGACTTGAATCCAAGCATTCGATCTAAAATTCACATGAGTTGATCAAATCCCCGAATTCTAAATGGTGGCGACGAAATAGGGAATCTCCCATTGGCTTTGAACTCGGAGTGCGGCCGCGGGATCCTCCGACCTGTGACACATATCTAGTACATGATAAATTCATACTGAACAGGTATAATGCAAACAAATCATGAATCTGGCCGCTGGAGCGCGTGATGTTGAAAAACAGTTGAAAGTTACCCCTAGATTATTAGTGTTACCTTCCTCCCCCCCCCTCGTCAATTGTTTCTATCAGCCACTTTGAATTAGAAAATCAAAGAAAGTAAGAATGCTATTGTGAGTGACTTACAGGTCAAGAACGATGTCCGGAAAAATGATACGACCTATTTGCTTAAGCCTCTTCCCCTCCTCCCTTTTAAAAAGGATACAGAAAAATTACTTAGTAATTTCTAACGTAATTGAAGATCGAGAACGGAGAACATTTTGAGAATATATCAGTACTTAATTTTTACCCGAATATATCCAGCGGCCGAAACTTTTATTTCAAACTTGTTTTTACATAGAGCGACCATTGATTAGAATGAGATTTCGTTAACTATTTTCCATTTTGAAATATGTCTGTCCGTCAAAGTAGCGCAGAGAAGATTTCGTGGGCGACTACACTACATCCATTGGCAAAAAATTCGTAAATTTACGGTAAAAATTTAGAGTAGAGTATTCTCATTGGGTGGAGCTTTCATAAATTCGGTAAAAGCAGTAGGGTAAACAGGTGCAGAAATTCACTTGAAAACACTTCTGCCAGTCGAGACCTTTAAATCTGAATATTTAAGATGAAAATTTTCGTAGATGGAAGATTTAAATTCGATTTCGCTAAGGTAAGAGTGAACTTTAAGCCGCAGGAGGTGGTTGAAACATCAGTTTTTAGTAAAGAGTATTTTGAAATACCTATTAATGAATTTCGATGAGATCACCCAGTATAATACCCAGCCCAAATTAGTATGGGAAGGGCACTAAAAACCTGATAGTTCAATAAATTATATGCAATATTGTTGACAGTAGCAGAACTCTATGGAGAGAGCTATGTTTGGTTCTAAACTAACAGACGCAGCTGTATTCTTGGTCACAAGCGAGAGGACAAAGACTGGGAACAGTCGAACAAAAATTTAGATCCTTTAAAAATATTTTACACTTGGTAAGACAACTAAAAAGGGACTGGGCTGGACATTATCTGTGTAGTAAGAGATCAAATGTGGACGCATAAAAAACGAATTTCACAAAAAAATGAATTTCTGGTATCTTAGAGGTGATAGAAGGCCAGGTAAACAGAAGACCAGATGGATGGACGGCTTCAGAAGATTCACAAATAATGAACTGTTCCACAGAGTGACAGCCGACGGAAGTGAATGGGCCAGGTTAATGAAATCATACGTCCGAAAACAGGACCTTGAAGATGAGGCCTTAAAACGTGGCGGAGAGACTGGTGCAGTTAAAATTTCGCTCGCGCGTCGGGAACATAGTTCCTGGCTAAAAAAATCATAATTTTTCGGCGCTACATAATTTTCGTCTCACTTTCAGAAATTGCATTAAATTGAAATGGAACCAAGTCTAAAATGACCTACATATTCTAGTGTGGGAAGAAGTTGCATGCGATTTCTAGCTGTAATATACCCTTACAAAAATCGTCTTTCGTTGTCTCTTTCACGGCCCTACACTATGTTTTTGACAAATTTTCGGTTCTTATATCAATCTGTTTTTAGCTTCTCCTGGAAAATTTGAAATATGGACAAATTGTAATTAAACCTCATACTACAGCCACTTCTAATAAAATGGTTATAATTACCAACAGATGAAACAACCAACCCGCTCTACCTAGTAATCAGGGGAAGAGTGACTCCATTTTAAATTACTGCACTATTGCAAGGAAAAATGCGGGGAAAATGAAAGAACTAATAGAACGATAAGGCTGATAGAAGTTTCACATCAGACTGGTCATGACAGACTAGGTAGGTGGAAAGAAGTGCAAATTCTAAAAATCAAATTGAAACAAAAACATTGGACTTTATCGAACCCATGAAAATCGACTATACATACCCCTATCCAGGTTACGATGAATGTCGGGAAATTTGACGAATCCGCAACTTGCTGTGTGTAGAAGCGCTTTCACAAAAGCAACAATCGAGTCTAATGGATCCTTGAAGATGTAGTTGTTCAATTAAAACCTGAAAAAATAATTTTCTTGTATCAAAATCCGAAAAAAAAACTAATAAAGGTAACTAAACAAGATATCAATCTTCCAAACTCTTCCAATCCCATGAAAATCAAAATTATACCAAATATAGTTTTTCACGCAAGATTCGATAGATTCAAAATTTCCACTGAGAAAATTCAAAAACTGCTGGTGTCTGTTGTTTGCATCGAAGAAACGTTCCTACAAAAATAATGTGGCTGTATTAAAATTTGAGGAAAAATACAGCAAATAAGAGTGTCTCATGCACATCTGACCTAAGTGACAAACTTTTTCTCAGGAGAGCGATTTGAAAATTATAAATAACGTCGTGTTATATACGTGGCTCAAATGGTTTACGCCATCTAGCTGGCTAAAAATAGAGGTATTTTATCATTTGCGAATATAACCCGATAAAGGGCATCGAGATCTATGCGAATATGTATTAAAACTCATTTTTCATCAAAATGTCACTCAAGTCCAGTGTGCATGAGACACTGGATAATTTTTTGTTCGAAAGAGGGTAGGTGAGACGATGTACACAAGAAACCCATAAAAAATCAGAATTATTACACCACATACCGTTCTTCTGGGGACAATAGGATGGATTTGATTTGGAAATTTGGCAGGTCCTCAACTTTCACGGAGAAAATCAAAAACTTTCTGGTTCTTGGTGTTGGGATTGAAGAAGCGTTTCCAATATCGATATTCTGGTCCAATAGATCTGCTGGAGCTGTAAAAATAATTTGGCAGTATCAAAATTCGGGAAAATATACAAAAGCTAAGGAAGACACTTACTTTTTTTTCTTCTCACATCTTCGACTTCTACCTTGAGAATCCTAGGTGTTTGGTGGGACGTATGGCGATGCATGCCTACCAAAGTGGCTCCCCAGACACCGCCTCACTGGTCCCGAAAACTACCCTTCCGAGTATCACATCAGTAACCAGAGGGATGTGTTTGGGGAAGCGTATGACACTGCACGCATACCAAAATAGCTCCCCAGTGGTGGAGCGTATGGCGATGCATGCCTGCCAAAGTGGCTCCCCAGACACCGCACCACTGATCCCGAAAACTACCCTTCCGAGTATCACATCAGTAACCAGAGGGATGTGTTTGGGGAAGCGTATGACACTGCACGCATACCAAAATGGCTCCCCAGACAACTAGATTCCTGGGTATCTTTCTCCTTCTATATCCTTCTTGATTCAAACTTTTTACTCCGATTTTGCTTTCTACATGCATTGAATTTTTCTTGCTATAAATTCCTTTTCGATGACATACTTTTCTTATCAAATCTTCAAATGAGAATTCTAGGTGTTTGGTGAAGCGTCTGGCGATGCACGCCTGCCAAAGTGGCTCCTCAGACACCGCACAACGAGTTACGAAAACTACCCTTTCGAGTATCACATCAGAAACCAGAGGGAATGTGTCTGGGGAAGCGTATGACAATGCACGCATACCAAAGCGCCTCCCCAGACGACTAGAATTTTGGGTATTTATTCTGTTTCCATATGTATACTTTTCTGTCACATCCTGTATCTCTATTTGGCCTTTTACATTCATATTATCTTCCTTTCTGTACAAATCGTTGTAAAATTTTGTTTCCTCAACTCCTTCCTTGAGAATCCTAGGTGTATAGTGAAGCGTCTGGCGATGCACGCCCGCCAAAGTGGCTCCCCAAACACAGCATCACTAGTCCTGAAAACTACCCTTTCGAGTATAACATCAGAAACCAGAGGGATGTGTCTGGGGAAGCGTATGACAATGCACGCATACCAAAGCGCCTCCCCAGACAACTAGAATCATGGATATTCTTTCTCCTTCCTGTATTCTTCTTCATCATTCAAATTTATTACTAATTGTGTAGTCACCTCAATTCCTTTTTGATTATATACTTTTTTCATAGAAATCTTCAGCTAGAAACCTAGGTGTTTGGTAAAGCGTCTAGCGATGCACGCCTGCCAAAGTGGCTCCCCAGACACCGCACAACTAGTCCCGAAAACTACCCTTTCGAGTATCACATCAGAAACCAGAGGGAATATGTCTAGGGAAGCGTATTATCTCTGTTTTACATTCATATTATCTTCCTTGCTATACAAATCGTTCTAATATTTCTCATCTTCAACTCCTTCCTTGAGAATCCTAGGTGTATAGTGAAGCGTCTGGCGATGCACGCCCGCCAAAGTGGCTCCCCAGACACAGCGTCACTAGTTCTGACAATTACCATTTCGAATGAAACATCAAAAACCAGAGGGATGAGTCTGGGGAAGCGTATGACAATGCACGCATACCAATGCGCCTCCCCAGACAACTAGAATTGCGGGTATATATTTTGTTTCAATATATTTTTCTATTGCATCCTGTATCGCTACTTGGCCTTCAGATTTTATCTTCCTTGCTGTACATGAACATCTTCGACTCCTTCTGTGAGAATTCTAGGTGTTCGGTGAAGCCTTTTGAGTATAACATCAAAAACCAGAAGGATGTTTCTGGGAAAGCGTATGACAATGCACGCATACCAATGCGCCTCCTCAGACAACTAGAATCTCGGGTATATATACGTATTTTGTTTCAATATATTTTTCTATCGCATCCTGTATCTCTACTTGGCCTTTTGATATTATTTTCCTTGCTGTACATGAACATCTTCAACTCCTTCTGAGAGAATCCTAGGGTGGTGGAGCGTATGGCGATGCACGCCTGCCAAAGTGGCTCCCTAGACACCGCACCACTGGTCCCGAAAACTACCCTTTCGAGTATAACATCAGTAACCAGAGGGATGTGTCTGGGGAAGCGTATGACAATGCACGCATACCAAAGTGGCTCCCCAAACAACTAGGATTGTGGGTATTTTTCCTTTTCCTTTATCCTTTTCTTTCGCATTCTTTAGTACCTCACTTCTTATCTTGAACGATGGAAACATCCAAAAATATGACAAACGATAACAGTCAAATGAAAAACACGCAAGATGGAGCATGACCAGTAACCACATGCAGCAAACGTGCAACGATTTGACGATCAATCAAATATGGAAACAAGCAACAAATAATCATTCGGCTAGCGAACTCAAACATGCAGAATAGACATGACTCACTATACAGGTGCAAAATCAACACTCCATCACGACTTGACGAATCCAACCATCTAATTCAAAATGGACACGACTTGATCAATCCGCAAATACACACGATGCGAACATCGAAACATCACCAGCACGCTGGATCAGTCCTCGAAAATATACGACGAGAGCATGGGCAGAGGAGGCACTTAAAAAAGGCTTAAAAGAGTTGAATGTAATTTGGGATCGAGAAAGAGAAAAATTGAGAGCATTTCAAACCTTTACTAGGACCTTTCCAAAAACTCTGGATAGGTGCTGAGTCAACTTATTTATGGTGCCGGAGGAGATTGGTTAAGTCAATTTTGACCACAACAGTATCCTGGTCGAAAATATTGAAAAAAGGGAAAATTAGAAAATACTCACGGAGCACAGAACGTTATGTTCATTATGATACTAGGTCGGTGAAAAGAAGCCCAAGTTCTAAAAATAAAAATAAATAAATAAATAAAAACAATACACCGCTGTGGCCGATACTCCCTGTAATAATACACTTTCTTAAAAACAATAAAACTGTAATAAATCGAACCGAAGAAAACCAAAATTTTTATACCACATACCGTTACTCAGCGACGAATTTGGGAAACTCGACGAGTACAAAACCTGTTGATATTCAGTGTTTGCATAGAAGGGCCGCTTCCACGAATCAACGGTCTAGTAGATCCTCGATGTCCTCTAGTGCTCGATGTTTGGATCCAAGAAGCGTTTCCACGTATCAATGACCAGGTCTAGTAGATGCTCTGAGGTACGATCGCTCAATCAGGATCTGTAAAAATGATTTTGCAGTATCAAAATTCGGGGAAAATATACGAAAGCTAAGAAAGATTCTTACTTTTTCTTATCACATCTTCGAGTTCGGCCTTGAGAATCCTAGGTATTTGGTGGAGCGTATAGCGGTGCATGCCTGCCGAAGTGGCTCTCCAGACACCGCACCACAGTTCCCGATAACCACTCTTTCGAGTAACTGTACATCTAAAACTGAGCACGTGTTGAGAATATTTCAATACCACTTGGCAAGTGATTTCTTAAATACCGAAATTATTTTAAATAAGCTGTACCTGAAGAAATCTAGGGGGCCGAAACTTTAGTTCAAACATTTCTCTCATAATGCGATAGCGTATGATAAATTATCATGGGCGACTACACTGCGACCATTTATTTAATAATTTCGTTAATTTTCCACTTCGAAAAATGTCTGTCCGACGAAGTAGCATACGATAAGTTTCTACCTAAAAATCTGAATTTTTTCATTTTCAGAAACAGTTTCCCCATTTCGTATAAAAGCCTTAAAAACTTGACCAAATTCATACACGTGGCACGAGGACTATAAAATGGGACTGTGCTGGATATCATGTGTGTGAACTGCGATCAACAATGGACACAAAAAATGAATTACCGGTGTCTTAGAGGAGCGACGGGCCCAGGTAAACAGAGCACCAGGTGAATGGACGGCTTCAGCAGATTCACAAAAAATGAACATTGCCACAAAGTGGCAGCCGGCCCGAGTGAATGGGCCAGGTTGAGGATAACAGGGCTTTGCACGTACTACAACCACTTACCCAGTATCGCGGGAAAGAGATTTTTCAAATTAGACAGACTTGAACTTGGGCCGATACCCCCAAGTACCATAAATTTTCTCAAAATACCGATAACACTCACGTACTTACTAACAAATCGAAGCCACGAAAATCGAGATACACTACATGCTGCTTTCCACACGTTACCATGAACTTCCTGAAATTTGACGAGTCCACAAGTTCCGCGTGGAGAATCAAATCTTCTGGTATTCTGTGTTTGCAAAGAAGCCCCTTCAGGACAGCAAAGGAGGAGTCTGGTGGATCCTTAATGATGGCAGTCGTTAACTAGAAACTGAAAAAATAATTTTGCAGTATCAAAATTCGGGAAGAAAAAACATGAATGCTAATAAATGACTCATGAAAATATAACTATTGTTTTACTACTTGAAGCCAAACAGACTTAATTCTTAATTTTTTTACCAAAAAAAATTGAGGGCTCCCGAACTACTGAGCGATTTGGATTTTCCCTGCGTGTTGCTCCCCCCCCCCCCGTTTCTTTTGTAATAAACCTGAAGCTCGAAGAGCAACATGGTCATTCCACGACAAAGAATACTATGAGACTGGATCACGAGATAGATATAAAGCAACCTACTGGAATCTTCCCAGAACTTTCCACCGGTATGAGACTTTCCGCCAGTAGCTTGCTGGAATCGTCCCACTACAGGACTTTCAACCAGTTATTGCTACTGGCACCAGTAGCCTGCTGAAATCATCCTACTATAGGATGTTCGCCAACAGTTGACGCTACTGGAATCATCTCAGGACCGAAGGATCCTAACCGGTTTAACCTGAAAACAACCCCCAAATGACCCACGATAAAGGAGCAGATTGGATCGTAACCGGAATCGTCCTATGAGACTTTCTGCCAGAAGCTTGTTGGAATCGTCCCATTACAGGACTTTCGGCCAACAGTGGTAGCTACTGGAATCGTCCCAGGACTTTCCACCGGTTATGAGACTTTCCGCCAGTAGCTTGCTGGAATCGTCCCATTACAGGACTTTCGGCCAACAGTGGTAGCTACTGGAATCGTCCCAGGACTTTCCACCAGTTATGAGACTTTCCGCCAGTAGCTTGCTGGAATCGTCCCATTACAGGACTTTCAACCAGTGATTGCTACTGGCACCAGTAGCCTGCTGAAATCATCCTAGGATGTTTACAAACAGTTGACACTACTGGAATCATCTCAGGACCGAAGGATCCTAACTGGTTTAACTTGAAAACAACCCCCAAATGACCCACGATACAGGAACAGATTGGATCGTAACCGGAATCATCCTATGAGACTTTCTGCCAGTAGCTTGTTGGAATCGTCCCATTACAGGACTTTCGGACAACAGTGGTAGCTACTGGAATCGTCTCAGGACTTTCCACCGGTATGAGACTTTCCGCCAGTAGCTTGCTGGAATCGTCCCATTACAGGACTTTCAACCAGTGATTGCTACTGGCACCAGTAGCCTGCTGAAATCATCCTAAGATGTTTACCAACAGTTGACACTACTGGAATCATCTCAAGATCCAAGGATCCTGACTAGTATCATCCTATCGTGTAACCTTAGTAGAACCCCCCAATGGCCTACCTGCAACTGATATGCAAATGAATCCAAAGCTACAAATCACCGTCGAGTGCCCCAGGATCATTAAGAAAAGTTTATAATTTTCTTTTTAGATAACTCACTCGATTTTGACCATTCGTGTCCCTTGCCACTTTCTCGTAACATGCTTGTTGAACCAATTACAACCAGAACTAACAAAATAGACTAAAGAGAAATATTATAGAAAAACGACCGAATTTTGAACAAAAATACCATGATCAAATAAGGCTGGTGGTCCAGAAGAATAAGTAAGTGCTAGCCGCCCACTTTATTATGGCCCTGAAAAATTACATGACGCTTTAGTTGAAATTAGTGAAGATGTGACTTTTGAAGACAGCTAGGTGCAAAGCTGTGACATTATCCCAAAAAATGCTATTTTATTGTATTCAGTTTTAACCAAATCAACTATTAAGCAAAGCATTGCAGAATATCAATATGAATATTTCTGACGCTATACGCTGACATTTTTAGAAAACTTCCAATCTGATGAAAAATACGAAGAAATTATTTGTGAAGCCGAATTATTAGACGAAAGTTTGAACATTGAAGAAACATTTCCTACGGCCATAACTACGAGATGACGAAAAAAAAAAGAATTTCATGCAAAGCCTCTGATGAGCCTAATGTAGATCCCGAAAAAAGATTTTAAACTGTGTTTTTTACCATATCGGATCTGTTAACAGGGACGCGAAGTGATAAGAGTGTGTTGCGGGTTGAAACCTCTCCCCCACCATAATTTGGCAGGTGGCAAACTTTGAAACTGTTCATTTGAATTTTTCATTTATTAATTTTTCTTCTCCACCCCCTCCCAACGGAAAAGTCAAATTTCGTCGATTGACTGTGGGACAGGAGCCTCGTTCAGATCTTTCCTTTGTACGGAAAGCGAAATAAAATAGACCCGATCGACCTAAAGAACATTATCCACGAATTTGCTCACATAAATGCTCACAAAGTTATGATACGTTAATTTTACAACTGATATTAATGTTGTGCTTCATTTCATACTGAAATACGAGTATAACAAATTATTGTGGAAAAAAAGGGCGACAAAAGAGTGTCTTGCCTCAGGTGCTGAAAAACTACGCGCCGGGGCTGTAAGCTACTCTACATTCAATCTGTTATTCTTAGTGGAAAGATAGAGGGTCAACTTCATGATGCCAGAGGAGTTGGTAGTCGCATTTTTACCAAAAATATCCTTTTCGAAAATATTGAAATTAATATGAGCCCTTAGGGACGAAACTATGGGGGTGTGGGTGGATGACCCCCCTCCCCCCTCAATAATTTGGCAGCCAGCAAATTGTGAACCGTTCATTTCGCTAGTTTTGTTTTCAATTTAAAAATATTTCTATTAAAAATCGGCTAATTTTCAATTTTTTACAAATTTTGTCCGCGAACACAGTTTTACAAAAAATTGTCTGCAAATTTTTCTTCTGCACTCCCTCCCTCTCCCAGCTTCAACTAAAGTTTCGTTCCTGTGAGCGCTCAGTATAATATGCAGCCCAAATAAGTGGGAAGAGTGCGCGAAAAAAGTGATAATTGTTTTATGGAGAACTGTGTAGTCTCCTGAATAACAGAAGAAGAGGTATGTAGGATGAAGGCCAAAATTCAAAAAGAAAATTTAAAACCGAACTGGACTAACGATACGCTTTCCTAAATTACCATTAAAACTGACATATTCACTAATAAATTGAACCGAAGAAAATCGAAATTTTTAGACCACATACCGTTATTCAGCGACGAACTTTGGGAAACCCGACCAATCCGAAACTTCCACAGAAAAATTCCAAAACCTGCTGGTATTCGGTGTTTGCATACAGAAGAAGCGCTTCCACGAGTCAACGATCTAGCAGATCCTCGATGAACCGAAAGCTATAAAAATAATTCTGCTGTATCAAAATTCGCAAAGAAAAAAAGCATATTAGAAATGAAGTGAGTGAATTCAATCTGAAATGGCGAGGTGAACTTTTTTTTTTTTCTCTCCAAAATTCGATCAGCTATAATATAGAATGAGAAAATACGCAGCGAATAAAGTTACGTTAATGACAGACTAGGTTGGTGAAAAACCCAAAGTTCCAAAAATACAGGTTGGTGAAAAGAAGCCCGAGCTCCAAAAATAAAACAAAAATTGAAACAATACACCGCTGTGGCTGATACTCCCTGTCATGATGCACACTTTCTTGAAAACGATAAACTCACGGACTCACTAATAAAGCTTCCACGAATCAACGGTCTTGTAGATTTTCGGTTACCATTCAAAAGCTGTAAGAATAATTTTGTTGTATTAAAATTCGAAAAAAATAAAGCAAATTATAAATAAAGTAAATTAATTCGATCTGTAAGGGGGTAAGCGAGACGATATACAAATCTTACAAACCCATAAAATTCTGAATTATCACACCACATACCGTTATTTGAAGTATAATGGACTTGAAAATTTCGACAGATCCAGAACTTGCTCGTTTAGTCAGCTGTAAAAATAATTTCACATCAAAATTCGGGTAAAAAATGCGAAAACTAATATGGGGTATAAATCAAAAGTTTGTACATACAGGTATTCAGCATTGTTTTAACAGCAGTTGTTGCTACGGAATCATCTCAGGACGTAAGATTCTTGAGAACAGAAGTTGATTCTTGAATGGTATCATCTTACAGTCAATTGGCCGAAAGAAAACTCCTAAATGACTATATAACAGGAAATTTAGCTAGCAAAACTAAAAAATAATATACAAATGAATCCGAAGTTAAAAATCACAGTCAAGTGACCCCGAAACGTCACTAAGAAAATTTTTTAACAAACTTAAGTTACTGTAGGAATTATTGCTCATGTAATTTGGCATCGAGGTAAAATAGTTCTAGGATCATCTCAAAAACTCAGGTTATGTTGAGTAATTTTGACATTCATACTTTTTTTCACCGAATTCAACCACTTCTATTATTAAAATGAGATTCCATAACGTCTATTCAGAGTACTCTTGTTGGACGCTATGGCATATTATGGAAGTTTTGTAGGTGACTATTTGTACTATGCTTTCAATCAGTTATTAGGATTCAATCTGTTTTCAATCAATTATTAGGATTCAGTTTTGGAGAAAGGATGATTTAAATTCGATTCTAATAAGAAAAGAGTCAGTCAACTTTATGATGCCGGAGGACTTGGTTAAAAGTCACTTATTGACCAAAGTATCCTCTTCGAACATATTGAGAACAATTATGGATTTCTAAAAGAATTAGTATAATTATGCAGCCCAAATGAATAGAAAGAGTGCACGAAAAAAAAATGATAGAAATAGTTTTAATGAAATATTGTTGAACGTGTAGTCTCCTAGCAGATGAGGCAACCGACCCCTTGCCTAGGGTAATGTTGGAAAGAGACAGGGACGCTAGTTAAAGGAAATATGAAAAAACAACTGGAAGAGGAAAAAGGGATTTTAAAATCACACTAAGTCAAACCAAAGAAAATCAAAATTTTTACACCACATACCGTTATTCAGTGACCCCGACAAATTCAAAACTTCTACGGAGAAAATCGAAAACTGCTGGTATTTGGTGTCTGCATATTCTACAAGTCAATGGTCTAGGATATCCTCAATAATACGATCCTTCAATGAAAAGCTACACATTTAATTTTGCTGTATAAAAATCTGAAAAGAAAAAAATAAAGAAAATTAAAAGGAAAGTGAATGAATTTGATCTCAAAAAGGGTAGGTGAGGATACAAATACTCTTACAAACACAAAAACCACAGTCAAGTGGCCCAGGAACGCCACTGAAAAAATTATGAAACGTACTTAATAGTAATTCTTTTGTAGGAAAACTTTTTGTTCAAAATACGATAACTCACGATTGAATTCGATTTGAAATACAACATATAAAAATTAAAATTATTGCACCACATACCGTTATTCAAAGTATGATGGATTTGAATATCCAGATAGATCCAGAACTTTTATAGAGAAAATCCAAAACTGCGCTGATGCTCACTGTTTGTATTAGAAACGTTTCCACATATCGATGACCAGGTGATTCTCGAAGATATGATCCAATCATCCAATCAGGCCCTGTAAAAATTTTGCAGTATCAAAATTCAGGGGAAATATGCGAAAGCTAATAAAAAAATTCTCACCTAGAAAGCAGCTGGGGCATGAATCAAAAGTTCATACACACACGTATACAATATTGTTACCATCAGCTGTTGCTACTGGAATCATCTCAAGATTCTTAGGAACAGAAGTTGGATCTTGATCGGTATCCTCCTACAGCCAATTACCCTAAAAACAATTCCCCAGTGGCCCAGGTAAAACAGGCAATTCAAAAAGCAAAATGACCAACTGATACGCAAATGAATCCGAAGCTAAAAACCACAGCTACGTGGCCCATGAACGTTACCTCTAAAATTATAAAATAGACATTTTAATAACAACTCACTCAAATATTTCTATTTACAGCTCTAGTAAAACTCGCGTAAATTAATAAATAAAACCAAAGAACTTCAAAATTTGTATGAACCACATACCTATCATTATTCGGCGACGAGTTTTGGGAAACTCGACAAATCCAAAACTTCCATGAAAAAAATCCAAAAAACCTGCTGGTATTCGGTGTTGACACATAGAAGTGCTTCCATGAGGCAACAGTCTGGTAGATTCTCAATGACACGATCCTTCAATTAAAAACTATAAACATAATTTATAAACTAATTCGAGCTGAAAGGGGGTAGCTGAGACAATATACAAATCTTACACATGCATAAAATTTAAAATTATTACACCACATACCGTTATTTAAAGTACAATGGACTTTGACATTTTAACAAATCCAGAACTTTCCCAGAGAAAATCCAAAAACTACTGATGCTCTATGTTTGCGTCAAAGAAGCGTTTCCACGTATCAATGGCCACCTCTAAGATGATTGTTCCATCAGGAGCTATAAAAATAATTTTGCAGTATCAAAATTCGGGAAAAATATATGAAATCTAATTTAAAAATTCTCACCTATATAGCAGCTGAGGTATGAATCAACCGTCCATTCATACACATATTATATAGAATTGTTAGCAGCAAATGTTCCCGGAATCATCTCAAAAACTAAGATTCTTAGGAAAAGAAGTTGGATCTTAACCAGTATCATCATTGATAACCAGTTTGCCTGAAAAGAACTCCAAAATAACCCAGATATAACAGGCAATATGTAACTAGCAAAATGAATTAATATTCAAATGAATCCGAAGCTAAAATCCGCAGCTGAGTGGCCCATAATTGTTATTAATAAAATTTTTAAAGAAATTAAGAAAATAACCAACAACCAAATGCAGCAAACACTCAAAAATATAACAAAATAGAACAGTCAAATGACAGGCAACAAGCATAATGGAGCATGACCAGTATCTATAAGCAGCAAACATGCAGAAATATGACGAGTAGTCAAATAATTAACCAAATAAACCAAATAATAGGCAACAAGCAATCATTTGGATAGCGAAATTAAACATGCAAAATCGACATAACTCTATACAGGTGCAAAATTAAGACTGTCATAACTTAAGGAATGCAAGCATTCAATTCAAAATGCACACGACTTGATTAGATCCGAAAAACATTAACCACATGCTGCAAACATGCAGAAATATGATTAATCAAATATATTTATAATCCACCAAATATAACAAATGACAGGCAACAAGCAATTATTTGGATACCAAACTTAAAAACATGCAAAATTGATATAACTCAACTGAACGGGTGCAAAATGAAGACTATTATGACTTGCCAAATATAAGCATATTTAATCCACTATGCAGGTTGCTTAATGGGATTTAAAACATTAACCACATGCAGCAAACAAGCAGAAATATGATGATCAATAAAAGAGACAATCAATTGATAGGCAACGAGCAATTATTTGGATAGCGAACTTCAACATGCAAAAGTAACGTAACTTACTGTACAGATGCAAAATTAAGACTCCATTATGACTTGAATGCATGCATCGAATTCAAAATGCACAGGACTTGATCGGTTTCAAAATACATTAACCACATGTAGCAAACATGCAGAAATATGACGATCAATAAAATATATGTAATCCACCAAGTATAACAAATGATAGGCAACGAGTAATCATTTGGATAGCGAACTTCAACATGCAAAATTAACATAACTCACTGTACAGGTGCAAAATCAAGCCTCCATTATGACGGAGAATGCATGCATCCAACTCAAAATGCATGTGACTTAATCAGATACAAAATACATTAACCACGTGTAGCAAACATGCAGAAATATGACGATCAATAACATATACATCCAACCAAATGTAACGAATGACAGGCAAGAAGCAATAATTTGGATAGCGAACTTGAACATGCAAAATATACATTACTCTTTGCACAAGTACAAAATCAAAACTCCAACACGACTCAGCAACTACAAGCATTCAGTTCAAGATGCGCAATACTTGATCAGCGGAACTGAAATGCGATTTACATCAGTAGCACGAAGTATCTCTCCTCGAAAATTTCAAATGTGAAACTGATGGCGACGAAATTTGCAATTTCCAGAGTAACCGAGCCCCCAAAATATACCTCGATTTTCATTGGCTTTGAATATGGAGTGGGGTAGTGGGAGAACAGCCGTCCGACCTGGGACACGTACGTCGTAAACAAAATTCCCGTGACTGGACGGGTATATTGTAAACAAAATTCCCAAAATGCTTACAGCGGTAGGCATAATGGCGGCGAAGATAACTGACAACTGAAAGGAAATCAATTAGCCGGAAGGGGGACAACCGCATCTCGACAAAGCTGAAAACAAGTCAACAAAATTTCCGAATCTAGATCAGACCGGGGAATTTGGAAACTACTTGCTCCAGTTGTGACCTTCACGAGGTATAGAAATAATTTTGGTGCACAGTATGTCCAAAAAATAACCGACTCGAGACAAATTCCGCAACTCCATAGCAAGAACGTATAATTAGGAAGAGGGTGGAAATCTTCCCGAACATAGAAACACTAGTTAATTGGGAAACTGTCCTCCGTCGAGAAGATTGAAAAAAGAATAATGCACCTACCCCGAAATAGGCCAAGTTCCTAATAACGCCACCAACTTATTCCTCAGTAAGTAATATAGATACGAGGCCGAAACTTCATCAAGGTACGCTGCATGTGTTATCATTTTGAGTAGCTCAATGTCGTAGAAATCTTGCACGTTGAAATCAAAAAAAAAAGTTATTTGGAATTTTTAAGAAGTTGTTGCCGCATGTGAAATTTGAGTGGGAAAAAATATCAAGTAAGTTCTCTTGTTATATATATCATAAATTTACCTTTGTTCATACACATTGCACTCATAAAATTTTCAGAATAATGATTTCCTCGAACTGTAGTACTTGCTCCTAATAACGCCAACTATTGTTTTTTTGTTTCAGAAAGGAAAATAAGCGGCGATTATGGAGTGAATGAGCCTGTTAAATGCACTGAATGAAATTCGTGAAGGAAAGTTGTCTACAAAAATGCTGCCCGTATATATTTAGCATCGGACTGTACGAGATTATATTTCGACAATCATCTCAAGTAAACTTCTGATTAGGAATGGAATTTTGTCATTATTGGGTGGTAAATTGTCCTTTGGCCCCCTTGTTTTAACCTGTCTCTGGTTTACTTCCCCCAAAAACGATGAATTTGAAATTGGAAATAGTTGGGAGCTACGAGCGAATTCGCTATTCGCTAATCCACACTACAATGTGCAGTAAGCAATAGTAAAAGCTGATGAAGTAAACTGAAGATAAAAGAATATTCAACTCGGAATACTTTCAACGAACGCTACATAAGTCCCAAACATCTGCCTGGTTTTCCTCTCTCGGTGATGTCCACCTTCAACCTGACACTTAAAATGTTAAACTGACTATATCCAGACACGATCCCATAAAGAAACTTGCAATAGTAAATGTTTTAAACTTATATCATCGTACTCTTCCCCAAGTACCACGTATTAAGTTACAACTGAAATTTTGGCTATGGAATGATAAAATCGCCAAATTTTCGGCATTTCTATTGTAGCGAACCAACACAGAAAATTGTGGAAAAAATTTTTCCCCAATGCAATATATGAGTCAGAATTAAAGGATTAAGTGTGAACCTATGATGTAACCTAACTCATTTCCTGCACTTCTGCAGAACCTATGCCCCGGTATATGATTAATTGTATTTTTGAAGGTCATTGACATGTGGTACTATTCTGAACAGCAGCTTCTTTTGAACATGAAATGGTTGTGGACCGAAAGTGCCAAAGATGTAGTTCCAAAGGAGAAAAGTTCCACAAACAAAATTCTTCCAAAACTGAAAATTCCAAAAGTATATTGTCCCATCACCACGTCACAAAATTCGTTCAATTATTGGGGAGAGGGGGCAGCCCTGTAGAGAGAAAAAGAGGGCCTGGAGGAATTTGCACTGGCCCCCTCTCCTTTCAGTTCAATTTTTTCTTGTATCAGATGGATTGAAATTAATTTTTTTTTTAAATATTGGGCCCTCCTGAAAGTCTGGGCCGGGGGTATTTCCCCCTTTCCCTCTCCTTCTCGACAAGGTTAGGGAGGGAGAGATAATCGCCTTAGAAAAATGGGTGATGTTTATTACCCGCGCAGGCACCTTAGTTTGATTCTGTTCAGTGATGTTTCAATAATTTTTGAAAATACTTAGGGTCATTAGGACTGATATCACTGTGTAACGAAAATATGAATTTGATAAGCAATGAATGTGGTAGTGCAGTGGTTCCCAAGCTATGGGTCGCGACCCTTTTGTGGGTCGTCTGAAAATTGTAGGTGGGTCGCGAAAAATTCTGGAAATGTTCAAACAAAATGCGGAAAGAGGTGGAATAGATTTCAGCAGGCGAAAAAAAATTAATAGTTCAAAAAATCGTAATTACTCCCATCTTTGCAATTCAGTTGGATGAATCGACGGATGTGGAAGGGTTATGCTAGCTGCTCTGTTTTGTGAGATATGTCTGGAATGAGAACGTTCATGAGGACATGCTGTTCTGTGAACCCATCCTGCGAACTACTAGTGATGTGATAGTGAAATCGGTGGAGCAGTACTTCACGTCGAAGGACTTAGATTGGAATCGATGTGTTGGAATATGTACAGATGGCGCGAGAGACATGCGTGGTAAGAAGAGTGGTGTTGTCACTCAGTTACTCAAACTTTGTCCTGATGCTTTATGGACTCACTGCAGCATTCATCGAGAAGCATTAGCTACCAAATCCTTGCCACTTTCGTGGAAAAATGCGTTGACCAACGCTGTAAAAATGATAAATTTTATCAATTGTCGCTGCAGGGATCCGGAGGCTAGCATATATTTTCTGTCCACGACAGAATTAGGAGTTTCAAGCGGAAACTGCAGCTTTGGAAATAGAATATTGAAGGTGGAAAGTTCGATTGCTGTGAAACCCTTGACACCTTCTTAAGTAGCAATGAGCTTGTTCTTCCTGGAGGGATTCGGACAGAAATAATTGACCACTTACAGACATTGCACAGTAATTTTGATACTTACTTCAAGGATTCCATGGAAAATTGCGCAACGAGAATGTGGGTAGCTGCCCTCTTCCAACGGAATCAGAAAAATGGAATATCAACTGCGGCAGAGGAGCAATTAATCGATTTGTCTGAAGACATAATAGAGAAGGAAAATTTCAATAGGAAGAGCTTGATAAATTTCTGGTTATGCCTTCGTCAGAAATACCCCATCCTGTTACAAAAAGCCCTGAACTTGCTTTTGCCATTTTCTTCGTCATATTTATGCGAATCCGGGTTCTCAGCTATGGTTGGCCTAAAGACAAAGTATCGGAACCGTTTGGAGCTGGGTCATTCTTTGCGCCTAAAAATTTCTTGTTCTAAAGTGGACGTGCCAGCAATCATGGATAGGTGCAGAAAACAAGCTCATTCCTCCGCCCACACCCCTACTTATAAGTAAAACTATACTGCGAATTAGCGCTGATTCATTAACTATAAATTTATAAATATAAACATTTACGTTACACACCCATTTGTTGCTCTTTTTCCTGGGGCTGGACAGGAGGGTCGCGAGAAATTGATCAACTTTCAAATGATGTTGTCAGACACGAAAGTTTGGGAACCACTGTAGTGTATAGAGTAGACCTTTTTCTGGTGACGTCAGGGCAAGATTTTCAGTGTTACCGTGCGCCAGATATATATATATTTTTTTGCTTACATCTGATGGACTGAACAGCCCACTTCTGATGGAAATTGTAATGTTAATTCGCAGCTGTCATTAATATCATTATATTAATGAATTCTATGAAACTTCAATGTCAGTTTCATGTATAACCTGTGTAGAAAAAGGGTAAAATGAAAACAAATTACGGCAGTAAGGAAGATGAAATTTCTATGCTTGAAGAATCCTTATTTTCACCTCAGTACTCAATGACTATAAATATGTCAAGAAGAATGTTGAATGATCGAATAATAGGCAAACGTACGAAGTTTTTACGATATTAAACGTTAAAATACAGGGTCTGGTTGGCCGAGTGGACAGCGCGCTGGTCTCGGAATCCGGAGGTCTGGGGTACGAGCCCACGTAGCAGCTCACTACATTTCGGCCTAGGCCAGTTTTTTTGACAAGAAGTGAAGAGGGCTAAGACAGCCCTAACAGCCTCCCCGACCTCCCTGAGGTAATGCTCGAAAGGGCGGATTCCAGGGCTCGGGTAGAGAGCAAAATTAGAAAAAGAGAAAACGTTAAAATACGTACACCAAATAGCTGCAGAGTAATGTCCTTATCATTTTGTACATTCATTTTTTGACTTCGGAAAATACCGTCGGAAATTTCGGCAGTTGGAACTTTTCTTTTGGAACCTTTCGGTCCCTAATCCCTGAAATACTTAATTATTTCAAATTTATAATTAATTGGAATATTTAATTAATTTAGCTTTTCCGAGCGCGCAACTCAGTTTCAGTTGACTACTAATACCTCTATCATTAGGTGGAATTAAAGTTATCATTTTACAAATTTATGTTATTTTCCAATAATAGTATCATTTTTAATTTTGTCTGCTACATCACACGCAGGTCTATCTCCATGTTGAAATCTGCAGTTATATATCGGTGAGAGATAAATGTCTCAACTCTCATATCTATCTTATATCTATCTGTATGTGTTTATGCCTTATTTATTCATTTATTTATTATACAGTCTTAGATGGAACCCGCGGGTCTAAACCCTCCTCTCATCAACCTGATACTAAACATAACCCAACTACCATTTTCCCATGTATCCCTTTCTCTTGCTGCTCGCTACCAGTTTTCCTGCATATTGGAAAAATTCGTTGTCCCATGTATATTCGTATTCCTGCCACTCTGTAATCTTTTTAGTCCATGCATCCTTTCTCAATCTTATGGTATGGCCACAATAGTTCGATTTTAAAAAAAGAACCTTTAATAAAATGGGTTTGGAATTACTTTTTGTTGGAAATCTTATCTTTTAAAGTCATTTTCATTACTAATCTTAAAAACCTCCTTTACTGTATTTCTAGAGCGTTAAAATGTTATGTGTTCCCCGTGCTACTGTATGGATGCGAGGCATGGACCTTTGATGCCGAAATGGAGGCCAGAATAGATGCGATTGAGATGTACTTTTATAGGAGAATGCTCCGGATACCCTGGGTACAGAGAGTCTCAAATGAAAGAGTACTAGCTCGAATGAGGAAAACGAAAGAACTAATGTACACGATTAAGAAACAGAAGACGGAGTATCTGGGTCATATACTCCGTGGACCTCGGTAGGAAATAATGCGCCAAATTATTCAGGGCAAGATCAAAAGCTGTAAGCCTGAGCCATATTCTTTCGGCTTCTTATTCGGCTTTTGGGTTTTGGGAGGTTTCTCTGAATTAATCAACTAAGGACCAAAAAGGTTCCAAAAAAAAGTCAAATTTGTTCAAAAAAATAATCAACTTTGCGGATTTATTGTACTGATCCGCGTACCGAAAATAAATTCTACGGAGATATATTAGATAGAACTGCATAGATCGCTATAAAAAATACATAGATACGGAGGATTATACAAGGAACCCTGATTTAGATAGTGTAGATAAGTTTAATCACGCTATTTCGGAAGCAATCTATGAGGCTATAAAACTGGCTAGTCCAAAAAAATCTCCGGAAACAAACACTAGAGGATCATCAGGAAACAAACTACAAAAACTTATTTTGGACAAAATCAAATTACTTATAAAAAACAGAGAAAAATTAAGAAACAAAAAATCTCTCTCAGTGAAGGAAAAAATAGAACTGAACCTACTATGTAAATTGGTACGAAAAGAATTTTGAACCCTAAAAAATATGAAACAACGAAAAATAATAGAGGACACTCTTCACGGTACAAAAAATATTTAAAAAATCTGGAAAAGTTTATCTACGGGAAAGTGGTGGAGATCTCATTTATTTGACTCCAGTAGAGTGAAAGTGTACATTATGTAGGCAAATTAGAAGGATTTCAAAAAAAAAAGTGCAAAGTGTGCGAGCAAAGGTCTGAGTGCTGAAAGTGGCGTAGAATAGTGTCCGAAACAACATACTAAGAATCCCACAGAATCCCCCGGTGTTTTTTTAAAATGGGGTTCAAACCCCCCAAAAAACACTTTTTCGCAAATATCTCGCTGTGTATGCATTATTATGAAAAAACATATTAGTCAAGAATTATTCCTCGGAAAATTTCCTATCGAATCATGTATTCAACACGTAGCCTAGACCTCATAGTCAGCCTACAAAGTTGTCCGAGATGGGCCTATTTTGCAAAAAAAAAACAACAAAAAAAACAAAAAAAAAACTGTTTCTCACAAATAACCTGCTCAATTCGCATTTTCAGTCAAAAATACATCAGACAAGAATTATTCCTCGTAAAATTTCCTATCGAATGATTTATTCAACATTTAGTCTAGACCTCATACTCAGCCTACAAAGTCGTCAAAAGTACGCCTGCTCCAAATGAGTGTATTACGGACATTTATCAAGGTACCGACGAATATTCGATACAACGTATAGACGCGTTGCGCGAGAACACGTTTCACTTAAACATAATATAAACGAGCTAGAGAGATCTTCATAGTAAACATTTTCATCTGCCCAAATTATGCCTGCTGCAAACCACAACAGAAATACTGGTTTATACCCCGCTGATACGACGCCCTCATGGTCGCAGGCGCACCCTCTGTATTTAGTTTGTAGTTCTACATTCTAGTTTCACATTGTGAATTGTGTCGTGCTCGTGTGTAGAATGAAGATACGTATATATTATTTGTAATTAAAATGGTAAATTTTCCTAACTGCTGAGTTGAAAATTCCACAGATTTCGAAAATTGCAAATTTTTCTTTCTTTTAGGAATCGGCTCAAATAATGTATATTTTTATGGGTAAGACTGTTCTACCCTACAGAGCTTTTTGAAAATTCGTTACTTCTGCAGGGTGTCCGCTCTGTGGAAAACCTGGAAAAGTCAGGAAATTTTGGATTTTTCAGCATTTTTCACCTAAAAGTCAGGGAATTTTGTAAAAAAATCGACTGCGAAATTCTATAGTGGTTTAGACAGATTTTACCCTATCTCTCTATATACTAAAAAAGTAAAATCCACCGCCTCCACCACCACCACCGCCACCTCCGCCTCCAGGAGAAAAAAAAACGCACTGCGGGTCGCCTGCCTAAAAATCAGAAAAATAGTATGGGCAGATCAGCTACTTTCAAGGACATAATCTGTTTTAACATAAAAGATCTCCAAGTTTTAAGACATAATCGACATAATAAGACATACTGTGGAATGTCGAATGATCAGGATTTTTCAATAGGTGCTAAATGACTTCGATTCATCTCGACAATAGTTGGCAAAAATATTTCCAGCACATTACCAAAGGGTGATCCAATATCTGGCGATTTTTGAAAAATTCTCCTCCCAGTGGCTAAACTGTTCCTTTTTACCTGAAAACTCACCAGCCAACGTTTTTTTGGAAATCGAACAATTAAGTCCCGGTATCGTTGGAAGATGTGGGGTTATTTTGAAGATAAGATTCCCCATAAGAAAATCTGCAACTTTGCTTTGAAACTTCTAGAACATTAAATTTGACCAAAAACATTTGATTGATCATAATAATTTACTCTCATTAGGGTAGGGATGGATTATTCTTTTCTAATTTTGTTCTCAACCCGAGACCTGGAATCCGCCCTTTCGAGCATTTCCTCAGAGACGTCAAGGAGGCTGTTTGAGCTGCTGTCTTAGCCCTCTACTCTTCTTGTCGAAAAACCAGCCTAGGTGGAAATGTAGCAAGTTGCTACCTGGACTCGAACACGGGACCTCCTCGGCCAACCAGACCCCAGGGTAGAAAAGGATTACTGAGAGAGAGAGGAAAATAATCAATTCAATGGAGTTTGGAAGGAAGCACAGTTTTTTGAATCCCGAATATCAAAACTCACAGATCCGTAATAGAAACACGAAAAAAAAAGGCCTATTTACAAACGTTAAATTCATTTGTAAATTTTTTGTCCAAAATACTCATTTTGAAAGCTCCACTGAGGGAACAGAATCTAAAAATTAGAGATAAGTGTATCAAAAATGAAGTTTGGAAGCCACTATATTCGTTTTTGAGGTTCTTTTGACTATGACTTCGACGAATACAACAGAGGGAGGAGATGAGGAAAGTTCTGCAATGAACATAATCAACGACTGGCAGTTTGCCTTATTCCTTTTTATAGGGAAAACTTGCCGTTTTACTAGCGGACTAACATTAAAAGTTGATTAAGTCATCTAGTTTTTGTATCTTAAATTTATGCTTCATATTACGTACATACATGGGTTATTTATATCAATGATTTCAAATGGTGGACTTTGCTTGCTGCGATCAGTGCCTGCTAAAAGAACCGAAAATATAATATATTCAATTTGTGTGTGTGCGTGCGCGCGCGTGCGCGGGGGGAGTTCAACCACCCACACGTCCCTATATTTTCTTCCCTGCCTTCGTATCAACCCCTACAAGTATGTTTGCGACTTTGAATCTTCAAGATGTCACATCATAAAACATATGTTGTACTTCAAATTCGAATGCAGCAACAACATGACTGGAGTGTTAATATAATTGCATAACGGGAACGCCGTGAATATTCCAGGAACATCCGAACTACCTCGAGATGTTGATAAAATTGCATACTCAAAACGCCGTAAATCCATCATGACGCTGTTTCGGTTTTCGGCTTGACTACGTGCAATCACTTTTTTCTCTTCTTACCCGTTCAAGTTCAGTTCAGCTCAGTGGCGTGTCATTTCAGATGTATTGATCTGAGCGGATCTGAGTCGCAGTTTAGCTCAGTGACGCTGTATTTTCGAGAAATCAATTAGTTGAAAAAAAAATTGAAAGAATAATTATAAGTAACAATATACAATTGATTTTAAGGTTGGCAATGATTCTCTTGCAATAACTTCTTTTTTTCCCTTTCTTCACCAGTAGTGCTCATTGATCTTGATCTTACTGCGGTTTTACTTCTACATTCTACATAATACGTTATCAATCCACATTCTACGACGCTAAGGTTTATCGTTTTCCTAATTTTCCAGAATTTTAGGTAACTATTTTTTAATTTGTGTGCATTTTTGAATATTACGTTTCGGATTCCGCTATACGAATTCTGCGACTCTATGTTTCACGATCCCAATATAGAATGAAACATGTTCGTTGCGATTCCCGTAACGTATCTATTTCTACAGTGTTTTCGCCTTTATCAGTAAATTTTCATAGGAACAATGGCATATGA
Source organism: Acanthococcus lagerstroemiae (assembly GCA_031841125.1). Classification (NCBI taxonomy): domain Eukaryota; kingdom Metazoa; phylum Arthropoda; class Insecta; order Hemiptera; family Eriococcidae; genus Acanthococcus; species Acanthococcus lagerstroemiae. Next base: position 55,483,984 of record CM063112.1, on the reverse strand, counting down.
ATCATGTTTCCTAAACATAGTCAAATATTATGGTAGTTTTGATATTCTGGTTTCGAGGGATGAAGCCTTCTTGTTTGTAGCTGTTTGAAACTGCCTGCTCATTAACATGTCTTCATAGCATTCGTGATAGCTATGCGTATTCAAATTATAAACTTCATTTCAATGAAAATTCGCCGTTTGTCTGTAACGCAAGAAGAATAATATTAAGATTTTCGGAAATGCCACGCCACCTGAATTAAACAACTTAAAAAACTATAAAATTCTGTTTTTCGAAAATACGAGATTCAAAGTTCGAGAGCCCCATAGAAACTATATGGCAGCGTTCGCTGATAAGCTTTTTTCAACGTGGATACGCATTTTTGTATCGGGAACCCCAATTTTAAAGAAATGCTACTTTTTAGGCTCCTTCCAAGGATAACTCATTTTGTCAACAAATGTCGCTTGATCGCTTTTTGTTTATTAGCGTCCAATTGTACGGACTACTAGCTGAGAACCGACCCTCTTCGAGCAGCAGAGATGCTTGTTTCTACATGTAATGCAGATATTAGGTCATGATCAACGCTTTCAGGATAAGCCACGAATGGCGAACTCATTGATTTTTATTGGGCCCTGGTTTGATTCTTCATCCAGTATAACTGTCGTCGAATTCAGGTACTTTCTTCTTCAGTTTCAAAAGTTCAGATTCTTTCAACACAGCATTTTAGGTATACACGATTCGATTGCAATTGGGTTATTAAAGATCAAGCTAGGATTCGGAACGTTCGAGCTCGGCTTTGGATTTAGATTTTTGAAATTGAGGTTTCTTCTAGTGAGCTCGGGAAAATGTGAACTCGAATCTGAAATGTAGTTACTTGACGAAATGCAATTTTGAAAATTTCTTAAATTAATTACTGTGCTGGAAAATTATTAGGATAAATCAGCTATGTCATAGGTATAGAGTATGTGCCAAGATATTCGCAAGCGAAAGACTTGAATCGACACAACTCCCACTTAATTTTTATGTTATTTGAAAGAAGGAAAAAAGAAGAAAAAGATATTATCAATAAACTGATGACGTATGTACATTGCATACAGATACATTGGAACGTGGATATGTCTTATGGCTATGGAACACGTTTTACGCATTCAGTTAACCCAGGAATGTCAATATCGATTAATCATTGGCACTAAGTCTAAATATACTACGAGGCGAAAAATATGAAATTCTGCTCGTTATATTGGCGGGAAAAGTCGTCAGCAAACGTTCCATTGGGAGATGGCAGAATTCGTGGATGAAAGATCTGAGAAGATGGTGTGAATGCAGTAGGGCTGAACTCTTTCGGAAGGGCACCTCAAAGATACCAGACGGCACTAAGGATCGCCAACTTCCTACAGGGAAACTGTGTTTAAAGAAGAAAATATTCGGCAAGAGTCGGTCATTCTCGGCATCTCACGGAGTTCTTGTTGTCCATCGTGTCGTTTGATCGTGTCACCCGATTTTGTCACTCGATCGTGTCCGTCAGTAAAACATGGCATACTTTTTCACTAAGAGCCAGCAATAAGACAGATGAAATGTCAAAAATCTTGTGGATTTCCATACATTTCGTACCTCTCAAATCTCATGTCTGAATTTTTTCAAGACCCCTTTTTTACCAGCTTGCTGAATACTTTTCATTTTTGTGAGAGGTACAGTGTATCCCTGTACTCCCCCCGATACACAGACAATGAAAGAATGATGTCATGCATTCTTATTCTGAATGGACAGATTCGTGAATGCTCCAATCTGTGTAAATGAGAATGAATGCATTCCTTCGTTTGGCACCTCTGATATTAATTTTTCATATTTGTTTTGTATTAGACCTTTGACGTTTGCAGGTCCAGGGTTCTATAACTTCACTACAAAGTGCGTTTTCCGAGTATTCACGAGTATATTTATTACTAGATCTATAAAATTAAACAAAGTATGTCAAGCTTCAAAATGGTTTGGGGGTCATGTACATTTGAAGATGTGTCGTTCTATCAGTTACCATTCAGGGTGAAATTGAGTCAGGAAGCCAGCTCACTGACATTAGAGCATGATGCATCCGTACTGTTATTGATCAAACTCATATTAGTCAGCGTTGTTCTGGAAAATAATTGAAAACATGTCTTAGAATTGATGAAGAGAGGCTCGATTGGTATTTTATATTTGTCTACTTATTTGTTACTTATACCTCATTTCATAGGACGTGGGCCTTGTGTTTGCATATCCTCGATAAATGTAACCGATCACAACTCCCAATATTAAACTGATTATTAAAACGACCAAGTTAAGAAAAACCGAGTTGGACTTGTTTTCCGACGTATGCTTCATAGCGAAATCGCTGTGCTCGGATGTGTGATTAGTCAGCGGTAATTCAGTTGTAGTGGAATTTGAGTACTGCACCAATCTCGAAGTAGTCTCTTCAGTCACGACACTTTTAAGTATTGAATGTTTTCTTTTAGTTTTTATTGATAGTATCTCTTCAGCATTTTTCGATGGCGTTTGTTCAGTTCTCGCGGTGTCTTTCCTTGTTGTGGAGCTTACAGGAGTATCAGTGTGTGTTTCTGCCTCAACTGAGCCAACATTCTGTCACAAAATATAAGTAAAAATGAGCGAGAGACAAAAAAGCTGTAACTAAAATTACACGTAAGGCCACTTCTCTCTGCCATAAGTAGGGCTAAAAGTAATTAGTAAGGATATTAAAAATGTATGATTACCACCAAGATTTGACAAGGGTTGTGTTGTGGTTGGTTAAATTTAAATGAAAAATAGGTTCTAGTACCGCATACGTACGTATTACAGAACTGTATCTATGTGTTAGTACATACAATTAAACCAGAAATAAAGACTTAGCGGCATTACCTTGATGCATCTAGAGGAATTCACCAAAACGAAACCATCGGCACACGCGCATGTCTGAAAATTTATTAGCAAAATTATGTTGATGTCTGAAAAGTTCAGGTTGAATATGCACGATGCACGTCAGGGTGGGGGCGTACAGCGTAGGAATCTCAAAGCTTGACTGTTGGCTTAGTTGGAAAATTAGTAGGCCTCAGTAGGTAAAGTGGACATAAGCGTAGCTAGAAAATAATCTGCGGAGGAGTAAATCATCTCAGGTCGCCTTGTCTTGCTCAACAACGAATCTTCTATTGTTTGAATTTGATTGTGAAGGAAAGCATACAGAGGCATCAATTTTTTTAGTTTGCAATAAAGTTTATTTTGCATTTAATTACATTTTATCAGTATAAATTGTTATACAAATATAAATTTTGGAAGTTGGAGATTGAACCATTGAATTGGGGAACATTTCACTTTCCAAATCAAGTACAATATAATCCAAGACCCGCTGAATTAATTATCGAATCATTTTGTGTCCGGAAATCATCTCGCTAATGTGCAAATTTCCAATAGTCACGGGGCCGAAATTGGATGTACATTTTCCCGTCACACATAGGGTGTTCCAGCTGACTTTAGCAAGCCGGCAGAGGGTGGTAGTAATCGACGAGAGAGGAACAGTAATATTATGTACACATATAGTCTATATTCAAGATTGAAGGGCTACGCGATTCAAAGTTTGAGAAATAAGGAATTTCCATTGCGAGTCAGATTGCTAATTTTAATTTAATTTTCTCTCCCGCTCCCGGGGATATTCAGTGGGTTCGAAGGCATTACAGGTTACTGAACGGCGTTGCCTATCTTTGATATTAAAGGGACTACACCCCACTTAGAGTTTAAATCGTATAATTTTAGCATAATTTTTGAAATGCACTACATTCCCTGTTTGTACATGTATTTTGTAGCCCTTTCGATTCTTAAAATAGGTAACGGGTCGTAATAAATCTTTGTTTCATTTTCAATCTACTGTGTACTACTACCCTCCGAAAATGTCGCAAAAAAGTTGTTTCGGAACCACTTCATTTCTAATAGTAGTAAATGAAAATTTTTCAAAACTGTAAAATATCTGAATGATAGTTGGGTAAGCCAAATATTGTTCTTTTTCACGCAGTGTCCTTAGGTCGCTGAAGTAGTACTTGAAGGAGTGGATGTCAGGGACTGAGGAGTGGTGCTCCGATGGTTTGTTTCGTATGCGCGCATTGTCATGTGTCCTCCAAACATTTTGTGTCAAAGATGGTTATGATTCGCGGCTACTTTGTGAGAGAATCAAAAATTACTACTATCGCTACTGTTCAGTAACGACCCCGTTAACTTTAGCACACTTTGTTTCAGCTCAGAATTGTTTCTTGTCATTGGCAAATTGTGCAGTTTTGTGCTATCAAAATTATCAAGAAATCGGCAGTATATGGTATATGGAATAAAACAAAAATATTAAAAAAAAGACTAAATTTTAAAAACGAAAAATGAAAAAGTACTCCCGCAAACAACTTCTGATCCCGTTGCTCGTATTTAATGGCGTAAATAAGGTGGTTATGTGCATGGATGTACCCACCCCAGCACAGAAAAAAAAATAAAAAATTACTAATTTTTCCTTCTCAAACGGCCCAAAAAATTAAAATATTGTAGTTTTATTTAGAAAATTATACTTGCCCACCTCTGAGAAAATTTCCCATTTACGATACGACTCGTGCTGGGTAAGCATAACTGCTTCCATGCTTTTCTCAAATAACAGAATCCGAGATTAGTCTCTCCTTTTTATTTGAATTAGGTATGTATGTTTATTTCTATTACGGTGGCAGAATTACTTATTTTTCAACTTACAAATGTGTTTCCTTCAGAAGCTAAGCATAATTGATCACACTGTTTATAAGCTGTATGACATGGAGATTTCCTATGCTGAGTACGTATGACTCCGGCAATTCTCAGAAGCTGATCTGTTTTTCTGCTTAAATTACCTGTAGAAGTGATAGTTAGGAAATAAATTTATTATTAGGTAACCACATAACATAATAGTGCGGTATAATGTGCAAAAAAATTACCCAAATATGCATAAAATACGTGACTTTTTTTTACCACAGATACGGCCAAAATATGCGTTTTTCCTAGAAATATGTAAAAATATGTAAAATCGATATTGGTATCATTTTACAGCTTGGCAAAAGCTCCATTCATAATAATTGTTATTCAAATTTTATTTTAAACTGAAACACCTGAGAAAACTGAATTAAACTGAAATATTAAAAACGAAATTAAGAGACAATTGTCTCGAAAAACCTTTAATTTGGTAAATAAATTGAATTTTAAAACTAAGAACATTGTTACATTGTCCTTAATCAAACCGCCAAAACAATTTGCTAAAAGAAATGGGACTTAAAATGCAGGGATTTTTCTAAAATGTAAATATTTTTCATCCCTTTTTGGTACAGAGATGACCTAAAAGATATGCATTTGCATATTATGCCGCATTCTAATAATAAATCTCAGTAATGAATGTATTGTTCAAAGAAATTGTGTAACGCTTATAGGTACAGTAAGAAAACACTATTGCATACCAATGGAAATTGAGCTTACTCTGGACCAATCGGTTTCTGGATAGCCATAAGGATTATTATTGTATTGAAAGGAGAATATGCTTAATGTATCATCCGTCCAAAGCATATTAGTGTCTACGGACGTGACACTGCCAGAGAGTTTGCTGCCATGATTACTATCAAGAAGTACATGCCATACCCAATCGCCTAAATTTAGATTGTTTTGTCAATATTAAAATCTAGGTACCTTTGAGTTCAAGTTTATTATTGTTTGTTCGCAATAGTGAACTACTAACCAGCCGTGCTGTCAGACCATTTTATTTCTTCCTCCTCCTTGTCAAATAGGAACAGCTTCCCATTATATCTGCAGTAATATAATCTTATATCCTCGATGCCGTCTTCAGTATCCTCGTACAGGGGAGTCATTCTAGTATCCAACCGTCCATCCATTGATACACGCTCGATCACCGTTGATGAGTTCAGTTTCCAAAAAGCCACAAACATATATCTGGACAGTTTTAATAATAATATAATATACTGGTATTCCCTCGAATTATGGTGTAAACCACGGAAGACAAAACGCGAACGAACACATATTCGGGTATCTGACCTAAATTTAATGTTAGACCAAAAAGAAAAAACAAAATAAAATTTTAAAAAACAAGTAATTATGTATCTGAGATACTCTATGAGAGGATTGAAAAACTACCAATTGATCACCCTTTGTCAAGCATTTCAGAAATGCAACGATTAAGAAATCGTCTTGAAAATTATTTTCCGACTTTTTTACCTGGTAGTAGAAAAGTAGGTACTTTTCCAGGGGAATGAAGGACTTGGTGGACTTTTACCCGAAGTAGTGTCAAAAAAGAGAAAAAAAAAACTATTTTTAGTTTAACTGTCAAAATGCCTTGTAATGGTGGCTTAAAGCAGTACCCGTCACGAGCACTTCATAATGCCATCACCTATTCATCATTAATGTTCTTGCGTTATGAGGTTATAAGATGACAAACGCGTCCTTAGAATGTGGCGTTAATTATGTTAATGACTCGAAAATAATTGTCTTCCGAAAATGTAATTTCATAATATTTACTCATTCAATATCATTTCTCCATTTTCAATACCAAAGCGTGTGAGAGCCCATAATTGTTATTATAATCATCGAAATATAGGGATCTGGTTGGCCGAGTAGATAGCGCGTTGGTCTCGGAATCCGAAAGTCCCGGGTTCGAGCCCACATAGAAACTCGCCAGATTTCGAACTAGGCCGGTTTTTCGGCCAGAAGGGAAGAAGGTCAAGACAGTCCTAACAGCCTCCCCGACGTCTCTGAGGTAATGCTTGAAAGGGCGGATTCCAGGACTCGGGTTGAGAGAAAATTAGAAAATAAGAATAATCGAAATATGTAATGTTAAAATACTAGCTACGGATACTTTAACAAAATCTAACCATCCATACCCTTTCCATTATTGTGGTGTCAATACTGTACGACTTGGTAATGGTCTTTCAACTCCATAATTGTGGCATTTTTTCTCTTGAAAGACAATCTATTAGTCATTTTTTCTACACATCACACTGTGAAAATTTCTTTGCAATTTATGAACTTAGTAACTCAAGAACTAATAGTGCTGAAGGAATAGATGTTCTCAATTTTGAAGTGCCCGAGATGAACAATCTTCAATATCAACTTTATAACATTTCAATGATCAGACCGAGAATTAATTTATTGCTATAACTTTGGAAACTCCCACCTGCTTCGATAATGAAAATAGGGCAAAAGTCCTGGATACATTTTCTTTTCACCTCCAAAAAAATTAGGTAGGAAACAACCTTCTCGCTGTATGTTCAGCACCTGCAGTGAAAATCTCGTCGACGGGGATGCATATAATTAGGAGAGCCTGGAGAAGATTTGGACAACTTTTACATACGTATTGGATTTTACAAAGCCGAATTCATTGGAAAAGTTGGACAAGGTAATTCCTCGAAAACTTTGAACTTTTGGCGAGGGTTTCCCACCACACCCATGATCCCATTTGGATTGTACGACATATTCTCTAAACCACATTCTCCAAAGCCAAATTTCTCTAAAGCAAAATTCTCCAAAATCATATTCTCTAATAACAAATTTCTCTAACGACATTTTCTACACGACAATTTCTCGAACAACACTTCTTCCAAAAATGAAGTATCTCTAAAGCAGAAGTGGTACATTGAATTTCGAATTGCCTAGAAGCGAAAAAAGTGAGAGAAGACCCCGGGTTGCTGCGACATACTTCTCACAAATCAGTTGACAATGGCAGAGATCAAGGACAAGCAAATGTTCCTAGAAGGGTACATTTATCAACGCTCGCGTTTAGCCGAAGGCCCTGCATACTGGGTATGCCGGAAGTATTACCGTAAAGAGTGTAACGCCCGAGCGGTAACCAGCGACCCAGCACTCGGTCCCGTAACAATTTTCAAGGGCCCGGCTGCCTCGCCTCATGCCCATCCGCCGAACACAGATGAAATCATGGCGAAGGAACTGACACGGCGTATAAAACGAAAAGCACAGGCGCATCCAGAACAACCGCCGTCGCAACTGTTACGGACCGAACTTCAGGGTGTCAGCGAAGAAGTGCTGAGCCAACTACCCTCTCAGCCATCGCTTGTGCGAACTGTGCAGAGAGTGCGTCGTACAGGCCTCCCAGCAGCTCCGACAAAACGATGGCACCTGAAGGAAATACCGGACAGGTACAAAAATATTGCTGGATGAACAATTCCTCCTCCACGATTCCGGTCCTCCCGTTGAAGATTCGTCAGACGAATACTCCGAGTCCGATTCCGAAGAAGAGCACGATGAAGTAGTGCAACCAAGAGTCATTGTTTTCGCAACTCGAAAGAACATTGAGCTGTTGTGCCACAGCGCCACGTGGTTCCTCGATGGAACATTCAAGACAGCACCGAGTATCTTTGCCCAACTGTTCACGATTATGGGTCTACGAGCACGTACAGGTCATCCGGAGGAAATCGTCGCGGTACCGTTGGTCTACGCATTCCTGTCAGGGAAGACGACTGAGCTCTACAGAGAAGTGTTGGAAGCGGTGAAGGCTGCTGTCGATCGATTCAACATAACACCATGCGTTCCAACGAAAATAATGTGTGACTTCGAGTTGGCAATTCTCAATGCTTGTGAAATGGTTTTTCCTGGAGTACCTCGCTCAGGCTGCTACTTCCATTTAGGCCAGATAATTTACAGACGGGTTCAAGCCGCTGGACTACAAGAACAGTACCGAGACCCAGTGGATAGATCCGTAAAACGATTCACGCACATGCTGCTGGCACTAGCTTTTGTGCCCGAGGATGATGTATCAACCGCCTTCACTGAATTACGACGCGAATGCCCGGCTGAACTGCTTGGTGTCTACGATTATTTCCTGGAGAACTACATCACCGGTAGGCCAGCGAGAGGTAGACGCCGAGGCACGCGGCCCAGATATCCGATATCATTATGGAACCAGTTCGCAACGGCTCTGGATAAATCGTACCGTACCAACAACGTGTCGGAGGGATGGCACAACCGCTTCCGACTCGTTGTTGGTAAACACCATCCGGATATTTACACAGCGATCGCGGAAATACAGAAAGAACAAGGTTTCACCGAGATCTGCATCAGCGAGCTATCAATGGGCAAGAAATTAAAGGCGGCCCCTGCAAAGAAATGGCACGATCTGCAGCGAAGATTAGAGTCCATCGCCGCGGAATACGAAACAAAGCCACTACTCGAGTACTTACGTACAATTGCGGCGAATGTAGATACATCATAAAATCAAAATATAAAATCATTTTTCAAAAAAGAATTAGAGAAAATGACGAAATAATAACGTTAGAGATTTTTTTTAGGGAAAATTCCTTTTAGAGAATTTGGCGTTCGAGAATTTTTTTATTAGAGAAAAAGGTTTTAGAGAAGTTGGTTTAGAGAATATGTCGTGAAACCTCCCATTTGGAATAGACTCCAAGATATTTCAATTTTTTTAAAACTCTATTTTTGTCCGAGTTCTTCCCATAGAATGGGATTTTTGGGGAAGACCTGTAAAAGATTTTGGACATATTGAAAAACATGCAAGATTTCATAAGAACAAAGGAAAAACTCCATTTTTATACTGATTTCATCTCATGAATAAGTAGATAACACCGTTTTAAGAAAGAAAAAATATCCTTACGCTGAGTTCGACCTATATAGTGAAAACATGAATCCATGACGGCAAAATGTTTTCGGTGGAGCAATATATCACAAAATCTGGAGGAATTCAAATTTTGAACGATCTCGTATGTGTGGGGCATCCTATTAAACATGAAAAACCCGCGTTAGATTATTCTGTATTTTTATACAACTTCGTTCCCAAATGTTTTTCAAAACCTCCCACTCTCCCATTTCTGACAAAAAACATTAATAACTTCATGTATATTCATTGTATTCACGATACCACTAAGGTATATGACGCAGAATAGTATATTATGTATAGTTTTGTATAATTATCTTGTTTACTTCTTTGGTCCGACGGAAACAAAGATAATTTTACATAAAAAATTACGAAAATAGTTTTTATTCGTAAACAAATGCACCAAGCTATAATTTGACGAGGCATACCGTTAGGTATGCATGGTTGCCATATTTCACCAGCATTTCGACCATTTATGTAGGTGCAGAGTAAGCTGAGGCCGAATCGGCGATAGTCCAAATCCTCCCCATGTCCAAGTCCTCCCCAGTTTCCTCTGTAGCATTTTCTCTTCAATTTGAAGAACCTTATCCACAAATTGAGTTTCTCGGACCCCTCAGACAACCCTTTGGACATAACTCCTCTACTATAAATCGCCTTTTTCATTTCCAGAAATTTTATTATTTTTTTGGGTATCTACCCAGTTTTAAGACTACTCTTTTTGAATTAACATGCCAACGCGATAATTTTTAAAATTTAATGTCAGACCGAGTTCCACTTCTAATGAAAAACTTTTGATTTTGGCTAATATAATTTGCGTGCAATATTGAAATACATATAATAACTAAATCTTAATACGGTAGCAAATAGTCGAACTCACCCTTTATGCGGGGCTAATGTAATATCAAAAGGCACGTTAGTGGGGTTTCCTTTAAATACCACTTTAGATTTCCAGGTTTTTAGACTCACGACCTTCACAGAATATTCGACAGGATTGATCCAATATACATTATTGCCAAAATCATCGAATTCGAGAGATGGTATTGTACCAGAGCCGTCTGAGACGAGTAACGTCATAGTTTGATCGCGTGGGTGGAACTTGTAAATATTCTGCTTATTTGTCTCAGCGAATATTACGTAACCTGTGAAGGATTAGGAATATCAAATACCTTATTCATGTATATAAATATAGGTGTGCAGCTACCGAGGAGAGGCGAATATGAAGTTCCATTTTGAGGGGGACTTCAGGCTCCAGCATTTGCAATCTGTTTTGGAGTCCGCATATTGGCTGACAGCATGCGCTCACTTTTCCAGAAGGAGAGAACAGAGGTGCCGGAAAGACATCATGAGGTGGGGGAGGGGGCAGTTCAGTAATCTAAAATTGTTTTGTTTTTCTGTTGGCTGTTCAGTCTTAATTAGGGTAAGTGGAAGGGATGAGAGTTAGAGGCCGAGTCGTATAATCGAATATTTAGAATGATAGGGGATAATCTCATTCTGCAACAATACATTGTCAGTGAGAACACTGGCCGCCTTACGAGTGAAGCTAGGAGAAACATAATTGTTTAAATTGTTTATGGTAAAGTAAAATTCTATAGGGACTGAGCTGAGGTATCTCTTCGTTCACTTCAAACGCTGCTTATTCCTCGATACGTCTGTTCCTTTCCTTAAAAAAAATTCAATCCGTACCATTTAATGAATCATATGTGAATGCTGAAACTGATTCCAGCTCCAAAGATATTTTACGAATTATTCGCGATTGAGAGAACACTCGTCCAATGACGTATAACTCGTTGCCGTAGATTGCTAATAATGTTGATTCTTCACAGAAAATTTTGTTTTTACTGAGTTCATTTTCAATGCAAATACAAGAGAAATCTGAACTTGTTGCAAGTACACATATATCACTGCAGCGGGTATTTTGGCATGGATTTGAAACCTGGAACAAAAATTTTCACAGTATCTCGCCACTGTTGCTGAAATCAGGCTAGCAGCACGTGGCCGTGACAGTAGCATGGTCGCTTTACTAGGAGTTGGTTGAGGTTATTAAAAACAAATGTACGGTGTAACTTATACATTTTCTGTTCATCTAGAGAACAAACAAATAAGAATTCTAAACCGCGAGACTTCCCTTCAGCAATCCATATTTTTTGTGTTTCGTTTTCGTTTGTGTGTAGCGGGTCAAGCTACAAGTATTATTAGTTCATTGAGGAGAGGTGTCCTCTACACTAAAGGTATACGCCTTGTAAGAAGGTAAAGGCTGAATATAACATAATCACCATGAAAAGAGAGCAAAGTCGAACGATTTTCTTTTCAAAACTTAATTAAAATTTTTTTTTAGAGAAAATGTGCAAATATCTGCATGGGAAATCCCACGTTAAATTTTAACCCTGTTGAGAACCCCTCAAAAATTCTTGATTTCAAAAAAATGTTGGCTGGTTTTTACAATAACCAGAATACATTTAGCCCTGAAATGCATAAAGTATTGAAAAAATCGTTTTGTGAAACACCTTACTGTGGACTGTTGACACTCATTGAATACGCACTCGCGAATATTTTCGTTGGTTCCACTTACTTAGGTACTTACGTGCTTTTCCAATGATACAGCCGGCTCGTATATGAATATTTTGTCTCCAATTTCTCCAGAAACAATAATTTCTTCCGAAACATTACGGAAATAGTTTGGCTGAAGGCAGTTGCTTCCATTACATGATAGAATGCTTTTTTGTATTTGTGAGTCTTCCCAATAATACGTGCCATTGTGGACTGCGATTGAAACCACACTCATTGATAGTTCTTTCACAACTGTCTGCGATAATGGCAGGGAATCATAAGTTGAGCTAGGGTATTTTACATTTGAGGTTGCAAAAATAAGTATCAATGTATAATTCGACGAAGATAATTTTTTTGTTCTTCATAATTCTTACTTGTTTATCGCTACCATCAAATTCCATTGATCGTATAACTCTGAAATTATCTTCATTTTCCAACCAATAAAGTCGTTCCTTTGTTATGTCGATTGTTAACGAAACCGAAATATTCAGTTTACGTTGAATTACCATCGGCGAAGATGTGTCCATTTGTGATTTTCTTATTGAAAAGATGGATGCCGTTTTCTCTTCGATCCAAAATAACATTCTGTAAAAAATTCAGCCGCTTACTTTTCTAAGTGGTTGTATATTTTGGTACTGAACTTATTATGAAATATTGTGCTTGATCCTTGACATAAGGAGGCGTGTAAACTTACGAGTGTTTCGGGGATATGACAAAACTCGTTGGCTTCTCCATGAACTTATTTTTTCTAAAATATCCACATGACGATGTATTTTCAGAGCATACCCGGATACGGTATCCTTTGTTGGGTGTACGGTATCCGTTGCTGTGGATATCGTATCCGTTGCTTTGTTCATAGCCTAATATATACATATTCAAAGTGATCCAATCTATGGCTATGGATAGTATTGATGATGATGAATCCATGAGATCTGAAATAAAGAGTTATAACGTAGGTACTAATGTTTTTTTGATTTTTCATCTGTCAAGCAGTTATGAAAATTCTAGCAGATCGAAAAGAGGCACGCTGCTCGGAACATAACATTCACATAATGTAAGCCATAACATATATCAATTTCAACGTGATCTGATTCAGCAAGATTTTATAGAGGGTTTTGTTTCCATGTATATCTCCAAGGATACATGAAAATGGTGTTATCAGTGGGGAACAAAAATGATGAGAAATCAACTCAGAGTCTGATCACATTGAAATTGGTACATATCGTGGTTTTCATCGTGTAAGTGTCATCTTCCAACTATCGTGTCATTTTTTTTTTTTAGTCTGATAAGTCATTAATAGAATTTTGATCGATGAAAATCCAAAAACTTTGTACCTTAAATTTGACAATTTCAGAACAAGAAATCAACTTGAAATCTACTGTACATGAAATCATGTTTAGAATAACTAGCTGCTCTACCCGCCGTTCAGGCGAGCAGTTGTCGCTTGTGAAGGAAACAGGAGTAATTGACATTATTATAATTTACAAGAGAATAAATTGAAAATAACAAAAAAATTCAAAAATACGCAATCACTTTGATTCGTAAATTCGTAGTTCATTTTGAGGAAGTAGGGGAAGGTGGGGGAATTGTGCGCAGCGGGTAATTGTGCGCACGTCAATCTGGACGAAACGACAATCGTTAAAAAAAAAGTAAAAGCAACAAAGTGTACCTCCGAACATATAATAAGAATAGTTTAGGTCAACAGCCAAAAATAAATGGTTTTGAGAAAGAAATCGTCGAATGTCTAAAACTGCGTTTTTTGATGTAAGAATTCAGTCATCGAAAATAAGGTGATAAGTAAATAATTTTGAATATTAAATTTTTTTGTCATTCATTTCTAAAAGGGTACACTTTGACACACATTTTGCACTCTCTGTTTCTCAATTTGGTTAGGCCGGTAAAAAAAAAAAAAAAATTGAATCACAATTTGTTGTGACGGGGTAATTGTGCGCATCTCTTATTATATCTTGACGAGTTCTTTTTTTTCTTAGATGCCACGAAATTATACTAGGATATCTAACCGGACCAGTTGGAAGGAAGAGAATTCACCTGTAGCTGTAAGAAAAGTTAAAGAAGATGGTATTCCAATCAGAGCTCGGAAATACAACTGTCCCAAAGAAAAGCCCGAAAGTCTATGGTCAAAAAGGCGAAAAAAGAATTGGCTCCGCTACTTCCGCTGAACGTGGTCGAAACAGTAACTGCAGTTTTTTGCATGAGTGCTTCAGGATTGTACCTATCGCCGATGTTAATATATCCGAGAGTAAGAATGACACCTTTGCTTGAAAAAAATGGCCCGCCTGAATCGATTTACCGTTGTTCGAAAAATGGTTGGACCAATGAAGTTTTATTTGTTGCCTGGTTAAAACACTTCCAGCGTTTTGTGAAAGCTTCGGAAGATGATCCAGTATTGCTTGTTCTCGACAATCATGGTAGCCATATTTCCATTGAGGCCACTGAATTTTGCCGAAGTAATTTTATTCATGTTGTATCACTACCTCCACATACCTCGCATCGGCTTCAACCTCTCGACTTGACGTTTTTTGGTCCCTTAAAAGATAAGCTGTACCGTCTGTGCGATTCCAAAATCAATGCATCCAATCATGAGAAGATAACAGAATACGATCTAGCTGCACTTCTTGCTAAGGCGTACGACAAGGTAGCCACAATGGATAACGCAAAAACTGGTTTTGCATCGGCAGGAATTTGGCCTTTAGACCCTAATAAATTCACCAGTGAAGATTACCAACCAGCGACAAGTACCTCGGGCCATCCCAAACTAGTGCCAGGCACCTCATGCCATTCCAAACCAGTACCAGGCACCTCAGGCCTTTCCAAACCAGTATTAGGCACCCCAGGCCATTCCAAACCAGTACCAGGCACCTCAGGCCATTCCGAACCAGTGCCAGGCACCGCAGGCCATTCCACCCAGACAGGACAGAAAACTCGCCAAAAAATGAAATTGCATTCCGAAATTTTGACCTCCACCCCCCAGCTAGAAAAAGCTAAAATTGCCAAAAAAAACCGCGAAGAACGTGAAAAAAGGAGCTAACGCAAGCTAAACGGAAATTGAATTTGTCATCAAAGGATCTGAAAACAACTAGAAAAAAACGTGGCGAGGCAAAGGTGCAGCTTCCTGAGAGTGATTCGTTCGAAATAGATGATATGGTTGTGCCGCTACAAGATGACTCCAATAACGAGGAAGAATCTGATGTAGAGGAAACCTGTAATATTTGTGGCGAATTTGGTAAGAGTGAGTTGTGGTTCTGTTGCAACGTATGCCACTCATGGGCACACAAGAAATGCACCAACACTGAAACTGCTTCCGTCTACATCTGTGACTATTGTCAACCGCGAAAATCATATAGAAAATAGTGTAGGTTGGTAAATTTATTAAAATGAGTAGTAAATAAACGTTTCTACGATTTCAATATTTCAATTCAACATGCGCACAATTACCCTACCCATGCGCACAATTACCCGAAGGGGTGGGGAATTGTGCGCAAATAACTTTTTTTACATTTTTGTGAATAAATGTTTTGATATTAAATATAAAATTTTGGTGATTAAGGGGGATTAAAATAGATAGATTGGGCTTCACTATCCTGCAATCCGCTTTTTTTATCTTTAATACAGACATTTCTACAGCCATTCAAAGTTAGGTGCGCACAATTCCCCCACCTTCCCCTACTCGTAATTTACGAATCTTCAGCCGTTCTTTTTCGTCAATATTTGTTAGTTCGCGTTTAATCGCGGAAATCATTTTTTGGTTGAATATTCATGGGCTGGCAGTTGAATCTTGGGAACGTTGTGGCACATTCATGGAAGAAATGTCGATTAGATTAGATTACAGCTGTGATCCGACGATGCACCGTCGTTTGCCTGGGTATAGGCTTCCGCTACCCCTCTCTATTTATTTAGGTATATTTTAGGCTATTCTTGTCCAATTTGGGCCTATCTCTTTAATCGATTCATCTATCCAAAGGGTGGGGGTCTACCTCTCTATCTCTTTTTATCCCTTGGTATCCAAAAGTTTGTATTGTAATTCCATTGTCTCATTTTTCCTGTAGCCAGATGTCCCGCGTAAACCATTTTTAATTTCTTAATTTTGTATGCGATCTCTCTATATCCTATCGTAGCTCGATATAATTCCCAAACTCTTTATTTTTTAAAAATCAATCTTACTTTTGGACTCGAAGCTGTATTGAATATGTACTGCATCCAATGTATGTGTCACAGTGAAAGTCGATAATTTAGGGAATGTTGATAATGACTAATGATTATCGACATTGACGGACTGTTTTAGGGAACGATAATCGCTAACAGCGCGTAGTGAAAGTTGAAAAAATATTTCTCACGTCGTCGAAAAGGTAAGAAAGAAAGATTTGGTCATTATTTGTATAGGGTAAATCGTCCACTTTTGATCAGGGTAACATTTTTGGCCAGGTTTCTCATAAATTTGCTAGCAATTAAGGACTGGGTAACACTTGGAATGTGATTTTTGTACTATGAAATTAGTGAAAACTGCCGTGTGTATGGTGTGTTTTATGTTCAAGTTTACGATACTCATTATTCTTTTTAAAAAGACTGAGCTGTGGCGGACTTCGAAACTTCAGTGATTTCTTATCAAAACTCTTAAGAATCCAGCAATTGGAAAGATCGTCATACGAACCCTTCCAGGCGGTAATTGCACTAGGCAATGTATTTTTCTAATCATTCATAGTATTAGTAACGGATTTTGATTTTAAAAATTGGTTTTTACTCTGTTTTTCATCAATTGAGAGACATGACCAAGTGAGGGTCTCAAATTTAATGATTTCACCATCTCCAAAGATGGGCACTGTGCTAATCCATTTTTGGCCACCCTTTGTTATGAACGAGTTAGAAAAACTGAAAATTTCTCATAAAATCGTAAATTCTTCGTCATGTCACTACAGAGATATACTGCAATGTATTGAAACCTGGGAAACTCGTGAATCTGATATTGTCTCATAATTATCAACTTTCACTACAAGCTGCTAGCGATTATCGATGATAGTTAATGTACACAATACCTAGTTAATGTTCATCAACTTTAACTGCCTCTCATAGGTATTATCGATAATGACTAGTAATTATCTGTAATCCCTAATTATCGACTTTCACGATAACATATGTAAGACGCAACCACCTCCAATCATGTAGGATTTTCATTTCTTGAAACACTTGTTTCCATCCCTTGGATGGCCTACGAAGTCAAGTTAGTTGCCTAGTAAGTTGATAAGTCGCTCCGCGATTCGGACACGCGGACATTTGAGAGATACCGAATTTTTGGCAAATTAAAATACTTACAATCGGTGTTCACATTGTTTGAACCATTCCTTTTTATCCGCATTATACTACTGTGTCTTCCATCACGGTGAGTGAGTGAGTAATAGACATATCGACCGCGGGCAGTTAGACAAGCTGATATTAGCGAGTTGTCGTCCGATGAAATTATAGTAAATTCTCTTCCATCTTGTAAGTAGACACCTTTCAAACCGGACTGATATTGTTGATCAGAATATCTACTAAATGTGTAAAACAGTATGGCCTCCGATTCTATGGGAATGCAAATTAACGTTGAACTTGGCTGTAGGTACTGAAATAACATTTTACGCATTGATTAGGAAGGAAGAAATTATGAAGTACTCATACAATGCTCACCACATCCGTCTTCGTCAGAATGATCTGCACAGTTACTGACTCCATTACAGCGATCGGTCAGCTCGACTGGTTGGCCATTTTTGCATTCAAAATCAGTTGGATTCTGTTCCACATGTGAAATTTATTATCGGATAAGAACATATTTTTTGGTGGGCTTGAGAAGGAGGACTGTATAATGAAAAATTCAACTTGTGAATTATACTCTTTTTCCATGCGCAAGGTGTGTCATGAAATGCCGTCTCCTACTTTCTTTTTATTGAAAAGTCGAGTCAAGATGAAACAAACCTTCATTTTGAATCTTCATTCTTCTCCCTGGTACTGAGTTTAGTTTACTTGGAAGTTAAAACACCTTCTCCCCGCCCACTCCCAAGAAGGGCTCCCGTTAAATGGGAAAATACCAAAAAAGTGTTGAAATAGGAGTATTATGGGTCATGGCCTCTGTACTCGTATTATCATTTTCTCAAAATTCTTGGTAGGTATTCCGTATGTACAATAATGGAAACGATTTTATATGGTCAAAGAAATTTTTCATGCTGAACTCTATTCTTGGTAAGCTTCAAGGAAAAATTACAGATTTTCTTGTAAAGAATTCTATGTTAAAATTGACGCCTCTACGAAATTTGTCAAAATTTTTCGATTTAAAAAAATAATTGGCTAGTGAGTTTTTAAACCCAAAGGAACGAGTTTAGCTACTAGGAGCAAAACATATGTCAAAAATAGCCTACTTTTGGATCACTCTAGTCTGTATTTCGTGGAAAAATAAAAAGAAATTAGGTTTTCTATACCAGAAGAAACTTGTTTATTCAGAAGAGAAAAGGGACGATTTTCTTATCACAATAGTATCTAATTTGAAGTTTGAAAATTCAAATTTGAGAGACCCGAATAATAATTGAAATATCAAAGTTTGTGTGACCTTCTAGCCTTCCTTAACATGGTGAGGGAGGGGGATTTACTTCAAAGTTTTACCGTAGCACTTGGCCATGCTCATTTATCACATTTCGATTCGACTCGACTTCTTAATTTAAAAAAAAAAAAAAATGATGAATTTCGCGACATATTTTAATCTAATGTAGGTATTGCAATTTTTCTGAGTCCAGCCGATTTTTTCGGTCCCATGTTTTAAATCTGAATTTTGGAGGCGGCCTATCACATCTTAACAAATCTGTTGGGCTTAATTAGTGGCCCCCGCAAAATGCTCATTCAATGATTTGTTCAATTTCTTCGTTGAAGTCAAATGTGTTTCTTTGAAGAGTAAAATGTCGAATTCGAGATACCAGTCGTGATCGAGTCGAAAATTTGACTGAAACCTTAAGCTTATCGACCTAAGAAATTTCTATTCTTACATCTTGTTCTATTTTTTCGCAAAGCCAAATTAGCCTATTTGAATAAGAAAAATTTCAATCTGGGCCACAAAACTAGGCCAAATCGAAAATATTGATTGCGTTTTGTAACTCAGCGACCCATGGAAACCTATATCCTGATATTTTGTGCAATTTTCTGAGTTGAGTTAATTTTGCTCAATTGAGATGCTGCGGCCCAAATCGGCAACGAATCAAAAATTTGATGAAATTTAATTCAGTGACCCAGAAAAGCTCTATTTCGATAGTTTGATCAATTTTTTGGCGAAGTCAAACTTGCCCATTTGAAGGAGAAAAATTCGAATTTGGAGCCCAAATTATAGTTGAATCTCATTGCATTTTTGAATTTACCAATCTAAATTATCTTATTCCGATGATTTCATTTAATTTTCTAAATTGAATTAATTATGTTCATTTGAAGGGATTAAATTTGGATCTTATTTTGGGCCTAAATCGGAAGTGGATCAAAGAATTGATAGACTTTTCAAATGACTCTTTCGGCGAGACTTCTTACAATTTTTCAATTTCAAAATATAAGATGGCTGGCATATTTTTAAACCTGAAGGAACGAGTTTAGCAAATGGGAGCAAAACATTGCAAAAATAACGGAACGTGTACCACTCCAGTCCAAACTTGGTGAAAAATTTAAAAAAAAAAGTCTTTTTACCAAAAGGAATTTGTTTATTCATAAGAGAAAATGGGCAATTTTCTTATCAATATTGTGACGTTCTAGTCTCCCTTTGTAGAGTGAGGTGGTGGTATGGGGGGGGGAGGATTTACCTTAGATTGACTGTAGCCCTTAGCAATGCTCATCCGTCTCATTTCGATTCGACTCGACTTCCCAGTAATAAAGGCAAAGAATAATTCAATTTTTTTGAGTCCAGCCGATTTTTTCCATTTCAAGTTTGAAGTTTGAATTTTGGAGGTGGCCAAATTGAAATCATATTTCAAAATTTGTTGGGTTTTTATTAGTGACTCCCAAAGAAAGCTCTTCCAATGGTTCATTCAGTTTTTTCAGTACAGTTAATTTTGTTTCTTTGAATGGAGGGGGAGGGGATGTCGAATTCGAGACAACAATTTTGCACGAATCGAAAATCTGATTGAATGTTTGAACTTATTTACCTAAAAAATTCCTATTCCGGTACTTTATTCCATTTTTTTTTCGCAAAGCCGCGTCAACCCATTTGAATGAGAAAAATTTGAATTTGGGCCACTAAATTAGGTCCAATCGAAAAACCGGATTGCGTTTTTTTTAACTCAGCGATCTATGAAAACCTGTCTGATACTTTGTGCAATTTTTTAAGTTGAGTTAATTTTGCTCCTTTGAAGGGATAAAATTGGAATGCTGGGGCCCAAATCGGAAGTGAATCAAAAATTTGATGAATGTTTCGAATCCAGCGACCCAGAAAACCTCTATTCCAATACCGTGATCAATTTTTTCGGCAAAGTCGAACTGCCTTCTTGAATGAAGAAAAATTCGACTTTAGGCTCCAAATCGTAGTCTGATTAAAAATTTGATTTCAATTTCAAATTAACGGATTTCAATTATGATATTCAAATGATTTGTTCAATTGTCTAAGTTGTGTTAGTTTTATCCATTTAAAGGGATCGATTTCGAATTTTAAGACCTATATTGGGAGAGATCGAAAAATTGTTAGAATTTTCGGAGTAGCAGCCGTGTAGACTGTTATTCATTCCAAACCCAATTTTTTGACTATTGTGAGTTATCCTATGGTTATTATAATTATTCTAAGTCAAATTTGCTGTTTCCTCGCTCGGTGATCAGCGTGGCTAATGAAGAAAATGATTTGGTAAATTATAATCCGGGTAGCCGAGGACATAATCATTATTAGAGACCTTGGAAACCAACATTCCAACATTGCATTAATATTTTTTGCTATATTAAATTGCCTTCGAGAAGGGGAAGAAGTCGAATTCGGAGCCAAAATCGTGGTTGGATTTAAAATCTGATTTTATTTCCGATTTAGTCATCCAAAATACTCTTTTCGCGGTACTTTTTGTGATATGTTTCTATTTAAAATTTCAAGTTGACAGCACCTCCCAGCCACCTTCTGAGGAATGAATATTTTTTTACTCCTGTGTATGTAAATCCGACCTTGGTTGTTGATGGTGCTTATTTGTCCCATCTTGATTCAACTTGGGAATAGAAATAAAATAAGAGGGAGGGGGCATTTCACGACACATCCTGTATAAATGTATAATAATATACATATTATACTGAGTAATCTAGGTAACTGTTATACATACATCTAGTGGAGTGCTTCTGATGATGTTCACCGCGAAGAGGACAAAATAGAGAAACTTTAGTTCTGTTTCCTAAAACAAATCATTACAAGAAATTTTAGCTGGCTGTTCGTCTTCGAAAATTTAAATTACTGATTATTTGGGGGTTATCAAATTAGGTAATAAAACATTTAGGTAGATGTCAAAAGCTACATTATCACTTCCTACTTTCATTTTACGAGTATCTACAGGAATAGTCTATGTTTCAACTCAATTAGCTGGTCTGTGAAGGAAATCTTTGTCTAACTTCCTGCTTATACATCAAAAATGTAGTGTTTCTGGCAAAGTTTCTTATTTCAAATGCTAAGTCAGATTGCGAATAAAACTTGAGTATTAGATGTACAGTTAGGTACTGTAAGAATACTTCTTTTACTTGACGTCCTTATGATAGTCATATCATAAAAACGTTGAGTAAAAATATTTCAAGAATTTTCGATTTCATTGGTGAAGTAAGTTTAAGGAAAGAATTGTACATTATACCTCAGGCGAAATGATGATTTTGTATACCTCGGTCGAGGTAGTACATATTATAATAATTATTGTGTAGGTACCTACTTACCTTAGACATTGTGACGAATAGCCTCACAGTGGTGTTGAAAATAATTGAATTTCAGTATTTACGTGTGGCGCGAATATTATTACAAAGGAATGTATTTTTCATCTTTGGTTATTTCTGGTATAACGTGGAGTTTTCACTGGTAAAATTGCAGTTGTTACTGACGCAATGACTTCTAGAACCTAAAACTATATAAAACGCTGAATAAACTGTTAATCGGATTTTGAACATAGCCTGTTTGAGATGAAGAAAATATCAGCTTTATATAAAAAATACTAGTAGAAATGGGTAACATTTTGAGGAAGTCAGTTTTTCTACGTAACAAAGTAAGATCTGATCTGAGCAAGAACAAGCTTCATGAGTAGCTAGTAGGTATTATTTATTGCCTTGTTGGACAGTGGAAATAGATTTTTATATTTAATTTTAGGAATTTGATCAGGAATAATTGGAATATCAATAAGAATAATTATTCGAATTGAATTAATAAATATTAATAATAATTTTAACAATAATTCAATTTATTATCAATAATTACTATTCAAATATCAGAAATGTTAACATGGTCACTATATTCTACAAATTTCAAACTGTAAATGTTGTTTTAACGAGCAGGAAATGGTGTTATAAAGAACTTTACTAACGCTATGTCTGTTCACCATTGAGGTTCAGAGGGAGGCTGATGAAATTTACCTCTTTAGACACAGCAAGCCCGAATCTTAACTCTAGGCCAGAAAAGTTAGGTCGATGGGAAACGCGAATTCATTCTTACATGTTTCTTATTGAATCCTACAAAAAAGGTCTTGTACACTGTTTTCATACCTACTTTAGAAATGTTTACATGGGGGGGGGGAACCCTTCACCCTGCTATGCATTAACACAGACCTTGTGAGAAAAAACTTAGTGAGATTACAGTACTTAGGTACTTATGGTAGAAAAAGGAATAATAATTTTTTTTTTTTGGGGGGAGAGGAGTTTAAAAAAATGTTTCATCTCCTGGCATGTTCTTAATAATTATAATTTCGTTGGTTAAATCGGATTCTACCTTTTCAAGTGATTGCTCAATAAGCGCATCATCTGAGCCAAGTAACTTCTACCATGATCATTTCAAAATTGATTCTCGCACAGAAACTTCGGCGATCCAGTATATCGTATCTTTAATTGGTATCTCGCAAAGATGGGTTTTCAAGTCCTCATCTTTATATTTCAGTTTGTAACGTCTTTTGAACGATTTAATGACCCATTGATCCATAGGCTGAGTCATATTGGTAACATTTGGGGGAAGGAGGAGAGAATTATTGCGATTATCTTACCTCATTCCAAAACTGACCCACCGAGATGTGAAGTCGCATTATCTATAAGGAGAAGAGCTTTATTCGTTTTGCGTATATAAGTACTGCCAGGGGAAAATGAGGGGGTTGTTATGGACATTAAGCACAGTTTTTTTCGTTTACAGGCTACTTTAGTTATGTAACGAAGTAAAAACAATACAAACTAATGGCGTAGACGTTTCTCAACATTTTAATAGATTAAAGTTGTACGAACCAGATTCAGAAAGTGAGATATGGAGGTTTTTCAGAAGCCCAAATCTTGTCCATGACCTTTTCCTATGGTGGAATGTTCTGGACAAAAGGTTGGGATGTTCTGGAATGCTATATTTTTGGGGTTTTTTATCCTAAAAAATAACAGAATTTGTTCTGGTAAATAAAAATGATATATTCATGCATGTATTATCGAAATTGATGTGGCTCGCAAGTTATTGGCGCACACATCAAACAACAGGAAGTGGTCGGCGGTTTTTTCAGTTCACCAATGATATGTGAGAATGAAAATGCACTTATGTCTGCCACCTCTGGGTAAACCCGAGGCATGGTATGATCTAAAAGACGGAAAAGGATATTTCCTTTCAAATTACAGTATCGGGAATCTCTATCACTGCCTTTGTCCAGAACCTACCAGGTCCTGTACTCATCTTTCGATTGTATTCATGTACTAGCACTTGACTTAAGGACGAATTTTAATCTGTCACTTATAGATTAGAACTGACGAATTTGCCGCAATTTTCAGAAACAATTTTGCTACAATATTCACAATAATACGAGCAATTTTTGTAATTCTAAAATTTAGGTTCTTATTCCGCAAATTCAAATAATAATTTTATTTATTTTTTTCTCATCGTTGATAACAACAGGATTTGTATGACAACAGGTGGGTATGAAGGGTTGCAATGTGGTTTCATTTTTCCCGACTCGTAAAAACAGGATGTTTACTGGTTCAGTAAGTTCAATAAATTCATAAACGTCCAATATTTGAAAAATAGTCCAATAATTTTAATATTGGTCCACTAAAAGATGGAAAAATGAGGAATAAAGTATACGTAATTGTGGCGTCTCTCCAAACTCACATCGCATCGACGTGATTTTATGTTACCCTACGTTTTTCGGAAAGATTGAATATATAATACCGTTGTTCTTAATTGTGCTTTTTGTCTGGAGTTAGATCTTATGGTACCTTCCCCTTGCTGTCACTCGTGTCCATTTCCGGCGAACTTTCGCTTGTGACATAAGGGTTGGCGCGCTAGCAGCCACTCAATGACCTCGGCGAATTCTCGCCTGGTATGTTGTCTGACTGGCCAGCGGTTCTGGACAAGGAGTTGGCACCACAAAGAGGACAATTCCGCACATGTGACCTCTACATCGCGGAGGGGATTAATTCCCAGGATATTATTATTAATGTTGTGAAAAACTTGTCCAGATGCACTATTTGAAAAAGAGTTAGTTCTTGGAAAGAGAAAATTCTATCAGCGATTTAAAAAAATTAATAATAGATGAATAAATTTAAAAAAATGTTTGCATAGGCCCATTTTTCAATTGTGATTAGGCATATGGAATGGTCTAATAAAAATGCCAATAAAAGTCCAATATTTTCTGTTTTGAATTCGGGTAGACACCCTGTAAAAATCACCATAATTTGGGTAGTTGAACATCCAAAACATCCCTCCTTCCCTTACATAGTCATAAAGGCAAGTTTCTGATATTTCTAGATGTATTAAACCCCATGATTAATTAACAAAACAATTAACCGACTTTTTTTTACGTCGGATGGTCGAGGTATGCTCGGTTTATCGAGTGTCGGATGGTCGAATTTTTGCGGTACATAATTAAAGATGTTGCGTACTTAGCCTAAAACAGCAGAACATAAACAACAAATTTCTATACTTACTTTTGTTTGAAACATTCCCTTGGCAAAGTAGCTACACGAAATGTTGAGATCACGAGAGAAGAAGAAAACAACTGCCGGTACAATGAATACCGCATACACATTCGTATCCGTCGTGATTAAATTTTGAGGAAATAAATAAAAGATAAACAGTTACAAACGGATGTGAAATACAAGATATCGTGTATTAAAAAAAAATCTGCGGGTTTTCATTCATCTTTATCTTGACCAGTTGTTTAGATAAAACGATTTTAAAAAAAATGTTTTGGTTAGGTACTACATTTTTAGCCCACTTCAAAATTAAGTAATGTTAACAGAAAATTGCAGTTGCTAGGAAATAGTTGCTTGGTTTTACGAATACAACTTTGATCTTGAAGTTGAGTAGAGGATACAATTTTCAGCATACCTATATCTCCATGTGAATAAGATTTCAGTGTTAAGTATCTTATTTCCTCACTCATGACACATCATCTGTAAATGAAAAGCCGCAGATTGAGGCAATATCAGCTAGTTTTTCTGTAGTGTGGCTACAAAGGGACTCAAGACCTGAAAAATTGAAGTGGAGGTAGTTTGAACCTTTTGCTAATGGTCCATATACCTGAAAGGAGATCCCTATGCGCAAAATCCCGCCAGTTACCTAGGTAACGAAAGAGGAACCAAGGGTAACTGACGGGTTTCTGGGGAATCTGAGGGTTGTAAATGGGTACTTTTTCCGCGGGTAACTAGTGGGTAACTGACTGCGCATTGGAATAAGTCAGCAGGTGGTTGAAAATGTCCCCTTAATGAAACAGTATCGGCCAGGTGAAATTTCCAAGTTACAAAAAACTTTGAAGAATAAGTCAGTTCACTTTTTTGAACTTTCTACAAAAAAGTTTTTTATTTTGAACTGAGACGTTTATGTTCAGCAAGCTTTTTGTGGGAATTTGTACGAGATTTAAGCAACGACTTCAAGTATCAACTCAAATTGAATGCAGCTTTTGAATTCTTTTAAATTCAAAAATAAATGTTAGCTTTCCATCTCCTTTCTAATTTCACTCTCAACCCGAGCCATGGAATCCGCCTTTTCGAGCATTACTTCAGAGACGTCTGGGAGGCTGTTAGATCTGTCTGAGCCCTCTTCTCGTCTTGCCGAAAAACCGACTTAGGTCGAAATGTAGCGAGTTGCTACGTGGACTCGAACCGGGACCTTCAGATTTCGAGACCAGCGCGCTATCCACTCGGCCAACCAGACCTATGATGCTCCAGTTATTTATATTTTAAGCTTGTTTTTGTTGTTTCAACTTCTAATTGAAACGCTCTAAACCGGAACGTACCAAAGGGAGAGGCCCCCTCCTCCAGAACAAAAAGTGAAAAGTGACGTGAGTTGGAAATTTTATGTCCCTCACAGTTGGGTAAATACATAGAATAAATTTTTCCTATAATTTATGACTCAAAAAAGCGAAAAGATCTAAATAAATGTTCCCGTAGAAGGCCGTTGGATCTTCCCTTGCTCTTAACAATTTCTCATTGTGTGCGCTCGTAACTCGAAGTTGTATCAATTCAAATTATTCTTTATATAGTCTTCATGCGTTTTAGAACACAAAAGTAAAAGTAATGTTAGTTTCCGTAGCTGTATGCGGGAGTGAACATCTTGATTTGCTCTACATTTGGAATGAACCGAAGTGTATGGTCTTATCATTTAAAAAATTCGAAAAATTCTAGCTTGCTTTGCTCACGACTAGTTCAACTTCCACTACCCAGAATCTTTTATTTCAATAATTACGAGTATAACTCCATCCGGCTAGATGCACTTCCAGTTTTCGGTTTTGACAAAGATTTAGAATGCTTCTGGTACTCTGACATTTATTGAACTTCTTTTCATTATTTATCCGATATAATGTGTCTGAATGGATACCAGGGGTTGAAAAGAACCTTGAATTTTCAACCTATTTAATGCAGTGTTGCTTTTTGAGATGATCTTGAAAAATGTTGGAACTCTCTTAAGATCATATGTAGATTCTGAAGAATCAATCCTTTTCTGGATCTTCTGCCAATGTACCCGAGTATAAATGCTGAAAATTATTTGGCAGCTGATCGGTATAAGCGTGAATATGGAACGTACTTGAAACGTTTTTGCCAAGCTGCTATGGATACCTATAACAATTCAGGACCCATACGAAGTTCAGAGCAGAGCTTAACGCCTATTCAGAGTGGCTCCCTAAACACCGACCTCGTAGCCCCGGAAACTGCCCTTTCGAGTCTTGTGTCGGCGACCAGAGGGGAGAGCTTTAAGCTTAGGTTTTACAGAATATTTCTACTTGGATCGGCTATCAAAACGGTTCTACTTCACCGATAACAATATCGATACAGTTTCAATTTCTCCTTCCTACTGATATGATGATAAGGTTATCAGTCTTACGACCGGTTTGATGCAGCTGTTTATTTATACCTATCTTGTGCGAGTTCTTTCATTTTCAAATAACTCTTATACATGTCATCCTTGATTATCTGGTGAACATAAGGATTCATTTCTGACACACCCAATTCTTTCCTTCCAACCTTCCTTCTAGCAGGAGTGATATTATTCCTGAGTATCTCAAGTTATGCCCTATTAGTTTATCTCTCCTCCTTTTCAGACAATTTCTAATATCCATTTTAGCTCATACTCTGTTAAGTATGTACTTCCTCATTTCTTACCATATCCGTCCATTTGATGTTAAGTATCCGCCTGTAACACTAGATCTCAGAAGCTTCGATCCTTCTCTTCTCCGGTTTCCCTATGGTCCAAGTTTCACATCCACACAAGGCTACACTCCAAACATGGCTTTCAAAAATAATTTTTTGATTTCTAGATTTGTATTTGATTTGAAAAGATTACTTTTTCGATAGAATGTTAATTTGGCTTGTGCTATCCTACTACTAATATCCCTTTTGGAGCCAAATTAGAAATTTGATGCATTATTCGAAATTAGCAAGAAGGAAATCTATTTCAAGAATGCTCCTCGTTTTTTTTTTTCCAAATTAATTATTATTACTATTATTTTGGCGAGTTGATTTTGCTGATGACAGTTTTATTTTTGACTTTCCAATGATGTGCTTTGATACGTTCTTTGATTTGTTTAGTCAAATCAACGTATGCATTAATTTAAAGGGTAAAATGTCTATTTTGATAACCAAATCGGAGCGACTTTAAAAATCTTATTTCAGTGATAACTCCATGAATCATCGCAGATAAACTATTGCCACGTCTGGTCGGAGGTTAGGATGATATTGCCTCCAATTTTAGCCGAAAAATTCTCACCCGTTCAATATTTAGAACGATTTTAAACTTACTTATTGCCTACTCCTCGTACAGAGACGAAACTTGAATTTCAATTGTGTTTTTTTTTTTTGGAGGGGGGGGAGGGAAAATTTGCTGACAAATATTTTTTGGAAACTAAGAATTCGCCAACAAAATTCTGTAAAAATTTGAAGATATGCCGTTTTTCTAATCAAAAAAATATTTTTAAATTGAAAAACAAACAAACAAACAAACGTTCTTAGAAAATGAAAAATTCAAATGAACAGTTTCAAAATTTGCTGACTTCCAAATTATTGGGTGTGTTTCACCCCCCCCCCCCCCGCCATAGTTTCGTCCTTGCAAGTGCAGATTGGAACCTTATCCCTCGAGCACTCACATTTGCGCATATGAGCATACCCTGGTCTTAGAGGATAAGCTGGAGGGATGTTACACTTGAGAGGAACACACAACTTCCTTTACACATTCAGGTGGTCGTTATTTGCTCTTGGTGATATTTTTTCTGAATTTCCTCTAATTCGTCTCCTAAGCTGGTTACAATAAAATAAAATAAGAAATAAAAAAAACATACGAAGTTTCAGGTCGATTGGATTAGGGGAATCCGTGCCATAAGCTCCCTTTCGTTCTTATAAGAAAAACACATGGAGTTTTGACTTTTGTTCCAGACTAAATGTCCCTCCTATATTCACCAGGACCGAAGTCCGTAAATAAAATGCTTGAACATTTGCTATCGGATTTAGATTGTGACATTGGAAAATAAGTCTTTTGCTTTCAACTTTTATATTTCAATAAAATGTTCAACTTTCTCAAATTTCAGGCTCTAGGTCAAACAGAGAATCTAGTAAAAACAATAGTTGAAATTCGAGATCTAACGTTTGCTACCGACTTTTAGATATTCGAAATGTGTTCAACCTCTCAGATAATTTTCGATATCAGCTTGAAACCTTTGGCTTATGACTGACTAGTCTCTGACAGGAGTCCAGGGTACTCCATTTTCAGAAACGAAATTTGACTTTCTGTTTGGGGAAGTGGAGAAGAAGAATTTGCCATCAAATATGTATAGAAGGCTCAAAATTCGCCGACAGAATTTATAAAAAACTAAAAATTTGCAGATTTTTTAATTGAAAAAATAAAACAACAAACATTCATGAAAAATGAAAAATTCAAATGAATAGTTTCAAAATTTGCCAACTGCCAAATTATGGTGTGTCTGTATGTGAGAGGGAGGGGGTATTTCAACCCTATACACCTCCCTATAGTTCCGTCCCTGTCCTCATATTCACCCCGCAAGTATGTTCGCAACTTTGATCCAAGACGTCACATCATAAATAATATGTTGCACTTCGAATTCGAACGCAGCAACAACATGACTAGAGTGTTAATATAAATGCATAACCGTAACGCCGTGAATATTCCAGAAACATTGGAACTACCCCAAGATGTTAATAAAATTGCATACTCAAAACGCCGTAAATCTGTCATGACGCCGTGCTGTTCGTTTGAAATGTTAATGGAGATTTTAGATCCTGATTCGAATGGCGAACCCATTGATTTTTATTGGGACCTGGTTTGATTCTTCATCCAGTGTAACTGTGGTCGATTTCGGGTATTTCCTTTTTCAGTTTCAAAAGTTCGGGTTCTTTTAAAACAGGGTTTTTAGGTATACACGATTCGATTGCATTTGGGTTTTTAAAGATCAAGCTAGGGTTCAGAACGGATTTCGAGCTTGGTTTTGGATTCAGATTTTTGAAATTCAGGTTTCCTCAGGTGTGCTCTGGAAAACGTGAACCCGAGCTGATAAAATGCAATTAGAAAGTTGCTTAAATTAAATACTGTTCTGGCCAATTCATAGGATAAATCAGCTATGTCATAGGTATAGTGTATGTGCCGAGATATTCGCAAGTGATAGACTCGAATTGACACAACTCCCACTTGATTTTTATGTTATCCGAAAGAAGGAAAAAAGAAGAAAAAGATATCATCAGTAAACTAATGACGAGTATGTACACTGCATACAGATACATCTGCATGTGGATATGTCTTAAAAATTAAATAAAATAAAGAAATGAAATAGGTACTTAGGAATGATTCTGGATGAAAACCTTAACTTCAACAGCCACACCAACTACTGCAAAATAACAGCATTATACAAAAACACTTTTGGCATGAAATATGGAGATAGGAAAATTTTATACTCGGCACTTTTCAGATCCATTATAGAATATGGTAGCACAATTTATTACCCAAAACTGTGCATAAAAAACAAAAAAACGATAAGAAAAGAACAAAGGAAAATTCTGTTGGGTATTATAGCAGCATATAGAACAGTATCCTACATTGCAACTAATGTCATAGCTGGAATACCATTTATAGACCTACAATTACAAAAAGTAAACGAAATCAAAACGATAAAATGGTCTCCTCAAATGTATGAAAAACAAAAAAAGGAACCATAAAAGAAATAAATGGAAAAACTGGAAGAACAGCTGCACTAATACCAACTATAAAGGAAAGACTTCAAAACGAAGCGTTAATACCAAAATTTTATCTAACTCAGTTTCTAACAGGGCATGGGAACTTCGGGGAATATCTCAAAAAATAAAAAATAACAGATATAGACACTTGTATAAATTGTAAAGGCGACGAAACAGATACACCTGACCACACATTCTAAAATGTTCTACTTTCAACCGTATGAGGGCCAAATGCAACATAAAAGAAACACTGGTTCAAAGAAAAAGAAAGCACACAAAAAACCATCAATTATGTCAATGAAATTATGAATAATAAAGAGAAGTATAATAACTAGGTACAATAGCTACAGCTACAAAAACAAAAGTTTTCTATTCGGACCAAACAAATTTATTAATAATAACACCTAAAAACTTTTCCCCGTATTAATATAAAAATAACCTATCCTAATGAATATATTTAATAGTATGTATATTATATGAAACTTTTATTATTACTTTAAAGTTTTCAAAATCTATATTTAATAATCAAATTAATAAATTATGTATATTTTAATGTGCAAAATAAAAAAATTATGATGACTATAAAAAATTGTAACGACCTGCGGAGCACCGATAAGCTTAAGAAGCAAAAGTGGTCCCCAGGTCAGCACAATATATTGTATATGTAATATGTATGTAAAATAAATAAATTTAGAATATTTATACGAAAAAAAACCTTTAAAAAAAAATAAAAAACTTTCTACCATTCTTTCAACCAGAAATCAGCATACTCCGATTTTTTTCTTTTCAAACCCTACTGTTGCCAGACTAGAACGTATCACCGAAACTCTGGAATTCCTAGTGAACATTAATAATTCAAACAGACTATCGAAATAGAAGGTTCTTGAGTGAGTCGCTGATTTCTAATACCTTTTCAGACTCTTAATCCAACTCTGCCTTTATGCCTCAAAATTCAAATTTCGCCCTTGAAGTACGTAAATTCGAATTGACTTGGAAAATTGGACAACCTATCAAAAAAGTGTTTTCAGAATCGCTGATTTCTAATGTTTTTTCGAGTTTATGATGCAATCGCAAGTGACACCCTATACTCCTTGTCTTGAAAAAAGCAGAGACTTTTAATAAATACATAGATACTTACGCAAGCTGTTTCAACAGAAATCGATATACTTCTAAAACGGGAAATGAAATAGATGCTTACCTAAACCGATGTCTCCGAAATCACTTGATTCATAGCAATCGCTCACGACAGAGTAACATACAGTAATGAACGTAATTCGCAAAATTTATTATCATGCAGATACTTTGGACTTCCGTCCACCGTGGAATTCAAAATGGTGGATTCGGCAATTCGTATAAACCGGAATTTCATATTTTAAGATAAAGTTTTGAAGAAATAGAACATAAAAATTTTCAGTCACGTATATCCTGTTAGTGCAAAGGCAAGTTATCTATTCTCGTATCGCATTCACTTCTGCATGGTGGCAAATTTTAATTATAAAGGGTGGACTGATTTGTTGAATTAATTTCTCGGAATTCATGTTTCTTATCCTCATTAGAGAGAAAATCGTCTACTCTGTCCGTATTGGTTTTACTTCCTTAGGAGAAAAGAAGTGCTTGAGTGTTTTCTCTTCTCGTTTTTCTTCATAGTTGTAGGCACATCCTGCAATAAAATACGGAGAAGCGTATAGAGCATACAAATTATCTAAGACTCCATGTGTAACGCAAGTGATGAAGTTTACATTGATTGGAATCCATCAACGCTTGGGTAACTGAGCTAAGTGTGATTCTCAAATATACTCCAATTCGCGGGTTTTGGCTCTAGGGTCCTTGAGCTCTTGCATTTATGAAATGAGTACTTTGGAAATCACACTCTCCGTTGTTCTTTGGTAAACAGCAATATTTTCAAAATGAGAACTTTTAGTACAAGTCTGTGAAATTTATGATAAAAAACTCTGGCTTTTGACGAATTCATTATTGATAGAACTAGAAAAAGAGTTATAGAGAACTTACTACGTCACCGATAAAAATTACTGCGAGTAATAGCTACCTATTTTACTGGTGCTGGTTCATTGTTAGAACATCTTGCTTGTGTCATCTTACTCATGGAGGAATTGTCCGGAATGAAGCTATTCGAATGACTGCAATTCTGAGATGGAAATTACAATATTTAAAATCAGACTCTCAAATAATTTCTTTCTCATATTAAGTTAGATCGCAATGCTTTTGCTCAGTAAAATACAAAGTTGCTGTTAGATCTCATCTGCTTACCTGTAGTTCCTTTTCAGAAGCTAAGCACAAATTATTGCATTTTCCCATAGGCATAAGGCAAGGAGATTCGTGATCCTTCGCTGGTATAACGCCTGCGATTTTCAGAGTCTTGTTCCCACTTCCTTTGAAGTTGTCTAAACGAAAGAAAATTGAATTAGCTCATAAATTCTTCTTTCACCCCAGCTCGAGTATACAAGTGCCTATAGGGGTGAAATTAAGGAAAAGGGTTGCTTACGAGAAACATGCACGTTGCCTACGAGAAGAGAACGTCATCCTAGATACGGGAGGGTAATATGCCGGGAGAGGGAAGTTAATTTGCCATACCTTCAAAATCTTTATGTTGGCAGCATTGCAGACAAAATCTGACTTTACCCCGGGACTGAAAGCCATATGATAAAACATTAACTTTCCGCTTTTGGCTTTAATTTTAAAAATAAAAATTTCAATTTTTTAATTTATTCGGACCTTTGGCTTTTGACTTTAGGCTTTTGGCTAGCTTTCAGTCCCTGATGTCACCAGCGTGAGCAACACGGTGTCCTGACCGTAGGTTCTTTTATAACTAGAGAAGGTTGGCTTATTCGGGTAGGCAACCCGCGACAGTTCTTCCCGTCTCGCTCGCGCCGAAATTCACTTCATAAGAAAGTGATGGGGAAATTAAATTTTTGCTGTAGAGGGCTCTTTTTATTATTATTATTTTTAAACGGTAGCCAATTAAGTGTTGTATGTCATAAAAATGATGGAAACATACTTATGTTGAGGGCACCAGTTATGAGTAAAGATGGAAAAAAACTGCATTCCCGAAAGCGGCCTGTGTAATGGGCCCTTTAGGGATGTCATTGACAGCTTTGCGCCTTGGTAAATGGTCCAACCTTCTAAAGTTATGGAAACCTTGGTCCTGACCTAGGTGTCAAAGAGTTCTCGACAATCAACTTAGTATTTGATTTTCTGTGATTTCTTTTTAGCGTGATAGCGTGTGGTGATTAAATTGTGACAATTTTTTTCGTTTCTTTTCAAGTTGCGATAATTTTATAAAATTTCAACGGATTCTTCCAGGTTAATGTGTTTTCTTATTAATTAGAACACGTAGATTACAAAGAACCAAACAGTTTTGTATTTCAGTGCCTAGCTTATGAAATATCAAATGAAATGCGGAAAGTCATGCGGTAGTGAATATGGCCAAAATTTAGATTAGGTAGTATGCCGTTTTAGTTACTTTTAGCCGGTAACTTGCCAAAATGAATTTCTACGTGTTTATAAAAAAAATTGTTTTCAGACGATGGTGTGTGGTGAGACGTATGGCGATGCACGCTTGCCAAAGTGGCCCCTATGACACCGCACCCCCGGCCACAGGAACTACCCTTTCGAGTATCGCGTCAGTGACCAGGGGAAGGATATCCACATCCTCGAGATCGCAGCTACTTCTCGTTTTTCACTATCAGGAGGAAACTTTGCGAACCTCAAAGGCAGTACCGTTCGTTCCACTTTAAAAACGTACAATTCTCTCAGTTTTAATTTTATTTGACAGATTTCGATTTAAATTTCGTTCTTTCTGCATTGTGTGTGTGTGTGTGTGTGTGTGTGTGTGTGTGTGTGTTGACATATTAATTTCCGTAAGCCATATTAGCTATCCCTGTGCGGTATGTTACCTACTCGGTTGGCTAATGTGGCCAAAAATTGACCCTTTTCTCTTACCCTCCCCCTCAACACTAATGCTAAAAAAATGTTCTCCGCTATCAAAGTCGGTAGAGAATAGATTGAACTTATTCGTACCAAAAATTTTTACGATATGACCCATAAATGATTTTTTATGAATTTTTTATAAAATGAGCGGCGTATTCACCGCCCATAGCCTTTATAATGTTAGATTTTTTTTTTCTCTCGAGAAGATAATGAAGGGTGGCGCTTAACTAGTCCTGCAAATCATGAGTGATTAATTAGTTTACGATACCATTTGGGCCATAGCAGGGCCGTAGGCGTAATTATGGGCGAAGCACTGTTGTGCACATTCAGATAAAAAAGGACCAGTTTCCGCACAAAGAGTGAACCTATTTGCGCACATAGGCCCTTAATCTTTGCAACATGTTTGCGCACAACTCTTTTCTCGTACACGCCAGGCTCAGGACTGGCTGCATAGTTGCAGGCGTGATTAAAAAGTGCCGCACACACATTAGGCCTACACTATTTTAGTGGGTTGGCACCGGTAGCCTACAAATTGCAGGTATCGCTGGAGGCTCATACGACCTGCTTTAAACGATGAGGCGTAGACGTCAATTATGGTGTCCATTTTCGTGACGATCTCGCTGCTCCGGGGTTTTCGCATATTTTGATTAACTAAGTTAATTTTCAAATCTGATTCGACTTGGAGCTCTTGAATAGCGGATATCACTTCGTAAATGTGTGGTTTTGCGTGATAAAACAGACCATTATAATGTGAATGAAAACTTTCAACGGCATTATTAGACCGCGGGTCTAGGGATGGTTGTGCAGCCCATAGTTCAGGGGGATAGGGCGCGTCCCCTGAGATGTAATTTTGAAGGATGTATCCGGTGAAGGACGTACATAAGTCATCATTTGGTGCTTCCGACGTTAAAACTACAAAACCATGTGACACTTCACCCGGCTGCAGGTACTGCAATCCGAAAAAGCACTTCAGCTATTTGCCAACATCTGATTTCGTTCCTGTGCGGAAACATGTTGCCGGGTCTAAAGTTATCTGTACCTTTTTCTCGTATCTTAAGGTTATGTGCGCAAATGTGTTACGGCCGTAAATATACTAAGGGCCTGTCCCATCCTCTAAAAGGCCTTAAAAGACTGAAAAACTATACGAGCGAACGTAATTTGCATTTTTTTTAAATACCTGTCAGCCCCTCCCCCCATGAGCTCCCTCCCTGTAGGTCGACTATTTGCGCTTACGTGCAAAGCTATAGAAAAAAAAAATTGCGAGGGGAATAAGGAAAACAAATTTGCATTTCTAATAAATATATACGAGGAAAGGCTATTTCCCCTTATTTTCAGTGGTTTTTAGTTGAAAATTTATATGCTCGTGTCCGTTTATGGAGACTGGACTGTGGGCGATTATCATCAGCTGCCCCCACTGCTCAGGGCAAGCCTACTGTGCAAGTCTGTAAGTATGAAAATAGTGAGTCAAAATTTGTGACGGATCTTTTACTGCTTCGGGTGTTCGAGTCCCAAAATTTAGTAAATACTGGTGCTTAAAATCCGAGAAATCTGAAGGCATTTTAAAATGTATAGAACTTCAGTATCTACTAAAATTATTTGTCTACTCGCCTTTGAATATTCCTTACCCATAAGAGATAGGTGGTGCGTTTCAGTCCAAACAAGCGTCTCTGGATGATATGGATAGTTATGTCTGACCATTCCATAGTAAATACTAGCTTCATCCTCCGTCCAAATTAAAATATCATTCAGTGATGTGCAACTTCCCAAGAATTTTCCTTGGCTGCTACTGGTGAACACATCCGGTACCCAACTTTTTGGATTGTCAGTTCCTGTGACCAATTGAACTCCATTTTGGTAGGTGGAACGTATGACCGAACTTATATATTACAGTGACATCCATCATGGGGTAAGTTTTCGACAGATGGCGAGAACTTTAGGGGTTGGTGAGTGGCTTGCGGGGGGGGGGGATTTCAATACCTACAAAGAAGCATAAAAGATAGAAAATCATGTATGCGGGGCGGGAGACAAAGAATGAAGGCTGGGTGGTTTTATTTGGGAGATTTTTTGCCGGGTAATTTTCAAAACAGCACAGTGCTATTGCGAATGTTGAATGTTGACTGATTTGTCGTTGACCAGATACCGAAATCACTCGAACGATGATTAACCCATGACAGTCAAGGGGTAATACGGATTACGTATATCTCCTGTATTGAAATATATGGGTCAGCCACCGTTCGAGGGACACGTTTGTTCGTTGTGGTATTTGATTCTGAACTCCATTTCCCTTAGGTATAACATTGCATACCAACCATGTTGGCCGTGAAAATGTATAATTTCCTCCATTTCGTTGTCGAAAAGAAACAGATTTTCTTCTTCCCGCATGTAATACAACTTCAAATCTCCGAAGTGCGCTTCGTTGTCTTCGTAAAATCTGTGTCTAGTTTTTCGCTGCCCATCCATTGACATACGTTCGATCACAACAGTCGAATTCATTTCCAAAAATGCCACGAACATGTACCTGTTTTGAAACCAGATGAGTTTTAGTTCCCTGGATATCCGCCATCTGATAGGCTGGAAATACTAGATGTATACTGGCCTTCACACTGAGGGAAGTATCTGAGCTGTAGGTGGACCTTATTGCTAATATGTAGGTAACGTATTCTTTGCAGTTCTATCTGCATGTGGTGTCAAACGCACTCAAAGATTTAATACTATCTAGGATGGCTGATTCCGAGTGATAGCCATTTTGGTAAATTAGTTCTGAGAACGGAATATTATGATTTCTGTACAAATTCTACCGGTTCAATTGCCCAGTTATTTGCTACACCAAGTTAGCGCTTTAGCTATCGGCAACCAAGAACGGTAGTTTTCCGTATGTTGAAAATCTGAGACTACTTTTCACTCATATATGACCGGAATGTGATCAGTTGAAACAGTTTCTGATCACTTTTCAGTTATGTGTATTAATCAGTTCTTTAGAACTTTTATTGAAAAATTGCAATCACGTGTATCTGACTGGCTAATGATTGGTTGACCAAATTGTGATCAGTCATTTTTCCATCACCATCGTACATGCGTGGAACGAATTGTCAGTCTGGTTAGTCGTGAAAATCGAAATATTCGAGCATACAACCTCTTGTAAGGAGCCAAAGTCAAGTCGAAAGGCATGAATTCGGAATTTCCTTGAAAAACGGTGGTGGAATTGGATGTTTTGAGGTTAACGGCGTTCACAGAGTATTTCATCCGATTAATCCAATACACATTGTTACCAAAATCATCGAATTCCATTGAAGTAATTGTACCAGGGCCGTCCGACATGAGCAGCTTCAATTTTTGAGTACGTGGATGCAGCAGATGAATATTTTGCTTGCCTGTCTCAGCCAATATAACGTATCCTAGTAAAAAATTGAACGATGTTACAACTTGCTGAAATACACCGAGAGGGAAATCCACGCATTTGTTTTGTGGTATAGATATTCTAGAAGAATCATTACCACTCAGAGAATCATATGCAAGGGCTGAAATTGACTCGAGCTTCAAAGACATTTTCCGAACCGTCGGCGAGGTAGAAAACACCTGTCCAATGACGTACAGATCGTTTCCATAGGTGACTAATAATGCGGACCCCTCACAGAATACTTTATTCGGGCTAAGGGTGCCTATTGCGCATTGACAGGAAAAATCCGAAGCGGATGAAAGTAAACACAGATCGCTGCAGGGGTTGTTTTCACAAGGGTTTCTTGTCTGTAAAAAGAATCATGCTTCAGATTCGGTTATCGATTCTTGAAATGGCGAGTTTCTCTGACAAATCTGTAATCCCTAAATAGCTGTAGAGCGCCTAAGAGTACGCAGCGCTGATTTAAGGTCGAAAAATAGGTTTACGGTTTTGTTCTCGGAGTTTAATGAAGCAATGTAAGATACTTATTGTATTTTTGAAGGAAAAGAAAATCTTCCGTCACAGATGCAATTGAATTGTGTTGAGCGAGATGAATGAAATTCCCACCCGTCCAGTGTATCATTTCACT
The DNA here is from genome assembly GCA_031841125.1 of Acanthococcus lagerstroemiae. Classification (NCBI taxonomy): domain Eukaryota; kingdom Metazoa; phylum Arthropoda; class Insecta; order Hemiptera; family Eriococcidae; genus Acanthococcus; species Acanthococcus lagerstroemiae. The sequence continues at coordinate 55,444,977 of CM063112.1, read as the reverse complement.
CTTGATAAAGTAAGTCATGCAGGTCCTTAGGGATGCACAATCAAAAATGTGAGATAGCCATTTTGAAGAGAATTTACATATTTTTTGCTTGACAACATTGGTTTATGATAGATATCAATTCGTAGACGTACTAATGACTTCCTTAAAACGAGCACTGTGTGCCCAAGAGTACGCAGTCACTCTTATTATTCACATAGTTATCATTAGAAGTCGGTGAGAAGTATGGTCGCTTCAAAAGCTCTGTTGATGTGATAATTTTGAGTTTTTGAAATTATTAGTCATTCCTGATAGGGAAACCCAGGAGATTGGCATTTTCACGTGAAATATTAGATGAATGAAGAGACCGAGTGGCTAATGGTGAAACTAAGCGATCGATTGCAAAAGAGCTTTTAAGAGTCAAGGAGGCAACTCTGAGGAAGCAATTGGAAAAGGTAAGTAAACAAGCCACTGTGGCTTCCGTTCAGAGTAAAATTGGACAAACTCATTCTTTCGTCATAGTAGAATAGTGTGCCAGTGAATTCAGGGAGATATACATGCACTTGTACTGTAGCAGAAGAGGAGCTGTTCAAGGAATACATTTGTCTGTTCGAAAGCTGGTATCATGGGATGACAAGGAAATACCTGATGAAGCTAGCATTTGATTTTGCTGAGATGAACAAACTACCTATCACACCGATTTAACACGAGAACTGGATTGACAGGTAAAAAATTCATTCACGGGTTCTGTAAGAGAAATAAATTATAGTTGGCACAGAAGAAGAGAGGAGCCAAGGTAGCCCAGAAAAAACTCCACCTTGATCCTTATGGAAAAGGAGCAGGTAAGCATCACATTTCCTTACATCTACGTTTATCTGATGTAAGAACTGAAAATTATAAAGCGATTAAAATTCTGTATCGTGACAGGTTTGTTCAAGAAATCAAAAACTGAAAAATCACTACCAAACGCTAATTCGACTGCGTCTGGGAATGTGGACATGAATCTCGAGGAACCTCGGCTTCACAGAGCTCGAGAAGGAAGACTACGTTAGATGCTAAATCTTCTGCAGATGATGTTTTGGAAATAGAGTGCATGCTCTAATTACCTGCCGGATGTGAGGTTAGATTGTACATGTAAATGTAGGTTCACCTAACTTTTTTCTCTTTCTTTTTTCAGGTTCAGGAGTTGAAGAAATATACTGTCCCACGGGCACGCTGAAATTTCAGCACCCATTCTCTGAAGAGTAGATTCAATGTTCATATATGTGATTCATAGTAGCATGAATTCTATACCGACTATGTTCCAAACCAGTTTGATGTGATTTTTGTGTGAAGAAACAGGCTCCAAAGCAGCAGCAAAGAAAAGAAAAAATTAACATTTTAGAAACTCCAAACGGAGTTATTTTTTGCCGAAAAATGTTGATTTCATGTATTTTAAAATTTCTTGAATGTGTTTTTTTTCTTCAATTTTTTAACCCCATTGGACCTTGAAATATCATTCATCTTCATATTATAACATTCGATATATTTCACAAGTCGAAATCCTTCACCATTTAATACGATTTCAGTAGTGCGTACTCTTAAGCGCATACCCTCCGTACTCTTAAGAGCATTTTCGTTTTCTTGAGGGAATTGAATTCCAAGTTTGTTTGCACTATGTTTTAAAGCTCGTGCCTGTCTGTAACATGAATGAGAATCATCAGAGGCGCCGGAAGATAATTATGACGGGGGGGGGGGTCGTACTCCAAAATATTATGCTTATTATTTTTCACTTACTTTTCCATTTCTTGCGGGAATGGAAAACATGTTCTTTTCTTTTATAAGAAGGAACGTACAAGTTTGGTTTCTCCCTCGATGATAGAAGAGCTTTGTTCTTCTCTTGGAGGGGAGAAAAGAAAATCTCTTCTTCTCTTTTTCTCTGAGGAAAACGAAACATGCTCCTTCTTTCAAGAGGAAAGTCTAGAAAATTGTCCTTTCCCTTAAGAAAAAAACTTCACTTTTTTCTCTTTGAAAAAAAGAAAACCCTGCAAATTTTCTTCTATTAAAATGAAGAAAATCATACGTTTTCTTTTTGTTTTTGAATATGAAGTACTCCGCTTGTCTCTTTAAATAACAAAAGACTGTTGTGTTTTTTTTTTTTGTAAAAAGGAAAAAAATACTTTAAAGTTTTCTTTTGTACGAAATAAGAAAAGTTCGCAATCAAAAGAAAGATGATGAGGTAGTGAGAGGCGGATTTTGCGACACGGTCTAATCCAGCGTTGCTGTTTCATTTTATGTAGTCAAGTCAATTTTGTCAAATCAGCTTTTGATGTTTTGAGTATCAAATTAAAATAAATCATGTCGAATTAACTATTCAAAAAACATTCTTTCGATAGATTCTTCAATTTTTCGCCGAAGTTTGATTGGCCCCGTTGAAGAGAATGAAGTAAAATTTGTGGCACGAGTCACGATTTAATCGGAAACCTGATTAAATTTTCGTTCTCAGCATTACAAAAATTTCTTTATTTCGGAATTTCGTCCGATTTGCCAAGTGGGGTCCATCGCAAAAGGACAGTTTTCTCCTTTCTCGTAGAAAGGATCAGCGCTCTTCTAATTTTGGAGATGAAAGAGATTTTTTTCTGTTTTTGTGGAACGCCCCTGAATTGGCCCCGTGAAGGAGTAAGAAGTCACATTCATGGCCCAAATTGGGATCTCATTACAACTGACTAAATTTTCGAACTCAGTATTCTAATATGTCGTTCAGTTTTTTAAGTCAATCGATTTCACCGATTCAGAGGAGTCTGATTTAGATTGTAGGGGCCAAACCGGGGTTTGATCTGATAAAATTAGCGATACAGAACCACCTTACTCCTTTATTCGATTTTCTAACTCGAATCCATTTTAAGAAGTTGAGTTTGGATTTTCGGATCTGAATCGAAATCAGATTAGAAAATTTAACTTAAGTAGTCGAAATCGGCGAGCACAAACATCCCTGGCCCGATACCGTGTTCAATTTTTTCTGTTTAAGTCAGACTGGTCCATTTGAAAGACTCAAATTTCGATTTTAGGGACCAAATTTGGAGTTTAGGGTCCAAACCAGGATTGGATGAAAAGTTTGATTACATTTTCCAACTCAACGATCCAAAAAATCCCTATCCTGATACTTTTTTCAATTTTTTTTTTGTAGCATAGTTAAACTGGCTCATTTGAAGGATCTGAATTTAGAGTTTAGGGCCCAAACTGTAATCAGATCAGAAGTTTGTACAAGTGTTTTGCCGATATCCTGTTCAATTTCCGCTGCAAATTCAGAATAACCCCTCAAGAGGGAAAAAATTGAAAATTTTGTTCCGTCTTGATCTGACTGTGCAATAAAATAAAAGTTGGGGGCCCAGTTAATGAAACACCATGTTTATGTGGACTGCCCTAGACAAGAATGTCAACTTTTTTTCGTCCTCTGTGTCAGCGTAAATTCCCTGTAGACAGACAGGGACGTAGCGAAGAGTTTTTCTGTGGTGGGGGGGGGTAAATATCAAATTCCCAACCGACTCAAGTCAAAATTCCCAAGTATCAAAATTCGTTTGTATTGGCTAAAAACAATCTTTTGACTTGTTGGATTTTCCCAACTTTTGATCCATCTACCAAAATTTCCCGACTCCGGCGAAGGCTTGGGGGCAAGCTGACTCGCGCGTCCTTCCTTATTTTCGTCCCTACCCTCTCCACCCTGAACATAATTACGTTTTTGGTAGTATCTCGGGAACGGAGGGTCAGCGCCAGATTTGGATAACGAATTTGAACTCAAAAAGAAAAACCGAGTAAGAATAAGTGGTTACTTCAACTTTTTTGATTTTCGAAAATGTTGAAAATTTCTCCACACACATCAGGTATTTTTTTCGGCGAAAAATTTTTCGGAGTGGTTTCGGGCTGGGCTTCGGCGACAATTATTTATATTTTCGAGACGAAATCAAATCCGTCGTGAAAATTGATCAACACACAATTTTTGTCCCAGTATACCACCTCCCCGCCAGTAGTATAGAAAGGGGAGGTTCTGGACCGAGTTCACATTTTTGTAAATTTATTGTTGAAAACATTTTTCTGAGTGAATTCTGTTCTCTCTGAATCGAGTTCACATTTTTGTAAATTTATTGTTGAAAACATTTTTCTGAGTGAATTCTGTTCTCTCTGAATCGAGTTCACATTTCTGTACATTTACTGTTGAAAACATTTTTCTGAGTGAATTCTGTTCTCTCTGAATCGAGTTCACATTTCTGTAAATTTTCTGTTGAAAACATTTTTCTGAGTGAGTTCTGTTCTCTCTGAATCGAGCTCACATTTCTGAGCATTCACTGTTGAAAACATTTTTCTGTGTAAGTTCTGTACAATCCTAGACCGAGTTCATATTTCTGTGTAAGTATTGTTCTCTCTGAATCGAGTTCACATTTTTGTACATTCACTGTTGAAAACACTTTTCTGGGCATTCGTTGTTGAAGTCACATTTTTGTACATTCGCTGTTGAAAACACTTTTCTGTGTAAGTTTTGTACAATCCTAGACCGAGTTCACATTTTTGTACATTCGATGTTGAAAACACATTTTTGTACATTCGCTGTTGAAAACACATTTGTGTGTAAGTTCTGTTCTCTGTAACCAAGTTCACATTTTTGTGTTGGTGTTAAAAGAATTGATATTGTAATATAAAGTGGTCGAGTTTCCATTTTTTATCAGACCACTTTTTTTTTTCTAACTTGGATTTCAAGTGATTTTGGTTTGAAATCTTAATACTAAAAAAAAAAAAAATAAATAAAAAATAAAAAAAATAAAAAAATAAATAAATAAAAAAAATAATAAAAAAAAAATAAAAAAAAAATCGAAAATTGATAACCTAGTTTATAAAAAAAATTTAAAAAAAATCGAAAATTGATAACCTAGTTTAAAAAAAAAAAAATATTATATATTATAAAATGGAAATGATTGAAAGTAAAAGCAATAACTTTAATTTTGATGACTCTACACATTGTGTATCTAAAAAGATACCATCAGTGAAAGTGATTAATCAAGAACCTGTAGGCTTCTGGATGTCTAATGAAAATTTGATGTCTTGTGAGTGGAGAAAAAGTTGCAACGAGTCATGTTCAGATGCCAGCTGTGTAGAACATTTTGTAAATACAAAACCGCACACAATTGAGACTCGAGATGGATCAATTCAAGGTAGGATTATCGATAAAAATCGTATTTTAATCATTAGACGCCAACTTAAACTTATCAGACTTTCTCGAAATGATTACTCTTTTGCTGGTTATTGGGTAAAAGGAGATACAGACTATATTTCAGCACGTAAGTATCTCTTAGTGTTTCTAGATGAAAAGAATCATCCACTACATAAAGAACCAATCCAACTTACAGCTAGAGGTGTATTTCAGGTAGAATTTGATAAGAATTTATTAAAGTTTAGAAAAGAATTTAAAACAGTTTATAGTAAAACACGAGGTGTAATGTCAGATTTATGGTATTCTATGCTTGTGTTCTGTCCTACTTTTGTATCAAACGTAGTAGGTTCTTTAAAAAAGAGTAGAGCATGTTGTATTGAAAATTATATTGTTCCAACAGAATCTAATTTGAACTCTTTATGTGTAGGTAGAGATAAAGAAGTCTCAAAAATTGTTGAAGCTATGTTTAATGATTCTGAAAAATGGAAAGCTGAAAATAGTAAACCTTTCATAACCACATTAGTTCAAGAAAATGAATAATGTATTTTTATATGATTTTTCATATAAAAATAATACTTATTTGACTGTCTTTTTTTTCTTTTTCTTTTTTCTCATTTTTTTAAACACCTGTTCGATAATATTCCAACAGAAAATTATAATACACATCCAGTTGAATTTATTTTCTGAATTGTTCTCTGAATTGTTTTCTGATTGCATACCTATTTATAAGAATATTTTTTTTTTTTTTTTTTTAGTTTTTAGGAGCAGGTCTAACCGCTCTAGATATAGGTTTGTATTCATAACAAACAGGTTGTTTCAAAAGAACAAATATTTCAGCTGTATTAGGAAAATCATCACGCCATGAGAATATAATTTGTACATTGGCTACATCTGTTTGTAGAGCGTCAGGTTGTCCTGTAAGATCAAAGCAAAAGATAGTATATTCTTTTTCAAATTGCACAAGATCAATTAAAACATCGTCTTTTCCATTGTAATTTTTAAAATATGTATATAAAGCTCCTGAATCCTTTTCATTAAAATTTAATCGCATTTGCTGACGAGGATATTCATAACCATTGACATTGAAACGTACATCATAAGGATTACAATGATCAAATTTACTTTTATCAGCAAAGAGATCATTGTTCCTTTTATTTTGGAAAACTACAAAAGCATATTGTGATGTAATATCTGTAGGAATTGACCACCTAAATTCTTTTCCTGATACACTACCAGCAGGTTTCTTTAAACATTGCCAATGCTCAAAATTCATACGAATTGGTATGTCTTTATTTAACAATGGTAAAACTTCTTTTTCAAGTTGTAATGAAAGCTTCACCACTGGCATTCTCCAAGTTATATACTTCAGATTCAATTCCACAGTATAATCTTTTAAATTTGGGTCAACTTGTAGCATATTTGTAACACCATGTTGTTCTCTTGCTAGTATCAAGGATTGACTAACATTAAAGAGAATTTCTTTATAAGTTCCAAAACCTAGAAACATATCGAAAGGTAATGCAACTTTGAAGTAACCATTCGCATCAACATTCATGTAATCATTATTTAGATTCCATCCTGCATTAGAATACTTGGTGGTTTTGGACATTGAAACGAGACCATTAATGGTGCTGGCTACACCTGGATACTCCAATATATCTACCTGAACATCAGAAATTCTATAAATAATTTGCCTAAAAATATGGAGAAACCCATTATTAATTACTTGTACTGTACTACGATCGAAACTCGCAATTTTTTTGTCTTTATCACGTACTATCAGACGACCAGCTATAACTACCTCGCTTTTCCAAGGTAAAGTACAAATATTAGGAGTATTTATTTCAATTATAATTTCCTCATCTTTTTTATTTATATCAATATTATTAGAAGTGGAGAATTCTATTAATTCAAAACTTTCGTAACCATTCATTTATAGGTAGTATTTTTTTTTTTTTTTTTTATTATCGTACTTCACGTATGATTAAATATGCCCAATATGTTTCACCATTATTTTCAAGTGGATTGTCATTCTGATCATAAAGGTTTAATACAATCTCGCTCATTTCTTTATTTCTCACTCTATAATATTGAGTTTCATTTGGTGTATAGATTATTTTTTCTCCAGGTAGTGATGATATAGGAAAATAAAAAAGTATTTTTTCATTACCGTTATTACATTCATTACATATCCCCTTAATGCTTTCAATAGGAAAAATTTTAACGTGGCTATCAGATTCAACTTCTTCTCCAGCTGGTATAATTTGCTTAGTAAAACCCAATATATTACCAACAGAAGTCACATCTCTTAAATCTATTATATGTGATGGACTCCCCATTATTATGGTATGAGCGTATTTATTTATTTTCAAGGTTATATTAGCAGCCCTAGCATGTTTACTTTCATGTATACATTTAATAATATCAGCTACTTCATAAATACCAGGATCAAGTACTATAGTTGTAGGTAATTCGTTCACCTGCTTATAAAAAGTAAGTGAATTGTTTTTAGTTGTAGTTATATTGAAAAAACGATAAGATGTGTGGAAAGATTCTAACCCAATTTCCCATTCTTTATTAGGGTTGAGTCTAATAATGTCATCAACTCCACTAAAATCATGATAAAGAACAGAATCTGTACCGCTCATAAGTATACTGTAAGAACCATTTATATATTTCATTTATAGTATTTTTTTTTTTTTAATAAATATTCTATGCACCGTCTACCACAATTTGTTTCATCAAGTTTTTGATCCTGCGTATAATTATAAGTAATTCTAGACTGTCCAAAATATTTCACTAATTCTGGTGGTGGAATGTTACCAAACGGTTCATAAAAATCAACTTGTGAATCATTCTTACAGTAAGCAGTCCAATGAGTTCCAGAGTGGTCTGAAGTGTCTAAATTTACAATTCCACATTCATATTTTTTGATTTTTGGTGGTAGCTCATCAAGCATAAAAACTCCTCTGAAATGAGGTATTTGCAATTTTTCAGCATATGCTTCTATTTCAAAATTAGTTAATGCGTCATTCTTGATGGTTATTTTTTTTTTTTTCATTATCTAAGATTTTTTTAATTACTTGTTGAGTGATCATGTCACCCCCAATTTTTCTTTTTTTAACGCCATCGCATTTTTTTTTAACGCCATTTTTTATTTTTTTAACGCTCTTTTTCTTTAGAACTTCGTTAGGTATTTGTAGATATTGTCCTATGCCTTCACCAGACTTGTACTCCAACTTTTCATTACGACGTTTTCTCTCTTCTACTAACTCGTCATTGGCTTTCTTATTATCAATTGCTTGCTTGGCGGTTGATATTAAATTACCTACAGTTTCTACTATTTTAGTACCTACTTCTACAGCAGGTTTAGCTGCTGCAATAGCAGCCAATCCTGCTAGGATAGCTGGTGGGAAGAATCCACCATTTTTAACCTGCTTCAGTTGTGTTTTGTTCAGTTTTAGCTTTAAACCTTTTCCCTTGGTTTTTGCTGTCTCAATTTGATTCACTTGTGCTTTTGTTAGAGGTAAATATGTTTCGTTCTGTGTGCTATTTTTAGTTCTGATTAAATTTTCGTATCCTAAATTTAGTACAACAGGTACCCCTTTCTCAACACCAATATTAATTTTGTCAAGTTGTTCCTTATCTGGATTGATAGGATATTTAATGTATCTACTTACTTCGATACCTCACCTTTTTTTTTCGATCATTGATAGCTGTTTCCCGATAAATATAAAATCCTTTACCTTTTTTTTTCTGTTTGTTAACATATAAATTATTCAAATAATTCATTATTTCTGGGAGATCATTGGTTGTAGTTTTTCGATCAATATGAAATCCTTTGCCTTCTTTTTTCTGATTATTGGTTATGGTTTTTCGATCAATATAAAATCCTTCACCTTTTTTAGGTAATATTTCATTAGGTAATCGCAAATGTTGTCCTAATCCACAGTTTTTACTCATATTATTTATATTATAAAATTTTTTATAAATTCCTAAACCTAACTTCTGTTTTAATTTCATTAAATTTACTGCTACATATGCTGGAATTTTTTCATCTAATTTAGCATTAGGATCTTTGACACGCTCCCAGGCTCGCCATGTGAATCTGTTATCAGCATAATCACGTTCATTAGGATCATCTGTATTTGCATAATCTACATCATGATCCATAGCTATTTCATCTAATTTATTTTTCAGTTTTACACCTTTTTGAATATCGAGGTCTGTATTCGAACCAGGACCAAGAGCTTTATATCCGGGCCAGTGAAGTGGAAATGGTACATATTTACCAATTGTATCCACAATATCACCACCTCTTTTAGATAATCCACAGTTTTTACTCATATTTATAGTAGAAAATTTTAGAAAACTGTTTTTTGAAGTTCCTGGCGATAAAATTTACCTAAAATTTCTTCACCCTTCAAATCTTTAATAGAATAGACGGGAGGGTTTGTGTGGAATACTTTGTCAACTACAAATATTTCTCTTGTCCAGTTGTTCTTATACTTGTTCTCAAAAGTTTCTTTCTTTTTGGGTATTCTCACACGATCTCCTTCCTTGAATTTTGGTCGCGTGGAGAAACTTGAAGAATACATTCTATGAAAAATTTCTTGTTCATTTGTTTTATTCACATCACAAGGACGCATTCCTATTGTTCTATGTACCCTCACATTATTATATTCGTGCAATATCTCTGGTATAAATGGAACCCATTTATGATTCTTATGAATCTCAAAAATTATTCTCAACATCCCATTAATGGTTCTGTTTACTCTCTCACCAATTGCTGATTTTTCCTCATTCTCTGTGTGATACATATGAATATTATATTTTCCCATTAATTTTTTAAAAACTGAATTTACAAATTCTGTACCTTTGTCGACATGTAATTTTTTAGGTGGACCATATTCGCTTTCTTCAATAATTTTCTCAAAAGCTTGAGAAACCTCTTTCCCTGTTTTTTCCTTGAGGGGTTTTATCCTGAGTACTTTTGAGAAGGTGTCAATAACTACTAACATATACTTATAACCCCTATTTTCTTTTGAATACTGGGACATAATTAATAAATCACCTGCCCAGATTTCATTGATTTCATTTGTGATAATTTTTCTTTTCTGAAATTTTTTTATCACAGGTTTATGAAGTTCTTTGGCTTCAAGTTCAACTAATGACTGCATTTTTTATATTACTTGACATTTTCTATTGACCTTCATGATAACCTACATTTTGAACAGTTCTGTCTTTTCCTCTAATATTTTTTGAACATTTTCATTTGTTTGTGGTAAATTTTCCTGCAATATTTTCTGAATATTTCCAGTTTTTTGTGAATTTTTCTCCAATATTTTCTGAATATTTTCAGTTGTTTGTGGTAAATTTTCCTCCAATATTTCTTGAACATTTTTATTTGTTTGTGGTAAATTTTCCTCCAATATTTCTTGAATATTTTCAGTTGTTTGTGAATTTTTCTCCAATATTTTCTGAATATTTTCAATTTTTTGTGGTAAATTTCCCTCCAATATTTCTTGAACATTTTCCTCCAATATTTTCTGAATATTTTGATTTGTTTTTGATATATTTTTCAATTCTGTTAAAATTGCTCCTAATTGGGTAATATTGAAAAGTGAATTCTCGCAGGTGGTAGCCAATCCAACTACCTGCCGCGTAATATTTTTCAGTTCAGTTACAGCTGATTGATCATGTTCAGTAATCTTTTTCAGTTGTGGTAAAATACTGCTTGTGTTATCCTTTATATTGTTTATGTACTCTTTCACACCATTAGCATACTCTATTATACCAACAGTATAATTTTCATTATTAATGACATTTTTTATACATTGTATTATCATATCTGAAATTTCGCTAACATCTTTTATGACAATTTTCAGAACAGACTCTAAGATTTTCCCCGTGTTATTCTGAATTTTTTCAACTGATTCATACAAATAATGATGATTTTTTCTAGTAAACATTTATTATAAGGTTTTTAAATTTTTTTTGGCTTCTATCAGTTCCTCCCGAATGTTGGTCATTTCATTGAATATTTGTGGATTATGATTACCTGCTTCCCACATACCTTTCAGTATTGTAAATCGATCAATTAATTCTTTAGGATCGTTCCAGTATTTATAATCAGTCTGATTGGTATAAATTTTCTTAAGACCAGAGCCACGATGTGAAAGTATGAGTTCCTTCTCAATCAACATAGGTTGGATGAAATTTAAATATTTGTACCCACGACTACTTTTAATTTGTCCATTCTCAGAACGATAAGATTCTGTACTGAGAATAATTTTTTGATAATTTTTCAGGTCTTCTTCAGTATAATTTTCAGGTTTTTGCATAGTTAGTAATTCCCATAGTCCTTGTGTTCCTGGATAAAGGGTAGTGTCATTACTTAGCTTAATATCAGCACGATCATTATCAGCATAATGATGAACTTCCATGAGTCGTGCATTTCCTATATAATAATCTTTATTTTCGTATCTAATACCAAAAGTTGAATCAGTAGGTATTTTTTTATTAGTATAGTAAGACAAATATCTACATGCAAGACTTTGAGACATATCAAATCCTGGTGTTTCCTCTGACCGTTCATAGGTAATTTCTCTTGGCTTGTCAGCAATCATAGGTAATACTGGTTGTTGTATTACAGGCTTAAGGTCTTTTATTGTATCAATGATTGGTTTATAGTTTTCTTCCATTTCTAGTTTTCTATTCACTTGACCTAACTTTGCACATTCAATATTTTTTTGTAGAAGTGCACGTTGTTTTACAACAAAATCAATATCATTTGAATTATAATCTGTTAGCTTTCTCATTTATAATATAAAATTTTCCTCAAATTTGTATTTGAACCTACCATTTTTCTGATCACATTCTTTATCTATAACTACAAAGTCATACGGTTTTTGCCAGCAATCATTACATATTGATTTGAACTGATTAAATGTTATGGTCCTAGCATATTCGTTATAAATATGTGTCAGATTGGTAAGATCTTGTTCAAAAAGAATTAAGTAATTAAAATTATCTCTAATCTGTTGTTTTGGAATTTTTGAATATGTTTGGGATAAATAGTAGCATGAAATATCATTATGACGACTCCATGAATAATATTTACCTATTTTATCATGGTTTTCTATGTAGATATCATCAAAGATTACTACTGATCCTTTTTCTATTTTATTAGGGTCTGGTAAATCCTCGAGTGATACTGTATGAAATTTTTTGTTTTTAAGTTTCTCGTTTTGCAATATTTGGCGAAACTTTTCATACTTTGGTTGATTAGAAGTATTTGAACATAAATATACATTATCAGGTAATGGTCTATCCACTAATATAGTCAATAGAACATTCGTTTTCCCAGACCCACTAGGACCACATATACAACATCTTATTATATTAGGAAACACTTCCTTCAATCTACAAGTTGGAACACTATTATCAAAGTTTAAAACTTCAGTCTTATTCTTTATTTTAGTTCGTTTCATTTATTATACAATATTTTTTATAGCCATATGGAAGTGTATTCATTTCATCAATTAAGTATCTTTTATCATCATAAGGAGATAGTGCAATTTTATTGATTGATATAGTATACAATTTCAGCTTTTTGGAAACAATTCCATGCACAATTTCCTTAGTTTGCTTGCTATTGAACAAACAGTTTTTGTACATTTCAAATTTCATTCTTTCTATATTCGATCTTTTAATTCCCTTACACACTTTTTTCTCTTTCGATGTGTCGTTTCTGAAGGAGTACATTTTTGATCTTAGTCCTACCCACTCTCTTATTGGGATTCCTAAGTATTCATCCTTGAATAATCCTGGAACTTTTTTGTTTACTTGAGGCATCCAATCCATTAAATAATCTGAAGTGTCGTAATAATCTAGATTCTCTTTTATGTCCTCATAAACATCATCACATTCTATATAAACAATCAATGAATCTGTATCAGTTCCTAATAATCTTATTTTGTCTCCATATTTCGTTTTTAAAACATTGTAGTAGAACTGGAACATTAATAATTTTGACAACTCCAGAACAACAAACCCCCCAAATATTGGTTTATTCAACTTTACTTTCTTATTTTGAATGTGAAGTAAAACAGTTTCTTCATCAAGAACAACTCTTGTTTCAAACTCATTCTGTTTAAGAAATGAGTCTAAAGAAGTCACTATTTGTACTGTACATCTTTTTCTAACGTTCTCCATTTGTTTTCCATAGACACTATTATTGAGTAATTTATAGAGATCTTTCTCATGATCATTTTTTGCTTTTTGTCTTAAGCTTGTATTCTTATCAATATATGGTTTCATCCAAGCTTTTTGTTTGAATCTTATGTAATTATTTATACTCTTTAAAACTATACCTTGTTTCAAGCATTCTTTCAACATTCTGTAATCAATGAGATAATTATGTTTTGGGTGTAGCGTACTTATTAATTTACTCATTTTTGGTTTATTACCTATTTTTTGTTCAATCAAAATTTTTTGAAAATCTGACAATTCTGATTCTCTAGGTACATATTGTTCTGGAAGCATGGGATAATCTTTAAATTTTTCGTGTAATTCTGTAGGAATCTCAAGATCAGCTATAAAAGTATATCCATACTCACCATTGTCATCTAGAGTAAGAATTACATCTTGAGTAAAGTCTGATGGTTTATAAGTCAATTTTTCAAATTTGCTTTCTAAAGATTTCTTTGCTTCGGAATTTTTTGCTTGCGCATCTTCAATTTGATGGGCTAGCAAATTATAGTTCAAGAATTCACCTATTGGTAATGGTTGACTCAGAGCCCACCCATATAAATTATTACAATCTAAATATAGAATATAACTGATATGCTTTTTACTATCCCAAATTCCTTTCTCTTTGGCTTTTTCTTTGCTTAATTTTATCGTTTTTCTTTCTTTCTCATCGTAAAAGTAACAATTATTAGCAAGAGCGTGTCTATGAGGAATGTTGGAAATCCCTCCTCTTATTCCTTTCTCATAAATTTCATAATTTTCTTGATCAGTAATTAGCTCAAGCGATTGTTTCGTGAATTTTAAAGAAGCACTATCTGATAAATGTGTGTGCTGAAATATAATATACAGGATCTAGTCCATAATGTTTATAACACATTTCCCTAAAATTATCAAAAATATCTTTTGTGAGAATTGTATCTAGTTTCAAGTATAAATCATGATAATCTCCAAAATTTTTACATCCAAAATATTTGTAAACTTTTTTTGCTTTTGATAAATCGTCATCAGATATATGTTTATTATTTAACATCGAATACCACGCCTTTTTATCTAATGGTAATTGCTCAGAGAATTTATCATAAGTACTAACCCAGTCATAAGGATAAATCCCCTTCTGTAAAACCAAATGTAGGTCTTCTTTTTTAAATTCTCTCAATATATTTTGAAATTTATTATAATTAATCGGTTTTGTCAATTCAGAATCACAAATTTCACATTTTGCTGCATATTTTAAAATGCCATTCTCATTTATTGGTAAAAATTGTCCTTTCCTAATTTTCTGTACTTTTTTACACCTAGCACAAAAACAGTCATTCACTTCTGCTAGATTTTTTACTGCTTGATCTAAACTAATTCCTACAAAATTTAATGTGTCAATAAATCTAAATTCCATTTCTATAGGTATTTTATCTCCTTTCCTACTTATTTTCAGTTTTTCTCCTTGACAAGAGGAACATTTTTTTAATATTTTGTCCCAATATTTTCTTTTACAAGTGTAGCAATAAGTGGAATCTCGTTTTACTTCACAATGATCTATCACCACCTTTTTGGAAAATGTTTTATAATTTTCACAATTTTCTGCAATAATTTTCACATCATGTTTCTCAGAAGGCTCCCTCTCGTTCCCACTAAATAATTTTAACAACCATTATAAAAATATTTTGGAATCGTATTTTAAATTATGAATCAAAATTGGAATGAATCTTGGCATTCTTAAATGCGAGTTGCACTCTCCACAGGCTACACCACGAAATTTTCCTGTATAATGATCATGATCTCTAACTTTTTCATTTTCTGCAAGAATCTTGTTACATAAATGACAGTGAGAAGTTTCTTTGAATTTGATATCTTCATCTTGTCCCCAAATCATTGGCTTATTAATTCTTCTTATCTTGTTGTATGCGCGAGCATGTTCTATTAACCAAGAATTGAATTGATTCATCAAGTTTTGTACATTCGAGTCTCTAACCAGCTGTGTTCCTTGTTGGTCAGAATAGAAACAAAAACTGTTAGCAATATGTTTCTGGAGATATTTTGTTGATTTAGTTTCTTTTTGCATTTTTTCCAATAGACATTCAAAATCCAACGTCACTGTGTATGGATGATATTGTTCTGCCCCATTTGTGCAATATTTTCGAAATTTCTTCTCTTCATTTGGCATTTCTATATTTTGCTTATCATTTATACAATTTTTTAAATGTTCCTCATATTTTAATTTATCTTTAAATCTTTTATGGCATTTCATACAAATTTCTACATGATATGTATATTTATGTATTTTTCCTTTTAATAGAGCACTCAAGTTTTTTATCCCAACAATATGATCCTTATACTGTAGTAAATTTACATGGTTTTCACTACTAATTGGTTTATAAATTAAAGAAAATTGACCAATACCCTCTTCATCTTCCTCATACTTATAAATATTGATAGATATACCTAGAAATTTTTCATATTTTTTAATATTTTCTGGAATTAAATTAACTGGATATTCCATTTTCAGTTCTTCATATTTCGTGATATCATAATTTGAAACTCGATCTACATGATTTGTAACTGAATTCAAAACACTTTCCAACGCATATTCAAAGCATCTAAGATCTTCTTGCTTGAGACACTTGAAATTTCTATTTTGAATATTTTTCACATTAATACAACACTTTTTTGATTGAATAAATTTGGGTAATTGAATATAAGTCCCACCACGTAAAGGGTCATTTTTATCAGATTGAATATTTATTTCAATAACTTGATCAAATTTATATTTAGTATTTTGAGCAGTATAACTCTCATACTTTTTTATAACTTCATTTTTTGCTGAGATTAATGCACTTTCAATTGCATTCGAATCTACTATAATATGATGCTTTGATCGAAAATATGCCTCTTTATCACCTATTTTATCTCCAGTTGTGTGATCTATTTCTATATAGTTTACAACTGCTATTAATCCTATGTTTATTGCCTTTTTCTTTTTCATCTCACTTTTAAGCATTCTATCAAGAAGTTCTGTAATTTTGTCTAAATAAATTCTTAAATCATATTTTGCAGGTTCGTATACTATAGAGAATTGATTTACCATATTTTTCCAACACCCATCTATCTTTCTCACACTAGGACGAACTATAGGCTCATCAAAACTATCATCATCAAAATAAATTCTTGGAGATACTTTACATTTTGAGATTGTAAGAATTTTTCAATTATTTTAGCTCTAGTTAAATTTTTGTTTCTTTCTCCAACTTTTTTAATGAGTTCTTTTTTCGTTAATTTATTCAGCATCTCTCTCTCAAAATTCGAACTCTGTCTCTGTATCTTGTCTCTAATTTCCAATAATTCAGATTTTTTCAACTTAGATACACCTTTCACTCCACAATTTCGCAAATCATTTCTTAAATCTTTTGCTGTTGTTGTTGTCCTTCCATGCTTAGATCTGACATGTCTAGCATAATTTTTGTATGTAATTTTTTTATTACACTCTATACACATTCTCGGTGCATATTTTTTATTTATCGTTTCCATTTTATTATATATAATACTACTATTATTCTTTTAACGTAATTCAATTTTTTATTTATCGTATTTCTTCATTACACGCTAATTTATGCACGAAAACAACCAAATAATTAACAAGGTTAGCGCAATCAATTAAATGATAACACCATCATGGCATTGAAAAAAATTATACATGAATCGAATCTATACGGCGATGATAATTTATTCATAAATATGAGAGTGCTATGTTTGCATTTTCAAACTCATATGTAATGTTGGTTACGGGCTTCGTAAGTATATATACAAATTTTAAATAACACTCTATCGGAGCTAGGAGCTGTACATTAGGCTTCCTCCCCATATTAGACGGAAGTGCTAAAGAGGGGAAAGGTCCGTACACCTCACCTAGGCTAGTTCCCCTCGGGATAACAAACTGTAACCGTGACTGAACAGCGTCACGGCGGCAAATCAAAAGTGTTATCTCGGGGTCGACGATGTCGAGTTACTAAGTCTCTGTAATCAGCGCTGATTAGGTAGTAACATTCAATGCAAACTAAATAAAAAAAAAACCGCTGTACTAGATCTCTGACGTACTCCGATGGCGCGGGTGCACACGCGTCGCTGGGTGCTTGGAGGTCGAACTACAGTGAAAAAAAAAAAAAAAAAAAAAAAGATAACACCGGGTTTAGACTCGCGTACTCTGAGCTGATATGAAGCCGGCCATATCAGTCTCGGATGCGTGAATCGACGGCCTTGGTGGAAAAAAAAAAAAAAAAAAAAAAACTCTCAGAGTTTCCACAGCCTCCCGCGGACAAAAAAAAATGCAAATAAAAATTCAGAGCGTTCGCGGGGGGCAGTGGTTTTGCAAAATTTTCTCGTGAGTTTTTTCGCATTTTCCAAGGGATTTCAAATAATTTTTGTTTGAAATCTTAATAATCTATATTTTCTATTTCTCCATTTTTAAATGTAATATTTTTTTTAGTTATTTTTTTTAAAAGTATTAGCATTTTAATTTTTTTTATATCTTCTTTACTTTTTCCCGTTCTAATAGCAAATGTTTCTATCATTGTATCATTAATATTTTTTCTTGAAATATTTTGATTTTCTTTTCGTTCTTTAGATTTAAATGTCTTTCTAATATCTTCTACAAATTCTTTCTCGCCTTTTTTTTCTAAATCTTTATAAAATTCTTTAATTTTATTTTCAGGAATAAAGTCATAAACAATATTTTCCATAAATTTATATAGATCTGTTTCCAAATAAATATTAATATATTTAAAACATTTAAGGAATTCAATGTTTTTTAATTCGCAATGATAATTTTTAAAAGTGTTATTCATTTCCATTTTTATTATTTTTATATGAAAAATCATATAAAAATACATTATTCATTTTCTTGAACTAATGTGGTTATGAAAGGTTTACTATTTTCAGCTTTCCATTTTTCAGAATCATTAAACATAGCTTCAACAATTTTTGAGACTTCTTTATCTCTACCTACACATAAAGAGTTCAAATTAGATTCTGTTGGAACAATATAATTTTCAATACAACATGCTCTACTCTTTTTTAAAGAACCTACTACGTTTGATACAAAAGTAGGACAGAACACAAGCATAGAATACCATAAATCTGACATTACACCTCGTGTTTTACTATAAACTGTTTTAAATTCTTTTCTAAACTTTAATAAATTCTTATCAAATTCTACCTGAAATACACCTCTAGCTGTAAGTTGGATTGGTTCTTTATGTAGTGGATGATTCTTTTCATCTAGAAACACTAAGAGATACTTACGTGCTGAAATATAGTCTGTATCTCCTTTTATCCAATAACCAGCAAAAGAGTAATCATTTCGAGAAAGTCTGATAAGTTTAAGTTGGCGTCTAATGATTAAAATACGATTTTTATCGATAATCCTACCTTGAATTGATCCATCTCGAGTCTCAATTGTGTGCGGTTTTGTATTTACAAAATGTTCTACACAGCTGGCATCTGAACATGACTCGTTGCAACTTTTTCTCCACTCACAAGACATCAAATTTTCATTAGACATCCAGAAGCCTACAGGTTCTTGATTAATCACTTTCACTGATGGTATCTTTTTAGATACACAATGTGTAGAGTCATCAAAATTAAAGTTATTGCTTTTACTTTCAATCATTTCCATTTTATAATATATAATATTTTTTTTTTTTTTAAACTAGGTTATCAATTTTCAATTTTTTTTAAAATTTTTTTTATAAACTAGGTTATCAATTTTCGATTTTTTTTTATTTTTTTTTTATTATTTTTTTTATTTATTTATTTTTTTTTTTTTAATTTTTTATTTATTTTTTTTTTTTTAGTATTAAGATTTCAAACCAAAATCACTTGAAATCCAAGTTAGAAAAAAAAAAGTGGTCTGATAAAAAATGGAAACTCGACCACTTTATATTACAATATCAATTCTTTTAACACCAACACAAAAATGTGAACTTGGTTACAGAGAACAGAACTTACACACAAATGTGTTTTCAACAGCGAATGTACAAAAATGTGTTTTCAACATCGAATGTACAAAAATGTGAACTCGGTCTAGGATTGTACAAAACTTACACAGAAAAGTGTTTTCAACAGCGAATGTACAAAAATGTGACTTCAACAACGAATGCCCAGAAAAGTGTTTTCAACAGTGAATGTACAAAAATGTGAACTCGATTCAGAGAGAACAATACTTACACAGAAATATGAACTCGGTCTAGGATTGTACAGAACTTACACAGAAAAATGTTTTCAACAGTGAATGCTCAGAAATGTGAGCTCGATTCAGAGAGAACAGAACTCACTCAGAAAAATGTTTTCAACAGAAAATTTACAGAAATGTGAACTCGATTCAGAGAGAACAGAATTCACTCAGAAAAATGTTTTCAACAGTAAATGTACAGAAATGTGAACTCGATTCAGAGAGAACAGAATTCACTCAGAAAAATGTTTTCAACAATAAATTTACAAAAATGTGAACTCGATTCAGAGAGAACAGAATTCACTCAGAAAAATGTTTTCAACAATAAATTTACAAAAATGTGAACTCGGTCCAGAACCTCCCCTTTCTATACTACTCCCGCCTGTCCAACCTGAGGACATTTACATTTTTGGTTGTATGTACCTTGGAAGAATGGAGGGTCAGCTCCGGATTTGGACAACGAATTTCAACTCAGGGAGAAAAACTAAGTAGGAATAGGTTGATAGCTTAACTTTTTTGATTTTCGAAAATTTTGACATTTTCACCACATAAGGCACTTCTTACGACAAAAATTTTTCGAAGTGATTCCGGGGCGGAACCTTGGGAAAAATTAAACTTTTCGGGACGAATTAAAGTCCGTTGTCAACATTGATCCACACTCAACTTTTAACCCAGTCTAGCCCCCCTCCCACCGATTAAAGCTACATTTTTGTTTGCATCGCGGAAATGGAGGGCCAGCGCCAGATTTGGACAACGAATGAACTCAGGGAGAAAAATTATGAGTAGGAATAGGTGGTTACCTCAACTGTCTTGATTCTCAAATATTTTGAAAATTTCTCCACTATACACCAGGCATATTGTTCGGCGCTTAAATTTTCGGATTGGTTCCGGGTCGGAACCTGATAAAAATTACTCATATTTTCGAGACGAATTCAAATCCGTCGTCAAAATTGACCCACACACAATTTTTGATCCTGTTCACTCCCCGCCCTCGCTCAGAAACGCCGCGAAGAGTTTTTTCTGGAGGGGCAAAAGTTGTTAAATTCCCAACTGACTCAAGTCAAAATTCCCGAGTATCAAAATTTGTTTGTATTGGCTTTAAAAAATGCATAAGAAAATCATTTGACTTGTTGGATTTTTCCAACTTTAGATCTATCTACTAAAATTTTCCGACTTCGGCGGAGGCTTGGGGGAAAGCTGCCCCTCCGTTCCCCCTTATTTTCGCTCCTGTGAGCAGATGGTAATAATTAATAAAGGTGTTCACTATGGGTCCTTCTTTTCATGTCGACATTTCATGGTACATTTATGTGGACACGTATTTTGCACGCTATTAGAATAATACTTTTGGTGGCTCGTTTTATTGATTTTTCTTACTGAGACCAATCTTTTGGTCTCACTTTGGCCTTTATATTTCGTTTTTTGTTGTTCGTTAAATGTTAACTGAATGTGGAAGCATTTTTACTCTTTTGACTTACTAGTTTTTGAAGTCCCCCTGTAGGTTCGTACACAAATATTCTTTCCCCAATACGCCTCGAAAAGTTCCGGTAGCTGCTTGCAATGCAGTCGCTTTTGTTGCAGTTGAAGATAGTATGATTATTCAATTCACGCCAGTATAGGATATCCTTGTGAATTGCCATTGAGTACACATGTGACAGATTTCTTGCTATAACCTGTGAATCAGATGAATGACGAGTGTCATTCCTTCAGCTTTGAATGTAATAAATAATTCCAGTAAGGCATAATCAGTACAATAGTAGGAAGCTTACAGTGTGGATAAACTTTTGTTACCTTTTTATCGGAACCATCAAATTTAATCGAGTGTATGATATTAGAGGTATCGCTGTCCTCTACCCAGTAAAGTCGTTCCGTCGGTACATCAACGGTTAATAATTTTGACGAATTCAGTTTACGTTGAATCACTGTGGGTGAAGATGCATCCATCCGCGATTTCAAAATAGCGAAATTGGAGGCGCTTTTCTGCTCGATCCAGAATAACGCCCTAGTTGGTACATGTTTAAAAAATCATATTAGTGATTCATGAATATGAATACATGAACTGCTTAAGAGAACCTCAAAATTAGGAAGACCTTAGCAAAAATGCACGCAGATATGCCTTCTACCACTTGGCTGTTTGTGTTCTTTCCACTACTGACCATAAAGGGAGAAATTTTGGCTCTACATTCATATACTAGGTTAGTGAAAAATGAACCTACCCATGCTTTGGAGATAAAGCAAAACTTTGCGGTCGCTTCATGAATTTGCTTTTCAAATACATGCATAATGATTTGTTGGCGTTACACACGTGAATGCCCAGGCGTTGAAAATCCTCATCAGGGGAGCAATGTCGGTTTTGGCACCATGATACCAAAGAATATAAATTTGAAGTAATCCAATCTACCGCAACTGCATCAGCTGTTGTTAAGAGATGATCTGAAGCACAGATATGTCGAAAATAAATCTAAAACTCAAATGGAAGTGTTTCAGTTTTATTAATGTTTTATGTGACTGTGCATAGGAAAAAGGAGCTAAGGGGTGGCAAATGAAAAAACAAAGCGTCGACTTAGTACCATTGCCTGAGAAAACCGATTGAATTGAGCTTTACATCCTGTGATAGCCAAAAGATGGGTCTACCCCGTGCTCAATTCAAATCTGGCCGTTTTCACAATCAGTGGTTCCTGTGGTCGCTATGTTCGTTAGGATGTTTGCGGGGAGATGGATGGAACCCGTTTACTATCTAGCATCGTAAAAAGCCAAAACGATCAATGTCGTAACATAGGTCCATTAGTAATTTCAGGTCAGCGATGGATTAAATAGCGGTCACATCTTGTTTTGCTAATGATAAGCACTTATTGTATCAAGTTGCTCTTTCTTCATTTTACCCCAAGCTCTCTTTTTAATGCATGATCATGTTAAGAATACCCCCCCCCCCCCGCCGCTTCCAGTCTCTTCTTGAATATTGCCAATATTCGAATGTCTCTTCTACTGTTACGCATCGCTTTATATAGCTAATGTCCTACCGCTTGGCAAGAGATTCAGTAGTGGGAGAACTGCTTTCTCGTGAAAAGGGAAAGAGCAGTGTTGGCAGACATTCAGCCGAAAAATATTTATTTCCCATTCAGTTCTCTTGCTACAGGTCACGGCTGCGGTGCTTTATAATGCGTTACCATTTCTCTCTTCAATTATTTTGCAACGTTGAGAGGTTTGAAAGTTTGATCCTATTATTTAGTTAGAGGTGGGTCAAACTCATTTCGAAATATGTTAACACTTCAGCGTGTATAACAGTTTGTAATCAGTTCGCAGTAAACTCATCCACGCAGAGGCAATTGAATGAGGTGATGAATTATTAATTTATCCAGTGGGTTCAAGAGATTATTAACTCACCTAATGACTTAAATAAGTTACTAACCATGAGTTCACGAGTCAACTCCGAGTTCATTCAATTTTAATAGTTCAAACTCTCTGTGTTAACTCGGACTTGACTCATTTCAAGAACGAGCTAATAAGTTGGCAAAACAGTTGAAATTTCCAAATTTTAAAAACTAAATTTTTTTGGTTGAAATATTATGTTTCATAGAAAAGAAACTTCGTAATTAGTGGCTCATTATGTTCACAGAAATTGAAATTATAGGTAATATCCATCTGATTTCATATGTGTTAGGATGTCTTATTTTACAGAGCATTGAAAGAAAACCTTCGAACTTCGTTTTTAGCGAACAGTTTTTTTCTATATTATGTCGTTTCATTGTAGTGCTCAGCTGTCTTAAGAGTCCGGAAAAGAATTAAAGAACCTGTAAACATATCTGAAGAAACCCTAAAGAGTCTAAAATATACGTGTAAGAGTTTTGGAAGGATTTCAAAGAATCTAGTACAATTCTGAAAAAGGCTTGAAGAGTCTGAAGCCTGGCTATTAGAGTCCTAAGTAAGTCATACAGTCTTAGAAAACTTTGGAAGATTTCAAGAAATTTCTGATCGAGTCTGGATGATTAGTGCCATGTACGCTATTTCCTTAAAATTTTATTTCCGTCTTTCATTCATCCTTCCATTTTTGCTCTCACAAGAAAACGTGGCGTAGGTATTTTTGTGAAGAAAAACCAGCAGCCAAAGCTTCTGCAGAAAAAATTTCAAGTCGGTATGCAAACGGGCTGAATTTAACATAGGATTCCCCATAAAAATGATATATTTTCCTTGAAAACAGCATCTTATGAGCAGAATCCCTCCACCCGGCCAAAAAAGTGATCTGACTAAAAATATTCATCCTTTATGACATAAAAAAAGACTCGGTTAAAAGCTTCCCGAAAAAGTTCATGTAGTGAGTGCACTGAGACTCCAGAATAGGGCTCAGGGTTATTGTCGATTTACTGATATGAACTGATGTCCTGTACTCAGTGGTAATCACATAAATATCACGTGATAATTTCTGATTATTTCCATGGTTTTCGGATTCTCGAAACCCAATTTTGCAGATTTTTTCTAGACGCAACTCAACTCTATAGAAGGTGTGAGCATATTAAAATTTGGGGTTCGTAGTTTCTAATGTATCGATTATAGGATTTTCTTGATTTTCCGAGTCCATTTTGCTTGTCATTTTAGCAGCACCCCTTATCTGGAAAGCTCTTCCGGGAGCTACTACCTGGAATATTAACAGTTAACTGATCATCAATCAGACATATGGGTTTTTCGCAAGAAACTGAAAATACTACGGTAACACTTCTTTCTTTGTTAGTTTTTTCCCCCATAATATTTAGTACATATATAGTAGAGAATATTCAACAAAGTTGCAGAGTAACAGGATGTCTACCGTCGGGACGAAGTCCCCGACGGTAGACATCCTGTCCATGTTGAAGGTACGGTTATCCACGACTACAAACAAAACCTTTCAAGAATTTCCTTTTCCAGAGAATTTTAAAAAATTGTGCTATCTTATGCGCCAAAATGACTACGATCGGCCCATGGATCGTGTTCACGGATCAAAGCTGCCCCAATATTGCCATTTGTTGGGCTGAAAAATGCAGAGGAAGGGCGCCAAATATCCAATAGGCGACTAATATCGAATAGCGGCTTTTCTCTGATGGTATGCACCGCACCCGAGCGTTTTTTCATGGAACTAATATAGAATAGATCCAAATGACCAGATCTTGATATCAGTAATTGATAGCAAAGTTGTACACAATAAAATTTGTTTTTGAGAATTTCGAAATTGTTTTCGGTGTTTTTGTTAAATTAGAATTACAAAACGAAAAATTATCGAATGGACCGGAGTAAAATTTTCTTGTAATTAGGTACCTAAGTCTCTTCTTTCGTATAAATCAGTTGAATTTTGTTAAAATGTTTCCATTCATTGTGGAGAAATTTAATTTTGTTATCAGGAGTGAATTTCGTGAGGGTGACAAATATGGAATATGTAAATCGAGAGTGAAAATTTCATCAGATTTTCTTAAGTCATGTTGCAGATTTTCCATATTCTATCGAAATGGCGAGAAGCAGAAGTCAAAAGGTGAGCAGTACTCTCCTACAAAGATAACAAAGGCGATTAGAGCACTTCGGATCCATAAAATGGGCTATTATAAGGCCTCTTCTCATTTCAAAGTACCGTGAACCACCCTGTTCAACTTGTATTCGAAGAATGCAAGGAAACAACTGCAACTGAGGCATTGGGCCGAAAAACGGGTTTAGGCGGCGAACTGGAGAAAAAGCCAGTAAATTACTGCATCATAATGGAAGAGAAATTCCTCGGTTTAACACCCAAAGATAGAATCATCAGAAATGTCCAGACTACGAGCACGGATGATTTAGATGTGAATTTTGTACAAATAAAATGCTCGAAAAATATTTAAAAAATGGTATTCCATATATGTTGTCCTTTTTCTGAAATTGGAAAAATTACTTTCTATATTTTTGGTGATGGATTGAAAAAATTGCAAAAATAAATAGCGTTTACCAAGTACTAATATTTGGGAAGGTTATGGAAATATTTCAGTTCAAACCGAGTTCAAAAATGTTTCATAGAACGAGAATTAAAGTCCAAAAAGGAAGTGATATTCTATATTTGGCACCCTTCCTCTATAAAAACACATGTTTTTGCACCAGTCAAAGACTGGCCACGACAATGGACTGAAGACCCCGGTAACAGAACCTTATGCCTTTCTGAAAATGCGAATTCACTGAAAGTAATAAATTAAACTTCTTAAATACTTCCAATCTCTCTGAAAAATAATACTACTTTATTAAGAAAAACTACTTGAAACAAAAATTTAAAATAATATAACAGGTATTGAAACAAAATGGTAACATCCACGACAACGATGGACACCTTCCTATGCTTTCCCATTCTAAAGGGGGTCATGGCCTTGTCTGATGAATTGGATTCGTGGAATTGGTGGCGGATGTTACTGTGTAACTCAAAATAACCCTCCACCCGCGCCGAAAAATCGAAAGTTAAGGTTCAAAATTTGCTGGTAACCAAATATTCTCAGTTTCTAGAGAATGACCCAAGTTTCCTCAATTCACTCGTTTATATTTCTGGGATAATTCCTGCCGTCGTCCCTGCGCAGAAAGCTTCACATGGTGCTGCAACCTGAAATATTTACAAATTAAATTTGATGCATGCGTGTTTCTGTATCAAAATGCGACCTTCTTAGTATGTACTTTGGTTCATTATCCATATTCGAAAATTCCTCGTTTTCCTTCCATCTTAATGTGTGAGTCTGAGGAGTGTGGAAATTGTAATTATGGAAATTATAAACCTAGGAAAATGTCTTATAACTCAACCTTTCAGTTGAAAAAACGTTTAAGTCACATACCATAAACCGTTTCACCATCGGATCCATTTCTCGCCACTCGAGACACAGTCGGCGTGCCCTTGGCTCGATCTCGGTAAAATAAATACACGTATCGGCCGTGGGCTGTTAGGGCTTTCAATTCCGAACATTCGTTTGACGCGAGGACTGTGAACTCATTCTGATCTCGGAGGAAGACACCTTTCAGATGGAATTCACTGTCGAGCCCGTGGTGCCGCATTATATTCCGCGGTTCGGACGTGTAAAAGAGTATGGCTTCCGACTCTGTAAATGTATTTTTAAAGTGGAGTTTGTAAATCGCAAAATATGAACTGGAAACGTAGTTTACCTACCACAGTATTTCTCATCTGAGCTATCAGCGCAGTTACTCTCATTGTCACATCGGCTTGCTGATTCTACTGTTTGACCGTTCTTGCAGATGAAATCAGAGTGATTCTATACCACATAGAAGTGTGATTTATTTATTTTATTTTGAACAGCGATATGACGGCGTCTAGTAAAGGGCAACTTAAACTATGCAAAATTAATACATTTGTGTTGAATTTTTAGGTGCTTAGGTCAGCCCCCCCTCCGCGCGTATGTTCGTCCATCCTTGGACACACGCCTCCACCACTTTCTGTCAATGTCTTTCGTTTTTGGCTGTACTGCCCATCTGCATGCCAATGAAATTACGCCATTTTGAGGTCGGTTTATCTTTAACTCTATTAAGCCCTCTCGGCGTCCAGTCCGTTAAAATTGTATTCCATTTCTTTGACAAACTCTATACATATTTCCTGCATAATTAAACTTGAGCTTCTTGGCAATTAGTTGATATTGGACGCTTTTGTTTTCTTTCTCAGAGCAATATTTCCGATTTTCTCCTTTTGAAGAATTTTCACTATTGATCTCTGCAATCTATATAGCCTTTTAATCTGTCTCTCAGAAAGTGCCCTTGGGCACCGTATACTAGCGTTGGGATGACACAGTTCTCAAACACCTTCACTTTAGTTTTCAGTCTCATGTTACGTTTGAATAGCAGTTTTAAAGCGCAAAATGTTTTCCAAGTTTGTGAATTTCCAGTTTGGATTTCATTTTTAAATTCATTTGTTAAAGAGATCTTTTCGTCTAGATAGCAATATTCTTCCAAATCTTCAATTTCCAAGTATTCATTTTCTGATACGATTTTTGTTTTACTTAAATTTATTAGCGGGCCTACTTCTTTGCTTTTTTATTTTAGTATATATAGCATTTTTAAAGTTCTTGTTTCTTTTTGGCGGTTAAGCAATATCGTCTGCAAAACGAAGATCGTCTAGCTGTAGGTCATCAATCTTAATCCCTTTCTTTCCCCAGTTTGAATTATTAACAACTTTTTGGAGAGCTAATCACTTTCTTTTCCGAGCTTAGATCATGGTCGGTAGCTTGCCTTTACCCAGGGGATGTAGAATATTTTTTTCGAAAATCAAAGATGTAAATATTCTTTTGTCTTGAAGGTCCAAAAAGAGAAGGAACGACGTTTGCTTGTCCTGGAGTCATTATCCTCCAAATTTCACCCCCTGTATGGCCATAAGGGCAGGGGGAATAGAAATATGCCCTACCCACGTATGCATTTGTCGAGATTCAAAGTTTGAACAATTTAACCAAATAATTTACATTCATCATAATAATGTATCATTCAACTGAAGTCAGTATCTTTCTCCTGATTCGATTGGGGCCTGGTCGGACACCGGATTATTACAGGCTGTCCACTAGGTGCACTTCCTTGCTCCCACCTCACCTACCCCGATAGATTGAGACTTATACCATTCATTTGTGCTACGTTTGTGCTGGTTTGTGCTGAAAATCCTGTCGTTTGTCCTGCTCTTCTTCCTGAGATACTCGGGAAAACTTGGGGCTGTAGAAACGGGAGTACCCCCACTCGGCTGATGGAATTGCAAGTGGTGGCATTCGTTTCTGCTATGTTAGTGCTGAAAACTTCGTCGTTTGTGCTCCTCCCCCTCCCGAGATATTGAAGATTACTTATGGGGAGGGGGAGCTAGAGAAGTGGTTTTTGAAAAAAGCGGTTAGACGCAGGTTTGTACTCCGTTTGTGCTGGTTTGTGGTAGCACCCATAACCTCCTAGCCCATATCTCCGTCGAGAGAGGGGTCTTATCATATATCAGATTTGCCTGAAAATGAAGGCGTAGGCAAAACATGTACATATAAGCAATGAGGAAATGCGATAGAAAAGTTGTTTCTTTGTTTGTTAATTAGCTCAATTATTTTGCCGAAGTTTGTTTCATACGTACCTAGATCTACCTACCTACATAATTCGTTCTTGTGCACGAATTTATTAACTAATGTGATTATAACGCTACTGCTACTTCCACAAACTTTTTTTATTCAAATTAACGTGAAAATTGAATAATTTGGACCAAAATCAAATCGCTCCCCTGATCACCTCAAAATTTAGAATAATTTTTTTTTGGTCCTTAGAAAAAATTAGTTCCTTGCCATGCTTTCTTATCTTTGATGGACCTACAATATTCCAGTTAATTTTCTCTGGGTATTACTCAAATTCGATCAAGTGCTCCTCATTGGCTAGTTCCTGGCAGTTTAAAAATAGGATTTAACGTTTCTTTTTTTGTTTATTGAGAAGGTTTCTTTTTGTTTTGAGAGAATTTCTTTTGAGAAATCGTATTTTTGTTTTGTTGGGGAAGTTTAGTTCTATTCTTCGTATTTTTATATAGTGTAGGTGGCAGTCATATACCCCCACGGTGATTTCAAGCTATCTTGGGGGGACGAGTACAAGTATGATTATTTCATGAAAATTATACAGACTTAGTTTTACTCATAGCATACATAAACGTGACTAACCTCGAACTCCACGCTCCCAGTGATTATGCGAATGACGAAATAAAGAGTGAATAATTCTCGTGCCTGAAACATATCGCAATAGAAAATTGGGAAAAAAATTATTTATACGTGTAATGAATATGTTTTCTCAAATATGGTAGTTTTGCTCAACAGAATACAATAATTTTTGTAGACGGAATAAGGATCAGGTTTAGATCAAATTCTTTCCAGAAATCTAGGAGGAAATGAACTATCAAAAACATGAGCGCCGTGTGGTAAATTAATAATTCTTTTAGTATACGCACATGGAAACCCAGGCTAGAAAAATGTCAACAATAGAGTTTTTCATCAGTGTTATTGCTTGATTGGAATTCACCAATGGGTGTCCATTATTCAGGGTGACTATCAGTCATAAACATCGTAAAATGAAGTCAGTGGTCATGAAAGTCATGAAAAAAATCATAAATTCAATTATATATTTAATTTGCTTTTCCCAAAAATGGATTTTCTCGAATTTTCATTCTCTCATTGGGAAAAAAAAAATGAATTTTACTGTACATTTTTTAAAATCTATTATTTTACTATCTTCCTTTTTGAACGCGAACTCCAAAATATTAGCAAAGAAGGAAATTGAACAAGTAGCCCTGAAATGTCAAAATTAATTTTTGTTTTCGCAATTTAGGACCCCTAACATGAGTTTTGTGAGTCCACGAAAAAAGTCATGAATTTCACGAATTTGTATTTGAGAGACAACTTGATTATTTTAACAATTTTGGAAATGAATCTCATGATCCACCCCCCCCCCGATCTTCTTTTTCATAATCTGAAATTACTGTCTTGATTTTTTGAAATATTTTTCAAAATGTCTTGAAGTTTGACACGGAATTTATTCAAAGATTATCCAGGAAACTACTTATTACCCATAAACGCCCCAGCCAAGAACGTTAAAGTTCTCAATACCAACACATATTAGAAATCGAATTGGGATACTACAAGACGGGAAAAGGATATCTACTGGGCATGAAAACACGCAAAACCGGCAAATATCATGATTTTTACTCAATGTAGCATGAAAACATGAAAATGGCATGATTTTTTCATAATTCCTTTGAAAAGCATGAATTTTTAACATTTTAACTCCAATACTTTTTCGATTTAAAGTGAAAAAATTGTACATATTAATTTTTCTGCAGTTTTCTAGTCTGCAACTATGCAATCCTGATAGATAATGCTTATATATTTCACCGTTAGAGTGCTTTCCGTTCTGTTAGTGAGAGCGCATGCAATTTCCAACAAAACAAGTATTCACAAGGAGGTTGGGTGCTTTCTAGAGAAAATTTGAAGCATGAAAAAACAAGAAAATATGAATCTTCATTTTCTGAAACTAGTAGACGACATGTGAAATAGAAAAATAATTCTGTTCCATTCAAGAATATTGGTTTTGCAAAAATTTAAACTTTTTCAGATACAATTTTTACTGCTTCGGGCTGTAGATTCAATTTTCTTAAAGCTTTACTTGAGATAAAAATTAAAAAAAAAAATTGTTATTGCCTAAAGACGCCCCTGCCAAGAACAGTAACCCGGTCATCACTAACATTTCTTTCAAAATCGAAAGATATTTCAAAATTAAACAGAAAATAAAATAAAATGAGACAGTTCATAAGCTCACATCCTAATTTTTGGATGATTTTTAAAACTGAATTATAGAAATGACTGAAATCTAAATTAAAAATACTGTGTACCCAAACATGTTGGATAAAATGAATCTTTTTAAATTTAATTTATAATGCTCATTTATTTTTAATGCTGGTATAAGAATCGGGCTTGAAATTTGAATTATAACCATATTTTTCTTTGAAAAATTCTGATCTGTAACCGCTCAGCATCAGTTGTTGATAAGGGTTATGGGTAGGATGAGTACGTGAAATGCCGATATTGATCTAAAAGCCCCGAATTATTCTTTCATGGGACAATAATTGTCCACACATGGTAGATTGAACCAAGTGTCTTAGTAATGAACTTAAACTAATCCTCAGGTATCCTCTAATGCGCCCTACTAAAGAAAACTGGAAAAACAAGAAAATTAATTATAGGACTATGAAAATTTTTTCTGGAAATGAGCAAGAAGTGGACCAAACCGATCCGGGTACCAGCAAGAAGAACCCCAAACAGTTTTAAATCACATGTGTGTAGTTCATGGTCATGAGGACTTGGATCAGTTAGCTTGTACTAGCTGTCTTGACTTAGACGGAGCGCTCTCTTCAGGCGAAGTTTGCATACCTTAAAAAATTTTTATCATTTCTGCTTAGAGTTTCCAGATGTTTTAGAGAAGAATGGCGTCTTTCCAAATCCATTTCATTCAACCCAATCACGGGTCTGATCTGAAATTGACTAATGTAGTCAAGTAACTTTGTATTTAATTTCTGTTCTCTCTATACTCTAAATTTCTAATCATCGCCTTCCTTTCTTAAAAAGAAGGGGAAAAAACTCTTGCTGTAAGAATATTACAACATAATCGTCTATTATTTTGCCTTACCAAGACTTATGTTGTGTTATATCTTTGTGAAATCCTACCGGGGTTGGATCGCGTGGCGACCAGTGGAGGAAGCCTCCTATTTTTTATCCGAATTTTTTGTTTTTGTTTAAAAAAAACATTTTTGGACGAAAGAGAGTAATTTTCCAGTTTCAAACTTCTTATACCCAAATTTTAGGAGTATCCTAAAAATCCACTTTTAATTTTGGAACAAATATTTTTTTTATTAGAAATGCTACAAATTTCATCTAATTCTAAAATGTGTTAGTAGTTACCTTGTTGTCGTACTCGGTGAGGGCGTCCTCTTGCATTGGGCAGTTTCCCGAGAAACCCTCGCGTAAATCCCTTGTCAATCATCAAAGCTAAAGGGGGTCGTGTTATCATTTTTCAAAAAGTCTAAAAAAATTTTAAGTGGCTTTAGACCATGAAAAAATGATGTAAGGTGGATAGGAAGGAAATTGTTAGTCCAATTTCAAAAACTTTTATAATAACGGATACTCTACTCATCATACTCTACTCATAACAAACGTTTATTTTCTCAAAGAAATTTTACACTTCTTGATGAGCAATAAATTGTCGTTTATGTACATTTATTAGGAAGATTGAAACCGACTTTAGCTATAAATTACAAATAACTATTTTATTAATAATTACACTTACCCCAGTCATCTTCACGATCCCTTTGAACAGAAAAGGTGTACTTGAAAGTAATTTAGTAAATAATATTAAAAACGATCGCACGTAATTTTCATCGATATCATTCACAAAATGTATAGATAGTTCACTTATTCGAGTCAACAATCGTATATTAGTCGTGCTTTTATTGTGTATTTCCGGTCATAGAATACTTGAAATATCGTACAGTGATAAGAGTGATGATAAGAACGACCACATTGCGACGAGGATTGTGCTCAGTTAGAAACTAATACACTTGTATTCCCAGCAATTCGTTTACCATTTGATTTATTTTCAATATTAAAACTTTTTATTTCTGTCTGGGAAGAGGCGTTGAACGACGAAGTTTTACTTTCACTCTAGGCGAAGTATATCTAAAAAAGAAGTTTGTAAGGGCAACAGGGATAACGAGCGAGAGTTTGCTGAAAATTTTGAAGAGTGATGTCCTAATTAACATTCTGAAAAAGTCCTCTCCCCATCACTTCCACTAATTTTCTCAAGATGGTTCGAGCTCCCCTAAAATCGTGTCTATTCAAAAATCTCAAGTATTACGGATCTAAGGGGAAAAAATTAACCAAAATTATTCTTTATGAAAATGGTCGCTAGTGTTTTCTCGTAACTACCTCAGAAACGTCATAAATGGAGTTTTCAAAATAATCCTCTCGAGCCACGCAGTTAAAAAAGAGCCTATGGAGAGGGGAGCAGTTTCTTCAGCTCTTTTAATTTTTTAACAGATTTTAAGAATATGAGAAGTTCAAATTTTACATGCATTCGATTTTCAGCCATCGTAGCTTTCCATCCCTGGGCATTGTTTGTCTTGCCTCAGCTCCGCTCTTCGGATACCACACATGTGAAAATTGATGTTTTTGTGTTTCTGTAATTTGTGGAGGCAGTACCTCAGGGGAAGTTTTCGAACTTATATAGTGTAAAAAAATTATGGTACCAGGGGCGGGAGCCAAGTTGCAGAATGTCTGGAAATATGATATGTACATCAAGAAATTCCTTGAGTTTTATGTCATCGAAATTATTGATTGAAATACATAGTGAGATGAAAAACATATCTGATGACAAAAAAGTTGAAAAGGATTTGAAAAATGATATTTGGGACTTAAAAATAACAACTAAAGGATAACAATCACCCAGACATCGTGGTATGTCCCAGACCCTTGCCCTGGCTAGCACCAACTAAAATAATTAAACCACAATTAG
Organism: Acanthococcus lagerstroemiae; assembly: GCA_031841125.1. Lineage (NCBI taxonomy): Eukaryota > Metazoa > Arthropoda > Insecta > Hemiptera > Eriococcidae > Acanthococcus > Acanthococcus lagerstroemiae. Next base: position 55,411,321 of record CM063112.1, on the reverse strand, counting down.
TTGAAATGAATTATTACATCACTGTACTAAAAGTACCTGCCGATAACCTTACAGCTGGCTGGGGGCAGGGGGCTCAAAATGTAACAAAATAGGGGGGAAATGAACTTATTGGATTTTAAAGGTCACTGAATTCCTTTTTCTTATTATTTTGACTCTTCATTCAGAACTACGGCATCTGGAGAGAGGCCGGGAAGGCAAAACCGAAAATAAGAAATAATATACCGATTATTTCTAGGTTTTCTAGGGCCGCTGAATTTATTTCTGATATCCGTTTACATATATCTAAGTTTAAAATTGTGACTCCAGGGGGAGGGGTCAAGCTTAAAAATGATCTAAATTACAGTAGGGGTTTCAAATATGAAATTTTTAAGGTCGCTGAATTCATTCCCTAGTATTTTAACTCTGTTCTTGATAACTGTAGCACCTTGGAGGGGGAAGGTCAAAGTTGAAAATAATGGAAAATACCACACCCGCGTCGCCTTTAGGGATTTGGAGGTCGCAGATTTCATTTTTGATAATCGTTTACTCAGACTTGGAAACGGTGGGTGCAGGAGCGGCTACTACGATCGAGATTGTCATTTTATATAATGAGTATGTGAAATATAAATCGTGTTAGTAAAATGTACTTATGATCATATTCAGTCAAAATTTAGGAGGTGGACCATAAGAGTGCGCAGCTATCAAAAAAAAATGTTATTGTTCTACCTTTTATTATGGGAATTTTATATTCAGCAAAATTGCTTTGGGGAAAAATGTTTTCGGACTTTTTTTCGTTCGGAAAATCGTATTCGGAAAAAATGTCCTACTCGTAGAATCTTTGATATGTATAATGTAGAAAAAACTACCCATTTTTACTAAGTCTTCTCTTTTTTTTCCAATCGTAAACCATTAAACCGAAGAGCTATATAGTTTTATCGAAAACTGTCAAATGCACACTCTCGAGAACCCGGGTCCCTAGAAGTGCGCATCTAGTTATTTTACTGGAGGAAAAAAAAAAAAAGAAAAAAATCGTTAAATAGATGAGTCCTACACACTGTTGGGATTGTCTCTCCGTTCAAAATAACGAACACCATAAGTGAAACATTAAGACAGGATGTGGTGGATCACTTTCGACACCTAGGATACACGAATTACTTTGGTGTCATTTTGAGTCAGTCCGTGGAGAAAAATAATCATGAAAGTTTTCAGATATTATTTAGGAAAAATCTGTTTCATGTAACGGATACTACTTACTTTTGTCTGTTGTTTGATACTTCAACTATGACAATTCGTTGTAAAATCATCCAGGTAATTACGATATTCAACCTCGAAAATATTATAATTAGAATGACTAAAACATTGAAACCTGAATATTTTTTTCAATGGCTGTGTTCAATACTTTGGTAACTAATCAATGTAAACATATAATTACAGGGTATGCTTAGATTCTATCAACAGCCACAAAAGGGCCCACTGGATCAAAAAGTCAGTCTTGCGCACTCTTATGGTCATGCAATCGGTAATGAGTGACGCTAGCGCGACCTATCCTCTCCTTGGCTAGGAGAAAGGTAAACCGCTACTTCCGCCCATTTGGGTGGCTACCAACTACGCTTTGTTGGAGTGTATGGCGATGCACACATGCCAAAGTGGCTCCTCAGACACCGCACTCCCGACCCCTGAAACTACCCTTTCAGATATCGCATCAGTGGCCAGATGGACGCTTTGAGGCCGGCCCGAGCCCCAATTTCGTCATTCCACTACCGGTGTGCGGCGTCCTGCCAGAGCCACCACGGGGCCCCCACTGACCGAGGTTCACGCTCACCTTGTACTGATCTGGAATTCGGGTGCACCACGGCCGGACGCGCTTCCTCGTCATACTCTCCCCTCATCTCCGCGTTGTTGTATGTGTGACGACGCAGGAAGGTGGTGACGGCGGGTTAGCCCTGCCATGATGGGGTCCGTAGCAGCTCTTTTAGGATGGTACAGAGTCTCCCCCTATAATACTCGTAATAATGGTAATAATGATAATGATGATGATGATGATAGTAATAAATAATAGTAATGATAATAACGATGATAATAATAATGATAACCATGATAATTATAATAACACTTTAAAAAAGTAAAAGAACTAAACAAACTGACCAAAAAATAGAAGAAAAAATTGCTGTATTCAAATAATTTCTTCCATTATCATACATACCCTCATACAAGCAGACTTACGCGATGCTCACTTTCTGTCTTATAGGTATCGTCCAAAAGGCTGAATTTATGTCGAATGAAGAGAACCATTTACACCCTTTTGTACGCATGATTAGATCATCGATCATTGGGAACGGCTGGCTTTCCGGAACTACAAGTTTATTTAGGTCTCGGAAATCGATACACATTCTATTCTTTACTTTCTTATCTCCCTCTTTTTTGTATGCTAACGTTACTGGTGAATCGAAAGGAGACATTGGCTGTTCAATCATGCCGTGATTTAGGAGTTTCCTGATCTGGCTTTCAATTTCTTTTTGGTCGTCAAACGAACAACGGTACGGTTTTTTTGCTACGTAACAATTCTCGGCTAGTTTTATATGTGCTTCGTAGTTCTTAACTCTACCAATATCATATTTATCCTTAGCAAAGCATCCTCGGTACCGATCAACCAGATCATACACTGCTTTCTTTCTCGTTTCATCTAGATGACCTGTTCTTATTTCAAATTCCTCTACCGGAATATACTCGTTCCAATTTACCGAGATTTCGCTGTCGTTCCCTATTATTTGACTTTCCTCTTTTTCGTCCATTTGTTTTTGGGACAGTTCTAAATTTTCGTTCAATCGTAATCTGAATTTGACCACACTGTCCAAACCTAGAACAATGTCATATTTGAGATCCTTTTTGTCAATTACAAACAATCTTATGTTTTTCTCTGTATTCATTACCCTCATTTTAAGAACAACTACTCCTATTAGACAGTCTCTTCCGCTCATCGTCTTATATTCGAATAACTCGTATTTAATTTTACCCATCTTTAATTTTTTTAAGAAATCATATTTCATCATTGAAATGTTCGCGCCTGGATCATATAATGCCAAACCTTTTTCTTTCCCTATTTGAATTACGAGTTTAATGAGCGGAGGTCGCCTCGGTGGCGTAGCGGTAAGAACGACGGCTTTTGAAATCCAAAGGTTCCGAGTTCGAATACCGCTACAGCCAGCATTTCAGGTAATGTCTACGTGCATTGTACAACTATTACCTGGAACGTACCGAGGCGCAACAGTTAGCAGCAGAGGTAATGGAAAAGCACGCAATCTGTTACCAGCATCTAAAGGCTGTTAACTGGCCGGAGCGTCGGTGGGAGTGCTCCAACGGAACTCAGGGTTGTATTAACCCGGCTAGTGAAGTTGGCTTAGTACTACACGGACAATGTAGAAAGCAACCTGGCGCTACTACATATGGCTCAACACGTTAGAGGTATAGTGCAATGGACATAAAAGTCTGAGCACTCGGTGTAACCACCACCTCTCCCACAACATTTTTAATGAGGGGAAGTAACTTTAGTTTTTTTGATTCACGTCTTCATTGAAAAGGCTCTCAAGTTCAGTGTTATTTGCTACCCTAATTATTTTCTCAGAGCCTCCGCTAATTGCGGCATTTCTATTAGAGTTTCCTGATTTTTCTCTATACAGTAGGTTTGAAGGGTTATTCCAGCACTCCTTCTCTGGGTGGTACCTAGTTTTGAAACCTCTCTTCTCGCACCATGAACATGGTTTATAGTTCGGATTTCTCGGTCGTTTGTTATTCTCGCTCTTCTTCTCTTTCTCTCCTTCCTCGTTCTGTGGTTGACCTGTACCTTTCCTATTTCTGTTATTATTTGAGACATTGTCCTATTTCGTAATTTCCGATAACAGTCTACCCTGCGTAATTATGTAGTTTCTATCTAATTTTTCCCGAACATCACGCGGTATTCCTATAACTATTAACGCGATACGAGTCTTTTCGTTCATTTCGGGTAACGCGTCAATTAATAAACTATTTTTTTTAAATTATAAATTCCGCGAAGAAAGTACCTGGAATCCATTTGTAGTTGGTTACGTACCAAATTTCGTCTCCAAAGGCTTCCAGGAAATTGGTTGTCCAGTAGTTCCAATTATCAGTACCGTTTGTCATCCACTGTGAATTAAACCATTCCAGAAGTGACTTCTCTGAGAATAGTCTCATAGCCTCGGCCCGCCGATTTTCCATGATTTGCAGACGGTCACATTCCATATTGAACATTTTCAACCAAACTTCGGCGTTCTGCCATTTGTTGACGTACTTTGTTAGAACCATATCCTTGGTGATTGACTGAAGTGATTTTTTGTGTGCTTCTGTGTTGATAGGTTCGATCGTTTTTGACTCAGAGGTTTGCTTCTCGGACTCGTCTTGTTGGAGAAAGAAATCCTTAAATTGAACGTTGCTCATATCATCAAGGTAAATGCCCTTGAGAGTACCGGTGAGTGCGATTGTGAGTTTACGAAACTGGCCCCATTTTGTCATGGCTGCGATATCTACTTTATTCTGAAGTAAAATTAACACAAAGTCGCGAACTCGGGTGCGACTATTAAACGATGTGTGCTTCGTACAATACCGAAAAATCGAATGAGAACACGATGTATCAAGAATTAGGCATGCAAGCAAAAAACACGAAACAAGATAATGGAATGAGATATCTCATTCTTACATATATACATACGTTCATACATTCATTCATTCATCCAAAAGCCCTGGCTTCACACATATGCACATGCCCGCTTCCTCGTCACCCAGTCTTTGTCACAATCATCGAAAAAATAGTCAAAATAATGTCAAAATTGAATTCAGTGACCATGAAAATTCTGCACTTTATATCCACGTTGTATTTCATGACTTCTTGAGTTTGACCCTCGCCCCTGGTGCCACTATTTCCAACTTAGGGGCAAGCTGATATCGAAAATGACTTCAGTGACCCCAAAAACCAGACAACGACGAGTGTCTAGCATTTCTCATTATTCGTAATTTCGATCTCCCCCCCCCCTTCCACAGAAGCCGCAGTTGTGAAAATAGAGTGAAACTAATTTCAAAAATGAGTTCAGCGACCTCGAAACTCCTATATTTGATACCTGAAAGTTTTTGACCGTGACGCCGGCCCTCGATGCCCTAATTTTCAAGTCAGGGGCAAACCGATGTCACAGTTGAATTCAAGATCCGCGAATACCCCGCAGCTGATATCCCGGTGGAATTTTAGTACATTTGATCAGCTCGAAAACTTTTCCCGAAACATTGCTGCTACAAATTATTGAGACTCAAAAATACCCGATTTTGCATGTGTTGCATTCGAGGGATGAGGGCGAGAGGAGAAAAAATCCCAGGAATTTAAACTCTTCATACACATTCTCAGAATCCCATGAAATACACACTAGCTATCCGTACTTAGACGCAGCGCTCTCTTCAGGCGGAATTAGCATACCTTCAAAACTTTTGTGCCTAAATTTTCCAGTTTACCCAGATTGTCTTCGTCTTCCAAAAGTGTATCCAGCGTCCCCCAAAGAAAATTAATTTAAAAAGAAACATCGGGACGCTATTATCCCGGTTTTTCTGCAAGTTGTAATGAAAGAATGCTCAAGAAACTGTTATTTTCTCCACAGGGCCTGCGTTAAAATGTGCTGCGTGGAAGAGAGGAGGGAAATTCCGACCCCGTCCCCATCTGTGGTGTTTCTGGGTAATACAAGAGACCGTTTTTACAAGTATTTTCTCGTTAACAGTTCTCTTCATGTCTAGTAATACCTGTGATAAACCGATTGAAGGGAAGTTCGAATCCTCTAGGTTAACAGTAGGGTTAGGGGTAGAAACTTTCAGTACGTTAGTTGGGACCCTCATCAATTTTCAGCAAACTCTTGTTTGTTAAGTTTTTCTCTCTGAATTTTCGTATTCGCTTTGATGATTTTTAAATTTTGCCTTCGCAAGTAAACCTCGTCCTCCTTGCTTCTGCACGTCACACTTCAGGTTGTTAGTATATGTATGTAATATTGCCTACACAATTCGCCGTAAATCCGCGTACAGCTGTGTAGTCGGGTTCTTAGAGATCAGAACGCTGCACCTTGTGAATGAAGGATTCTCATCTCGGCACAAATGTTCCCACAACTTCCCTCTTCTGTTCTAGACATGACGGATCACGAACACTCATGGTGGGGTCAAAGAAAGGATTTATAGCTTCCTATTTTTTTTTCTTTTTTGAAAACTATGGACCTTATCTTAAAAATAGTTCTGTGCAAAAATATTCCTCGTGGAATTTTACAGAGAAAACATTATTATGTACTCCATGGCCCGCAGTAACACCCTGCTGCTATAAAATGGCGCTGTGTTGACCTTCCCCCCTTGTTCTAGCTTTATTCGACTAAAAAAGTGTTTCTTAGCGCTAAATAGTCTATTTGGTTAATTATTATACTTAAGGATACTAGGTAAATGAAATATATCATGCAGAGGTTTTTAAGCATACCGAATTCAATTTTAATGTTATTTTGACTGTCACCCCGACCCTAACGGTACCATACGGGGTGGTCACCCAAGTTTGATGTATTGATCTATAAATTAGCAACCGTTACATCATACCGGGGTTTTCTTAGACCGTGGAATTCCTTTTCGATACTATTTTGTGAGTAACTGCTGCCCTTGTGAGACAACAGGGGACCATAACCAGGAAAATTGTTGTGCGAAGACTGCCTGTTTTTCTTTCTTTTTTTTGTAATACCTTTGGACTCGGGTCCTCGGTGAAGATCAGTCGCTACGCTGTTGAGTCCACCTAATGCTGGGCATAGCTTTTCACCATCCGTTTTCATTTACCCCATGGGCAGCTCTGTGCCAAAGTAAACCAGCTTTATTGACGAGCTTTTCTCTCCAGCGAATGGGTGGCGCCAGTTCCCCCTTTAAAATTCATATGAGGTTCATTCTTTCCAGTTGTCTCCCCCTCTAATCAAATGCCTTGTTTTTAACTTCTTAATTGTCCAGCTGATAGCTTTACTTTCTTGCCTTATTATTAATTTTCACTCACACCTTACCCTCAGTTCAATGTCTATAGTATGCTCCGGTTTTCGGTGGTTCTCAATACTCCAATCTGTACCTTCGTTGGGGCGCATGTTAGTGCATCATGAGTCAAGGTTGGAATTATGCATTGATTTACAATTTTGAATTTTGATACAAAATTAAACTTGCTATTTAAAATATTTTTGTTCTACCAGAAATTATTCTAAGCACTTGATTTCTTACTTGATACTGAATTCTTTTTTCATTCTTTCATCAAAAGCCAGAGTTTAGCCCAAATGAAAACCGACTTGCAGAGTTCGCCTAGCTGGCTTTTGGCTAAGTATTGTGACTTGAGCTTTAGCTTAAGCCACAAGTGGCTTCAGTTTAATATTCCTATTGAATAAATGAGATTCACCGTTCATTTTTGCCGGAACGTCTCCAAAAACATCGCTTATTCGAATTCAGTAATTTTGGCGAACTAAACTAGAATTTTGTAACTTGTTCACTTGTAGTGTACCATTGCCATGATCACACGTTTCATGACATGGGTATAAGCATAATGATGAAACAGTTGTCTGACGAGTAAGAAGATGACGAATCGAATTCTCTCAAATGGAATTTTCAGAATTGCCTCGCAATGAAAATCACATCACTCAGTTCATGTAATAAACTATGGACTGCACACATAATTTTCTCTCGAGTGTACAGTATGTATCTACTCCATTGATCCTTATTGGAACCTTGCACCGCGACTAGGAACATTATCGCATTCACATGAAATCATAATGATGCTGCAATACTGCATTTACTCGTAAATAATTTCAACCTTTGAACGCTCATAAAATGTAAATTACCAAGATGGAGTGATTTTGTATCACAATACAATTTTTAACATAAAAATATTCTCTCTGAACAGATTTTTCTACAGTGACAATTCAGTACAAATGCTATCTATCTAGGTGTTGTATCTGATGCCGGATACTGGTGGGCGCGGTTTCAGACCCGTGACTTTCCTGAGCAGGTTAGTCCGGGTAGTTTGCCATTGCTTGTTTTCCGTCTCTGTGCCGAAGAGTGTGCAGCCACAGTTCACTTGCTGGCCACATGTTTCACGACGTTGAGCAAGCAAGCCACGACGTACACACGACAGTATCAGTCTTTTAGATCTGGTGGTAACACGTCATGCGATTACAGTGCCTTGTTCGTTCGAACTGGTGGGGAATTACAAAGCGCGCTATCTTCCACCTCGACTAATACTCTGTAGGCGTTATATTCCCTAGAATATTAACGAGGGTTTTCGAATATCGCTAGCTTTCCAGCATTGGTGGGATTCGAACCCGAGACGCAAGGACTGGGAAGCGGGCACGTTTACCACTCGGCCTCACAGCCAGTGGCGTAGCCAGGGGTTTCCCAAAGGGGGGAGGGGACAATAAGGTTTTCAAGGGGGAAAAAGTCGAAAATTGCGGTATTTTTTAAAAATCGCCGATTTTAGAGGACTATGTAGTAAAAATATTGGGGGCACGTGCCCCCTCCCCCCAACGTTACGCCATTGCACTCAGCGACTAGTATAAATGCAATTAGGTTCAAAAATAATCATTTTTATGCAAAACTGATCGATCAACTTCACATGTTATTGACTGTTCTGGTTCAAGTTATACGAAAAACACAATGAAATGCGATAGTATGCAAAAAAAATGTTGCGGAAATTTGTGTTTTCGCCCTTTGGGAGGTCCGGTAATTGGGGGCCTACTGTGTATTGCTGTTATAACAAACATAAACTCTTTGCAAATGAGCACCCAAAATACAGAATGATCAGTTGGTGTAATGGGACGTTTAGCGATGCACGCATGCTAAAGTGGCCCCTATGACACCGCATCCTCGGTCTCGGAAACTACCCCTCTGAGTATCGCATCACTGGCCGGAGGGACGCTTTGGGGCCGGGCCCGAGCCCCCATTTCGCCGTGTCGTAACCGGTGCGCATGTCCTGCAAGGGCCACCATGGGGTTCCCTACTCCCTGAGCACTCGCCTGGAATTCAGGTCCCTCACAGCCGGACGCGCTACCTCTTCACTCGCCTCTCACCTCCTCGCCTTGGTCCATGTTGCGACGCAGGCAGGTGGTGACAACGGGGGAGCCCTGCCAAGGGGTCCGCAGCGCAGCTGCAGCAGCTCTCCTAGGATGGTACAGAGTTGTCCTGTTCGATAGTGTGGGCCGAGCTTGGTAAAACGCCGGCCCTCTGCCTAGACCTTTCCGTCTGCATCTTCTTCTTCTTCATGGCCGAGGCAAAGGCCGACACCCAGTTTCAACTGCTTCCGTTCTTCACCATCTCCGGAACCAGGGTGTTCGGCGCGAGACGGCTCATCACTCCGTCGTCTGCGTCGCTTCTTCTTCCGCCACCGAGACCGATCGCTGTTAAGGCCATCCCGTGCTTCTGCTCCCAAGCCTCACACTCGAACAGGGTGTGCCAAGGTGTGTCCTCCGCCCCTCGATCACAGTGCGCGCACACGGGGCTCGGCGCTATCGACATTCGATGTGGGTGCGTGCCGAAGCACCCGTGGCCGCTCAGGACTTGGGTCAGGTGGAAGTTCAGCTCTCCGTGAGTTCTTCCTATCCATCGGCGTATCAGCGCTCGGGTCCACTCGCCCTTGGATGAATGGGTGAGCGCGGTCTTCCACTTCCGAAGTGCTTCCCGTTTTGTCTTCACTTTCTTCTTCGCACCGTATACCTCCGCTATTTCGCCGACCTTGAGTTCGATCGGCAGTATACGTGCTAACATGCCTACTGCCTCCGAAGAAACAGTGCGGTACGCACTGACACACCTCATCGTGGCTTCTCGCTAGATCTTCTCGATCTCCGCTCTTGATGGTGTCGGCAAATACTGGCATCCCGTATAGGAGGGCTGACATAATGATGTTGACGTACATCTTTCTCCGCTTCTCCCTTGGTCCCCCTAGGTTCGACATCAGACGGGATAGCTGACCAGTTACTCGATCCGCCTTCTCAGCTGCCCGTCAAAAGTGCTCTCGGAACGGCAACTTCCCGTCGAACCACAGCCCCAGGTACTTCAGTGCTGAACAGAGCCCAATCTCCACACCTTTTAGGACAAAGATGGGTGGGCTGTACTTGCGTCGCGTCGTGAACAAAACCGCTTCCGTCGTCTGTACCGCTAAGCACAGCCCTGCCGACTCGATCCAGTGGATTTGGATGATCAGTTAACAGGAAGTCTCAGCCGTGTTGATAACACATCTGACATATCGATAACAATCTGGTGCGTGTTTTTTGTTGATTCACTTCGTTTTTCCCCAAGATGAGTACACTTATAAATTTATGGATATAGAAAATCAGTAAACTCACAGTATAGTGGAAAACACAGAAGAAGACTCTTGATCGTTCGAACCATATCGCAGTGAAGTGTCCCTTACAGTAATTATTAGTTTCTTATGATGGGAGATATATCAGTAAGTATCCATACACGTAGTTAACAAAAACCAAAATAATATGTAAATAGTTGCGTGCCTTTTGCTGACCACGATAGGGTCTTATTGTTCTTGATCCTCATAATGTCGACGAAAATCTAAAGAAAAAAAAGGGAATTTCGTAGAGTTATGCGGTTGATCTGCTGCTACATTTTTATTCGATTCTGAAATGGCTAATCGTATTAATCGTTCAATTAATCGTTCACATTTTTTGATCTTTAGGCCCCTGAAATAGTTGTGTACAATTTTAAAAAGAAGTCAATTTATTGGAACGTAAATTCTATGGATTTTATGACAATTTATGAGAGAGAGGCAGGTAATCTCAGTCCATGATGTCTGCGGAAGTTTTATTCGGTTTTCCATTTCTATTGATATTTATAGACCGGACTGTATTTAGGTGTTACCCCGGAGCCCATGTTTGTAGTTGAATATGTTACAGCTCAACAGGGCATGAAATTCTAAATATTTTGAAGAAAACAGTTTCTAAGATGAAAATTGGACTCCTAAGGAATCCTTAACAAACCAAATGTCGACGTATAGTACTTTCTTGCGTTTCGGCCGGTCTGCCGTATTTTATCAGTAAATGTGCACCTGATAAAGTGATTTTTCATGCTAGTTGCTGATCTGAGCTTCAAATGTAATTTAAGCTCTTTTCACCGAGAAAATAGCATTTTTGTAAAATAATCATTTCCAGAACTTAAAAAACGTTTATCGAAACTTTCAAATGATAGCTAGATTTATCGCCAACATTTCATCCTGAAATACAGTTTATTTTTTCGATGCCGGTTTTCAAAATTTTTGAACTGTTTGCCCTGAAAGTTCCGTCTTTTTCAAGATTAGATTTGAAATCAGCGTGAAAATAGGTCTAGATCCTCTATCGAGTAGTAATATTGAAAATTGATTTTTAATTCTTCAGAATGTGCATATTTCATAATTTCGAGATACAAGCCATATTTTCCGTCTTAAATTTCAAGCCATTTGCGGCACGGGTTAATATAATTCAATATGGTTGAATTTTTGCGGCAATGCTTTCTTATGACTAACAAGATTAGGAATTAGCCCGCCCTGTTTTCAAAAATATGGAAAATATCGTACACCCTACTACCTACATAGTTGGTTACAGGAATTTTTTTTTTTTAGTCTTGATGATTTTTTGAAAGGAATTTTTGGGCCTTTCATTTATACGAATATCACAATCGGGGTCCAGACGAAGGTGTTGCAAACTCTCTGAATTCAGTTTTGATATCGGTTACAAAACCAAATCCAAAATAGTGGCTCCACATGAAGTGGAGGACTACAAAAATGGGATGAAATACAATATCGATATCGATTCATTGGTTTTCATAGTCTTCAATATTGATTCCAATATTAATTTGGCCAAAAGAGAAATACTTATGGCTCATGAAAAATTCAACTAAGGCAGTACAGGTATCATTTTTCAAGTGTAAGTTACTGAATTCAGTTTTGATAATTGTTCGATCCTACATTCGACACAGTGATTTCTTTAGAGAGAGGAGAGGGCAACGTCTAGATGCAATATAATATGGATCAATCGAAATGTTGGTTCTGAAAAACCACTACATTCATGGTCGGCAGCTTGCCTTTTTTCCAAATGGTGCAGAATTTTTTCTTTTCTTTTTTTCTCGAAAATCAGAGGAGTAAAAATTATTTAAACTGTCTCAAAAGTCCAAAAAGAAGGAGGAACGAGTTTGTGCTTGTGCTGAGAGTCTTCACTTTCCAAAGTTAATCCCCCCCCTGTATGGCCAGAAGAGCAGGGGGAATAGAAATAAGCCCTAACCGCGAATGCGCTTGCCAAAATTCATAGTCTAAACAATGTATCCAAACTAGGGGGCTTCGCGCCCCAACAAACGCCGTCACTCGCATCGCTCGTGCCGGCCTGCAGTATATCACAAGCTGGAAAAGTAATGTATGAAAACAACACGGCGCTACAACATCCAGGAGCTCTCTTCTCCACCAAGGACCCGCCCCCGCCCCCCTCTGGGGTGGGTTACCTTCGGCCAATCCCCACAACAGCTGTCCTCCTCCATCACAGTCACTTTCCCCCAATATGCTCCTCCTCACTCACCGCGACGCTTGTCCTCCCTCTCCAGGAGCTCCCACCTCCACCGAGAAGCCCTTCGGGGTAGGGTACCTCTGGTGAAACGTGAGATTAAGGTACAGGAGATGCCACCAGGAATTTATCCCCACAGAGGGGAAGGAGGAGGTGGCTTTTACTGTTTAATGTATAGAGAGCCCTCCCCACCACAACGCCTCCTCGATCTTCGCTGTCACTTTCCTCCCCCAAGCTCTCTTCTCCACCATGAACCCCCTCCCAAGGGTAGTCCCTGGAGAAATGAGCAATTAAGGAGCAGGGTAGGCAATCCGTAGCGGTTTTTTTCTCCCGAAGGCGGTGACGGCGGTAGATTTTACTTTTTTAGTATCATGAACCCCCTCCCAAGGGTAGGCTACCCCTGGAGAAATGAGCAATTAAGGGGCAGGGTAAGCAACCCGTAGCGGGTTTTCTTCTCCCGGAGGCGGATTTTACTAAGCTCCCTCCTCCACCATGAACCCCCTCCCAAAGGTAGACTACCTTGGAGAAATGAGCAATTAAGGGGCCGAGTAGGCAACCCGTACTGGTTTTTTTTTCTCCCGGAGGCGATGGCAACTGATGACTTTATAGCCTTTTTTCTTCTTTTTTTGAATTTTTCCGTGCAGTTCGGAGCACCACACAAATTCTGTATATTATGGTGCAGTTTGTGTAGTGTACAACACTTAATGTCGGCCGTGCAGACTAGCATGGAAAGTATAGAACAAAATATTTCTAACAAAACTGTTAGTCCAGTCCAGAGAAAAATAATAATAATCTGGGACAAATTAACGTCGGAATCGAATTAGGTGGATACGATTTTCGTCCCTCGCTCCTTTCTTCGGAGCTATAATCTTAGAATAACGGACAAACCGACATCAAAAACGGAGTTATTAATGTCAGAATCGAATTTATGGCCTTGAAAACCTATGCATCGATATCTATATTGTATTTCACCCTATTGTGGTCCTCTCCCCCTTGCTGTGGAGCTACAGTTTTCAATTCAAGGACGAACCAATATGAAAAATGAGTTCAGTGAATTCGAAACACGCCTTGACGGTACCTCGATTGCGCCGTTTCCTCAGAAATAGTTTTGAAAAAACAACGTAAATTTACATGAGTCAGAGGATGTGGGTGGAGGCCGGAGAAAATTCTCATTGGTGGATGGGCAATCGCTGTTCGGAAATGAGTCAGTGCATAAGTTGTTTTTTTTCGCACGAGTGGCTAAGATTAATATGGGAAATATCAAAAATTCTATACCTGGTCCCATATAAGGCCTATGTTAATATAAGGTGACCTAAAGGGTTATTTTTAACCTGCTCTCTCCCCCAAATCACGATGTTTCTAGGCTATTCCACTTGTAGTACTGCAAGTACGGGTTAGAGGGCGGGAACTTTTCTCCCTTCATCAGGGCGGTAAGCTGAATATTTCTACCAAAAATTACCTTTGTATGAGCTTTGTCCGAATGGATATCTGTTTGGAGTTAGATTGATCGGACTATGAGAAAAAAGTGCAACTTTTGACTTGCTGAATTTTTCGTGCCCTTTCCTTAAAATTGTGAGAAAATTGTAGTGCCATAAAGTCTAGGCCCCAGAAAAGACTTGAAACCTGCCGTCAGAAGGGGCCAAATAATATTTGTGAACATTTTCGGGTGGGGGCTAATTGGGACGTGGGGGTATTGACCTCCTGTTTTTCCTGGGAAGTAAATACTTCCTCAGATGAGCAATACCACCGTTTGCCCTATTCTCATTTTCCTAAATTTGACTCTGATTGTTAGTTATTTTGAATTGACTTCGAAATGGCTGCAGCACAAATCAGAACTCTGTATATATTCAGCTCGGAAATGAAGCTTTTTTCAAACAGCAACCTTCGGTATATCATCTTTTGAATTTCAGATTAACATTTGTCTTCAAATTGCGATGTTATCTGTTTCAGAACATGAAAATAAATCTAAGTTTATCGTTGTGCTTTTTCTTCTGTTATGCTTTTGCCGAAAATGTCTCATCGCAGGTTTGCGCTACTTATTTCAGTTATATGAAATCGGAAAATTACATTAATATTTTGTGCACGATATCAATATGAATGTATGCTATTTCAGGAGGTATCTCAATTCCATTGTAAGCATGGTAATAAAGCAGTTAATTTGACAAGTCGATGCGATGGTGTGACGGATTGTCCGGACCGATCGGATGAGAATGACTGTGGTACGTGTTTCTGTTATAATTAGAGACCTGGCAAATAACATCGATGTGGTTATCGTTGACTTTTCCTTAACCCATACCCCGTAGTTACAACAATTTATATCATCATGTATACAGTTAACGATAGACGTTAGAAGCCCAAAGACATGTTAAAGACCCAAGTCTGGAACAAAGGTAGATAAAACACTTTTTGGGCGAAGTTTAACCGTTTCATGTAAAAACTCCAGATGAATACTACCCTTTACTTAATGACTTCGTTCTTTATTCAATCTCATAAATAATATAATATGTGCATCTGTGCAGAAAATGAACTATTATTACTTTATACAAGTTCATCGCCATCACTCGCCTATCCCATGAGATCGGTTGTTAAGGGCATTTACGCCAGTACTCAAGGAGAGATCACGTATTATTCCAGCAACGAGAACACGAGAATAAGAGCGGCAGAATCTGACGGTCTCAATTTATACCTGGTGGAAACGCCTGCCAACATTCCATGGCACCATAGATGGCAACGTGCTGGTAATGGTTTCACCATTCTGGATTCGACTGTAATACAGATGAAGAGGAACAGAACAAGTATCTCTGAAATGCGTGTTCCTATAGAGGGTACGTGTTTACGTAGTGATGAAAAAATGTAGCTGTATTAAAAAAAATAATGGTGTGTACTAGCCTTGGCACAGCAGCATAACTGCAGAATTTGTGGAATTCTGAGCGAATCATACCATGAGTAGAGAATTTATTATTCCAAATATGCAGTAAATTTTAGCATTCGAATAAGACTTATCGCAGCTCTGAAAAGCAAGTACATTTTGTTCATCTGCAGCCATTTTTAGATCCGTAAACTAAAAAAAAAAAAGTAAAAAAGTAAATCACAAGAAATTTGAGATTAAACTTGAGCTCAAATAGCCTATCTTGAATGTGAGGGAGGACCATTACCGAAATAAAGTAAAGTGCTACTTATTCGTTAGGATTTTCGGGACGGTCGTATCTCGAGCTCTAATTACATGGGGTAGTTGATTTTCAAATCGATAGATACTTTCATCCTTTCTTTATACCATATGACAAGATAGCGCTACTATCATCTCCTGGATTAATCCACAGGCATCCTATGAATGTCCAAAAAACCAAAATTTGGCAACTGTTGTCAATTATTGGTCTGTAGAATTTTCCATTTTTAATAATAGCATATGGTAGTGTATGCCACCTGGAATGAATTTCACTTACACGAGTCAATGTCCGATGTCAAGCCCAAGTGCTATTTTCTGTGGATTTTTGAAAATGAGTTGAAATTTGCCAATTATTGGTCGACCAATGTTTAGCACCATCTGAAAAAAATTATCTGAAATTGATAGAGTGAAAAGGAGAAAGTGAAACTCGATTTATTTATTGTAATCAAAGTACAAGACAAAAATCATAGAAATGCCAAACAGGATATTCGGCCGACTGATGACAACAGAAAAAAAAATTACCTAATCATTGGTCAAATCAAATATTAGTCACATTATTTTATCCCATGTATTAAATTTCATAATTGCCATATGTTCCGCAACTCTCAAATGGTCACCTAACTTACTGAAATCAAAAGACATAATGTTAGGACTGAGGTACAATCAGTTCCACAACTGGATTCCATCTCCAATTTACAAGACCCGCATTTGATAAGTAGCTACTCAGTCGTCTGTTGATCATTAGAAAAATACTCCATAGTATAGCCTTTGAACTGAGAATTGCAAAAAGTCCGAAATTAATCACATGAAGTCCTTAATTTTTCAATGTTGAATACTGACCTCGAAAATGCAAGAATGTTATCACACCGGAAACAGGCAAACTTTTCCGCAGCTCATATCTTCAACGCGAATCATCAAAATCACTTCGAACACAAATCATACTGAAGTACCGTATATCTGCCGGATACTGATAAAAAAATAAAACTCTTGCGCCCTCTGGTGGACCAGATATAGAGCTTCAAAGTTTTGACCATTAATTGGCATTTGACAAATTACTGGTACTTTATCTGAATGTGTTTAAAATTCTTTCACTTATATAGTTTCTTGTTTTTCCCCTCTGTTTGAGCTTATGAGAATAAAGTTTTTGAATGACAATGTATAACCAGAACGAGGAACTGGCATAATCAGTCTTAATGCGTTTCGAATCAAACATAAATTAAGAAAATGTAATTTGATTTAAATCACCGATCACGAATCATGCACAGAAAATGATCCGAATTATGAATCGTTTTTTGTTTTGCGATCCAACGGATCGCCAACCAAGAATAAACAAATGAGGGCTATGTTAACTTTTCAGCGGTATCTTTCAGGTTGAGTCTGAATCTGACCTCAGATTTTAGTATTTTGTAATGAATTTCATGTTAATTAAACCACTACTATGTGACTAATAAGAGTATGAGAATGATTCTGGTAATCACATATGATTTTCTGGCATCGCGGGGTAACATGAGGGGGGGGGGTGATATTCCTCCATTCAGTGGCACCATTTTTTCAGAGTTTGTATGGGTGCTCATGGACTTTACCGGGGAGGGAGGCCAAAATTCTTTTTCAGTTAAAAGAACATACGATTTTTGGTAAAATGAGCACTTTTGAAGAATCCCGGTGGTATTTGCTTTATTTTCCCTTCCTGCTGAGACCCATATGCATACTCGGGAGTTTTCTTTTTACATGAGATTTCGATATAAGCACGTGAAGTGAGGTGCGACCTACGGAAGGAATTTAAAAGTAGAATAATTACATCGATAGTTAAGGACTCTTCCCAGCAGTCCTGTAATCCGCCCAGTTCTCGGAATGGGACCAAATTTTCCGGACGTACTTTTGTTCTTTAATTTTTAAATTCTGAAATTAAATTTAAATAATCAAAATGATATAACTGAGGGGGAGGTAATTCCAATGTTCACATTTATCAACTCACTAATCGCAATAAAAGGAGAAAACATAAGGAAATTTTCCAAGGGCAGACATTTACTCAGAGGGACAGGGTTCGAATTATATTTGTTTTAGGAATCTTGTTCATTCCCATTTTCTACCTGCCTTCAAGTATTACTATGCCGCAGCGTATCATCACTCAGGAGCCTGGCGAGACTATTCTCGCAGGCGAGGAGAAGAGGATTTCCGTGCTCACTCGGAACTCGAAATCTGCCGAGTAGTCTCTCGACTATCTGCTCTTCATATCTTATTTTTTTGGCTTTCTTTCTAGTTCTTTCCCTCTAGCTGGAATGAAAATATCCTTCGACGCCATATATTGTGTCTCATCACTTTAATTCATATCTTTACGATTATATTCCAAATTTCTCTTTTCCTTTCTATTTGCTTCAATACTTCCTCATTCCTGATCTTTTCTGTCCATTTGATTTTCAATATATTCTCCGATGACACCACATTTCAAAAGCTCCTATATCATTTGGCCCTCTTGTGTTCCAATTGTCTAGGTCTCATATCCACACAATGCTATACTCCAAGTATATGTTTGAAGAAATCTCAGTCTTACATTTCTATTATTTGAGTACATATTTTTTTTCCTTGCTGCCAGATTTATTGATTTTTTTTTTAGTGCTACCCACTTTCCTTCAATAGCATTTCCCTCATTTGATTTACAAAGTCCTTTCGTTACTTTTTTTCAATACTCTTCTCTTTAAACCTGCATATCATTGCTACTGAATTGTGATCACTATCTACATCCGCTCCTGAGTATGACTTACAATCCAGTATTCGATTTTTATATCTTCATCTCGTCACAATATAATCTATTTGATATCTTCTTTCGTCTCCCGGGTTTTCCCAAGTTTATTTTTTTCTCTTCTGAGTATTAATGAAAGTATTTTCCAATGACTACAAGTAATTTATATTCTTCACAAAATTCTACGAACCTCAACTCCCTGTCGTTTCGCTTTTTTAAACTATGCTTCCCGCATCCCCTTCTTCTTCCCTTCCTCCTACTCTGACGTTCCTATCTCCCATTATAATTATATTTTCTTTTCCTCTTACCTTGTTTAATACTTCATCAATTTCTTCATACATTTTTTCTACATCTTCTTCAGTATAACTTCTTGTTGGCATATAAACTTGGACTGTCGATAAAGATACTAGTTTTGCTGAAATTTTCACCATTAATATTCTATCAGTATACTGGGTATAACTTTGCCCTCTATTTTCTGCAGTCACCACCCCAGTACGCCTCCTTGCCCTCTTTTTACTGCTGTATTAATTATTCTATACTCCCCGTCCAAAAGTCATTTCCTTCTGGCCATCTCACTTCACTAATTCCTATTGGTTTGGTGGAGCGTATAGCGATGCATGCATACCAAAATGGCTCCCCAGCCACCGCACCCCCGGTCCCGGGAACTAACCTTTCGGGTGTCTCATCAGTGGCCAGAGGGACGCATTGAGACCGGCTTGAGCCCCGCCTGCCAGAGCCACCATGGGGCCCCCTACTGACCGAGGTAAACGCTCACCCAGCACTAATCTGGAATTCGGGTGCATCACAGCCGGCCGCGCTTCCTCTTCTCTCACCCCTCACCTCCTCGTCTTGATACGTGTGGCGACGCAGGAAGGTGGTGACACTATAATTCCTATGTCTAATTCTAATCTTTCGATACTTTTTTTTAGGTTTTCTAATTTGCCTACCTCACTCACTGTTCTTTTCATTCCATGTCCATATTCTGAGTTTTGATAGTTTCTCACTTGGTACTGTCTGCCCGGACATCCGAATTGGAGACTTTTTACGTCCGGGATTATTATTCCCTTTGTGGACCACACTTAGGCGATTAAGCAAATTCTAGAAAAAGCAAGTAACTACGTAGGGTTGGATGTATATTTTATCTTTTTTGATTTCAGAAAAAGCACTCGACACGATATATCATGAAAAAGTGTGGGAAGCGCTGACAAAACAGAGGGCTCCAAAAAAAAAAAAAAAATGGTGAACATTTTGGAAAATATTCACCGTAACTCTGAAGCTTACATAAGGTTGGATGAGAAATGCAAATATTTCTGTGTTGAGGCGTCAAACAGGGAGATCCCCTGTCCCCGAATTTGTTTAGTAGTGAATCGGAGGAGGCATTCCAAAACCTGAATTGGGAAGAGAAAGGAATTAGAATTAACGGTAGAAGACTGACTAACTTGAGGTTTGCTGATCACATTATTCTAGGGAAGAATACAAAGGAAGTTGGGGGTATGCTTGAGGAGTTAAAGGAAGAATTTAATAAAATTGGTTTGGAAATAAACACATCAAAAACTATGTTAATGACGAAAGTTGGAGGAACAGGTAAAATTTACTTCGGGAAGCTGTCTATTGAAAAAACTGTCAAATACACATACTTAGGGCAGTCAATCTCCTTTGGGGACTACATGGATAAAGAACTGAATCAAAGAATCATAAAAGCATGGAAAGCGTTTTGGTCATTAAAATTTATATTCAAAAGTAAAATGAAGGTCAAAAACAAAATCGGAATACTTGACAGCGCGGTCCTACCGGTACTATCATATGGTGCCCAGACTTGGTCGTTATCCAAAAAATAAAACAGCTTACTAGAAACCATACATTTCGGGATGCTCAGGAGTATCTTGGGGATCAAGATTGTAAATAAAATCAGCAAAATTGACATCATCAGGAAAACAGGGGCGGAAATGATTGGCTACAGAACAAAAAAATTGAAATTCAAATATGAAGGGCATTTGGCTAGGGAGTCGAGCAAAAAGTGGAGTGTAGCCCCTACAAGCTGGGCTCCGTATGACCTAAAAAGAAGAAGGAGAAGGCCGGTTACGAAATATCTGGACAAAATTACTCGAGCTACACCTAACTGGGCCAGCATAGCCCAAGACAGAAAAAGATGGAAAGAGGTGGTAAATTGTGAGTTGCCATCATAATTGTGGTGGGGGAGACGTATCTCAGGGAAGAAGACTGATATATTTTCCCCGTGTTTTCATCAGCGCTTATTTGTCGCCGTTTTCCTTCTATATACCTTTAGGTTTTCTTCAGGTCCCCTTACCCTTACCCCACCAAGGTAGCCACACATTGAGGAGGTAATACCCACACAAGCAAAAAAAAAAAACCAAAAAAAACCGAGTTTGTCCTTGCTTAACTTAGCCAAGTGGTTATTCGAATTTGCCAGGTTTGCCTACTGAAAATATGATCTGAGATAAGGGGAGGTACCTCTGCAACTCCCCATTCGTGGGCCTTGTTGTACTTGTAACTCAGTGTATCATGTCAATTATTGGACGGTAATAAGTGTAGGCACGTATTTCCAAACGAATTGTACAGGCAGTGATACAAATGTTTGAACATCTGTAGATCAGGCTAATACATTCGACGTAGATTAAGAGGCGATCTGTAGTGCATTTTGTTTGAAAAATATACGAAGTAAATGGTAAATGAAAGTGCGTGAAGTGGAATAGTCCTTACGTTCAACATCTTGGCAAACTTGGTTTTGCTCATTTTGAAGACAAAAAATTACCTCTCGCGTAGAAATTGATGTGGGTGTGTTGTACCCTTTTTGAGTTTTATGTGGGCACATCAGTTCCTGCGAACCCGGGAACTTGGCGGACCGAAAAGGTTAGATTCTGGTTCCGTTTCTTTTGGTTTTTCAAAATCAACTTTTGCGGTCCCGAGGACCTGAAAATATCTTCATCAAGTCGCTTATTTATTTATTTATTTATTTATTGATAGTTAGCTCTCCACAACAGCCTGATGGCCAATTACAGTGGGGGGCATATACAAAAAGTTCTTAATACATATAGCTAAGTAAGTATATAAAGAAAGAAAAAAGAAAAGAAAAGAAAGGATAGAAAAAGTAACTAAAGAAAAAGAAAGAGGAAAAAAGACAACTGAAAGAGAAAAAGAACAAAAAATAATAATAAAAAATAAAAAATAAAATAAAATAAATTAATTAATTAAAAATAATAATAATAAAATGTATATGAGTCAGCTCGTAAGCAACTACAGCTCTACTTCAGTCTGGTCTCACCTGCTGCTGTTAAGTATCTACTTCCCAAAATTATAATCCATAGAGCAAAATGCAAAGTCAAAAAATTATAATATTTTCAGTTGTATTTATTATCCGAAAAATTCTTGGTTATGATTTGAATCCCGAATCACAAATAAACGGTGTTTTCCATCATAAATCGAATCCAATTATCGGTTACAGATGATCAAAATGATCTGCAGATCCTAATTCGAATATAAATGCAGTGGCCACTTTCCTGGAAAAACTGGAAATCAGGGAAAAGTCAGGGAATTTTTTCAGCCAGGAAAAAGTCATGAAAAGGTCAGAGAATTCTCAAAAAATAAATTCCTAATAAAATTGCGTGGTTTAGAAGTATCATGGTTCTGTTTTCTTTGCAACTTGAATCATGTACAAATAGTTATCTATAACTTCCTGATGGATGGTACTTATGTTTATTTCTACATAAGATTTTTGTTCTATTGGTTGAAAATTACGATTCTAGAAATTGAAAAAAATTGCGTGAAAATACTCATTTATGAACTTCCAACCAGTAAGCTTACTCGTTGAGAAAAAATTGGGAAATGGATCTGGAAAAATCAGGGGAAAGTCAGGGAAACTCATAATTAAAAAAGAGTGACCACCCTGCAAAAAAAAGAAGAAGATTTTCGTTTCAGGGGGAAAATGTCAGCGAATTGACAATTATCTTATTTTACCGACAAATGGTACATTACCGACTAGAGCTCGAATTTGTTGAAAAATGCCGACTCCGAAGGTTCGTGGAGGGATTTTACTCCCCTAGCTCCTCTCTTGTGGCCAAATATCATATAGCTGCTTATTACTGAACTGTGTAAAGCGGTTGAAACAGATTTTTCACTGCTGTGGGTAATTATATATGATGCAATTCTCTTATTTCCAACTTGTTCGTTTTTGGTCGTAGATGATGAGTCTTACACTTTAGAAGCAGTTTTATTAGAAAACGTTGCCGTGGACAGTGTTACGAAAAATTATTACATGCTGTCTTCCCCAACAACTAGCCATGGGTCGCCATTTGTCCGGGTGTGTCCAGCTGGTCAGTTCAGGTGCATCCGCTTCAATATTAGGCTGCAGAGAAAGCCAATCGCTATCGCCTTGTCCTCAGAGCACGGGTAAGCGGTTTGTTGTGCTGTGTATTCGAATTTAATCAGACCAGTAGCAAGATGTAGAACGAAAATACGTAACTTAAAAAAGGGTTCTCAAGAAGTTTGTTGCCTAAGACTGTTACCTTCAATCAGCCACACTGGTGTTATGTAATTGAAGTCCCGGAATATCTTACCTCCTAGCCGCTCGAGAGATGATCAAAATTGAATAACATTCGATTGTTTGTCTAGATTGTTATTTTGGATCGAGAAAAAACTCAGTAACAATTCCGTAATAGTGAAATCTCAGATGGATGGATCTTCTGCAGAGATAATCCAAGGAAATTTGATTTCTCCAAGGTACCTGACTGTCGACCAGCGAGTGGCAAGACTTTATTGGATAGACAGCGATGTTATATATCACATTAAGTTTGATGGAACTGATAAGGTGAGTTGGAGAAGTTGTGTAAAGGACTATCAACGCTAGCTTTCTATTTGCGTGGCTATGGTGTTTGGAAAGGTGGGATTAACACATAACTTTCATGAATTAGAGGGATTTACCGAAAATTTAACAAATGTCAGCTTCTTATTTTGCATTCCTCAACTATGAGAAAGAATTTTTACTCTGTACTTGAGTACTCAGCCTCTGGCTACTTCGTGACCCAATCTGTAGTATCATAAATGTACTACAGTTTCTACACAAAAACAGCCATCCTGAACAGGGGTGAAACTTGATTTAGTATTTACCAAATTTGGTGCCTACATTTTGTACAAATCTACGACGCAACGTAACCGCATCAGGTCATCGGCATCAATTTTTTTCCGTTTCAAAATTGATTTTGAAAAAATGTCGAAGAATTTTTTGAGAGGGCTATTAGCTCCTTAGCCCCCTTGGTTGCGCCCTTGCTAATAAGTATGTTAATTTGAAATGGTATAATTATTTTGTTTATAAATTTATTTTTTGATACTAATGTATTTAAATTATGTAAATCAATTTTTGAAGTTCTGACAAAAATTCAAGAAAAATGAAGGGTAAAAAATCAAAACTCACATTTGTCATTTTACTTCAAGGGCGCAAATAGGCAAAATACTGTACCCGGGTGCAGGAATATCTTTGCTGCGTCTGTGAACGTGGAGTATGTTATACATATCGCACATTCACAGGGACAGCAAAGAGATTCCTGCACCCGTGTATAATCTTTTGCCTATTTGCGCCCTTGAAGTAAAATGGCAAATGTGAGTTTTGATTCTTTACCCTTCAAATGAAAATCCGAAAAACATAAAAAATTAAAATTTTTGAACCTAATTTGATATACTGAGCATTTGATCGACTCATATACGAGAATTCAGTAAGACTCGTGAAATATTGTAATTATCTAACAAGAACGAGCAAACAGTTATGACAAATATTTTGGAAAAAATTTCCCAAGTTGCAATGACAAGGTGTCTACAGGTTTGGAAAATTTGGAAAGTTTGGAAAAAGTCAGGAATTTGAAAAGTAGGTCAGGAAGTTTGGAAATAGTCAGGAAATTGAACAATATTTTTAAGAAGTTTGGAATTTTTCATCTCCTTGGTAAAGTTTTACAGAATGAAATACTTGAAGAAATATAATTCATAACTTAGTTCATCGCTTTGTTTGTTTTTATGTATACCTGTGAACACCTTCCTAATGCTTTCACCCAAAAATCAACTTAAAATTTCAGTTCATTTTAACCATAGCGTCTAGTAGTCTAAACATAAATATATACTGTCTATACTGTAAAGGTAGGAAGAGAAAGAAAAAGTTTGGAAAAAGTCAGG
This sequence comes from Acanthococcus lagerstroemiae, assembly GCA_031841125.1. NCBI lineage: Eukaryota > Metazoa > Arthropoda > Insecta > Hemiptera > Eriococcidae > Acanthococcus > Acanthococcus lagerstroemiae. Next base: position 55,386,687 of record CM063112.1, on the reverse strand, counting down.
AATTTATATTTTTCCATTCTTGTAGACACCTTGAATGAGATGAAAACGTGAATGCATTTCTTTGGCAAACTTTATATTTTTATAATGCGATTGGCTTATAAGGGGGACCGCACAAAGCCCGATGTAGAAAATAATATATGTAGTATTCAGAAATCAGCTAATCGAAGAAACCCATATTCTGAAAAATTTTTGTCGGTGTGAGTCCTTCGTTGCTTCATTCATTGAAGAATTTCAATCCGTTCACTTTCGTTACTTATTGAACGTCGTTCCATTCACATTCACTGGAAACAAATGAACGGAACCAGAGTGAGATGTGTTTCCTTCACAAACGCCGCCCAATCATGAAAATAATGCATATCTTGAGATTCTCGGGGTGTGGTGGAACGAACCTTCTTCTCGTCTTCCCAACATAAATTTTCGTCATACGTTACTTCTGGAATTAAGGAGAGGAGCGAAATGTACATTGGCGCCGAAGGATTCCTTTATCGGTTTTTAGTCATTATTCACCATAGATTACACTGCTATGAGAAAAGTCAAGTTCGGCTACTTCAAGAAAAATTTCGGTCTCAAATCAGGTTCGCATTAAAAATTTGTTAATTTGTTAAACTGTTTTATCAGTGACCAGAGAACTTGCTATTATAAACCTTATGCAATATTTCTCAAATATTTTGAGAATTTAATTCTGGATTTGGCGTTCCAGTCGGGGGTCTGATGAAGAATTTGATAACATTTTCCAATTGAGTGAAATCGTCGACCTCGATTTTATATTTAAGTTAAATTTGACCATTTCGAAATTCGGCTCCCAAATCTGAGTCGGATGAGTAGTACATAATATGAAGAAATGTTCGAAATTAGCAACCTGAGAAATTTCGACATCGATATTTTGCACAATACCACGATTATATTCTTCAAGAATTCAAATTTTCATATTTCGAAGTGGTGCTAAGTCTCTGAGAAATCAACTTTAGTGTGCTCTACAACTAAAACTGGAAACTTTTCGAACACGATTTCTATCTAGGTTGCCCTTTGGTACGCTATTTTCGAAATATTCTTATTGTCTGCATTAACGATTCAAATTCCTGTACTATACAGTGGCGTACAATATTTCACTATTCCTGGAAAATCCTTATCCCTGGACTAGACCACTTTAGGGGATTCAAGGCAGCTGTAATACGTCTGTCATTAATTTTGTTTATTTTAATTTAAAATTTAATTTGTTTGACTTCACGAAGGTGAAAGTTAGATCCGCACCCTTCACATACTCATCGTTTGCAGTATTCAACGACTATATCTATTTCTTGAACTCGAGTCAGAAGACGATTTTCCAGTGCCACAGGAATAACTGTCTCCATCCTGCTAAGTACCGACAGATTTCGGGAGAGAATCCTGATCTTTTGCTGGGAGTGTATAGCGTTCAATCAAATGTTGAACAAGTATGTAAATATCATTTTGGATGGTATATTTTTTGCATTAAGTATACATATTTGGTAATTTTCTTTAAAATATTTTTATTGATAAGTTGGTATAAAATCGCCCCAGGTGTGACATTTTGAGTAAGCCGGAAAAAATGATTTATTTACTTTTGTAAATTAGAAACCAGTTGGTGTTACTCTATACAATGACTTGTTATCGCGCTATTCTCTTCTTCAGATACAAAATCCATGCAGTAGTGGCATGTGTAACGAACTTTGTCTGCGGTCATCAAGTACAAAATATACTTGCGCTTGTTATGAAATGGCTGGCATGAAAATAAGACACCTAAGTGCTAATGGAATTTACTGTGAAGAAAACACCCTACTGGCAACCTATGGAAACGATATGTTCGTTATGAGGCTTGCAGAACAGAGTTCTCTGGAAATAGTGTCTAAAACCTCGCTGAAACTCGGGTCTATTTCAGCAATCACGTACGACAACATACGTGGTAAGTGTATTCTAGGTAACTGGGTACTGAAGGCAATCCTTTTCCCTTAATGAATGTAGCATAACGATTGTGAATAACGCTTGACATGGTTTAGGGAATGTGATATTAGCTGAAGCTCACACAGGGAACATTTACTTGATGAATCCGAAAGACCAGGTTTTGAAGCTAATCACGTCAGACGGTGGGGGCACAATTCAGTCGCTGGAATTTGATGAGTTTGGAAACAATGTGTATTGGATCAGTCCAACGGAGCACGCTGTGAAAGTCACTAGTCTTACCACTAACAGGACAATGATTTTATACAAAGGAAACGAGACCCATACTCCGGATAGACTCACATTAGCTCCTAATAAAGGGTAGGTAAATCTTGTTACCTAATTACTTATCCAGTAGTCGGAAAATGCCTAATTTGAAGCAACGGTTTTTAGAGACAGAATTGACTTGTGGGATTTGTCGACTCTTTTCACTTTGATATCACCTGTGGTCTGTTGAGTGAAAAATAGAGAGTTTCGTTAGCTCCTAATAAATGTTAGGTAAAGTGTAAATCGTTCTCAGAGATGAAAAGATTAGCACAGGAAAGAGAAAAACGGAGAGACACAACCTACTGGTCCAGGGAATAAGGAATACAACCACAAATTTTGTCTCCTAAATACTTACCAGAAAGTAGAAATTCATCACTTGAGACAACGGTTTTTAAACACAAAATTGTCTGGTGTGAGATTTTAAGCCAGTGACGACGTTACAGATGGCTAAATTATGCTCCCCCTCTCTATGTGTGCCACCTTGGCATGGTGAGGATGCATAACGAAAAACTAAAGGCATATATAGGAGAAGGAGAACTCCGACAGATAAAAGCTATTAGTATTCTTTCCTGGAGATGCATCTCCATCACCAGAATTGTGATGGTAGCTCAAAAAGTAAATAATGATTCCGGACGTAAGAAGTGTCCCATTCGGATGTTCGGGCGGAGACTACCTAGTGAAAAACTATCAAAATTGGGAATAGGGACATAGAATGAAGGACAGTGAATATTGTAGTTGAATTAGAAAACCTAAAGAAAAAGATGGAAAGATTAAAATTAGATATAATTGGAATTAGTGAAGTGAGATGGCTAGAAGAAAATGATTTTTAGATTGAGTGGAATATAGAATAAATAATGAAGTAGTGAAAAGAGGGCAAGAGCAGGCGTAGGTATTATTATGAATAAAACTGCTAGGAATAGAGTGCAAAACGTAAAGGCGAGAATTCCAGCAAAACCAGTATCTTTAGTGATAGTCCAAAGTTATATGTCTGGGGAAAGTTGTAGTGAAGAAGAAGTAGAAAGAGTTGATGAAGAAATTGATGAAGTATTAAACAAGGTAAGAGGAAAATAAAATATAATTATAATGGGAGATTGGAACGGCAGAACAGGCTGAAGAAGAGAACGAGGGGTTTCCGGAGAGCATGGTTTAGGAGAACGAAGTAAAAGAAGAGCGATGCTCATAGAATTTTGTGGGGAACGTAAGTTAGTTATTGGAAATACTATTTTTAAAAATCATGAGAGAAAAACACACACTATTCGGAAAAGTCCAGGAGATAAAAGAAGGTAACAAATAGATTACCGCCAACTGGGCTAATAGGGGAGAGTTGCCAATACTGGACCGGCACCAAAGTTGGACCACCATTGTTTCTCGAGTTTGCCGCTAGTTAGCGCGTCGATCCCAATGACATGGTATGAGTGTAGCGGCTTAGTTCATAGAGAGAAATCGCAGCGATAATGAGTTCGTGTTATTGTTCGGCAGTTCTTTTAAAAAACGTGAATTTTTCGCCAATTTTGGCTAAATTTCCGTACGATGACTAATCAAAGCAAAGTAATTAAACAAAATAATGTTCTACATCAGTAAACTAAGCATAATTGAAGCTTTTATTTTGCCGAATGAGATTTGCTGTAAGGTTCGAATGTTGCTCTAGGCGGCCATGATAGTACGAAACATGGGCAGTTGCTTAAATTGGACTGAATTTTGTTTCCTATATTGAACCACCAGAAAATCTTATTTTGGAACTGTTTTCCGCATTCACGTACTGTATATGTAATGGTTGAGCAAAGTAAAAGTTACTTAGCGAGAGGGATTTGCATTTGAGATAAACCCTATGCAGAAATGAAGTGGCTCTTAAGTTGGTCTGGTTCAACTTTGGATGCATTTGTTTGTGTAGGACTTCGACGTCCAAATTAAGAAACTAGGTGGTGCAACTTAAGAGACCATATCCAACTTAGGCATCGGTTTCCTAAATGGGACTACTTACAGATTTTGGTCTTCAAACTTATCTCCCGGGTCACCTAATTCTCATCTGGCCTCCAAATTTTGAAGAAATGTAGCTAAAGAATTACTTATCATGATGACATATTCAAATTTGAATTCTATTCAAATGCAGCCGAGAATGGCAAATTCAAAGTGAAAATGGTCTAATTTAGGCAACTCTCCCCTATCGGACACCGGTGGTATCGGCCACTCATAACGATACTACGCGTTCTTACAATAAGTCATGAGTGGTTGATATAGGCGATAAAACCTGCAATAGAGAGTGCTACAAAGTCACCTGCGTGGGTGAAACTGAAAGGGTGATCACGGATAATTTTGAATGGAAATACTGCTATCCTTAGGAAGACAAAAAACGGTCCAAAATTATTCCATCCACTTGCGTTGACTGTAATTCTATTGTTTGGTAACAATACAAGAAAATGTAGGACGAGATTTTTGTTAAAATCAATTTCTAATTGATTTAAATACGTTTAAAGTTTGCTGTAATCTGATAGAAAATTGCACATGATCACTTTTTCAGTACGCAGGGCTACCAACTTTGGGAATTCCAAGTTTTAGTGCCTATTACCACCGGTGTCTGATATTACCTCCGTTGATTTTACGGAGAATGATACTAGCGCTTCTACAACAAGTCATGAGTGGCCGATATTATCACCGATGTCTAATATTACCCCAGTTGACGGTATATTATGACGAGAAGAAGATATAAAAATCAAATATTGGATTGTAAGACGTACCCAGAAGCGGATGTAAATAGTAGTAATGAAAATAGGTTTAAACTTAAAAAGATGAACTAGAAGAAAGTCAAAACAAAATGGAATTTGGAGTTATTGAAAGAAGTAAAGAAAAGAAAAGAATATCAAAATGAAATAACATTACACGAAGGAAATGATAAAGGGAAGTAGGTAGCACTAAGAAAGCAATAAATCTGGCAGCAGGAAAGAAAGTAGAAGCTTAAATAATTTTACGAGAAAAAAACCGTGGGTGAAAAGTGACATACTAGAGATCATGGAAGAAAGAAGAAAGTATAAAAAAGCCAATAATATAGAGAGAGTAAGGACAAATATAAGGCTTTAAGAAATCGAAGAGGGAATGTATGAAGGCCAAAGAAAAATGGATTAATCAAAATCGGGAGGAAATTGTAGAACAAAAATGAAAGCAGGGAAATCGATTAGGCGTATAACAAAGTTAACAGAAATTTGGGAGCAAGAGAAAAGAGAAATAATTTAACGGGTGAAAAAGGAAAATGATTAGACTCTGAGAAAGACAAAATGAGAAGATGGGTGGGATATGTCGAAAAACAACTGTATAAGAATGGAGTAGGTATAAGTAAATCAGGGTGTCTACTGGTCCCGGAAGCCCCAGAAACCCAGGAAAAGTTCACGAGGCTAAAAGTAGGTCCCGAAAACCCGGAAAAGTCCTGGAACTATTGCCAAAGGTCCCGGAATTTTTTACAAATATTGGACACAATTTTCCCCTCAAAGCTTGGACTGTTTTCCCGATACATGGCGATTGCTTTGTGCATAGTCCAGATCGATAACTATTACCCTTCAAATACACGCACGCACTATACAGTAAAAGAATACAAGTAACACTGTTGTGTATATTGAGCAAAACATGGTATTTTTTTGCACTCAAATTTTCCCCGGAAGTGGCATACGAAATCCCGGCAAATTCCCGAAATTTCAACCTGTAAATGTATGGGAAGAGAAGATAATGGTGGAGGATGAAAAAAGAGTAGATCCTATTTTGATGATGTCGGAATTTGATAACGCTCTGAAAGAAATGAAAGCAGCTTAAGCAGAAAGAGTTGATGAAATTGCTGGTGAGTTATTGAAGAATATAAGACAAGTAGTTTTAAAAAATTTATATAAATTAGTCAGCAGAATGTATGAGGAAGGAGAAATTCAAATAGATTTCCAGAAAATTAGGTTGAGCACTAAAAAAGCAGAGGAGCAAGTAAATGCAGGAGTGTCGTGAGGTTTAGGTGAAGAAGATTCTTCGTATTCGTTTTCGGGGGGCCTTTTTTCTACCCCCCCCCCCCCCCCCCGTTAGATGAGGAAATAGGAAATGTTTGTAGTAAATTTTTATTATTCATAACACAGAAAGGAATTACTTAAACAACGTTAAGTGACGAAACAACCCCTTCATGTACTACATTATGCTATTATTTAGTGTTGTACTTCAGTGCATGAATCAACAAAGAAAAATAAAAAAATTATTGGCCACCAAAACTGAAACATCAAAGTTGGAGTTTTTCTATTTCTTATCATTTAGAATTTTTATGACACTCGTGGTTAATTTATTTTACGAGAATACGGAAAATTAAATATAATTAGTTTTAAAATGCCGAGAAACGTTTTATTTAAATTTCGTTATAAAAAATTGCTTTGCAAACAAACTATCAGAAGTGACAAGTAGAATGAACAATGTTAAAAGAAGGAATACCACGTTGCGTCTGGCAAAGAAAAAATATACTGCGATTTCAAATGAGGGGGTCAACCAACAGAATTTGATGGGGGGCTTCTTCATTGGACCAAGGGGATCATGACACCCCTGAAATGTGAAGATTATCATACTATAATTTTACCATCGCATGCATGAAATATTCTTGCTAGGATAATAAATAGGAGACTACAAAGTAAAATATAAGAAAGAGTGGGAGAAGATCAGTTTGGATTCAGAAAAAATAGAGAACCTAGGGAGGCAATTTTATATTTGAGACTTTTATTAGGAGGAAAAAACTGAAAGAAGATATCTACATACACATATTACGTAGCATTTGTAGGTTTAGAAAAGCTTTTGATAATGTTGAAGGGTCAAAATGTTTCAAATATTGAAGGAGATAGGAATTAAGTGCATAATATAAAGAAAGAAAAGTAATATTGAATTTATATAAGTATCAGAGAACTAAAATACGAATAGAGGATGAAGGGCGAGAGAAGCGAAAATTCAAAACGGAATGAGACAAGGTAACTGATTATCACCAGTACATTCAACCTACGTACATATTTATAGAAAACATAATTGAAGAAATGAATTAAAGGAAATCAGATGTGATATGACAATGGGAGACGGCTAGAATGATAAGGTTTACAAATGGCATTGCAACAGTGGAAAAAAGTAAAGAACTAAAGAAAGCATTGAGGAAGTTGGATGAAAAATTGGTAGTAAAATACAAAATAAAGATGAATAAAAACAAAAGTAACGGTAGTCAGTAGATAGAAACGATGAAATCCTATAAATATGGAAATAGGAAGTGAAAAAATAAAGAAGGTCAAGAAATTTAAATACATAGGTTGTCTGATAACGCAAGATGGAAGAAGTACAGAAATAAGAGTAGAATGGAACAAGCCACGAGACATTTGTTTTCAAAAAGGAGACATATTTAGGGTAAATATAGAAATTTGTTGCGTGGATATGAGGAATGAGGGTCTATTTCTCTACTCGTAGGACCCACTTATTATCTTGGGCTTCTTAGTAGTGTGGCGTAGCAGTAAGCACTCGGCTTCATAACCTGAAGGCACCGGGTTCGATTCCTAACGCCAGCATCGTTATCAGTAATGCAAGAAAGAACTCGTCACACATTCTAACACCGCATTCTGATAACGTACACATAGTCACAACCACTTACAGCAGAGGCTTCCGAGAAGTGTGTAATCGGTCGCCAGTATCTGAAAGCTGTAAATGGGTAAGGCGCTACCTGCCGGTGCTCGCTGAGCTCACCGTCATAAATCACGGGGCTAGTGATACGGGTATTCGACAGGAAGATAGCGCAGTTGACCTAGACCGATTCCCGGCAAGAAGAGCGCTAAGACAGCCCTAAAAGGCTCCCCGATGTCCCTGAGGTAATGCTCGAAGGTGCGGTTCCAGGGCTCGGGTGAGAGCAAATGAAAAGAGACCTTACCAAGTCACATGTACTTCAATTCATTGGGGAGTAAAAACAATGTAGCAATTCTATGGTGTTAAAATCATTCGAAATTTGGGAGAGAAAAAAAGATCTTTTACTCTTGAAACAGTGTTGTAATTTTTGGATCTATTGATTTATATTATTTGAACTCTGGATATTATAAAACTGGTTGGGTAGTTTTAATTTGAGGCATTTTATAGATTTTCTTGGTGAATTTCGTCAATATTGAGAAATAAAAATTCATCAAATCCAAAAAAAAATTTTTTTTTAATGATACATTGAATTCAGTGTGTCTGGGAGTACAATGGGGTCTAGGTAAGTTCACTGCGGAAAATTCATCGCAGAGATTTCACCGCATGGAAAATTAATCGCCCGAAAAATACACCGCTGTTGAAGAAGTTGCATTGAGGTATTTTCCAGGTAGTAATTTCGCTGTAAACAGTCTGCTGCGAGGGTTTATGGGAAGAATGAGTAGATAAACATTTGTTGCTACTTGTTAAAACATGTTGAAAATAGTTCACCCCCTTCGAGGATACTTGGATAGGTAGACCTGGCCTTCGAGAAAATCGTCGACGACCTATTTTTCCGATTCTTTTGTGGAATTGCTATCAAGTTGTTCGAGATGGTCTCCATAAAACAAATAACACGATTGAGGCGTGGCACAGGGGACTTGAAAGGCTTGCAACAGCGCACCACGCAAACTTGTTCAAAACAATTAATAATTTCAAACGAGAACAGGCAATCAACGAGGTAAAGATAGCCCAGTCTGTGGCTGGTGGATTACCACTCAGGATGAAGAAACGGTATCGTGATACGGCTGAAAGATCATTGAAAGTAGTCAACAACTTTACTGAGGAAGAAACAGTTTTTATATTTGTACATTTTTAAACAAATTTCAAAAAAAAATTCTGTACATTTTTCTCCAGTTTTTAAAATGAATAATTTATCGTCTGGGAGTATAATGTGTTGTGTCGATCTTCAATAGCAGTCTGTAGTTCGTGAGTATTCGCTCAATCAAGCTCTGTAACCCGAGAAGGAACTCTAGGTTTTGGGCTTTCGAACTATAGATCGTTAGTGCAGTGTGGTGTAGTGTAGGGTTGTGAGTGTGTACATTTAGGTTAGCATAGGGAGCGCTAGTGGCTCCCGATAACACCCCCTCCCACACTCACTTCGATATAAAGCTGAAAAGTTAGAGAAAGCCCTATAAATTTTTAATTTTAATTTCCTATCTTAACCCTATCAGACAAGACGGAAGAGAGAGGGAGAGAGCAGTGAGTTTTCGTCGTACTAAGACGCTACTAGCTTACCGCATGGAAGAGGTGCTCAGCCAGGGTTCATACTAAGACGACCATATCTAGCGAGCGAGGAACACATGGGAAATTATAAATCCTTAACTTTCCCTACTGCAGTTGCATTGAGACATTCAATATCGTTAATACATTATGCATATAATCATCTGTGGAGTATCTTGAAAATATTGATAATATTTATATACTTTGGAGTCCCTCACATATTTTAGGATAATATGAGAACCATATCATTATATATCGCTATTGGTAATAAGTAGTACATTCTCTTGTTTGTATATCTTCAATATAATTCGGTAATATCGAGAAAAACGTATTAGAAGAGATGAACAAAGACAAAAATTCCATAGCTTAAAAACTAAATTTTTCGTAACCACAATTCGGTAACTAGAAGAGTCAATATCATTGAACGTTACAAGATCTATATTGTACTCTGCAGTCTTTCATACCTTAAATCTAAACGTTAGCACTAGATAGAAAAATAGGAAAGTAGCACCATTTAGAAAAATTGTACCAATCACAGGGTGATCACAATAAATTCAGTATTTGAAATCATCAATAATAGTAATGGTAATAGTAACTATAAGGAGATCTGATAAATGAAAGGTTTCGATAAGTGAAAGTAAAATGTAATATAATATAATATAATATATCGTCCTCTTGGTATCCTCATGGATTATGCTTATGATGGATATTGGTACCATGAATCTCCCTAAAATAAAGAAAATTCGTTAATTTCATTAAGCTTAGTCGATATCGTTAGTTTTAGTATTCGCTATCTTTATCATACATGAGATTTCTTTTCAACTGCAAAAACACTAGTATTGTTACAGTTTTCGTAAGAATATCTGCAAGTTGTTCAAGAGTACCAATCAATTTTAGACTTAGTACTTTAGTTTCGATATATTCTTGCACTTCAAAATAAATTGTCTCTACATGTTTTAACCGGCTGGCGGACACTTTAGAGATACATCTTTCATAAGTAGCCTTATTGTCCTCATAACCGTAGATGGGTAGTTCAGAAACACCCAATAGATCTTCTTGGAGTCTGACAACAAATAGTGCATCACGCATACCTTCTGTCAGAGCTCTCATCTCAGCTTCTGAAGAACTTTCCGATATAGTCGATTGTAGTTTCGATACCCAAACGATAATTGAGTCATGATATTTAATTAAATATCCTGATGTAGACTTACGGCTTTTATCACCGCCAAAATCAGCATCAGCGTACAACTCAATTTTTGACTTGGTTGATAAGTTTTTACGATATATAAGTCCTACATTTTTATTCGCATTCAAGTATGACAGCAGGTGTCCAATTGCTTTGTGGTGTACTGGCTGAGGATCTACTTGAGCCCTAGCCAAAAATGCAACACTATGTGCTATATCAAGGCGTGTAGTATTCGATAAATATAATAAAGACCCGATAACCTTTCTATAGGGGTAAATATGAATCTTTTCACTAGGATGCACCTTCCACTCATTTGGTAGTACCATCGGATAGGTTGGTCTGAAACTATCATCAAATGGAAATTCTTTGAGGATAGAATTTATTGAATCAGCCTGATGTAAGAATACAGATGATTCTGTTATTTTCTCAAATTCGATTCCTATAAATTTTTTCGGAAAACCCATCTTTTTCAACTGGAATTGTGACTCTAGGAGCCCAACAGTTTCATCGATAGCCTTATCTGAATTGCTCGAAATTAAAACATCATCTACATATACTACAATTAAGAGTGTTATTGTGTTTGAAACATTCTTTACAAAAACGCACTCCTCTCTGGGAGATCTCTTAAAATTATTCTCTAACAGAAATTTCGTTATCGTTTTATTCCAACATATTGGAGCGATGGCTAAACCATAGAGTGGACGATTAAGATGACCCACTTCTGTTTGGTTGTTGCCAACAAAACCTTTCGGTATTCTTATGAATTTCTTTCTATCTATAGTGCCATTTAAAAAGGCAGCATCTATATCGATCTGTTTAAGACCCCAACCTTTTCGTATAGCATGAGCTATGAACCACTTAACAGTAAGACTGTTAGGAGTGGGAGATCGTTTTTCACTTTTCGAGTATTTTTCTTTATCCAAATTCCCTAATGCTACAATTCTCGCCTTTTTCTTACCACTATCTTTTATTACGAACATCCATTTGACTGGAGTCGCTTTTGTTAGATGAGTCTTAGGTACATTTGTAAAGACATTTAATCTTGTCCACGCATCAATCTCATTCTGGATTGCTTCACGCCACTCAGGGTCCTTCATCGCTTCTTCATATGAGACAGGTACCTCTGTTTCAGTAAACATATCTTTAGTGTACTTTCCAAAATTATCATAATCTATCTTTTCTCTATTGTTAGGAGTCCATTCGTTAATTGTAGTGCCTAATGCACTTTTATCAATATCAGTAAAATTCATTGTCGTTAGATTTGACCTAATTAAATTTTTATAATTAATTCGTTTACCTCTCGTCCTCATTTTTGATCTCATTGTTTTTAATGGCGACTGTTTTGGGTCTTCTGTCTTTTTCTTTTTGGTTCGTTGAACCTTGTCTGCACTCCTTCCAGTTTGGGGAAGTTCATGGGACAAACCCCCTCCTTTTTCGGCAGGTATTGACTCTATAATATCGTTAACTTTTTCGGTAAATGTTTCTCTACCTGGAAAGTGAAAATCACTCAACTCAGGTTTCTGAGGGAAGTCATCTCTATACGAGATTTCTTCATCTATTTTTACAATACATTGTTCGGTTGTTTTCTGTGAGATAGGATCGAACGTTTTATACCCTGTTTTTGTATAGCCTACTAGGTATTGAATGTCGCTACGGGGTTCTAATTTACGACCACGTGCCACATTGTTACGATAAACATATACTCTGGATCCAATAATCTTAGTATAATCTAACCTTGGAGGTTTTGAAAAATATTTTTCATAAGGTGTCAGATAATCAACACTCGAGTGAACAGTTCGATTATATATCCACGTAGCAGTGTCAATCAACTGTCCCCACATACACGCAGGAAAACCTGATTCAAATAATAACGCCCTTAATCTATCCTCCAACGTTCGAATCATACGCTCTGAGGTTCCGTTGTGCTCATGCACAGTCGTTTCCGCATATTCAGGTTCTGCCCCGTACTTCTTTAATATTTCTCGATAACTATCAGCCTCAAATTCGCCACCTTTGTCTGATCTCACTTTCTGAAACTGACCAGGTCCTGGAAATTGGGCCTGTATTACCCTCAATGCTTCATCTATCATTGTGGATGTTTCTTCTTTAGTTTTCATTACAAAAGTCTGTAGATATCTCGAGTAGTCATCGAATACTATTAGAACATACCTATTTCTTGTATGAAGAGTCTCAGGTGTTATTGGTCCGATTAAATCTACATGAAGAATTTGACCAACTCTTGTTGCTCTTTCTCTTGTCTCGTCAAACTTCTTTCTCACAAATTTCGATAGTGCGCAAATTTCACAACAGTGATCTCTATTTTCGCTTAATACTTTGTTCATACCTACAGTTACCTTCGAATTTTTATATACAAAAGGTGCCGAGGCATGAGCTAGCCGCCGTTGCCAAAGTTTGGTTTCTTTTAATCGTTAAGCCAACTTTTTCGGAGAAATTCGCTTTCTCTTACATTGTGACTTTTCTTTAGTTGTCCTGTTATTGTTATCTTCATCGCTAGAGTCGGTAGAATCAATATCGTTCCTATTTTCTGCCTCTAGCTCGTTAAAATTAATCATTATTGGTAGGTGTTGTACAGATAGTTTTGTATTTACTCTTATATTTAAATTAATATTATCATCATTAGTTATATTATCGTTAATATTATTACCTGAAAATGTTTTTCCATGCAAGGTATACAACCCATTCCGTGTTTCAAGAGTCGCCAGCTTTGAATTTACTTTTCTACCAAAAATCGAACCAGATTTAGTATTGAGGGTTATTGATGTCTTAAACTGAATATTGAACTCATATGCAGGTATCACTTTCACCTCCGAATTTGGTGAATAATACACTTTGTTCAATATTACTATAGTTTCGCTTTTCTTAAATTTCAATAGTATTGGTAAACGTCCTATACCAAAAGCATTAGTTTTGCATTCTTTATTATTAGAATTGAATTTGATTACTTTTGGAGTTTCAAATTCTTTATATTCTATAAGCGATTCTTTATCATTTGTAATATGAGCATTCGATGGAGAGTCAATTGTAAAAATCGTATCTCTAGTTAAGCTATTTCGAAATATTAAAGACTTACTCGAGTCAGTGGTGAAGAATGGGCATTCTTTACCTACATGTCCGAAACTATAGCATTGGTAACATTGTTTACCAGGGTTCTTGCAGTTGGACACATGGTGTAGATATTGCCCACAATTCAAACATTGATTCTTCCTTCTCTCTTCAGGTGTCCAATTTTTGATGGTTTTTCATTATGCTCACCATAATTTGGCCGCTCTCCAGGTATGACGAGGATTCCATTCATGTAATATCTACCGTCAGGGGCAGATGATCGTCTGTGAGCTATTTTCTTTGATTGATCTTTTGAACCCGGTTGACGTTGTTGACCATCATCATTTGAACGAAACTTCTTCTTCAGATGTTGACCAGACTGGTTCATAACCGGAGTTTTATCTTCATTTTCCTTCCTGAAACCCTGACTATTCAAGCCAACCTTATTCTTTTCAAATTTACGTTTATCTTTAGGCAGATTTCCGCTTGATCGAGATTTATCATCAGTACCTGTAATTTTCGTTACCAAATTAAGTATTTCATTATTATCACTACTGTTATCGTTACTTTCATTACTCAGTATTTCAATATCGTTACTATCATTATTGATTATTGTAACATTTTGATCCCTAAATAATTCATCAGGATTAAATATTACAGATTTCGGATCGTAATATTCATCAAATGATGTAACAACTTCACCAGAAAAATCGTTCAGTTGTTCTAAATCTAAGTTATCGATACTACTTTTTATCCTCTCATTATTATCATTATCATCGCTATCATCTTTCGTTACCCTAACAGTATTATTAATTATACCAGATTCTTTTACTGACTTACTGTTGGGTTTCACAGGTAGGTTAAGCCCAATGAATTGTTGAATGCAAAACTCGATAGTTTTGTTTTCCTTTGCTGCTGTAGCCATTTGTGTATAGTAAGTTTGCAATGGGTGCCCCAACTCATCTATACCTTCCATTTGTGCTAAGAAGATGGTTCGCTGCATCCCTTTGGATATTGGCATATCAGCAACCTTGGCAGCTGTCACTATCGCCATAAAATCATTCACATACCTCTGTTGCTGCCAGCCTAGCTTAAATTTCAAATTTAGAATTTGATTCCAAAGAGCTAAATTATCGTGCGTTTCGTTCTCACCATAGTTTTGAGAAATCTTTGTGAAAGATTCATGTGGGTTGATAGAATCCAGCATACTGGCTTCTATATTTTTACTCACCGCCGCATTTAAATACGTTTGTGCTCTAGCAAGCATTTTTGATCGCTTACGATCATCCCACGACGGATCACCTTCAGGATTAACGATACACTCCCACAAACCAAGTCCTTTCAGGTCCAGTTCAACTCGTTTGCGCCACAATTTCCATTGCTTACGATTTCTCAACTTATCATGCTTGGACCAGGGTGGATATGAAAAGCCAGCGTTTTCATGAGCTTGAGTCACATTCGATGCTGCGGACGTCGTTTTTGTTACCAAATCTATCAGCGACACGATCAATAGCAGATGATACGGCAGTAGAAATCATAGAGTTCATAAACTCCTCCGAATAATACCTGGGCCTTCATTCGTTCTCATTATCACCTTGAAACTCTCTAGAAGAAATACTAGAAGAATCATTATCATCACTCTCCCCATCTATAGAGGAGGCTTCAATCTGTAGACCATCCTCTTCTTCACGATCTTTCTCTGCATTTTCGTGTGTCCGTTTACGAGGATTACGTGTAGACTCACTTACATTATAAGAATCACATTGATTCACAGAGTTACGTTGATGAGTTACCTGTGATGATTCCTCCTTATCACCAAGTTGATTTTCCCTGTTTTGGCTATTACCATCTTGAGTTTCGTTAAAATGAGTGGAAGTGAGAATTGGATTCTCCATAATCGATCTCCTTTTTGATTTTGATCTCTTCTTATTTCTGTCACTGATTTTCCACATGGCTTGGCTTTCGTTCAGGACTTTAACACTATTCTCACGTTAGGATTCGATAGAAGAAGAAGATTCACATAATGCTATCTTTATCGATTTAACTTTAAAACCTCATTAAATTTTACTTAATTTCTTTTAAAAATACTTATTAAATCGATTTAATGTTGTGTCGATCTTCAATAGCAGTCTGTAGTTCGTGAGTATTCGCTCAATCAAGCTCTGTAACCCGAGAAGGAACTCTAGGTTTTGGGCTTTCGAACTATAGATCGTTAGTGCAGTGTGGTGTAGTGTAGGGTTGTGAGTGTGTACATTTAGGTTAGCATAGGGAGCGCTAGTGGCTCCCGATAACATAATGCCCTTAGCCCAGAATAATTTAGTTAACCAGCCGTCTGAAAGGATCTGATTGATATTCTTAATCCACTCGCATAGCTGGAGTATTGAAAGTGTGGACTTAGTGAATACTACCACTCACTGAGTTTCTTAACCTCATTCTCTGATATACATAACACATTGTTGATAAGGCGTTATTTTTCTTCTTCTTTTTAAATAATCATTTTATTTAGAAATGAACGTGTATTTCGACGAGAAATTTTCCAATACTTTTTGACACACAGTCGTATGTTTGTTCCTCTGCGCTGGCATAACCACACTACTGAACAAAATGAAATTTTTTGTTTGCACAACGCATTTAAGGAGGTGATTCTTGAGTACATTTCAATGCTGAATACAGTGCCGTCGGTCGTTTTTCTCTATCACGTCTAGTTTTTCTGATCAAAAACTATAAAAAATTCAACTAAATGTGTTCAAAAAGAGGTTTAGGAACTGAATGCGGTCATACTGATTCGTGTTGTTGTGTGTTGAGGTTGTGTGTAGTGGTGTGTATTCCGTCTGTTTGTTTTCTGTTATAGTGGTCTAATAACACTGATAATATCAGTCAGTGGTACCGCTTATTCCACTACAAAAACAAAATGGAAACGAATTTCAATCGTTCAGAACTCCGAATTGTGACGGGATAGAGAAAAATGGGTCGCAGTATCATGTTCAGCATTAAAAAGTACCTCAGAATCACCTTTCGAAATGCGTTGTGCAAGATAGTTGTTCATTAGTGCCATTAATTTTCTGAATTTAAAAAATGATTATTAAATTCGATCAAGGTGAATATCTATTTCTCTCTATATTGACTGCGAGATTGATGACATATTTTGCAGACTCATGATTGTCTCATTCGTGGGAGGAAGCTATATCAAAGTACAAAGTCTTCCAATGGATGGAACGAATCAGGGCGGAAGAATTATATACAATATCAATTCATATCTTGGAAATGTCGGATTACATTACTCGCAAGAACGCGATGCCTTAGTTCTTACGGATGAATTTATAGAAGAAGTAATAATTCTCTCGATTCCACCATTAGGTCAGTATGTTTATGCATTTGTACAGTCAGAGATTGCTACCAATTGATCATCCCACACCCGTATTAATTCATCGCTTTTCGAGTTCAACCCAGCTACTAGCATTGCCAACTCTTTGAAACAGAATCGACACCAAACACGAATCTTTCGTGGAAATGTAAAAGATCCGTCACTTTGTCAACATTATATTCTGGTCAAATTTAAGATAAATTTCGATGCAAACGTTAAGTTACCGAGACAAAATCAGCTTTCGGATAGAATTCTCTGTCCAACTCGATGCAGGCTCTTATCCAAAAATCGATTTCGAAAATGTAACATCTCGATTCTTATAGCGAATTTTATAGCTATCGAATTTGACCACAATATTGTATCGAAATCATTACAAATTGTACATATCGACGTTTGTTTTAAGGAACATTTTTGACTGAGACATCTCCCCTCTGTAACCGTGTGCTATATTGTCAGACGTAAAGCTATCTAAAAAAGACGAGGCCGTTTTGTTGCAAAATCAACTCCACCTGACAGTGTTGCTATGCTTATAATAAAAAATAATAAATTACATTGACAGATGAGGACTCTAAATCAAAGGACATGGATGTTTCGATACGACAAAACATAAATGTATCCGATAGTCTGACATTTGTCCATCGTAAGTTGTTTTGGACGACAAATAATCTAGAAATCTACGGTGCCGATAATAGTCAAGCGCAAAAGGAGAATGTATCTCTAAGTAAGTTATCCAACATTGGACGGTCTTAACGACACCATCTTTTATTGAATTCCTAGATGCTGGTTGTTTCTAGCACAGCTATTTTACACTAAAAATTTGTTTCTCGAATAGATACTCTGAAGAAGGAAGGAAGTAAGCTGAGCATTGCTGGAGTCAATAAAGATCGATGTACGGAATCACCGTGTGTGATAAATAATGGAGGATGCCAACATTTGTGCTTAGCTGCTCGAAATAATTCATTTGTAAGCTAGCCGGTGATAATAACTCGAATAGAATATTTAACAGGAAAGGGTTCAAAACGAATTTCAATTTACGACAGATATTCTGAGTATTATATTTATAAGTCTTAGTGTGCACTCGAAGTTTCAAGTATTATGACTCAGCGATCTCCTTTGTCGTTGAGCAATTGCCTTATTTTATGATGCAGTGCTGGAACCCCCCCCCCAGTCAGTTGGCGAACCAACATTTTTAGAGGAGCAAAGGTAGAAAAAACTCCGTCACAGGTGAACGTATAAAACTGAACCTTAGTTAATTTTTCATGACCAAAAAATGGATTTCTCGAATTGGATGATACAAAAATTTAGGTACTGTTACACAGAGAAAAAAAAGTTCGTGAGGTGTTGGGGATACCGGACAGAAGCTAGGTTTTTTTCGCACTGTGTGAGCTGCAACATCAGTCGGTAGGTGCGTGTACTGAATGTTATCTGAAAGAAAACTGATAACGGTGGTATGGAGACGATGTAGTCCGGTCTCACATATGCGCTCACTCTCTTTCACTCTCTATCTCACTAAATGTGGGTAGAGTGTTATTACGTCTTTTCTGTTGCATGTTTTCGCGTTCGTTTCCCTCTAGTATGTTAACTATACCCATCCCGGACATGCGTAAAAAAGCCTCCCTTCAACAATTTTTTTAACTGGTGGTATTTCCTATAGCTGGCGATCTATCATTTTGTCACCTGGTGCAAATACAATACAAAACTTCTAAATAAGAAACCGTGGAATCCCCCCTCCCCCAAGAAAGTTGAAACAAAAACATCCAATAAGTACAGATAAGTTTTGAAAAATCAAATTTTTAAACAATGTGGATTTTTCCACCTGGCGCATGTGCTTCAATGCAATTGGACATTCGCTGGCCCTGGCCTGTGCTGCATCACATATTGAGCTGATGGGTTTCTAAAAGCATCAGAATATGTCGTACAACAGTGAAGATGGTAGTAATTGTGTCAATCGGTCAGAAACTAACAGAAATATTGCCTATTTCGTATGAGGAAAAAATCATTGGTGATACTGTTGCGTACTTTTGATCCGATGTGATTCTCATTAGTGTTGAAAAACTATCAAAAATTATCACGGACCAGAAGTCGGCATTAAAACTGAAGCCGCTCCGAGCTGACTTTACTTCCGGAGAAAATTTGAATTAGCTTCAGGTTCGCCTCCGGTTTCAACTCTGGCAAAATCCATAATGGCTGCGGGTCTAGTTTCACCAAAGACAGTGACTTTGCACCTGGTCCAGTTGATTTTAAGGTGAGCAGGAAGGGTGAAGGGTCGTGGAGAGAGATCAAGGAAAATGAGAGTGGGCGGAGACAGGTTGCAGAGTTTGAGCCAAAGTCAAAGCCGAAACCTGAAACTGTCTCCGGCTTCAGCAAATAAGGTAAAAGTAGGTAATGTGGTCTCCTTAAGCAAGAATCACTCTTGTTCATTAATTTTCACTGTTAATGAAAAAGTAGCTCACGGAACATAAAATATGATCTATTTCCTATCAGAATTGCTATGTGAAACACCCAAAATGAGATTTCAGGCCCCCTAAATAGACAATTAAAAAAAACCTTCAAAGTGGCCATTTTACCCACACCTGGGGGTAATATGGCCATACTTTTCAAACATTTTTTTTAATGTTTAAAAATATGAAATTATCAATTTTTTTTCTTATGGAATTCCTTTCAGGAAATCTCCCCATTCCCCTGTGGCCGACCCTGGAGAAATGTAGGGGTTTAGTACGACAAAAAACACGTATATCTTAACTTGACCGGGAAACTAGTCACATTTTTCGTGATAACAACTATAGACTTCAAACGAATGGATGAAACGCTCTGAAAATTGAGTATGTGCGGTAATACTGATAAAAGAACAAATCAGTGTGACCACATTGCAGAAATATTACGTAGTTCTTGAGATCCTATGGGGTAGCCACTTTCGCCACAGTGGCCACATTACCTACTTTCACCTTGAGTTTTACCGGATTCCTGCCTCGAATAATTTTTCTCACACACTAGTTCCTTGATAATTACTAATATTCAACGAGTTTGATAGCTATCAATATTCAAGCAGCTATCAAAAACCATAAAAACTACGAGAAACTTGAAAAAAATGCATGAAAAGCTCATCAAAATTGAGAAAATTGAAGAAGCGGACATTTTTCTTTTGCTTGTTATTCTTTCCATGTCAGTTGAAGAATAGGTATCGATATTCCCCACATGATTATCATAGTTAAAGTTATTGACATTGGTCTCAAGATTATCCATAGTTATCAATATTCAACTTTCCCAATGTTCACAACTTGAATACTTATTTCAAGTTTGAATCCCTTCGATTGTGCCTACTCCTCGCTTCGACCCATCGGCCAGCCCGGTAACCTGCAGAGCGAATATTTGCTTAAGTTCCTGGCTTGGCTATATACGGACCTATTCTTATATTTCTAGCGAGGGTTCGCTGGAGCTGAGCAAAATGGGAGCGAGGGGTAAGGTACCATAAGTTCTAACCCCAGTTGAAATTCTCGATTATCAAATTGTCTAAGATCATTATGTATAATTAATCTGTCTGTAACCTGCGGTACTGCAACAAACGTCGAGGCGAAATATATTCACTATTGTGTCCAACATTATCAGTGAGTTTGGACTTATATTTATGGCTTTTCTAATAATGCGATTTTCATGATAACAGGTTTGCGCATGTGCAATCAATTTTACTCGAGATGGCCAGTATGGATGTAAAGTAGCACATGTAAGTTTATTAAGCTGAAATTTTCATCTGCATGTAAATACAGTTGTACCTACATACGTACTTGTGGCTCGTGCTGCGACGAAAAACTCAGTAAGCTAATCCATTTTCAACAAAAATGATAACAGGCTGACCATCAGTCATCATTACATCCAGGGAGTTACTGTACAATTATTGTTTTTCTGATACTCGTCCTGATAGGAGTCGCAGGCTACTTCATGTCAGATAGGATCCGGGAAATCGTATATACAAAGTAAGCATAATAATATAGTGATGTAATGACAGATCTTCGTAATAAAGAATGAAGATTCTGAGTGAGGTTATTCAAGTTATTTTATTATTAGTTTGGTAGATTTTTTTTTTCTAATAGAATAATATTGAAATTCCTAATGTTTAACTTATGTCAGAGATAATTTTAAGTAAATATCAAAAGTTGTAGTGAAAATTCTTCTCTTCAGTTTTAGATGTCAAAACGTTATTATAAGTCGATGCGAGAAGTAGCTAGATAGTATAGGCTTGGCTGTAGTGTACAGAGTAACCCAAACATATCTTATCCAGAGACGTAGCGAAAAGGTTTATCGGGGGGGGGGGGGGAGCGGTTAAAAATTGCTAAAGTTCCAACTGACTCAAATCAGAATTCCCAAATATCAAAATTTTTTATACTAGCTAAAAAACCTTTTGACTTGTTGGATATTTCCAACTTTCATCATCCATCTATTAAACTTTCCCAAAAACTCCGGTATGGAAGCTTGGGTGCAAGCTGCTCCTGCCCCCTTATTCTCGTCTCGGTAAAAGACATAAAAGTACATAGGTTGTCACTAAGTAGCTGAGACTAAAATTCGTACGGTCCACCAACGCTACCTATCGGCGTTTCAATGCAGTAGGGGGATAATTTGGTTCATTAGCTATCGATTGAGACCACGCCGAGCTCATTTGATTGAAAACTCACTGTTCCAGATCAATTTGAAAACAACCATATGCACTGACCCCTACAGGTTTTTTAAAGATTTTTCTAAAGAAGGAAAAAAGCATACAATTAGATACAAAATTTTTTATTAATCATCATCTTCATTAAGTACACGAATATCTTTTTCAAAATAAACGCCATTCATGGCTATAGAGGCGTCTATTTGTTCTTGTCATTTATCGAACGTTTTCGCGTATTCCGCCGACGGTAAGGAGGAGAAAAACATCTGCGCCGTAGTGATGCGACTTCTTGATTTGTGTTGAATTGACGACCCCGTAAGGCTGCCTTTAGTTGAGGAAATAACCAAAAGTCGCAGGGGGCGAGGTCAGGACTATACGGGGGGTGGTGGTGAATTGTGATTTTTTTTAGAAGTCATCACCGCGGCGCAGAATTCTTTCGAAATTGTGCACCAAAATGTACCTTAATTCCCAACACCGAGGGATGCAAAGACAATTCTTTTTAAATAGTCATGCCCCTACAATGATATGGCTCTGAGGAACTCCAAATTGTTACTCACTGTACATACTAAAATAAATAAAACTAGCTGTATTTTGAAACTTTCGAATTACATCCAGGAAGAATTCTGAGGATCTCTGTTGTGTAAATCATCTTTGCAGATAATTCCAATTCATTGTCTTTTCAATATGATTCTTAGCCTTTTACGTGGGCCAATTGGAACGCAAAAATCTCCCGGCTCAACCATGTCCTCTTTTTCTTGTCGTTCTAACCACTGCTCTGGTTCAAAACTCCCTAA
Source organism: Acanthococcus lagerstroemiae (assembly GCA_031841125.1). Classification (NCBI taxonomy): domain Eukaryota; kingdom Metazoa; phylum Arthropoda; class Insecta; order Hemiptera; family Eriococcidae; genus Acanthococcus; species Acanthococcus lagerstroemiae. The sequence goes on along the minus strand of CM063112.1, from coordinate 55,364,212 downwards.
TACACAAACCCACATCTGAACTGAATCGAAGTATCGGGAGATTTCCAGCTAATTTATAGCACTATGTTCGCTCTTTTTGATCCCGTAGGCACATTCGCTCAACAATAAACAGCCCCGTAGAGAGAAAAAGAGGGCCTGGGGGAATTTCCACGCCCCCCTCTCCTACCAGTTCAATTTGTTCTTTTGTTAGATGGAAAAAAATTATAAGCTACGGGATAAGAGGTTTCTTTTATGGTGTAAGAGGAGTGATTGCTGATTTGATGTGCAGAGTATGATTGAAATTTCAGGCCTTTTAAAAATATCGGGGCTCCTTGAAAGTCCGGGCGCGGGGTATTTCCTCCTTTCTCCCCCGCCCCTCTCGGCAGGTTTGACAATAAACAAAATGAAAGAATAATACAGAACCAAAGACAAATTTGGATGATATTGTAAATTAACTGTGTCGAGTGAATACGATAGTTCCCTTTTCTCATACTGGAAGACAATAAGGAAGTATGCGAGACGAAATGAAATGAATATTTTTTGTAACTAATTTACAAATTGTGATAAACTTATAGAATAAAAAAAAGAATTTGACTTCTCAGAAGAACACATCAAGTTTTTCTGACACGTTATTAGCAATTAATAATATGTTTTCATTAATTCCAGAATAAGAACTGACGGCTCGCAATTGATCAGTGATTAGTAAAATGAATCTTCAATGTCAGATGCTTCTTTCATTCCATAAGCTCCTAATTTAGTACTACACATGAAGCTACATCTGGTTCCTGTATTTGTAAGTAGACAATAATCATTTCAACTGGAGCCATCGTGTGATGGGATGTATGGCGGTGGACGCATGCCAAAGTGGCCCCTGAGACACCGCACCCCCGGCCCCAAAAACTACGCTTCCGAGTATTTCATCAGTGGCCGGAGGGATGCTTTAAGGCCGGCCCGAGCCCCCATTTCGCCGTTCCGCTTCCGGTGCGCGTGGAGCCATACAGTACATACAAAAGGAAACAGTCAAAAACTGATGAGAATATTTATAATTATTTATTACTGTTATTTGTAATGACGAAATAAAATCACGTTGTCAGTAGATTACGTTAATTTTTACTTATTAATTCATATTCACAACGAGATCAGAATGGAAACGATATTATATAATTCTTATACCTGCCCAGCCCAAGACTCGTAGTGGGACCCTGGGACAGGTTACGCCAGAAAATAATAATTTCTCGTTGGAAATCTAATGAAGTATCGACATGAAAGTTTTATTGGGTCACCGATTTCGCCAATCTCGTTACATGTACCATACAAATTATGGGGGGAGGGGGTTTGAAAATAACCTTTTATGTTACTATTCATTGACACTGGCTATTAAAGTGGTCCATGTTCACTCCTGATGGGAAATTTTGTTTCGAAATTTCATGACGCATGACTTCACAGATTAGTTCCTAATAAATGAAGAAAATTCCCAGAAAATTTCTCCTAATCGGAGAAGTCTTTTTCTCGGCCTGTAACAACCCATAAAAATATATGGATACAAATTTTGGAATGGCGGCCTAGAACTCTTTGGTCCAACATCTGGTTTGAAGCGCTTTGAATTTACGGCTCCTGTGGGTAGGGGGCTGAAAAGGGGGCTCAATATGGATCCAAAAATAGTTGATTCTTTTTCTCGATATTAGATTATATGTTTCGGGAATTTATTTTTGGTTGCTACCTCCAGTTTTGAATGCCTCTTTTTGGTATTGTTCCAGATGGTAGTCGGCGGCTTATAGATTTTCAAGGACTACGAATCAGTTTCTTGAGGTTAACTTTTAGTTATGATCCCCTGGGTTTCACCGGAGGAGACACAATCTCTTTTTGAGTTGTCACTTTGAGGTAGTAGTCGATTTGTAAGTGCGTTTTCCAGGTCGCTGAATCCGTTATGCGTCAGTTTCTACATTAAATAAACTCATTTCTCTCTGAGAAACTATTTTGATAATCCAACACGTTTTCATGAAAAGAAAATTTTGTTTTGGAAACATATCTTTCTTTACCAAAAAACTTATTTTTAGTAGAAAATATTTTCCTATCAGAGAAAAATATAGCCTCCAGATATGCAAAAATTGGTTTTACAAAAAAAATAATAAAAATATTCATAGTGATTTTTTTTTTTAGAAAATAATAAATATTTGTTTACTTTAAAGGTAAGTAAACATCTTACCCTGCGCATAATTGACCCAAAATTGCTTTTTCAACGAAAAAATTAGTATTCACATGCTCCCCCCTCCCATTTTGTACCGTATCCGTGGCCGACTGCATAATCGCGAGTGTTACTTTTCATCAAGTTCCGTCGGTACCACTATCCTTTATAACCCTAGGATATGGTCAAAATAGGACGAGGATTAGAAATATGCTTTCTTTTTGATCTGGGTAACTGTGTCTCAGAATTTTTGATTTGAAATTATTTTTCCCATCTTCCATGTTCCATATGATCGGTAATAGTGGGGCGTATGACGATACACGCATACCAAATTGGCCCCGAAACACCGTACCCCCTCCCAGAAATGCCCCAAATGGGCCTACGTCAGGATAGGGGGAAACCCATATTCTATGATGTCATGCTATTTATTTTTTCATTCATTTTGTCACCCCCTACAAGAATACAGAGAGCAGGGGGTATAGAAATATGCTCTTCCCCTTTTGGTTTTTGTTTCCTTTTCATTTTCCAAGTAAGGCTTCTCCCAGATGATTTTGAGATATGTACCTTGGACATAGTCAATACCAATGAGAAGGAGCCTAGCTAGTGCTAATTTACAGCAGTTGTAAAGTCAAAATTATTTTTCCCGGGGTATGAAATTTGTTTTTCATCTAGCGAATTACATTCACTCAAAATTGACATATCGCTATCTGAAAGTTGCTGGGTAGTACAATAATTGTCAGGTACTTGTGGATTAAATTGCTAGCAACTTGCCTTCATACCGTAAGAAAAATAGAAATTTCGTTTCGAGTGTGAATTGTTCTGCACGTTTGAATTATGGAAAGATCTGGTGCCCCCATTGATCACCGATTTTGCTGAGGGAGGTTCTTCAGAAATGTTCTCCTGATGAATTAGATAAATTTGAACCTTGATGGAAGGGGAATGTCACTGAATTTCCAGAATGGGAAAGTTGCCATTTAGAGAAGTTGGGACCTCCTGTTTATTCAGAATCTGTTACGAAATAACGAAATTTATAATATTGATGATGCATTGGAAGAGGGGGACTCCTATATTGGGTCTAATTCTAACATTCGAATACTTTCGGCCCATCAAAATCAAAATCCTGCCCTTGCTATTGTTGTTTGGGGACATTGTTGTATTGAATTTGGTTGACATTCGCCATTACAAAATTTTATTTTGGGCCGTAGCTGCCCTCCAAACTTTAGTCTTTATTTTAATCCTATAATTTTAGTGAGAGGGAGGCTGCTACTCCAGAGCATGATTTTATTGTTTTTATTCGCTCCGTGCGAACGTTTCTAAATTCAAATTTCTATCTGTTCGTTTTATTTATTTTGAATGAGTCACTGGCTCCCTGTCTATAGTTATTACCGAACCGTCAACGTCACCCTATTGCGTCATATTTTGAATTTAATTTTATTATAATTTATTTATTTCTTGAATTTTTTTCTATCTTAATAAACGTGTTTTATACAGTAATCGGAAGTAACATTGAGAATCCGGGGGTAACTTTGATAACTACGTTTTTCGACTATCACGCGCTCTTACCCCCCAGACCTGAACGATATGTGGAGAAAAATTGCCTGCATTAGTGATGGTAATAGTACAGATGATACACAATGCATTGCTTTGAAAAACAGGAAAGCTAGGGTTTTGAAGAATCGCTTTATAATTCGCTCACATGAGGTGACCGCTTCCAGAAAAACAGGGTGGTGTGCTGAAAGAGCTTTTTTTATTTTTTGACAACTGCCGAAGGAAATGTCAAAGTTCACGCATTCATTGACCCCGCATCGGTCAAATCATGCGTGTCTTTGGAGTTGTGTGAAATGCTCAACGACTCAGGCAGTACGATGGGGCCTGTTGGTGCATGCAAGGCGCCTTTTCATAACCACCATAAGATGGTTAACAATAAAATGAATGCGCACACCTGAATTTTTGGTTAGAACCTTCGACCATACATCCATTCTTACATGGACTGCCAATACTGATGAAAATTTGAAGCCAAACATAGCACTTTGCAACTACATATTTAAAAAAACGTACCTTCATTTCATCCTCCAGTTTTATGTAGAATGATTATAAAATTTTTGGTAAAACTTTCTGCAAGGTAATTAAATTTCACAGAATTCTGTGCGCGAACTTCTTGTGTTGTGAATGTGAAGTTATGATAATTCTCTGATCACTACATTTTATTACGAAAACATAAAGGTACTCTTTGTAAAAAGTTGGTCTTGACTATTGTCAGTCCATGTAAGTAGGGGAGACCGGGGAACAGTGTAACACTTTTCGTCCGTTTTGATCTGTGGACTACAAATAAATTTTGAATTCAGACTGTAACACCTCACCTGAAACATACCATGTTTGGTTATATTTTGATGTTATTACCGTCTGAAAATGTTAAAACCTAAAAGGAATCTAGAAATTATTTTAGCCATGAACTTTTTTGTTACACTGTACCCTAGTACCTGGGTACAGCGTAACACTGCCAAAAAGTTGATAGGGTAATCGTTTAGCTTAGAAAAATCGAGAATCTTCTGAATAATAGATCCAAAAATTTCTTAGTACAACGTACAAACTACAGTTCTATCAAAATTAGGTACCGTTGTGGTCGCCGTCGTCTCATTTCTGTGAGTGGGCCTGGTGGCCTGTCTGCGGGGAGTAATTCCCATTATGTGTGTCTGCGGCTCTTTTACACTCGGTGACCAGCCGTACGAAGTGAACGGTCGAACGACTGCGCTATCTTCCTGTCGAATACCCGTATCACTAGCCCCGTGGTTTATGACTGTGAGCTCAACGAGCACCAACAGGTAGCGCCTTACCCATTTACAGCTTTCAGATACCGGCGACCGATTACACACTTCTCGGAAGCCTCTGCTGTAAGTGGTTGTGACTCTGTACGTTATCAGAGTGCAGTGTTAGAATGTGTGACGAGTTCTTTCTTGCATAACTGATAACGATGCCTTGGGAATGGAACCCGGTGCCTTTGGGTTATGGAGCCGAGTTCTTACCGCTACGCGACAGAGCTACAGTATTATCAAATTAGCGGACACTGGACATTTAAACATGTAAAAATTTGTGACATGCCAGGAGGAATGGGGCCTGTGAGTAAAAGTGTAAATTTTACAGGAAAGCGGATAAACAAAATTGATAACGTTTTCACGTTATGAGACATTCAACGTTGAAGACTTACAGCGGTTTGGGAACATTTTTTTTAAAGAATTTTTTCGACAACACCACGCGAAAGAGCGGCCAAAGATTAGTCAAAAACAGTTGTTATCACAAGAATTTTTTTTTCTGCGCGCGGGTCCCTTTTTTCCTGACATGTCACATTTCATAAACGGCAGTACACAGATGTATGGAAGAAAGAAATTCTGTTACATTGTTCCCCATCACATCATTTTATCAAGTACAACATATTGCCGAAAAAATATAAAGTCAAATCCAAATTGTACTGCTCGATTCAAAAATGCATACTTTCTTATAATTTTCATATAATATTTAGATCCTCAAAAGGATAAGTTTTAAGGAGAACAATTTTGTTTCAAAAATACAAAAATATTTAAAATTACAGCGAAAAAATACCAAAAAAGTCAAATAAAAAATGTTTTGGTGTAGCTGAAAGTCGAGGTTTTTTTTTTTTTACAGATTCCTTTCTAAAGAGTGTTATGAAGCAATTTAATGATCACGTTACTTTTTTTCCCGGTCTCCCCTATGTCTGGTCGAAAGTTAGAATACTCAGAACAAGAGTTGGAACGTATAAGTTATGGAGTGGCATTTCATGCTGTTTAGGATGGTGAAATATGCAATATTTATGGGCTAAAAATGGGCAAAATATGCGCTAAAAATAGAAAAATATGCGCCGACACTATGGGTGCCATTTCACAAAATGTGACGAGATCTACTTATTTTCGGCATATAAATGTTAATTTTCGATAAATTCGCGCTTAAAAAAAATTGAATAATTGTTTAAATCAAGGGAAAAATCTTTATTTTCTGCAGCGTTGAAAAAAAAAATCAAATTTGTCGTAAGTGTGAGAAAAAACGTGTTTTTTGTGACAAATATTGCAAATTATCGAAAGAAGCTCTAACAATCGGATAATTGACGAAATATGCGCTAAAACGGTGGAATATGCGTTTTAAATAGCGAAAATTTGTAAAAATATGTGTTCATAGGCAAAATATCCAAAATAAAATGGGGCTCATTTTTCTCAGAATGGCCTGAAACGTAAGAGTATGCTTCATATACCGTTTCTCTATCAAAACTGGCATACATGTAAAATTTCATATAGAATTCCGCTCCCTGGTTGTATTATTCACTATTTAAATTTTGTGTTTGAGAATTTGTTGGAAGATGAATGCCCGCTAGTCATTTCCCTCAACAAGGCGCCGTATCTACTATACAATTTAGTCATACTTGGCTTAGATTTCCTTCGCCACTGCCCTTGTGTCTACATACGGTGAAACCGTTCATCATTCAGTTTCCAGGGCGCGACAAACGCGAATCGGAAACGATGGACGCAGGCGAGTGGATTAGAGTGCATGGTCGGTATGCGTATGACCCAAACACAAAACACTGTGCTGATTAGATAAGAGGCCAAACGCATACTGTTTCACGATGTGTATGGGTCTGAGGATGTAACTGAAATGGATGACCTTACTGTTGCGGGCTACCAACGAATGAGGAGAATTGACGAAATAGCCTCACGCCCAACATATGTAAAATTTCGACCAAGTTGAAGGCTATAATATTGGAGGTTCGGACAATACGAGTAAAACCAATTTTAGGGAAATGGTAAATTATGTTAAGTGACTGTGGACAATATTTCCCCTTTTCTCACGTATGTTTACAATTAGCAATTGGGCGAGGCAAAATTGGATGAAAATTTTATAAGTAATTTGATTATAAATTTTGATACATTTCTAAGGAAAATTAATTTCGCAGCACAGGAGGAAACATGAATTTCCTCTGACATGTCATCCGAAATTAATGGTATTCTAATTAATTTTCAGATCTGTGGAAACGACCGTTCGAAATTGAGCAATGATCAAGAAGATGAATCTGCAAGCCAGTTGCTTATCACTTCACTCCATAACCTTCTAACTTCATACTCATGAAGTCATAAAAAAAAATCCTTTTATGTAAACTAATAAGAATCATATATATCAAGTGGCATTGTCAAGTTCTGTAGTTAACTACAAAAGGAGCATTCAAACTGATAAGAAATTTATAATTGCCGCATTTGGTGACAATTTGACGGAATAAAATCGAGTTGTAAGTTAGGTAGGTATGTTAATTTTTTAATCATTGTTTCGTATTCATCATTGGATCATACCAGATGCAATGGAATGGCGCTCCTTTAGAAATTAGTTCAACCCGCTGACATTTATTTGAAATTTATTCTAAGACAACGGGTTCTAATTGAATCGAAAAAAATGATTACACGCGCAGGAGCTGAGCTGGGAAATGTTTTTTTTTTTCACTTTAATGTGTTGAAAATTGAAAGAATCTTCGCTCTCTCTACGTGCGATTAGGATTTTAGTTCTCAAAATTTGTCATGCGCCATTCCCGATAAAAATTTCTGGATACGAGCCTAGATCATTGCCTCAAAGATTACCTAGTTTCTATTAAGTAACATTTTTTAAATGTTCGAGCAGGCTGGAATATTTTACGTAGTATTCATGATTGAAATCATTTGGGAATAAAATTCAGTGTTAAGTAACTGTAAAACTCGTTTGTTACAGACGAATACTAGAAAAACGGACAGGCCATGTACTACATTAACGAGCGTCCATAACGTCCAGTCTCCATCAATGGATCCAAATATAATGAAAACCGAAAATTGTATAATCCAGATGAAACCAGAGACGATGAATAATTTCAATTCCACGATGAATCTAGAAAGTAACAAAAGGTACCTATAAATGCATTTCATACTTACAGTGTTTCTAATGTAATATATTATATTTCCCTGCGATTTCCAAGACGCTGAATTTAATAAGTGGCGTAGGTACAAAATTGTTAAATATAATATACAGTACCTCAGCTTATTGAAATTCTGCCCCTCCCGTCTGGAGAAGTCCTCTGCGGCATTTTTGTATTGTCTTAAGCTGTTTGTGGTGGCAAGTACCATGGCCGAGTTCATAAAAAGTGTGGCTAGAATAATGCCAAGGAAGTATACTATTTCGGCTTCTTTTGCTGTAAATTACATTCTCGGATTGATAATAGTCACAAGGTAACTGGAAATTGGTGAGCAAACATTTAGGGATACATCTGCTGTTCTGTGTGATTAAATACTCCCCATGGAGTTATTTGTTCATTTTACTGACAAAAAAAAAAAAAATTAAAAAATGCCCACTACTCACTGCCAGTTTATTTAACAGCTACTCTGTCTATTTGATATTTGCTGCAACACTGCTAAAATTTAGCAGCATATGGGGCAGTAATACCTAAATAATAGTATCAGGAAAACACAGAAATACTCCAGAGTAAATTTAGGAATACTGCATGTCCACCTCCTGAGTTTTGGTGACAGCATTGGCAGTTACCTGACATTGTGTGAAGTGGCAGCGGATTGGACGAGCTTCCTGGCAACTCAACCAGTGTATATGGCAGTTCATCAGCTATCCGCAGTGGCAGCATCACTATAGCTTGAATGTACGGTGGCAATTTATGAAAATTGACAGTATAGTAGTGGTAGCATGACCTTGATTGACAGTCAGCTAGCAGTAAGGCAACCAAAAAACTCTGGTAGTGATATTGGCAGCTCACTACTGTATTTACAGCCACCATTCACCTGGAAGTCGTAGGGCCAGCGTCAAATTTGCGCCAGGTCAGCCATAGGTGCCGAAAACCATGGGTGCCCGGGGCTCAGGCACCCACTGAAAAAATCAGCAAATGTGGGTAATTGGTAAAGGAAATGCTTCAGAAGTCCTGTAAATTGCTTCTACAAGAGTGCATATCGACGAACCCTCACTGAGTGTAAGAAAGTTCGGCGTCTGTGAGGTCACCTATTTGAAATGCATATAAGCGCCGTTGCCAGAATTTTCGGCCATTCGAGGCCAACGCAAATTTGACCGGACTGTGGCACCTGGTGCAAATCGAGCACCAATCAAAAATTGGTGCTCGATTTGCGCCAGAATTGAAAGCAAATCTAGCTTATATCTAGCGCCAACGTTAGAATTTGGGTTCTGGCACCACGATTTCCAGGCGGGCAGGGACTATACGTTGCATATTCTTACACAACTCTACTTTTGTAGTGGCGTTCGAAGTGATACCATGTTAGCACTGTCACGTCATTCTTTATAGGATACATTTTTACTTTGTACTGGTATATCCCAACTTTCAAAATTTCTCTCTTCTGGTTGTCTTTTTATTCCATTCTGTTTAATTTTCGGTTACATATATGTTTGTTCTATTCTATGCTGTGCCTACTTACATTCCAGCCAGCACAAGCTGTTGCCAATGTCTGGACGAGGTAAGAAAGGTACTTCTTCCGGATAAAAATTCATGTATACGGTGACGACACTAATCAGCACTGGACAACCCCACGCGTACAGACAGTTATATAGAAACAGTTTGAAATCGTTTCGATTTTCATTATTACGATTTGATGAGCGTAGTTTCCTGCAAGCATCACGAAACACAGCAACTTCAATAAAATGATTATATATTGCCTCTGAATTTTATAACTAAAAAACAGTCATAGAATGTTCATTCAAATATCCCAACTGTTACTAGGCAATCTTATAAGTACGACCTTATCAAGGTTGAGGAAATGATACAAACTAGGATCTTTCTTAAATCTTGATTTATATTGAGCGCGCTTTGGCGTGAATGGGATGAATGTATTATGAATCCATCCAAAAAATCGTATAAAATATCTTCTATTTGCTAAATATTACTATGGGTGATACATATATTTGACGTAATTGAAGGCTGCTTTTCCATAACACATTAAGTCAAAAAAAGAGAAAATGAGAGAGACGGAAAAAAAGAGTGTGCTAGGCAGAGGGCGTGGATGAGACTGTGTAAAGCACAGGGTACCTACTATCAATTTTCGAACATATGATTCCTCCTGCGTTGACATCCTAACCTACGTAACTATGACATACATGGGGGGAGGGAAGGGGAGGAGAAAGAATGTACCTGACTTAACGCATTTTGGAAAAGCAAAAATGGAAGGAAAGAAAAGGAGCAGAGTGTTCACCAAAAATCGGGGTGTAATGTACTTCGCAGAGAAAACTTATCATTCGACTTGCTTATACTTCACAGAACCTGCAAGCCTTCTACTTCCCCGCGAATACTAATAATAGTTGACTTAATGCATTTTGGAAAATCATGTGCTGCTTAGCTTCAGGCTGCATCCGTTGTGTTGCATTTGTTATGGTTGATTTTGGTTCAGGCAGCCTTCCACCACCAGATTCCGCTCCTAACTCATTTTTGCCAAAAACTGACTTAATGCGTTTTGGAAAAGCAGCCTTCAATTTGTACACTGCGATACGTTAGCCCATACTGTAGATGAGCCACGAAGCAGGTCAGCTAGTTCATTATAAGGGGTCCACCAGCACACTTTAGTCAGAGATAGATTCGGACTTTTTTCAGAAAAATCCAAATTGTCGCTCTTTAGAAATTTTTCAAGAATTTCAGAAATGGGACTTGTGAAGGAAGTTTTTCTCTATCTAATCACACAGATATGGGGCAAGTTAACTCCTTAGGTTCAGAGCAATTCTTCAAATCAAAAAGAGAGATCCAAATTTATACCACTTTGTCTACCTATTTCCTGTCATACAACATGAGCTCACAGAAGATGCTTAGTATTCCTATTAACTCAACATAATAACAGTTTTTAGTGGCTTTACTCCCTGAGGTGACAAGTACTATTTTTAAGTTGAACAATACATGCTAATAAGAATTACCTGAACTTCCGCCATATGTTGTAATTCATTGCATTTAACCACAGGAAACTTGATATGTATGAATACTGCATGAGGATTACTGAAATTATTTCATAAAATAATTACTGTTCAATTGTTAATTGCATGAAGATCATAATATTGTAATTTAGTTACAAAACTGCAGACATTATTCTTAAGAAATCGGCTCCTCTGGTATTGATGGAGATTTGTAGGCAGTGGTGGAAATGTGGGATGTATCGTATTCTATTTTTTAGAACAAGTGATGGTTGTGACTGATTTTTGATGACTGTATGAAAATATGAGGAAAAATCTTCATAGCTTGATCCTAGGACGCATGCAATAAAAGGCACCACTATTCTAGGAGAAAACGAAGTAGACATGCCTCTACTTGATGTACCTTTCAGAAAGATGAGATAAATACTTTAAAATAAATCAATAAAAACATACCTGGTATAATGCAAAGATTTTTCTTGATCGTGATGACTTCTAGCATATTAATTAAGAACGTCGCTTGTCCGATGATCAATGATGAGACATAACAAAATAAACTTTTTCCGTGCAAATTCCGCAGGGACGGTGTGACCATGTAAATGACGAATGTAAAAAATAAACATAGAATCGACATAATTATACCAATCCGGGAAATAAGCAGATGTGCAGACATATTGCACTGGTTCTTATTTAAACTTGAATTAAAATTTACAATAAATATTTTGCGCGTTTCAATTTCGCTTTCGACAACTTCTTGTTTCTGATGTCATCAGTCATAAGAACATGTCGTTTATTAAAAATTACAAACAGGAAACAGATATAAAAAATCTGTCAATCACTTCGCCCTTCCATAAACAGAAATCAGAATCCACAGGGAAGCCGGGGAAACCCTTTGATTGTAGATGATTGGAGAATTCACCCAACGAATGGATCGATTGTAGGAGAGCAGAATCGGTACCGCAGTTGTAATTCTTGAATGTGCTTGAGAAGTACTATGCTTGTGGGCATGGCATTTGTAGGGAGAGTGGCCCAAGATGACATACTCCTTTCAACATTCATGGACATACAGGAAGCGTTTGACGCAAGGACGCAACCTCCCATGAATTAATAGAAACAGCCCTGAGGGAAAGGGCAGTAAATGAAAGCTGAATGAGCTGGATAGTATCTATGCTAAGAGGCATCAGGGAGATCCAGATAACCTACCAAAAAGAACAAATCCATGCAGCGATCGTCAGAGGCTGCCCACAGGGGGGAAATTCTCTCTGCCGTACTGTGTAGTGTGTAGCTTAGTGGTGGATAGTTTGCTGGATAAGTTAAATATTTAGTCAAAAACTTACCCACAAAGCTACGCTGACGATTTGGCTGCGGTGGTGACCGGCAAATTTCCGGGAATCATCGCGGAGTTAACGCAAGTGGGGACTCCGATGTGTGGAAAAATGGGTTGCGAAAAAGGAGTTATCGATAAACTGGGACAAAACTGAGATTACTATTTTCACTTATAAGAGGTAGGGCAAACGGAGTTGATCGAGGTGCAATACAAAGGAAGACCATCAGCCTTTGTCGGAAAGGTGAAGTACATACTTAATAGTACATCTTAATGAAAAACTCTCCTAGCGGGATCACGTTTCAGAGAAAATAAGAAAAGGGATTGAAGCACTTTGAGTAGCTGCACCAAATTAGTAATGATATATGAGACATACATACATGTAATCAAGTGGCAAATGCCGAACAGTCATTTATACGTATAATTTATTTTAATCTCTTGTCTACTAGGACAATGCCCCAGTTTGTCTCCTCTTCCGGTTACGCACCTAATTATAAGAAATCCGTTAGGTCTTATCAGTCTCATCTCATTATGTACAGATGATTTGGTCGGTAGCATCCACCTATCTAGCCTGCATACTGATAACACTGACCTTATTATAACGGAAACTACGTATATAGTATTAGATTTTATAGCAAACATTCATTTCTTTAACATAGCAGTAGCTTGTCTGTGATAAAGTGGCTGTCTTATCTGATCTGGGGTTTTACCAATGTCGTGATAACCTTAGGTTTCAAACACTCTTAGTGCGATGTTATTTTTCAACAGTCCCGTTAAAGGAATCTGTAACTATAATAAATACACGGATGGCTGTATTTTATTTTCGATTTTAAATGTTTTATTTCAAAGATTTCCTTTTTTTAATTTTAATTATTCATTTTTTATTTTTCAATTATTCCATTCTGAAGCTCAGATGTGTGAGCCTCAGTTTTTTAAAATAATCATTGCAATATGTCAAAAAAATTACAGGATATCTTGCATTTAAATATTTTTAAATCGTGTCGAAAAATTTGCACTCTTTAATGTCCTCGATAAGCCCACTCCCTACTGAAATCCATTTCTGAAATCAGTTTTTAGCTACCGTGAAAATGGGGACATCTATGAGGCTAAGGGCCAGTGGTATAAAACTTCGTTAACCGTCAATTATTTTTAATCAAATTTTATAATACTGGCTCTATAGAGGATCAAAACTAACTTGGTAGGTTTCATTTTCTCGAAGCAAAAGAAGTCAAGTTTTTATTTTTGGGAAACCAGGCGGCATGATTGTCCTCGACTTCCTTGAGAACAGGAAGAGACGCTATTCTTGAAAGAGAGCAACGGAGTCTTTTACTTTTAGGGAAGGAAGATATAATGTTCGCCTTTCTTAAGAAAAAAAGTAAAAATTTCTCTTTTCTCAAGAAAATAATTGAAATTTTTTTTATTTATAACTGGAAAAAAAGCAAATTTACTTGTCTTTCCTCAAGGAGGATGTTCTGCTCACCGAAGATAGAAATCAGTTTTTGTCTCCTTCTTCCTACCCAGAAAGAACATGCTTCTCATTCTTCAAGAAATGGTACAATTTTTTAGTTTTGCTCCAATAAAAGGACCACGTTCTTTCCATTTAGAAAATGGAGGGGTCTGTATTCTTTTATTTTCTCAAACTATTTTTTTTAATAGGCTACTTGTTCTTCAAAAAATGGAACAAGTTATTTTCCACGTCTCGAAAAGAAGAACGAAGTTTTCGTCAAACAAAAAAAGGCTATAGGGGTGTTTCTCTTCTTCCTCCTCAAAGATAGTCAATTCTATTTATCTAAAATTATTTTTTTATTTTTTTTCTCGAGGAAAGCAACAAGTTTCCCCTTTTCGTTTCTTAATTTCGATAATTTATCCCGTAATCTAAATTTTCCACTCAACAAAAGCAAAATTTTGTAAACTAAATGATCAAAGTTGGAAAATGAAGAAGATACTTATTCCTTTCGTAGAAGCAAGAGAACCCTTCCCGGTCAATCATTCTGAAAACTTCGGTATGCTCTTTGTGGGACAGAAAACAAATCGGCCCTTCCCTCTCTTCAATGTAAGGAATGCGAAGAGGGAAGAGAAAAATTTAATTTTTGGATGAGAGAGAAAAAAATCGCTTCGTTCGGCTTAACAAGGAAAAGTATTTCTTCCTATAAAAGAAGGAACGGAATTTCTCTCGTTCGGGGAAGGGAAAGGCCCAATTTCTGGTAAAAAATTCTCATTTGCGAGGGAAAGGGGTGTTTTTTGCTTTATCTATTTTATTTCATTTTTCAAAAAAGAGAAACTTTTTCATCCCTTGAAACATAAGAACGACTCGTTGAACCAGATAGTCGTTCCCATTGGGCGTCTATATTTGGACGGTTGTATTTATAGTCTTAATGTGGACGTCCAAATGTCGGCTTTTAATGGTCTCTGGTCTATTTTCGGTCCATTTTACATTATTATACATATTTTAAGGGCTTCTAACAGAAGTCTAATTCAAGTCTATATTTTGAAGACTGCAAATAGTCTGACAATGTACGATTAATGTAGGTCAGTATAGTGGCTGGGAGTTGAGGCTCATGACTAGTCCTATGTTGGACCTGTAATTACTGACTACTGCAGGTCGGTTTGTTGGCGTGGTATTAAAACCGATTAATCGTCCAATGGTAGACCTACAATTACAGACTAACAGAGGTTGGTTTAGTGGTGAACTGTTGCAGCCTATTATTGGCCCAATGATGGACCTGCAAATACAGACTAATGAAAGTCGGTTTGGTGACGTAGTGTTGAAACCCATTGTGACGTCCGAAAGTTTCAAATATGGGCTCGCCGGACGAGCGTCGGTTAGGCCACGCGCTCGTCCAGTCGAGCACCGGGAAGCGGGCTACCAGGGCGGGGAAGGGAGGTTTCATACCTACGAACCACTCTACACCGAACATCTCGTTATTCGGTTTCGTGACGTTAACTGGCCGCGTCTGGTAAATTGGATCACTGCTCGGAGGACGCATTCGATACCTTTTTCCAAAATGTAACAACGAGAGGTCGGTGTGAGTGGAGTGGCCTGATATTTGTTCGGTTGGAAACTCCTTCATCCCCGAGGAGACGTCGTTGGCGATCAATGCCAACAGCCGAAGGCATTCTGTATACAGGGTGTCTGAGTTTCGGTTGCTAAGCTGGGAGGAATGAATAGTACTTGAAAGAAGAAAAAGAAAAAAAAAGAAAAATAACAAACGCTTCTAATTTATTGTAACTTTCAATAGTCGTTATGCCTGAATGAATGACTGGCGTTACATGAAGACTCCATCTGTTGAACTAGTTGTCTAACCACCATAAAATAGACACTGGAATACAAATTTTTGTTTCTGCCTACGAATTTAGGGAAATTTACTTTTCAGCGGAGCCTAGAAACCAAATAGCCTTCCCCCTAATAGTTTAATTTTTAGGGCGAGTTAAATTTTCTGTTATTTTGAAAATTGAAAGTACTTCAACGCGTCTTAACTTTTTAAATTCTGAAAACTGGAAGGAGATAGTGGTATGATTTTTTGTTCATCTGAATCAGGGCTACTAGTTTTGATAATGAGAACTGTACGCCGGCCTTTGGTTATTCATGTTGGGGTTCAGTAAAAGTAGGCTTTTTGCACAATTTTGTAAAAAATTGAAATTTCTGAATTTTGGATGCCATTTACCTGCTTAAATTTTCAGAGCAGGCCGGATATCGTAATAACTTGTTTTGTTACTTTAAGTGAGTGCTGTAACATGGCATCATTGTAGACTGGGCAACATCATTACTCGTGATTTTTATAATGGGTCAAAATTGGTGAATTTTTCGATTTTTACAAAGATGCGGCGCCCTCAATTTTGTGATTAGGCAAAAGGTGATAATAACACTTTTGCTTTGTCTACTCAAGTGCTATTCATTCCTCCCCGCTTAGCAACCGAAACTCGGACACCCTGTATATCGTAAGTACGCTATCGCTCCAATTATACTCGTTTTTCACCGCATCTCCACTGAGTTATTGTTGTTGTGGTTATCTGCAAGAGTGCATAGGGCTCAAACCGTAAAAGAACCTGCATGACCCTTTTAGTTTTCTAAGGGGAAGGCGTGGGGTCAAAATGCAAAAGTTTCGCTCGCCACAGAAAACTGGGCGACCGTGAACAGGACGCGGGGCGGACGCCCTTCCTCTTGTATAACCATATGGTTTGCAGAGGAGAACATCAGAGGCCGCGCTTCATCGTTCACCCATTAATACGTGAGGCGATTCCGGATGTCCACCCAGTTATGCTCCGGGATCATTTAAAAGACCAGTTTAGGGACCATCAGGTGCTTCACGCTTGCGTGGACGCTTGGGGTGAACGTGTTTCGGGCTTTCGGAGGGGTCCGGAGCACTGTCGACCTTTGGGGTAGATTGAGGGAAACCCTGAGGCTTCCACCTTACTGACAAAAAGGAGGCCACCTTAATGCTGGCATAGTAAATCGCCGGCCACCCGAAGCAGTGTATAGCGCTACCACTGTCTTCATTTAATTACCTCTGTTAAGGACTTAGGTCCAAGAGTACTCATGGCGTACTTTATTAGCCATGTGCAAGGAGTTTCAGTGGGTTACATCGTCCACTGTTAAGGAGTTATGGCAAACCACATTTGTCATGAGAAGGGCTTAGCCCGTGAAGGAGTTTTGGCGTGTTTACATCCGCCGTGAAGTAGGGCGCTGCCCGGAGAATTAATTAATCTTTAAATTACAAATCGTTGATCCAATCCAAGTTACAGGAACAGGCATCAGGAGGATGTCTGTCATCGTTTTAGTATGTTCTTATCACAGGTACTCGACTCATGTAAATCAGTAAAAGAAATACGAACTCGAGTTAGCACTGTCTGTTATTCGTACAGTGAAATTGTGGAGGCGTGGTCTGACACAAATTACGAATTATGAATCGCACCGCGACTTAAATTAATTAGGTGTAGGTCGCTTTTCAAAGGTGTCATCATGCGCGAATTTATTAGAAAGAGAAACCGCCTCCAAAGTTCGAATTAGGTGTTGGAGGACGCCACGTGTTACGTATACGTCCTTCGCAAGCGAGAACGTTAGGATGTACAAGCCGAATTAGCCTAGCATCCGCAGCCTTCTACGAAGTGGTCGCTTGCCAATTCATCAACACCTAGGTACCAACTTGACATGTGTCCATAGTCAAGAATGCAGGTTGACTTTACGTAATGTCTCGCATCATAGCCACACGTGCGTTGAGAACCCCTGACATCATAAGACTAGAAATCATCCAAGTTTTCCGAAAATCAAAGTCAAGTCTAGATTTCGAATTGAATCCTTATGAAATTATATCCATCCGTTTTCTATGTACTTAAGCCATGAACCTGTTTGTAACAAAATGCCTACTGACTATCCTGAAGCTTTTCCAGAGAAATGTCACGTGTCAATTGTCACCGAATTTCCGCCGCATTTTGTTAGCTCATGCTCTCTCTGATTTTAAAGTTCGCTCCAGTACGAGTAGCCAACATAAGGAGTATTGTTGGTCGCATCAAGGCGGGGGGGGGGGGTGCCAAGCAAGGACTCCTAGGTTCATAATGTGCTTTCGTAACATAAAAAAAAAAAAAAAAAGTGATCGTAATTCTTCCCATGTGGTCGCTCTCAAGCCTATGTAGTTTGGGAACCATTCTGGTTGGATGCTCGTGTCTGCGACTACATACACTGTACATACGCAGTTCACGAAAAACGTCCACGTTTAAGGGGTCGTTATAATATTGAAAGATGTGTGCAGGCATTGAATTCGAGCCGCGTGTATAAGTAGATGCACAATGTTTAAGTTGGAACATTTGCAGCTCGAGCAAGAAAAAGTGTGCTCACAGATAAGAACGGTCAATTCGAAACATAGAATAGTGCGGCTCGTCTACCCACACATACGCACATACACGGGAAATACAGTCTACACTTAATTGATTGCAGGTTAAGATCGAAAACGATGATCGTTAGAATTAGGCTCTTATCTGAGTGCGAAGTTCAGATATGTCAGAGCATGTGCTATCATTCGCCCGCTAATAGATACACACACACACACACACACACACACACGCAATTTTTGATAGTGTCAATCGTTGAAGTCCGAATACTCGAACGCTCGTGTAAACCATACCGATACCGAGGGAAGGGAAGTGGCAACGCTACGAATGCCTGATTCCAGAGAACAAGCGATAAGGCACGATCCGGATCGTATTGTAGCTCTAACCGTTGGTGTTTAAGAAACTGAAACATCAAACCAGCTCTGGGCCCCGATTACGACCGACCAATAAGCGTGATAAAGATACAGCGACAAAATATCATGTATTACGATCAACGATTCAGGGGCCCGATTACGACCGACGGTTTAGCGTGATAAAAAATTTTATCAATTTTTATCAACGTGATAAAACCACGATAAAACAGATTTTGTCAATGTTTTATCAACTTCCTCATGGCTGTTGATAAAATGTTGAGAGGAGTGACAAGGTTGAGAAAGCAGGGAAACTGAATCGTTGATCGTAATATATGATATTTTGTCGCTGTATCTTTATCACGCTTATTGGTCGGTCGTAATCGGGGCCCAGTTTCCCTGCTTTCTCAACCTTGTCACTCCTCTCAACATTTTATCAACAGCCATGAGGAAGTTGATAAAACATTGACAAAATCTGTTTTATCGTGGTTTTATCACGTTGATAAAAATTGATAAAATTTTTTATCACGCTAAACCGTCGGTCGTAATCGGGCCCCTGTGTTGTATAACTGATATAGTCGCACTCGGCATTATTGCTTTTGCGTAGTAAACGTTTAGATCTAAGTTTTCTGGCTTTTCGTGCGTCGTCCAGCTTCTTTTTTTTTGATTCTGCGTTTTGGATTTTCTTACCGAACTGGTCGCCATCTCTCGTTTGTCGTGTAGTTGACGTCCATTACCCATTTGTTGTCCATTACTCGAAAATCAGGTACGTACCGTACTTAGTCGAACACTGTTACCGCGTAATATTTACGGGAGTGTCGAATGAACCTTGGTCATGACGGGCGAACAGAAGTCTCTAGATCAGGAGTTGAGAGAAACAGCGGTCGCCGAAGCCGCAGTGCTGGCTGGTGGTCCACTCACAAGAGGTCAGAAAAGGCTGTTAGGTGTCGAACATCTTGAGGATGATGCATTGGAGGTCGAATTGGAACGCATTAGGGCCGAATTACGAGCGCGCGCTCAAGGTACTGGAAATCGTTGTTAGGGATCAGCGCTCAGTAGCCTCACTTTTATAGCCAAAGTGAGAATTTTACTGAATTCTATCCGTTTGACTTCACTGGGTGCTAGATACTCGAGTCCCAGTACTTCGTGTCTTGTCTTGACTATTGCTGGGCATTCATATATTATGATGTGGATCGAGGTTTTTCCTCCTCTCCACAGTGCCTACAGGAGCCGATTTTCGCCACTTTGTTTTGTGGCCCATGATCAGTTAGTAGTCCGACCATGAGCCTTGTATGTTCCTTGTCAAGCCCTAGTAGGAACTGGGTGTACTTACTGAGGGCGTCCCCTATCTGTGTTTTGCTGACTTTCATGCCACTGGCCATTTGCCAGTGCATTTCTATCTGTTTACTTATCCAAGCCTTCACTTTGGTGTTTCTGACGCTGTATGCTACTGGAAGACACGGCCTTTGCCAGTTCCTTTTTTTTTGCCCTCCTTCGCTAGCATCTGACAAGAAGGTTCAGCTTTTCCCTCACGCAGTATTCCACCAGTTCTTTGATCTCATCAGTTGGGGGAGGGTCTGTAGAATCTGATGGGAAATATGCTGAGCATATCAGCATCTTTATCTTGTTCCCTTTCTCCTCATATTCCAAAATCGCCGTCACAAGATCCTTTAAGGTAAATCCCAATATCGCTCGCTGCATGTTTCTCACTTGTTCCCGATGATACTATGGTTCCTGTAACAGGCATATATTTGTTTGTTCCTTTTGCAGCCTCCAACGCGGTCGAGAGAGAGGGGGAAAGGGGGGGAAATGCCTCGAGTTCAGACTTTCAGGAGAGCTCGATATTTTTAAAAGACCCGAATTCCAACGCTTACGGCTACATCAGACTGTACATCAAATCAGCAATCACTCCTTACACTATGAAAGAAACCTCTTATCCCGTAGCTTATAATTTTTTCCTATCTGACAGAAGAAAAAAATGAACTGGAAGGAGGGGGGGCCGTGGAATTTTCCCCCAGGCCCTCTTTTTCTCTTTACGGGGCTGGCAACCTCTTGCTCAGTATGTGGCAGGCGGCTTTGTATTGGTGCATCAACCAGGCGGTCCAGGAAATACAGCTTGTTGCCCTTCCTCCTAAGATACTCCACCGACAACTCGTCGATGCCCACCACCTTTTAGTTTTCCTCCTTGCAATGAACAACGTACCAAGACCCGGGAGACAGTCCCTGAGTTTGTTGCACCAGCCTCTTGAGGAGTACTTGCGTTGTTCGCCCACTCGTAGGCAGCCATACCAACGCGCTGGTCAACTTCGGCAGATCCTTCCAGGGCATGATTTCGAGAATTTCCTCCCCCAGCTGTACTCCGCTGGCGAGCCTCGCAAAAAAGCTTTCCCTGCTCGTCTGGTCCACGCGTACCACCTGCAGTGTACACAGCGTTATTTGTCTGATGTTCGGTAAAGCCGTCTCTGGAGGTTCTCCCGAAGCATCTCGCAAATAACGCCTTCAGCGTTATTTTTTTCTCGGCCGTCACAGTGGTCTTTGGGTAGCCGTCCCGAAAGATAGCAACCTTATGTCCCTCCTCTGCCGCCTGCGAAACATAGGTCGTCGTTCTGCTCTTCTTCGGTGGTGCCTTTTCAGATCCCATCGACGGAGTTTCCCGCGGTCTCTTACTTGACAATGGAGTTCCCACAGAGGCTCTCTTCTTGGTTCCTCCATTGTCCTCCTGCTGTTTCCGCTTCTCACGGTGGGCCTCTCTTTTCTGTGCTTCTATTCCTCATTTTCTCTTTTCCCCGTCGTCTCATCGGCGGATCCCAGGTGCCCTGGTCCACCGCTTGTGTCCTTGCTTTACCCAATCCACCCGTGGATGTCTCCGGTTCAGCTGCCCGAGCGTGTCCCTGGTTCCTTGGTCTCCATATTCTCGCCCAATGTCACTCGGTCCATTACTTCTCACAGCCCTTCCGTTGTACTCTTCGTTCTAGCGTTCCTGCCAGTCCGGCTTCCACCAGTCCCAGTAGGTTCGTTTTCCTCTTAAAAAAAAACAAAAACAAAAAAAAAAAAACAGATTTTTGTTTGGTGCCCATATCGTTCCCACGAGTCTCAGCAGAAATAGACGGTACACCGTGGCAGTGCTCTGGATACCGCGGTACCTAAGCTTACTTACTGAGGAAGTTCAGTCGGTATCCCTCAGGTTCCTATTCGCGACTGTTCTAACCCAATAACCATGCATCCCCTTGGCATAGGTAACACTAACCTTGGGATTAGGCCCACGGATTACACCGACGCTGGTGACGGCCCTACCCGTTTTTAGTTCTCTGTCTGACGCACAGATTCCGAGTGCGGGATGTACTTCACTGTAGAGACTGAAAAAAGTTCAGACACGAGCATGAGATCCTCGGGTGCGCCAAACCCGCACTTGCCAGCTGCAAGCCCTTGAGGGTCCCCTCATTTTACGACAGGTAGGGTTACTGTGGGAAAATTCTACTACTCGTCCCGACATGGGAATCCATATTTCAATCTGACATCAGGCCAAAAAATGTTACATGTTATTCCCTCAATTTTTATTGCAATTTTATATTAACAGCATAAATGTATTATGATTACAAGTAGGAAAATATACCTAACTCGACTTAGTTACCTACGTTAAGCGTAGTGTACACCAGGCTAGTTTACTAACTAGGATAGTAAACTTTCTTGTACTTGCTCCATGTAGACAGTTTAGCCAGTAAAATGTCGGACTTGCGAAAACTGGCTGGCAAGTAAATAACCCTGGCTAGTAAAGTTGAAAGGCTGCCTACTTTACTTACTACTTACCGGTATCACGTGACCAAAAAAAATCCGGCTAGTAAACTAGCCTGGTGTACACTACGCTTTAGTTAACAAAAAAAATAATGATACTTAAAATCATTAATCAATCATCTAAAGATCTAATAATCTATGTGTCTGCGAGCTGCGGCGCTTCGATTTACAAGGTGGTAGCGCGCTAGCGTCGCTTGTTCTGTTTCTCGAAAATGTTATCACAATGTCGGATTAAAAAAGGCCGAAACCCGTAGGATGAACATAGAACCGTAATTTTACTGCATTTATTGTAATTCGCTCCTGTTTTCGCATAAAATAGAATGTTCTTCAGTTAGGACAAGTTTTCTGCGATGTTCGCAAGTAAGTAATACACAAATAATCTCACTTAATGTATCAAAATGTTCGAACGGTACAGCAGGAACCCTTTCCTTGATCCGTCAACTTTAGTACTGACGTGAGTAGTGGTGTGCTTTTTGAGTCTTCAAAAAAAGCTTGTAGGATTTCATCGTTGTAGGACCATTGGTGTAAGTTCATATTAGGTACAAGCGAGAAAGATGTGAGTTGCAAGTTGAACTAATTCTCATGCGTTTTCCACAGGTGATGTTCTCGTACACACGTTGTCTACTTACGTTAGAAAATGTCACGTTTCAATTGTGGAATGTAAGGATTCGAGTATTTCGATAAATGATATTGGACTACAGCATATAATGGAACGGACTCGCTACGATGCCAAATGCGACGCGTATTAAGCGTAATATATTCTTGCGGTTCAACAGCTGTTGGTGAAATGCCTTCACTACATTCTCGGCGAGCAAAGTAATTTTTTGAAAACGAAAACGCAGTAATAACACTGCTAAATTTGTGAGGAGATTACAGCTTTTGTAAATGCAGTCATTAATACAGAGTGCGTTTTCTGTAGGTCAAGCGGATCCTTCGTAGATGATGCGAACACTAGTCGATTTACCAGGTGAGAGGATGGCGTGACGCGGAATGTAATGACCAACTTCTATCAGGTGATTCTCGGTGGGAACTTCTTCGATCATTTCTGTATCGAGTTGTTTCTGAATCATGGCGTTGTATTCGGTGAAAACTGTATCGGTGAGTTTCTTTTGTAATAAACGTAAACGGCCCAGAACAAGTCCGAAGTTAGTTTTGATTGATGGCAGAAATTCGCACCCTGGTTTTGATATTGGTCATAAACGTATGTTAGAATTTTCCTGAAATTCTCTTAATGCATCTTCTTCATTTTGCAGTTTGGACATCTCAGAGTTTTGAATTCCTATTACATCGGAAGCACAAAGACGAATGGCGGTTTCAGATTTAGCTGCGAAGAAAATAGATTTTTTGTATCAGGAGTGGATGGTGAGCGACCAACCAAAGTGTAGCCGAACTTTGTATTGAGCAGTGAGTTCGTTAGTGATATGAATAAGCGATTCTAGTTTAATGAAGCTCCAAAAGTAATTGTTTCCGGTAATAAGATCGAGCGGTTCGTTCTCTGCTTGAATGGCGAAGTCGTATTCAGCAGAAACCGGATAGGCGGATTTAAACTCGGTGACATTGAAGGACTGAAATTTCATCCCATTTTGTGTACTTCCTTTTTCGGCCACCATTTGTAAAGTAGATGGCGCGCTATGTATTTCATCCCGTTTCTAACACGTTTTGGTAGCTTCTGCATTTGTCCACCAGATGTCAGCCACTTTGCTGACGCGTCCCAATTCTGACTGTTGAATTCAACAGCTATTATTTGCTCCCACATTATCATTTTTCTCTCTAAAGAAAACGAAATGCATTCAGTTTATATCCATCACAGCCCTGAATAAATTACAATTATGAATCGTGTAGAAAGTATTAACTTACTTTAGAGGAACAGCATCAGTTTCCTTGTTCAAAACCACGTTTTTATGTTTTTTAATTAGTCGTTCCAACAATGAAAAGTTGGCCGATCTTTTCCCACTTTTGCGAAACATTTTATTATCTCATATAAAATATAATTATGTGGAAAACGGTAAAAACAAACAAATTAAGATTAAAATAAAAAATTTTAATTTAAAATTACCAAAATCGCGAAACATATTCATCAACAGGTTCACCGCCAGAAGAATACAAAACAAACATTTTCTCCTAAAAATGCACAGTGATAACAGGGCCAAGTCACGTCTCATGCATCGTGCCTATAACTAAGTCCGTTAGGAAGGTGAACTGTACAATCAGTGTGGCATTAATCTAGATTTAAGGTTAAATCTAGGTTTAGTTAAATTTGACTTAAGTCTGGGAACTGTACAATCGGCTCTCAATAAGTTTAGAAGAGCGAGAGAACGTGTTACTTTGTAAAGCGAGCAAACAAGACGAATTCTAAGGACGATCACAAGTTAAGAAGAAAACGTGGAAATCAGCAGTAATTGGAGTTTGACATGAAAACATAAGATAAAAATGAGATGATGCAAATGCGAATTTGCAAAGTTGAAGTTGATGCGAGCAATTAAGCGGAAAATGAATATTGAGGAGATTAGCAGGAATCACTAGATGAAATTTCATCAAGATGTTTGGTTAAATTAATGGGATAAGCTAATGAGATTTGATAATGAAGGTGATTTAAGAAATAATGAAAATATGTTCGAAGAAGATTGGGAAAATGTGAGACGTGATGGGCCAGGTTGTAACACCTCCCCTGTAAGAAGGAGTCTCATGGAAGAATGGAATAGACTCCTAAATTTAATTTTTACAACTTATTAAAGAGACAACTATCATTGAGGAATAGCCATGCCGCGAAGTAGGCCACTTCGATCATTGGACAGTGGTAAACTTTGGCGCTGCTCCTATGACGTGTGCACTTGGATTGCGTTGTGAATGCAATTCTGTAAGTGAAGGTTTCTAGGAGTTCCTTTACATTGTCATCTCCCATTGAACATTCCACGTAAAACTCAAGATATTCTTGTGGGAGTCACCCCATTGTGGGCTGGCAGTGTTTCCACCATACTGTACAAATTCTTATGTATGAATACATTCAAATTTGATTGCACGGTGACGCACAAACCACTGTACATTCAACATGCGTTGTGGTGTATACGCTACCGTCACGTCCAAGTATTGCTAAAAAATTTACATTGATGGTATAGTTGATGTGAATGCCTATACGTAACGTTGAGGGGTGTTATTTTCAAGTACGCTCATTACAGCCCCTGTGTGTTGATGCTACATTAAAGAGATATTGTTGTCGCGTTTATCACACAAGTACCTTATGCATAGAGGCTACGCTGATGTGGCAATAGGAGCTCGCCACAAGATAGCAGAGCATACATTCATCCTTTAAAATCATTGACACACTGAATATATTAAAATACAGTATTTATTCTTCCATCATTTTATAAGTAGTATACAACAGTTTTCTCCTTAAATTCTATACTATAACAAAACTTACAGGAAAATGTAGTTACATCAGAAACATTTTTCATAGATTTCTTAACGTTTTTGGCTCATTTTCATAAGTAGGGTAACTCGTCCACTTTTGGACATATGTCCATTAGTAAAGGTATATTTCTGGGAAATGAATAGTTGAATTATAAAATTGAATACTGATAAAATTACATGTTCATCACACTTCTAACAAAAAAATTCATGATGGAATTCCAATAAATAAATTTTTAAAAAGGCTCACGTTAATTCTGACAATCAATTAAAACTAAACGGATACATCGTGTCGACTAGATGCTGATTTCAGTTATGCCCAACAATTTATTCCCTTTTTGTAGTTGTGCTGTGTAATCTGTCAACTAACGGATTTCTTCTGCAAGCGTTCTTTTTCAATGTTTCAAAGTTTTTCTAAATTGTTGAGCATACTGATGTAAAAATTTATCATATGTAAAACATTAGTAGTTTCTAATGAACCTGGGTGTTTAGCCTTGAAGAGCCAGATTTGAGGTTTGTGATCCGAGAGTATCTTGAATTCACATCCTAAGAGATAAGGCCGGAAGTATTTGACACTCTATACAATAGCTGAGGTCCCTTTTTCAATTATAGAGTAATTTGTTTCAGCACGGTTCAATATGCGGCTAGCATAAGTGATAGGGTGAAGAGATTAATTTTTATCTTATTGTTGAAGTACAGAACCAATAACTAAATTTGAAGCATCCATGTTTAGATAGAATGTTTTAGGAAAGTTAGGATGCAACAAAATTATATCAGAGGTTAATAGGTTGATTAAATTTATTGGGAAAATTCCTACAGATTTCCAGTTTATTTCTGTTGAGGAAACAAATCTTATACTAATAAAAAATACAACCCAAATAGGGCGACAAAAACTGGCACGAAAAATATTTGCTGCGGAATGGTATAAGAATAATCATATTAAGGAACCAACATCAACTTAGTTTAAAAAATGTCTAAGCTTGAATACCCCCTGAACGGGTTTGGGCACTAATTCAACGAGTATCACATGTAATTAGGAAAGGCAATTTCTTATCAAACCTTTCTGACATTGAGATAACTATAAATTTAGACCTATCAAATTTCTTGTAATTTTTAAGGAGTATATAGTATATACGTAACACTTGATAGAGTTTTAGGCAGTACATTATACGTAAACTCTGCTTATATTCGACAGAACGCAAAGTAATTATCTCTATTGTGATCATGTACCTTGGCTGAGTTAATTTTTTTTTTTTTTTTTTTGTATTTTTGGCATGTACCAAAACATTTGTCATTCTCTGTAATGTTCCCACTGAGACAGCTTTGGAGTTTTTCAGTACTATTATCTACAAGCTAGAAACAATAAAAAAAATATTTGTATGAAAAAATATTGTCAATTTGTCACAGTAATTGGAGCCTATCATGTGCCTACTCGTTATATCCTAAAGGCAGTAGCGTAACCAGAAAAATGTTTGGCGTGAGCCAAGTGAGGGCCGCCAATTTTTAGGGTGGCCAGACCCAGGGGAAGAATATTTGTTGCGGAATAGTATAAGAATAATGATATTAATGAACCAACGCCAACTTAGTTTTAAGAATGTCTGAGGTTGAATATCTCCTGAATGGTTTTGGCCACAAGTTCAACAAGTATCACGTGTGTAACTAGGAAAAACAATTTCTTATTAAACCTTTCCAACATGAAGAAAACTATAAATTTAGACCTGTCAAATTTCTTGTAGGTAATTTTTACGGAGAAATACTTAACAGAGTTTTGGGCAGTATATTATACGTAAACTCGACTTATATTTGAGAGAATATAAAGTACTTATCTCTATTGTGATTATTTACCTTGGCTGAGTTAATTTCCTTAGTTTTTCGCATTCACGAAAACATTCATACTCCTTTGTGTTGTTCCCATTGAGACAGCTTTCGATAGGTTCACTACTATAATTTACGAGCTAAAAACAGCGAAAAAAATATTTGTGTGAAAGAGTATTATCAATTCATCACAGTACTTCACTCAGTCCTGGAAGTACTAATTGGAGCCTACCATGTGCTTACTCGTTATATCCTGAAAGCAGTAGCGTAACCAGAAAAACTTCTTGGGTGACCCAAGGGAAGGCCGCCAATTTTTAGGGTGTGCCAAACCCAGAGACTAAAAAAAAGCCCAGGGCATCCTTCTTTTAAAAAAAAAATAAACAATCCAAGATCGCACTCCTTAAGATGTTGAACAGATGAAATGATGAAACTGAGAAATGTAATAAAAAATTACTTATTATAAAATAATTCGCCGATTACAATGATTAGTTGCAAATAAACGCAATACATTTGTCGAAATCAGCATGTTTTGATATAATATGTTTTTATTCATGTGAAACTGATAAATTTGAGAGTCTGTCATGGGCCATATTGCTGCGCCAACAATTTTTTATACACCTCATTCATGAAAGACTGCACTTGCAAGGTACATTTGAAACAGCGATAGTTGCAGCAATGACTGTTATTTTGAAAGCTTCTTTAGAAATATGAGTATATTTTCATTCTAAGTACTAACAAATGACATTAAATTTGAAATTTTACATTTTTTTTCTCTTCTTCATTCGCATTTGATAACGTTCTTGAGAATGCAAAATTCTAATTTCAAAATATCAATATCTAAATTATAATGTCTGGCTAACACTTCTATCTTATCAAAATTAAGAAAATTAACATTATTTGTTGGATGTAAGTACCTGATAGCAGGAATTTCGTTAATTCAAATATTATTTGAAGCGAGTCAACGCGCACCGTCAGCGCGCACTGTTAAAAACTGATGTCCATTCACAATGGCAACATCCACATGTACTGATGTACTGTTTTATCTGTACCTAGTACCTACTACCTACAGTTGATTTTCGTGAGTTCTCAATAACACTTAGGCGCGGCGCATATTGAGGTGATATATTGCATGAAACATGTCTGTGAATTATATCTCATGAAATATGTTTCAAATTCTTCAGTGCGCCTGATGTATGTGTATCATGAAATGTAGAAACATTCCCCGGGAAATAGCAGTGTTCATCTGGTATGTGATGATTGTTTGTGGATACTGAATTTCTGTTTTGTTTGAACTCGCTTGTTTGTAATTTTGTGGTATATGCATACAATGGACAACTCATCCTCCGAGGATGATGAAGATGTCTTAATGTTATGGACGCTTCATAGAAGAAAAAGGAGAAATAGAAGGAGATCTTGGATACATCCATTAGTAAATCCTGATCAAAGTTTCTACAAAGTAGCGAAAGAACTGAACAGAGATCCACAGAAATTCAGGTTCTACTATCGGCTGGCCAAAGAAAGTTTTCAACTTTTATTGGAGTTAGTTGGGCCGTCAATATGGAAACAGGATACCAACTGCCGAACAGCGAAATCTCCAAAAGAAAAACTAATAATTACTCTGAAGTAAGTTTCTTTATTTTTTACTACATAGTATCTAGTCTATCATTTCGGCGTGATGTGAGAGCATTGTTTGATCAAGAGTACTGTTTGTGTACTGATACAGAACAGATGCCGACAGTGCATTAGTGAAATGCTGCTGATCTATTGGTGAATACGTGATGTACTGATTGGTCCCGGCGGGTGACATAGCTGCAGAATACAGTGAATTAGAAATGTGTTGAAAGTCAACGGATTAGTTAGTAGAAAATTATGTGCGTGAATGAGGGCGACTAGAAGAACTACCATCCAGTATTTCCTCAATCAGAAGGCCAACTCTTCTACAGAAGGCTCGAAACTGAGCAGCTGTCATTTCTTTGACCACAGGCTCTAAACTCGTGAGAAATAATTTTCTTGAGCTTTCAGTATGTTTTTCAGTAGACTGTTTTTTTCTTATGAATGCCATTATACATTCGTCAGCTGGATCCGTTTTCTTCTTTTTACGTGAAACAGGAGCCGAAACTGCTGTCGGAAAATCTTTGTCGGCAGCATTTCCACTGCCTTTGTCCGCGGCATTTCCACTGACTTCATCCCAATGTCCTGGGTTGTCCACTTCTTTAGAATTCGCAACATCCAGGGACAGAAAATCATAGGTCGCATCATTACCCATGTCAGGCTGCAAAGCAGGTGGTGGGGAGGGAATGTTTCCCAGTAAAATACCTGTACGATTGCCGATGTAAGGAAGTAGGAATTGCATCTGATCCTACAAATACTATTTCTTCTTCCTTTCGGCTCCTGATCCTGATGGAGGTTTTTTTAAACTTCTGCTGAATGACATAAGTATGTAGATTTCACTAACTTTCTTTGCAGGTTTCAACTGAACAAAAAACAAAAGACTTAGTATCTGCTTTTATTATCATTTCAGATACCTGGCTTCTGGAGTAAGTTTTAAATCATTGGGGTCAGTATTCATGTTGGGCGCAACAACTGTTGGCGCCATCATTGCCAAAACTACAGAAGCTACAACCATTGTACTTATCTCTTTGACTATATATAACTAACGTGGACCAAGCTAGGTAAAATACTGTAGGTGTAAACGGAGTCGTCGGACATCCTACTGGGAAAAAACTCTTCTGATTGGATAATCATTATCAGTAAACAACTTTCAGTTCAAGAAAGAAAATAACAATAGTAGAAATAAATACATATTTACATGAATTCTTGTAAATAATTATTTTCCAAACCGGTATTCCGAATTAAAGAGGTATTATAGAACCTGATGATTCGACAATTAATGATGTATTTATGTGTACAAATTTGGTATCTATATTCCAAGAAGATGTGTTGGAAAAAATGAGCCCTAGTCCGTCTCCTTTTACTCGGAACAAAAATATTATCTTCTGCTGAAATTTGGAGAAGTGAATTAGTTGCTACGTTGTTTTTAGATTTCTGGCTTTCCAGCGGTACTTCGCCTTCAAAATCGGTGAGATGTCCATAACAAATAAAAATTGATCTACTCAAGTTCGAATTCAAATCGAAAATATTTTGTAAAATGCAGAAAAGTACATCGTTTTTGAGCCAACAAATGTGAAGTATTGATGTTCTACCGTCAAAATAACAATTAAGATGTATTCGTTTCTTGCTAAAGCATCTCCATTACTTTTCCAATTATTTATTACCGGAGGATTTCGCCATGAATGATTTACTACAGTAATTTGGTTTTATATAATTCGCAGAACCTAACTCTGGTAATTCGGTCTGTTTTATCCTTTGTTTTATCATTACAGTGAAATAATTCGGAACAATCAACGCGCAATTTATACCTCTTTTTTGAACATTATAACTCAGTTGCCGTTGGACTCGTCGTTTAAAATATTATTGGAAGCTTGAACGGGATGTATTTTTTATTATGACACTTACTAGCTAGATTACCATAGAAAAACAAATAACAAATATGAATTGAAAAATCGTTTACTTTGTGTATGCTTCGGTTTTATTTCAGACGTTATTCATGGTGGTAAATGGTCGTAGATGTGGTATTCATTTGTTGTTTATAAGTCGCTTTCTTATTCAAACAGCGAAATTCATGATGGAGTCGTAACTCAAAATAAATTCGAGCTACCAACTTTATCAGTTTTGTTTTATGATCGCAGAATAGTTCATGTTCAGATATATGTTTCTGCATTTCTGTAGAATTGAAGACAGTTTCAGCCACTGATAGGAAGAGTTTGGTGACTAACATATTCTTTAATTTTGGTAAATGAATGAGATGTTTATATTGACGAAAAATGATTTCACATTTCATGGTTATTTTTGTAATATCCTGAGATGGATTCTTCAAGTAACCACAATTTTTTCTGGCAGTCAATTTGCTTGAAAACACTGGGCTAGTGCTCAATACTTCTTTTTCGCAGTGCTTATAAAAGTTTCTGGTCTTTTTACTGAGCTTTTGAACAATAAATCCGGCAATATGCTTATTTGTATCTTCTACCAAAGTACTCAATTTTTCCATTTCAGCTATTTTCAACTTGCACGCTGTGATAACATCATTGATATCTACATCTGTGTTATTTTCTGCAACATGGCAAATTGGGTCTGTAGTGAACCTATGGCTGTGGTGATTAGCTGCATGTAGAATTTGAATATTATTAAGTGCACAGTTTCCATTTGTAGATATTTTCTGGTGTACTAATAATCGTTTAGTTATATCCATAATCAAATGCTGCTGTATTCTGCATAATTTTATTCGAAAACGGGAAGGAAAACAGTATAATGAATGAAGCGCGATTCCAAACCGCAGCAGTTACATGCGAGATGAAATTGAACCACATGCTTTGAGTTTGGCAGCAAATATACGCGATTATTTGGGTGATTATTTTCTTGCTACCAGCTGCCTCAATTAGTTCCCAATGGAAAGTTGTAATACCATAATTATTATAATAAATGAATATGTATAATTACCAGTTTCCTTCATTTCCTGTGCCACTTTGGCCCAAGCTTGGCAGGTGGTATACTTGTCATTATCAATAATTTCTTGTTACTGTTCCCCTTTTATTAATTTTCATTATTATTTCAATTAATTCATTGAGCGAGACTGAATCATTTTTTAAAAGTATTTGTCTTAAAATAATTTCTTCAATTAGATGTAAGGTATAAAAGTTGTTACTGTTTTAAGATGATATGTGTTGTATTTGATTTGAAATAATTTCTATAATTCTCATTCGATTCATCTACGTTGTTGACGTTGAATCTCAATTTTTTGTTATTAAGTTTGACTGTCTCCATTTTTTCTAGAGCAAGTTAGCAAAGTTCAGCTTCGAATATTTTTTTAAATAGAAAGTCGAAGTTGTTATTCAGAATTTGTTGAATTTGAAGTAGGTAATTTTCAATTTGTTAAATTTAATAATTTTTTTATAAATAAGACATAAGAAGTTCATAAGTTGACATTCCTTATTGAGAATTTTTACTGTCCTGAATTTAACTAATTTTCACCTTTCATAATCATAATCAGGAATATAATTATACTCGTACGTACTAACAATTGTATGATTTGCAAAAAAGAAAAGAAAATCAACTCGTAAATTTCAAACATTCGTATAATTTTTGGTATGAGCATACTTAAGGCACTTTTAGAATGAAGATACACAGTACAACCTGGATAGTGAGGCCAACAAAATAAAATGACTCAACTGTGCGACATTGAGAATTGTGTACATGAGGTACTTTAAATTGATTCAGGAACATGCACTTAATGCCTTATCTACTGTTTCAGTAACTTAATAACACGCTACAATATCTAGCTACCAGTGTTGACTTTTTTACGATTCGAATATAGTAACTGAACTTGATCCGAAGAGAATTGAACAAGAATTCGCAGAGTTACAGTGTTGTAATTTTTTTTGCGTTTCCTGAAAAATTATGTTTCCAGTAGTTAGGGCACTCCTGCTTATCACGGCAGTAACTGTACTCCTTCATTTTATAATTGTACAAGCATAGCTACCCGTCCTTCGGTCGGGAAGACATTCTTCATGAAATACAGAAACCAGCTACCAAATTTATTATTGGAAAACTTACACGTACAATTTGAAATCAAAAATACATCACATATTAAATGAAATACTAACTTAATTCCCTATCACAATTGCATTCATATAATATAATACATAGTGAAGCCAAAAAAATACTTAAGACATTCTTATTACTGTACTCCTTCATTTTATAATTGTATAAGCACGGGTACTGCTCAATGGTTCCCACCAAGCGGGCAATAAAAGCTGCTGGTTCATCTTTCATTTTTCGGCCAATTAAAAAAAAAAAACAAAAAAAAAACGGCGAAAAACAAAACGAACAAAATTGGAATCAAAACACAGCTACCAACGTGAATCCACATCAAAATGTCTCGCAACTATCCCATGCAACACTTCAAAACTGTTGCATCAGATATATCTCGTAAGATATGTTTCATGAAACCCAGTGTGCAGCTGTGCACTGCTCCGTTTCAACATACGAAGATGTTGCTTGAAACACATGTTTCATATGTATCATGTGATATGTTTCATGCGACATATCACCTCAGTGCGCGCCGCGCCTTAGAATGCCACAGTGTTTCGACCAAAAAGTTTGTAAAATAGTGAGAGGGATCAATGGTTAATTCTTTTACTAGGTGGTACCAGGAACATATCTAGTATGGTATGTCGCCCCTATCTGCCATACAAGGGTGAAAACTACCCGTGTGTCATATTGCACACGCGACTCCAACTCAATGTAGGTAAGTGCAGTACTGCACACACTGGCTTGAAGTTGAAAAAAAAGTTTTAAAAAAATGAATTGGTTCTTTATTTTAAAAAAAAGTATAAAGTTTATTTAAAAAAAAAATCTGATTTATAATAAGTACAAAAATAAAAAGGTTTGATTTTCGAAAGTATATCACGTCTTCCGTTGAAACAATACAAACACAAGAACTTTTCCGGGTATTTCAGACAATAATAATGAATAAAGGTTAACTTTTGGGCTGTTCTTCTATCTTTCAAATTGCAGACACGTCTGTAGCAAATAAAGCATCTTCTTCTTTCTTTCTTTTGAAAAATATTATGTTTTAAACGAATTGGGCTTGGTTGGTGTAGTAACACAACTGATTTATTCGATTGATAACAATGATAACAATAATATCTAAAATACATAACTGGCGCCAGATCGCGCATATGCTAGGTAGTACGTATAGCAGATAACACTCGTCTCCCCTAGATTAAAAAAATTTTTAAAAAAATTAAATATATGATACTACCCCCGAGAGAAAAAAAAATTGGACATAATTCTGGAAAACTGAAGAAATATGAAATTCAGGAGGTAGATGAAAATGATTTCCGGATAACTGATATAGGTAATATGTTAAACTTACAGATTCAAATGATCAGGTTTCTTAATGAGTCTTCTTGACCTCATTTGATCTGCATGACGGCGCGATTTATGACTTATCTTCTGCTTTGACCTCATAGGACACTGGACCGTTTTTCTTGTTTAGAACAGCTTCTTGCCAGTGTTCCTCATTGGACTTCACCCAGACGTGATCACCCTGATTAAAGTCTCTCGATGCTCCCCCTGATTGGAGTTACATTTTTGCCGGCTGCTTGATGTAGCTCGTTCTCATCAGTTGATGTCAGACGCTGGAAAATGGTGTTTCGGACCAACACACTTCGCTGCTGTTGCACGGGGTGGTGGTGGTGGTACAGCATGATATGCCTCTTTATCTGTAATTGCCAGCTGCAAGGTTTCGCTGTTAGCCAACCGTTTTTGTTGGTGAGCACCACTACTGCTGCAATGGACCAACCGTTTCGGCGGCTGGTGTACCTGCACACCCGCGGCAAACTGCTGCGCTGGGCCCCGATTACGACCGACGGTTTAGCGTGATAAAGATACAGCGACAAAATATCATGTATTACGAGCAATGGGTTGTGACAAAAGTGCAAGTTCCACGCGCATGCGCAAGAGCATGAAATTTTTGTGATAAGGAGAGCAATAATATTATTTAACATTATTATCACGTACCTTGATAAGCTGATGAGTAGAGTGGATGTATTATAAATTAATGATTTATTCAAAATATTCTGAGAAGAAATGGAAGCCATATTGTTAGATATTGTACAACCTCATGAAAGACAACAACTTCATAAAGAACGATTCGAAATTAGGTGTCTGAACACTTGTGCGTGGCTTGAAGATGTGCCGTTTAAGCAAAATTTTAGAGTAAGTCGAGCTGGATTTGAGAAGTTGTACACGGAGTTGGCTCCGCATATTTCAGAAGGCACCACTAAGTATGCTATCTCAAAACAAATCAAGGTGAGTCTTGTTAAGATAACATGCAGAACTGCCAAAACCATATCATAACTTGGATTATTTCCATTCCAGTTATTAGTAACTCTGCGACATCTAGCTCAAGGAAGTTATCAGCTATCAGTCGGTAACGAAATGCACGCTGCAGTTTCACAGTCATCTGTAAGCAAGATAATTAGGGAAGTTGTAGATGTCATGAATCAGTTTTTCTGTTCAAAATATGTTGTATTTCCTTCGTTTGCCCGGATGGCACGTATCGCGACGACGTAAGTGAAACGTGCATTACTGACAGTACCTTTATTAAACGGAGTAATTATAATTTCTGATTGACATCATTAGATATCATCAA
Source organism: Acanthococcus lagerstroemiae (assembly GCA_031841125.1). Taxonomy (NCBI): domain Eukaryota; kingdom Metazoa; phylum Arthropoda; class Insecta; order Hemiptera; family Eriococcidae; genus Acanthococcus; species Acanthococcus lagerstroemiae. The sequence continues at coordinate 55,328,339 of CM063112.1, read as the reverse complement.
ATGTACGGCATTCCAAATGTGATAGGACTTATAGATGGCACTCACATCAAAATTGCTATTGGGCTGACAAAGGACCCAGCCCATCCAGAACATGTGTACGTGAACCGGAAACACTTCTACTCTATAAATGCAACTGTGGTAAGTGATATTCGTTTGTTTTCTTTCTTTACCGGGGTTTTTACTTATTAACATTATGTTTTGTTTGCAGGTATGCGATCATGAATACAAATTCACATATGTGAACGCTCGCTACCCTGGATCAACGAATGATTCGTTTGTATGGCGATACAGTGAGCTTCGTGAACATTTATTGCAGAACTACCGCGATCAAAGTGTTTTGCTGTTAGGTGATAGTGGTTATCCGTTAGAACCAGTTCTCCTAACTCCATATGCAGAAAATGATGTGGATGAAGTAAAACAGTTATTCAATGAAGTTCATAGAAAATGTCGGAATGGTGTAGAACGTTGCATTGGTAATTAAAAAAACTAAAGCAGTACCGACTTTTCGGCCAAAGGCCGAAAAGCACTCTGAAACGCAGAAAAAACATTGCCTCCGCCCCCAACTTCACAACTGTGACGAGTGTAATACCTCCCTTTTCTTCGAAAAGTCGGTAAAACATGAATATTGCACAAATCAATAACCTTTGTATACTAGTGTGCTGTATTTCTTCAATAGGTGTACTGAAAGCTCGATGGCGATGCTTGAAAACAGAACGTGGCTTACACTATCATCCTGCTGTAGTAGGTAAAATAATAAATGCCTGCGTTGCGCTACATAATTTTTGCGTGGATATGGATGCCGATTACATCGATGTAGTTGGAGAGGATGATGATATAATACCTGTCCCTGCTCAAGTATTTGAAGAGAATTTATTTCAAGCAGGCACTCAAGTTCGGAACAATGTTGCTGCGTATCTATTTCAAACGATGGGAAACGAGTAGTCTGCAGATTTTTTTATAATTGTACCTTTACCCTAGTAGCTTATGATGGATACGTGCTATTAATTTATTTTTGCGCATCATGTATTTAATGTTACATCAACGTAGGAACATAATAATCATGTGATGATTTAAGTATATTTTTAAAGAGTATTTATTTTCAGAAAGAATAATTCTTCTTTTCATAATTTTTTGGTAAAATAAAAACAATTTTTTTTCTTATAATTTATCCAACATTTCTCTCAACACGTCAGCAATATTTTGGAGAGCGGCGGTATTTGCCCGAATGGCAGTAGTATGGGCGTACGTCGCATCGACTAAGGCCAAAGTACTTTCCGTCTGGTCCCGCATTCTTTGGGGAACTTGATTGATAATTCTTCGTGAGACTGAAACAAATTAGATACTTCATTAATGTATTCGTGAGCGGAAATGTTCACAGCATATTGATGTATAACATTACCAGCACTTTTTGGTCGCTCTTGTGGCACCTTCTTTACTGTTGCCGTGTCTGGAATCACGCGGTCCCTCCTTTCAATTTCATCATCAACTGCAACTCTGTCTGCCTGTAGCTCACGAGATATATTCTTGATGACCCACTGCTGATGGAAGTATTGTTGAGAATTCGAAATGGGAACGCTGTACATATTATTTCTTGCATTAATGACATAGTAGGCGGAAATGTCCAGAGCATATTGTAATCGTCGGGTTCCGAGTAAAATAACTGAGATGAGAGATGATTGAATTTACTTTACTAAATCTTTGAGATCAACTTTACATACAAGTTATGTTGATATATGTACTATATCACACCATACTTTTAGATGTACAATTATCATCGCTTACGACGAGTCTCTCAAACTCTAGTCCAACGATTACGCCCTCGTTCAGTAGCATCACTCCCAAAGTTAACTACAAATATCGTCATCTACAGGAAGGAGAATGAATTGAAAATAAAATAACTGCATAGTCAGTTATAATTTTGAAAGTCCGAAGAAATAATCAAATACGAAATCATAACATCGTTAATAATGTTGATGAAACAAAAAGAATTTAGATTTTGTTATTGGCGCCTGTACATATTTCGAAAGTCGAGCGGAGGTGTTGTTTAATTTAACACAGGCCGAAATAACCGAGCTTGGAGTCAAAAGTAGGTTAATGAAAGAAATGAATTTCGTGATCGAAAAGTAAAAATTTTGAGAGTTAAAAACTATTTTACACATATTGATGTATAACATTACCAGCACTTTTTGGTCGCTCTTGTGGCACCTTCTTTATAGTTGCCATGTCTGGAATCACGCGGTCCTTCCTTTCAATTTCATCATCAACTGCAACTCTGTCTGCCCGTAGCTCATGAGATGTACTTCTTGATGACCCACTGCTAATGGAAGTATCGTTGAGAATTCGAAATGGGAACGCTGTACATATTATTTCTTGCATTAATGACATAGTAGGCGGAAATGTCCAGAGCATATTGTAATCGTCGGGTTCCGAGTAAAATAACTGAGATGAGAGATGATTGAATTTACTTTACTAAATCTTTGAGATCAACTTTACATACAAGTTATGTTGATATATGTACTATATCACACCATACTTTTAGATGTACAATTATCATCGCTTACGACGAGTCTCTCAAACTCTAGTCCAACGATTACGCCCTCGTTCAGTAGCATCACTCCCAAAGTTAACTACAAATATCGTCATCTACAGGAAGGAGAATGAATTGAAAATAAAATAACTGCATAGTCAGTTATAATTTTGAAAGTCCGAAGAAATAATCAAATACGAAATCATAACATCGTTAATAATGTTGATGAAACAAAAAGAATTTAGATTTTGTTATTGGCGCCTGTACGTATTTCGAAAGTCGAGCGGAGGTGTTGTTTAATTTAATACAGGCCGAAATAACCGAGCTTGGAGTCAAAAGTAGGTTAATGAAAAAAATGAATTTTGTGATCGAAAAGTAAAAATTTTGAGAGTTAAAAACTATTTTACACATATTGATGTATAACATTACCAGCACTTTTTGGTCGCTCTTGTGGCACCTTCTTTATAGTTGCCGTGTCTGGAATCACGCGGTCCTTCCTTTCAATTTCATCAACTGCAACTCTGTCTGCCTGTAGCTCACGAGATGTACTTCTTGATGACCCACTGCTGATGGAAGTATTGTTGAGAATTCGAAATGGGAACGCTGTACATATTATTTCTTGCATTAATGACATATACATTGAGTGAAAACGTTTTCCCTAATAATTATTACCATTACTTTTTGGTTGTGATGAAGCGGATGATGACACTGAAGAATGTACAAGAATGTTGGTTCTAACAGCATTAGTAGTACTCTTATGGCTTTTCCTCTCTACAAACATTACACATAGGCTAAAGTATACGCAGAAAGTAACGCACTATAATGATTAAAAAAAAAAAAATTCGTGAACTTTGGGTTACATTCTGAAGAACCATCATTTTCATGACCCTACTAGGGCCTCTGCTGGGCTGTCAGAGACTGGGGTAGTGCTCGAATCAGGCCCCAGTAAATGCTGACAGAGAACTTTCAAATAATTATGTTGGTCTGCGAGTGGCAGGACATGGGAAGGGTCAGGGCTGCATTGGTCACGTTACTGCATTTATCATGTGAATAAGTTACCTGTCGGAGAATGCAACCACTGCACATCATCGTGATCATCATTGCTTTCGAGGTCCTCAACAGACAGCAGTTCTTCATCAAAATCGAGTTCACTTATCATTACGTCACTGAATGACGGTATTTTTGTATTATCATCTAGACACAATTTCTTATATTAATAAACAATCCCCTAATGAGTTCATTTAAAAAAACGCGAACCAGGTCATACTTGCAGACGTAAGGCCTCCGAAGCCGAGTGAAGGCACGCTGTCTATTCCTTGCACTATCAGCTTCCCGCCAGTCAGTGAAACGATTTCTTCTTTCGTGGGAGTCAATTCTTTCCCAATGTTTGGTTCATCTACTCCACCTCCTGTCTTCTTCATTATTCGGTTGTTTTCCGCCACACTACTTTTCGCGTTCAACCGCATATCGGTCCAACTCTGAAGCAGCACGACAAATATGATTATTTAAATCAAACATGATACCTCCATCCTGATATACTCAATTGAACATACCCGTTTCCACTCGGCAGCCGTCTTTGTAACACCCAATGGATTCAACGTACTCGCACATTCTTCCCACAATTTCTGTGCAGTATGAAAGGTGAAATGTGAGGAGAATTTACCCGAAATCAGGTTCGGATGAGCTTTCATAAACGCAACTAAGCCTCGCTTTTGTTCCCCGGTCATCCTCCTCTTCGGTTCCGGGCCTCCTTCATTACGCACGTTCTTATGCTTTACACTACAACTACAACCACAACGTCATAAATAAAGTGTGTGACATACATTAACACTATGTGAATGTTCTAACTTACCGAATATTATCCATATTTGTATAAATCCAAACTTCAAAGAAGATTCCGAACTAAACGGCACTAAACAGTAAACAATAACGTGCAACGTGCGTGCAACCAACAGCAACTTCAACGATTCAGTTTCCCTGCTTTCTCAACCTTGTCACTCCTCTCAACATTTTATCAACAGCCATGAAGAAGTTGATAAAACATCGACAAAATCTGTTTTGTCGTGATTTTATCACGTTGATAAAAATTGATAAAATTTTTTATCACGCTAAACCGTCGGTCGTAATCGGGGCCCTGCTGTCTTACGCACTTGCGGCTCTGCGCCACTTCGCACAAATGACTGTAACGCTGTAGAATGGAGATTCCGTTTGAAGCTATCTCCATGATAGCCTTCTCCTGCTCCCGACAAATCCTGAATCTGCATCGTTCCACCATCGTACTTCTGTTTGGATGGTGATGTTCCACCGGCTCTATCACTAATGGCACTTGAGGGTGCACGGGGATGCGTTTCCACAGGCATGCCTGCAGAATGCAAATCCAAAAATTGCCATAGTTGAGTGATTAAATCTGGATCGATGGATGATGTTGAAAGAAATTGTTGATGAAGATTTACAGCCTGTTGTACGACAGTGTTGGTTACGCATTGCTGCTTTTCAGCCATTGGCTCCAACTGCACATTACACACTTCTGAATCCATTATTTCGGGGACATTCATATCAAGTGTCCGCGACTTCTGCTCGTTGACAACACACTTCCTCAAACCAGTTTGACTCTTGATAAGAGGGTTTTATGTACTTTGATGGAGTGAAGTTGGATTGTTTGCTCATACGTAGGTTGATGATTCCAGGCTTCAGCAAGTTTATACCACTTTACACCTCTCTGGCAGGGATCTGCGTATGTTCTCTTTTGGTCGCTTACATTAATAAATGTTTTTGCTGCATTATAATCAACGATGGCTGTTGGTTTAAAATTAGTCTGCGTTTTTCTACGGTTCTGTACTTCTACGAAAATTGATCTAGGTTTTGTTATCAAAATCGTTACTTCAAGTTTATCCACCCATTTAGATACAGCTACTCCGTCATGCACATAGGTCATCACTTCGCCTTTTCCCAAATGTTTTTTCACCACAGGTTTGGAGGAACTGAACAACGGTAGTGTGTAAACAAAGTATATAGGAACTTTATTACTTGCATATTATATGAAGAACATTAAATCTATGTTTAACCTTAAGATTATATGAAAGACTTCGGTTGTGCAAATAAATTACTAAAGATAATATAACTGAATGAAAGGAATGGTAAATTTAAAAGAAAGGCAAATGGATTAAAGAAGAATCCATTTGTAAAATGATGTGAATATCATGTACAAAATCCGATGCTTCAGCTCCTGTTTACTGCTTTCTTTGTGATAAAGTGGCTAACTGGTTCGGCTGTGGGCTGTTTCAACAAAGCAAATGGTAACATTGGTAACATGGAATATTGGAATCAAGGGATAAATGATACCTAAACTCTAAAACTCGATTGTAAGGATTAAATTATTGGGTTCCGGAACATGACTCATAAATAAGATTCTTAGTGAAAAAAGAGCAAAAGCTGATTGAAATACTAGAGAACAAAATATTATAGAATGGCGTTTTCGCTATTTTATCTTGTTATAGTGAAGTTCTGATCTACATGAGAACTACATTTCCCTGAATTGTGCAACTAAGCACCAAAAGATAATGAATGAGAAAATTACTGAATTACGCTGGATGACTTGTTTTGTAAACAGTAGAATACTCAAAAGTACATACCGTGGATCTGGTAGATGATTCATTTTCACAGTTATATGATGTTATGTTAATTTTTACCTGTAAGAAAATATGGACACTATGTCAGAAAAGTATATCAAGAATATCGTTAAAATAATCTGGGGACACAGCAGAAGCCTGCCGGTATAATCTTCTGGTAGCTTATAGTCTTCCAAAAGCTAGTTAAGAAGATTATACTGTAAAACTTTTGGTAGATAGTGAATAAAATTTTTGGTCATAATGTGCATAAGATTCAGCCGTTTCAAAATTTTAGTATTATTGGAATTTGAAGAAAAAATTATAGCACTTCTGGATTCTTACAGTGAGTGCTCCTGGTCGTTCGAAAGTATACTTTTTCGAAAAAAATCCTCATTTCGACATATTTGACATCAACATGGGTAAATTTTAATATTTCACATTGACCTACTTGTATGGGGGTTAGGCAGAGGTGTTCTCACACTTGGTAGAACAGATTAGGACTGTAATATTGTTCCAAGGTTCTGCAAAAATCTCTTCTGTATTTTTTGGATGTAGTCATGTCTTAAGAACTTCGAAAATTCGAGAACAAACTGGAGATTGCTAAAACGGCCTTACAGGTCTACTGTCAGTATAGACTGGAGCCTATCCTGCTTACTTCGTTAAAACTGGGAGTGCTTCATGCTATAAAATGCTATTTTATATTCAAATCTGCATGGAGTATGACTCATAATGAAGATGGTGAGTTTTGTTAATTTGAAAGCGATTAAAGAAATAATGTAGCTTACCTTATGTGAGCAACAATGTAGGCTTGCTTTAATTTTAATTGGTAAGTTCGTATCGTTGTTCAGCCTTTGAGTGATGCAAAGGTTATAAATGAAATTCGAATTCATTTCAGATGAGTTGCTTTCATTTATCGTAAGGTTGCAGCAGGACTAAAAAAAAAAAAAAAAAAAAAAAAAAGCGTGTTAAGATTATCCAAATTACTCATACTTCTTCATGCTTGAATTATGTGATTTATTTTGGTGTACTAATAAATACGCAAGTCAGATATTACCAATGAGCCTAACTCCCTTAACTCCGTGAAATATTAAAACGAGTTAATGAATACTCTGAAATGATTTCAGCTTTTTTTGTTGCCTTCAATATTCCTAAGTAGGTATACTTGGAGTTGTTTATAAAATTGTGTGCAAACAATGTATTAGGAAACTCATATTAGCGTGACTAAATTAATGCATTACCTTGAACTTTTCCCAGTCTTCTATGGTCCAATGCTCGGCGCCCTCAAGAATTTTGCATTTCTCTGAATCAGAACCAGCGTAACAGCAGAAGACAACAAGGGAAGCAAACACGATCAGTATTTTTATGTTAAACATTGTCCTGAAAGAAAAAAATCTAGTCAATGTCTGGGAGTAAAACATCAAGGCATCTACTTCATTTGAGGCACTTGTGGGACCTGGTGTTGAGGTCACCAGCAGGAGGCTTCTTCCTATCGGTGGTCCTCAACCCTCACTCAGCTCCGTCGACCAGTAGGATAGCCCACTAAGCAATAATTCGCCGACGCTACCAACCTAGCTCCAAGCGCGCCGGTCCCTTTTGTCCCAAGCGACAAGAAACGGGGCTCTAGCGAGAGCAGAGGAGTAAGATAACACGGGGTTTCACTCCAAAACGTAACCGGCAATAACTGAAACCCTTGCTCAGTACCTACATCTATGTTCAGATGCGGCATATAATTGCATCTGTGTCAGAGATCGTGTATGAGTTTGGAAGAGATGCCACAGCACTTTGTATGATTAAAAAGCAATTCCAAATTTTGTGTAAACTGTCTGACGCAAAATTGTTACAAAATTACTAAATGGCATAAAAGTATCTGCACTCAGGTTGGATTAGAACATTCGTAGAAAGCACTCCAAACTATCTGTATAAATAAAAGGCCAATTTTTGGTGTACTAATAAATACGCAAGTCAGATATTACCAATGAGCCCAACTCTCTTAACTCCGTGAAATATTAAAACGAGTTAATGAATACTCTGAAATGATTTCAGCTTTTTTTGTTACCTCCAATATTCCTAAGTAGGTATACTTGGAGTTGTTTATAAAATTGTGTGCAAACAATGTACTAGGTAACTCATATTAGCGTGACTAAATTAATGCATTACCTTGAACTTTTCCCAGTCTTCTATGGTCCAATACCCGGCGCCCTCAAGAATTTTGCATTTCTCTGAATCAGAACCAGCATAACAGCAGAAGACAACAAGGGAAGCAAACACGATCGGTATTTGTATGTTAAACATTGTCCTGATAGAAAAAAATCTAGTCAATGTCTGGGAGTAAAACATCAAGGTATCTACTTCATTTGAGGCACTTGTGGGACCTGGTGTTGAGGTCACCAGCGGGAGGCTTCTTCCTATCGGTGGTCCTCAACCCTCACTCAGATCCATCAACCAGTAGGATAGCTGGTTCGGCTGTGGGCTGTTTCAACAAAGCAAATGGTAATATTAGTAAAATAGAATATTGTGATCAAGGAATACTTGAATGATACCTAAATTCTAAAACTTAGTTGTAAGGATTAATTTATTAGGTTCCAGAACATGACTCATAATTAGATTCTTAATGGGGGAAAAAAAAGAAGCAAAGAACTGGTTAAAATACTAGAGAACAATATATATAAAATGGCACTATGGCTATTCTATCTTGTTATATTGAAGTTCTAATCTACATGAGAACTATATTTCCCTGAATTGTGCAACTAAGCACCAAAATATAATGAATGAGAAATTCACTAAATTACGCTAGATGCGTTGTTTTGTAAATAGTGGAATGTCCAAAAATACATGCTGTGGATCCGTCAGATAATACATCGTCACAATTATATCCTGTTATATTAATTTTTACCTGTAAGAAAATATGAACATATATAATATATACCATGTCAAAAGTACATCAGGAATATCGTTTGAAGCTGGTCATACTGACGCCTACCTGTGAAGATGCGATTTCAATGTTACCTTGTAATTTTCCGTCATCCATTTAAAGTAGCGCTACGTTGTCAGTGTGTTCTAATATACAACTTGAAAATTTAGAAGAAAAAAATAAGAATGAAAATCAGTGAGGGGCAAAGTATACTTTCAAGATTTCTCGCTTGTGGTTCTGGGGAAACTTTCTACTTCAGAAAAATGGTATTATGCAACAGTATTCTTTTATTTTTCACAAATACGAGTATAACCATGAGGTAGTGTCAATCATGAGGTATGGCAAGTTTCCTCAAGTCTAAATTAGACAGCTATATTATCATCGTAACATGAAGAACCTTAAATTTCTACGAAAGTTTAAAACTTTAAATTAAATGAAAGACTATACAGGCACGGGTATCAGCCGTGTAAATAAATTACTAAAAATACATAATACGAGTAAAAATGAATGAAAGGAATGTTGAAATTTAATGATAGACAAATGAGTTGAAGAAATGTCCATCAGTAAAATGGTGTAAAAATCTTCACGTCCAAAATCCCGACGGGTGTATGAAAATTGTATTGGAGAACTGAGATGCTTTAGCTTCTGCTTACGGCTCTCTTTGCGATGAAATTTCCAACGTGTTCGCTTGTCGGCTGTTGTAATTAAACAAACATTAACATGTAGTAAAACATAATATTTTTTATCGAGGAACAACATAATAACATGCTAAAACCATATACTATGAGGAACCAGTATAGGATCGAGGTTTTATGACACGTGGGTAAGAGTCTTTGTGTGGAAGAAAAGTGAAAATCAAAAGGACAAAAAATGGTGTTTTGGCTAGTTCAGTTTGTTTTCATGAAATTATAGTCTAAGAAGTACAATTATTCCCTCGGAGTTTATGCCCCGGAGGATACTGGAATTCCTTGGGAAATACATAAAAATACGTACTGCGGTTGTGAACTCATTGCCGGGGCAGCCATCTGTCTCTGGGTTGTATGTTTTATTAAATAGTTCCTGTAAGAAGATATGGATATACATACTACATTTGGAATATCGATGAGAAATAATCTAAGAACAGTGACAAACTCATTTCAATATAAATATATTGGCATTTGGAGTATACTGTCAACTGAGGTAGTATCGGACACCAGTGGTAATATCAGTCACTCATGACTTGTTTACTGATAATGATACAAGCGCGCCAATAAGTCATGAGTGGCCGATATGCCAGTGTCCAATATTACTTCAGTTGATGGTAATAATAGTATGAATACGTTCTGTATGTGAGAAAAACTTGTAAAAGCAGCTTTAAAACATTAGTCCGATCTTCAACCTTTGACATTAGTTAATGCACAATCTTCGTCTATAATGTGTTAAAGACTTTGTTAGGATGTATTGGAAGGTAATTACTATCAACACTGTAGTATCAGTGTATAAAAAAGTAGACCCAATTGCACAGTCGACATTTTGCATTGATGTGTTTACTTGACAAATAGTTTAGGCTGAATAATTTTTGTACAGATTAGGTCACTGTCATAATTTTTGTATGGTTGGGTTTTACAACGTATATCCATATATTTGAATACTAAACTCAAAAAAAAAAAAAAAGTGAAAAAAAATCTATACAAATGTTGATGTTTTTGTGAACGTCAACAAGGTTTCACAGGTAGATACAAAAACCCAAAACAGTGAAAAAGATGGCGTCGATACAAATGTCGATACTTCTGTCAACGTCGACACTATTTCACGGGGTCCTATTTGCTTCATTCGATTAAATAATTTACCACTTGTTAGTCGAATCTGCATGGGATATGACGCACATGGAAGAGGGCAAATTTTGTTTGTTTGAAATAAATAAAAGTATTGTGTAGGTATATCTTACCGTATTCGCGCAACATGTCAGAGTCATCTTGACTGTTGAGGTCATGTTTTTGTTGTTTTGCATAACATAGCATCGGTTTCTGTTAAAAATTTTCTCTGATATATTTCGGTTCGTTTTGAGAAAATCATTTTCGCAGCTTGCCTGTTAACAGACAGATATACTGTGAATAGGAGCTGAAGATATACCGGGAATAGGAGTTGAACTACTCTTGCACCTTCTGTGGATACTGATGCAGAAAATCACATTTTCTTGAGTCGGCAAATGGATGTCAGAATGCTTACCCAAGTGTCTCATTTGCTTCAGCAATGCGCATAGCAATTTTAGGGTAACTGTGCCTATTATGGGGTACCATTTTTCAAATCATTAGAAAATGTAGAAAACTGAAAAGAAATGTCAAATAATTGTGTAGAAGTAAGGTAAATGGACTTCTCTTTATGTCTTATGCGTATAAGGATCACAGGTGGCAGATTTCAATATTTTAACTTTTTTTCTTTTTCTTTTTCTTCTCTCAAAAAGACTCTGATTATGACGATTGACAAATTGTAAGTATTCCTAATGTGAGGTACCAATTAATATGCCCTAATATACAAGTCATAAGTTCATTACGTTCTGAAACAATTGGGTCATTCTACAAAAATAGGGTATTATTTTGACTTTTTTTATTTTTTAAATTTTTTTAAATTTTTTTTTTAAAATATATCTCATGGACACCTTCTAACAACAATTCAACTAAATTTGGGCTTCATTTAAACTCCCCAATAAGTTTTTGTAATTTTACTTTTTTTTTTTTTTCCACAAGATTCTAGGAATGAGAACATGTATTACAAAAATGAGGAACAACACTGGTAAAATGTTCGATTTTATTAGTATATTCTTTCTCAATCGCGCGTTTTTCAGCCTCTCCTCTTGGTGCCATATTGGCATGTACTGACAGAATCGTTTTTTAATTGTAAGAAAAATTGCATAAAAAGATCGATTTTATCATTCTCCCGGAATGTACCTCATTCCCTCACCTGTATATCATTCCTTCACCAAAGCAAAAATACCGAAAAAAATTAGGGAATGAGAATTTTATCGTTACAATGATCTTAATTCGGTCTGTAATGACACTATGGCGCTAGCTGCTCTTCGGTAAACCAAGAGTAGCCTATTGAAGCAATACTATTCCTAGAATAGGTTGATTACTAACGTTGATCAACTGCTGCAGCCGGCAAGAGAATGAGAAAAATCAGATAAAAATGAAGAACAGTATCGCGAATCTGTTTTCTAGCGCAACATCACTGATACTGAAATCTTTCTAAAAAACGTTAAACAGCAGGTAGGTAGGTATATGATGCAACGACCATAAAGCGATATTACCAACTCATCGCAATAAAGCTGACGAAACATCTCTTCTATCAGGCCCAGTTTTTCTGGTTGAATGAAGGAATGAGATAGAAACATGGCGACACTCGTGAATCACGCTCTCTATCACCCCGTAGCATAAAAAACACACTTTGGGTTATTTCTGAGTACACAGGCATGCCGCCCACATGAATCACTCATTTCTTTCCCAGAAATCTGTCAGTCGATGCGAAAATTAACTTTTTTATGTCAAGATTTTAAATTGACGACATAGTGATGGAATGAGAATTCGAATTCTTGTTGAAGCCGAAGAGGGGGTTATTGTACCTCTCGTCCAGTAAAAAATTATTCATTTTCTTTTTTTTAACAGTATGTGTTTGGCATAACTTACATATGTAAAAAATGCCAGAAGTAGATTACTTCTTTCACTTTTGCATGGCGACTTGGAATGCCCAACTTTCACAGAATGACCCACATATCAATAATAAGCTTACCGAACGTGAGAACACCCAAAATGACATCTATATTATATTTTTCAATTTTTTAAAATTTCCGCTTCACTCCCTACCCTAGGTGCATCAGTTCTCCAAGTTAAATAAAATAGATCAAATCTTTTCCGAGATTTTTAGCGTAATTTCAGTCACAGGGTAGTTCTGTCCTGGTCAGCCACAACTTCGATAGTTTCGAGTGCCTTTGTGTCCAAGATGATTGAGTCACTACTGGATTTTTCGGGGGTCATTTTCACATACCGGCTTACCAGTTGACATTTGTCATTAGCACTGTTTCACGTGTAATAAAAGACACGACGTGAGAAAATTACAGGAAGAAATGAGTCTGTAATAAATTACTGTTTGTAAATGGAAAAAATCACGAAAAAAAAAATTGATTCGTGCGAAAGATATCAAATCCATAACTAACAAAAGAGGCACTGAGTGGCTGAATGATTACAGTACTGAAAATGCTGGAAGACATACGCATCACTTATAAAAATAAAAAATGGGTCGTAAATTATTATATTGCCCAAGCCTTAACGGGACATAGGTTCTTTGAGACATATTTATATAAATACCCAAAAATTGATACCCCAAACTGCCTTAAATGTAATGATCAGGAAGGGTCCCCTTCTTACCGTGTAGCAGTAAGTGAAAAATTTGTTGCCGAAATACGTAAAAAATATAGAATAAGTGCAAGCGATCTTAAATTTAAGATTAGCAATAATGATCACGCAAAAATCCTGATGTATTTTGACGAACTGATGAGAACTAAAATTAATAATTACAGTAAGTTGTATTATTTCATAAATTCTTTATTCTTTTTATTATGATCGAATGTATTGTCTGTGGAGTCTGCATTACGCCAATAAACGTACGCAAAGGTATGTGGGCTTCACAGATATCTCTTGAAACAATGTTATATTATATCTTTTCTAATATACATACATAAAAGTACTGTTTGTCTGTGAGTTTGTTCGAGTTTCGCGGGTGAACCGTAAGAGCTGCGAGGTTCTTACTTTCTGGACGTGTTCGTATGAACTCCGAATAGGTTTTATAGTCCGTTCCAAATAAGAATGCCGAAAACAGCTGTGAGTATGGAGGCTTGTGGGGAAAGGAAAAAGTAGTTATTCACACAACACTGCAAACCGAAGCATAGCCACTCTCCAAAGTTGGAGGACATCATCTGACAAAATTGTCAAAATTTAGTTACAGAATAAATTTTATACATCAACTTTAACATAAATCTGAAATTTTCGCAGCGATTGATAACGTATGGGCTTGCATAGATACGCAGCGAAGTGTGAAACGCCTGAACTGTTTTCGGCATTCTTATTTGGAACGGACTATAGGTTATACAAAATTTCGGTACCGTTATTAGAAGGGGGCACAAAATTCTGCCCCCTCAGAATCCCCTTATTTTTTTCGACTTGGACGTTTCGGAAGTATTTTACATTGATCTTCTTCTCATTATATTGAAATTTGGTGGCTGTAACTGGCCCCTTAAGAAATTTTTAAGAGGTGGGAATATCTAATCTCTAATATATATATGCGAATGTGTTGGTTCATCTCTGCCCCTTTCGGCGGATCCAGGGGCGTTAGAAATATGGCATCCTCCCCTTTTGGCCATCACTGACTGTAAATTCAAAATTACACTCGACTCTGCCTGGGGTCCCTCTTTCTTCGTGCTTTGTGGGGATGGTGTGGTGAGATGTATGGCGATGCTCGCGTGCCAAAGTGGCCCCTGAGACACCGCACCCCCAGCAACGGAAACTACCCTTTCGGGAATTGCAGCAGTGCCGATGCTGAGGGTGCTAATCGGGAGCGCCTCGCTTGGCGCTCATTGGTCTTTTTGGGGATGAGTCTGCGTTCTCCGGGGTCTTCTGCCTGTGAATCTAAAGGAACTGCTAGTCCGTTATATAATGAAGAAAGAAAGAAAAAAAGGGGGAAATGTATTCTTGGTTTCCTGTGTTATTGGCTACTCCATTTAGGTAGTATATCATTTATAATGCAACCTGTGAGAAAATTGATGATGATAATATATTCTTTAGTTTATCAACTATTCTATTATAGGTTGTGTCTCTTCACTTTTCTATCTCCTAATTCTGAGAAGAATTTACTACAGTATAATCCGTTTTAAACGCTCCCGCTTAATACGCTCTTTTCCGCCGGTCCCTTGATTTTAACACGTTTCTACATGTAAAAATTAACGGCTAATACGCTCTATGTTCGCGCCTAAAACACTCGTGATCATGCTTCAACTTACTCCCAGATTACTCGTACGCGAGTGTTCGTGTGTTCAGGTGGTCTAATTATTCGTATTTTTGCCCTCCTTTCAGCACTGTATCGTACCTGGGGAGACTCGACGAAAATTAATGTTTTAGAGGCCCTGCATTACTTCACGGCGGTTTGGGAGGACGTAACCCTAGAAGTCATTAAACATTGTTTTTGTAAAGCCAAATTTTGAGCAGCTGTCGAAATTGAGTCCTTGAAGGACGAAATTTGCGAAGAATTAGAAGCCTTCCCAGATCATGCCTCCGTAGACGATGACATTGCCACGACTGAATTTAGAAGCGTAACGTGTGCACGATGCCACCGCTCGTGGGGAAGAAGATAGTGGTGATGAGGAAGAAGAACAAGTACAAGAAGAAGCTCCCCAATCTTTGACTGCTGGTTTTTAGGCTATTTCCCAACTTCGGAAAATATTTTGAGCAATCTTAATAACATTGAAAATTTCCTTACTCGGGAGGCGTCGAAAAATTTACAGCAGACAAAAATTAGTTCATTCTGTACTTCCATACTGTCTTTCTGTAATAACTAAATGTATACACAGTATGTGCTCGTATATCTTTTATTACCTATTCCTATTGTATATTGTGATGAATTTTCATTCACAACGTATGTACACTGAAAAATACATTTTAAAACATTTTCCCACATTTCCCGCTTGATACGCGTGTTTTGATTGGTCTCTTAAAAAGCGTTTTAAACGGATTACACTGTATTATTTGTATCCTTCATTATCTGCTCTTCTTTATAACTCATTAGCCTTCCTTTGAGTTCTTTCCCTCAACCATTTTCCCTCTAGCAGTAATACCAATACCCTTAGATGATTTGTATTATGACCTATCATTTTAACTCTTTTCTTTGCAATTATATTCCGAATTTCTCTTTCCCTTCCTATAATACTTCCTCATTCCTGATCTTTTCTATCCATTTGATTTCCTTTCAAAGGCTTCTATCCTTTTGTTGCTCGTGTCCTTGTAGTCCAGGTCTCATATCCACACAATGCTATACTCCAAATGTGGGTAATTCCTTAAAAATAGCCAGATTTTGACGAAGTTAAATTTAGGTTTTAAAAACTTGATTTTTCAACATCTTTTGAGTGGAATAGATTACTTGTATGTCCTGGAGAGCATTGATACCGTCAGGCTTAATTCATCATCAAGAGAGAGGGGGTTAGGAGCCGTTCAAAATCCATCAGCCACGGCTGTGGAAATGCCACCGGCATGTTTAGTCACGGCTATGAAAAGTCCATCGACATGGTTCGCCACGACCATGGAAATAGCAGACGAATTCTCGAAAATCACTCAAGGATAACAAGAGTGAGCAATATTTTGGTAAGTTGTTATTAAATTCAGTGTAAACTTCAATCAAACTTGACGCGCTTCGAATGAAAAGCAAGATGAAATACTTTTGGAATGACTATCATAGACTACTCTAGTGAATATAATTCAAACAAGTTACATTAACAAGAGAAAACACTACACCCTTATAATTACCTTTAAAAAAAATAATTAAAAAGTAGGTAAATGAAATTTTTGAATGCTTGATTTGAATAATTGATTTCTTTTTTGGAACATTTTTATACGCAAAAAGTCTGGCTTCCTTTTTCGGCTGAAGTACATACTTACCTTTGTTCTTAAAAGGGCCTTATGTCTGTAGCAAAGGTACACAAGAACATATCATTATGCGTTATCACAATTAAAACCAGTGTTGTTGGACAAAACGATTTTTTGTCATTTTGTGAGAAGAGCATTTCATCTTCTATTGTTATGTCATACGTTTTGTTATATTCAAAGTTTGTCATTTTGTTTTTCATGGTTTTGTTATGTCTTGACAAAATTATTTTGTCTTCTTTTTTGTCATGTTACTTAACATAGTCTACTATCAATTGCAATGCACTTGGCACATTCTGCAGGGACGTACCGATAGGGGGTCAGGAAGCAACTTACTCCCCTGTAGGAATTTTCACTCAGCAGTTGGGAAAATCCGACAAATTAATTATTTTTTCTTTGCTTTGATACGTGGGAATTGAGCTGAGAAAAAATCCAACAAGTCAAAAGGTTTTTCTTCTTTTGCACTGATACTTGGGGATTTTGAGTTGAGTCAGTTAGAAGAATCTAACAGGTTAAAAGTTTTTTTGCTTCGATACTTGGGAATTTTGAGTTGAGTCGGTTGGGACTTCCACTGTTTTACCCCCCCCCCTTGCGTCCTTCCCCCAGGAAAAACTCTTTGGTACGTTCCTGACAATCTGTTATCAATTATTATGTCGTTTAGCATAGTTTATCATTTAATCGCTGACGAAATGTCGTAACATAATTTCTTTTGTCATTGTTTTCTCATGTCATTGACAAAACGGTTCTGCCAAAAAACGATTTGAGGTTTTGTAAGATGACAAAATTCTGAAAATTCAACTCTCATTTTGTCTTTTTTTCTTTTCTTCAAATGTCTAACAAAACTGTTTAAAACGTGATCTGTTCTTCCACCGCGGCAGTCACTGAATTTTAGTTGCTCATGTCGGCGGAGAGAATTTTCTGTACCACGTCCGCGGAAAAAGGGTTGAAATGGTGAGATAACAGCTGTAGAAAATATTCATACTTTTTTCTTATGTATAATATTGAAAATAACTTTACTAATCTGTATTATTTGCGGCATTTTCAGGTCACACGAGTAAGCTTTGCCGAACAACTGATAACACATGCCGGTGGAGACGTGAACTTGTAAATTGGAAGAATTTTATGGAAATGTCGTGCCTGAACGACTCGATTGATATTATTACCAAATTTCATAAAGGCATCGTGTGTACATATTGCGAAAATAAAACCGCATTCAGCTAATTAGAATATCTGATAAGAAAACCAGTGATACCAGCGAAGCAAACGAAAAATCTGCATAACGGTGGAATAAAAGTGCATTTACAAAACGTATTCTCTTTTTGGACGACGATCGGAGTGTTTGAGGTGGGCGTTAAGCACATCAACTCTTACTTCCGAATCTTGAGATTAATATTCCTCTCATTATAATTTGTTTAAAAATGCAGTTTAATATGTGGTTTTTAGGAGACTGAAGGTTAAAAAATGAGATGATTCACAGTCATGGTGGTGGAGAATTTTGCTTTAGGTGACCATTCTGGAAAATATGAGAAAAGCCCCTGAGCTCTTGAATGACTGAAAATTGTCATTGACAATATACTCTAATAGACCTTGAAAAAATGTTCCATTACCTTCCACCCTTGAGGAGGTATTACTTACTCACTTAAAATGTGGCTATTTTCAAGGAATTACCCATGTGTACGTTCTAAGAAATCAAAGTCTCACTTCCAGATCCATATTTGCCTTAAATATATCTCGTTTTTTGAAGCAAGCTCCGTTAGCCTGTTCTATTCTACTCTTTATTTCTGTTTTATTTATTCCATCTTGAGTTATCAGATTATCCAAGTATTTAAATTCCTTTACCTCCTTCATTTTTTGCGTCCCATTTCCATTTGATTTTGTTCTCATCTACTGATTACCATCACTATAGCAGTATGAATGAAATCATTACTTACACTGAAGTTATCCCACGAATCTGCAGGGAAAGGAGATTTTTCGAGGTCGGTCCAAACATGGGCATGCTCAGGAGTTCTGCAAGGATCAGTATCAGAACCAGCGTAGCAAATTATGCCAAGAAAAGCGAAAACAATCAGTGTCTTCAGGTTGAACATTTTTCTGAAAAATGAAATCCTAGTTAATTTCAAGGAACAGACACTAACACTTTCACTTCATTCAAAGTACCCCGTTTCTGCAGTAAAACTGGATATCGTCAGAAATTTTAGTTGAAACAGAAGTGGCATTCACTTCACTTTGTTATAAATTGTTAGAAGGTATGTAAGTATCTGCGTTTCACTTAGGTTCAAACTTTTGGATGAAACATCACAACAATTTCTGAGGGTGTCGTTTCAAGGCAGGCTGTAGGAGATATGTAGGTACAATGCATATGTGTTAGTATCGTGTATTGTAGGACATACAAAAAAAAATGTATTGTTGAATGCATATTTGCCTCATATTTTAATTGCAAATTTATGAGATTGGCAGCCACAGGCTTATTTGTCTAAAATGTCCTGGGAAATAAGGTTGAGCCTTGCTTGAGAAACATGTTCTGAACTATGAAGTTCAAATGTGCAAGTAGTGTGGCACCTGGCCTAACGTTCGTTCCTGTGCCTAATTTCGTCCTCCGGCGTTTTTCAGCTGGTAATTAGCGCACTTTCGCGGAAATTGCCCAGAACTATCGAGAATCATGTAAAACGACCTGCTAATACATAAATATAAAACACTGACCGATGCTGGCGTGTTTCGCCTTCATCAAACGTTTTTGCTTTTTTCTTTGAATGCTGAAAAGTGTTTTTTTATGATGTTCAACAAGGTGAAATTTTCCCTCAGAGTAAGTAACTTCGATGTTTCATGGTCTTAAGATATAGCTTCAGATGTTTATTTATAGAATCACTTAGAAAAAATTGTTGGACATTTCTTTTTGTTTTCGAGTTCACTTTTTTTTTTATGGTCTTAATTTAGTTTTCTGAGGACGAAATTAGGATACAAAACAAATTTGATAATAATTTCAATTTTGGTCGTATTTATAGATGGCAAAACGAAAACAAGTGTAGCATAATTCCCTGAAAATCGAATGTCCCACCCAAATTTCGGAATAAGACCCATGGAAAAATAAACTTGTTCCACAGATCTTACTTATGGGGTAAAATGCTGGTAGTAGATTGCCGACAAAGGGGGCTACTAACTCCCGCGAGGGAACGTTCAGCCTAATACCACCATAATTCTTGAAGTTTTTTAATCTAGGTGTGCCACTAGGCCTCACCCGACCAGGTGACTATAAATTTGGGATGCCATGTATCATAAACAATTTATTATGCGCAGTGAGGAAAATAACTAGTTCCATGTCCCATATTCCATGCTCTTTGGACCCCCGGACAGCGTCTTTGTGAAATTAATTATGCCGACATCGACCAACACGAAAATCATGAACCATCGGAAAATCGGATTCATAATCCGAAAGCGATTGATAACGACCTTTAACGAATCCACCCTTTGGATGAGACAGCTACCGTATTCATGCCTTTGGTTGTGATTACTTCCACTAAAACATTTTAGGTTAAAATGACTCAAGGTAAGCTGGTAAAAAATAAAGTTGTTAAAACATAAGAAAAATAATAAAATCATCCGGGACTTGACATTAAGTCATAAAAGGTGTTCCGGCCCATTTTATATGCTGAACAAAAATCGGGGCTTCTCTACTCCACGCGCGAATTTACTTGCTTGAAAAACACCAAGAAAAAAAGATAAAAGAACACACAAAAAGAAAAATAAATATATCACCGGATCACAGGCGGAACTTGATTTGCAGTTTGGGGGGGGGGGAGAAAAAAAGTTTGCCGCCAAATATTTGGAGAACTAAAAAGTTGCCGACTTTGTAAAACATTGAAAATTTGGTGATATTTCGATCAAAATATTTTTTAATTGAATAAAAAACAAACAAAAAACAAACGTTCTTAAAAAATGAAAAATTCAAATAAACAGTGGCAAGATTTGTCGACTACTAAATTATTGGATGGGTGTTTCAACCCCCCCCCCCCACACACACACACACTCCGCAGAGTTTCGTCCTTACACTGGCCTTCTTCGTAGCCAGTATTTCAAACTCTTCAACTCCGCCGGAGGGAACGATGGTAGGCCACCATTCCCTCACGGGAGTTATTAGCCCCTCCCCTTGTCGACAGTCTACTACTGGCATTTCCCCCATAGGTAAAATCCGTGGAAGGAGTCTATCTTTCCAGGGGTCTTATTCCGAAATTTGGATGAGACATTTAATTTTCGGGGAATTATGCTGCACAATGGTCTACACCAGCGTTACTCAAAGTATGCTCCGCGGAACCCCGGGGCTCCGCAAAGGCTCTAGTAGGGGTCCGCCGCACCAGGGCATCCAAAATAAAACATATGTATTATAAAGTGGAATGTTTTCTAAAATTAATTTAGTGAAGGGTTCCATAACATAATTGCTGTTGAAAAGGGGTCCGTCACCAAAAAAGTTTGAGAATCACTGGTCTACACCACAAGAGAGCATTAAATCTGATAAATTCTTATGTGATTTGTTTGAATTAATAAAAATTAGAAATCCGAATGTTTAAGTACGCCCTACTATATATTTTCACGTAATTTTTGTGTCGAAATACTCGAATATTACTTTGAAGAAATGAAAATATTTATTTTTCTGTCGTACTTAACACTTAATTTACTTCGATTATTTTTTTTTATTAAATAAAGGGATGAAATTAGGAGCACTCTTTTTCAAATTTTCGAAATCGGGTCGCTTACCTTCGTTTTTATTTCGGAGTAGTAAACTTGCGTGTATTCTAGTAGTTCAGTTCGTTACGTACGCCTCACCATAAAACACACTCGCACAAAATGACCTCGTTATTCGCCCTGAATCTCCACAGTTAGTTTTCCCAATTAATTGCTGTAAAGCTGAGACATCCTGCAGACTTGGGACTGGAAAACTCAGTTATGAGCTGTATCCTTGAGGACATGCCAAGAGATTGGAAAAATATGTAAATAAAAACTACTACTTGCACGGTATACTTTCTAGTTTTGTATCTGAGGGCGTATTTCTCGTGTATCAATAACCCCCCTGTTTTTCTCTTTTAAGAACCTCTTAAATGTACCAGCTTTTTGCTGTCAGCCCTAAGTGTGGAATAAAAATATGCGGGAAATGTTCATTCAACAATATACACATTTCATCTTGTATCATATAATACCCAATGTTAACACAATATATCAAAGGCGTACGTGAGCCATGGCTTTACAGAACCCTTTGATAACTGCGACTTTTATTTCAGTTTTTATTTCTCTTTTGGAAAATATTTAGAGTAGGAAGGAAATCGTTTCTGATGTGAATATCGTGCACAGAACAGGAGGCAAGTGTTCTCATCTATATGCTAGGTAGGCCCTCATTCTCAAATTTTTTATTCTAATAAATCCTTTTAAAATCCTTAGGTATAAATAAAAAATTAGACTTAGTTTATCTACTCGTTAATCCTACCTTCTTATTCAAAGATTTTTATTTTCTATTAATTTTCTTATTCAACTTCGCGAATTCAAGTATTCTTCTTACCTGAAGGATTAAAAAATATTTCTAATTTATTATGATCTAAACTAATTTAATTTATCAAAAACATAATAAAATTTTATTTATTGTAAAATGAGAAGCGATATTCCAAAACGGCTATGTTCAGTTTTTCGAAACTTGTTTTATAGCGTCATCTGGAGGAAAATATAATATGTACGCATACATTCCTACACTGCCAGCCTACCAGTATTCAGGTAGGTGTTCTACTAGGCAACCTAAGTGTCATTAGTGGCACATAGATGGTATCTATAAGCAGAGGCGAAACTTTGACTTTCAGTTTGGGGAGGGGGGGGGGAAGAAAAATTTGTCGACAGTAATTTTTTTTCTTTAACTAAAGATACGCCAACAAAATTGGTAAAAAATGCAAAATTTGCCAATTTTAAAATCAAAATATTTTTTAATTGAAAACAAACAAACGTTTTTAAAAATTGAAAAATTCAAATAAACAGTTTTGAAATTTGTCGGCTACCAAATTATTGGTGAAAGGGGGTGTTTCAACCCCCACACCCCATAGTTTCATCCCTGTTGGGAGAGGGGGTAGAGAAGGAATCCTTGCCGACAAATATTTTCTGAAAACTAAAAATTCGAAAATTTGCCGATTTTTCAATCAAAATATTTTTAATTGAAGAAAAAGAATAAATAAACAAACCAACAAACGTTCGTAGAAAATGAAAAATTCAAATGAACAGTTTCAAAATTTGCCGGCTGGCAAATTATTGGGGTGTCCCTCCCTCCCCCCACAGTTTCGTCCCTGAAAATTCAAATTGGAACCTTATCTCCCCAAGCACTCACATTTGCGCACATGAGCATACACTAGTCTGGGAGGGTAAACTGGAAGGATGTTAGAAATACTTGAGCGGAACACACAACTAAGGTAGGTGTTATTTACTCTTGGTGATATTTTTTTCTGAATTTCCTCGGATTCGTATCCTAAATTGGTTCCAATAAAATCAAAAAAAAAGTTTCAGGTCAATTGGATTAGGGGAATCTGTGCCACATGCTCCCTTTTGTTCTTATGGGAAAAACACATTGAGTTTTGACTTTTGTTCTAGACTAAATTTCCCTCCTCTATTCACCAGGATCATACCCATGGATTAAACAATAGAACATTTGCTATAGGATTCAGCTTGTGACAATGGCGGATCTATGAGGTGTTTTGGGAATATCTCTTCAAATTTTAATAAAATACATACATCCACTTTTTCTCAATTTTCACATTTTTAAAACTGTCTTCGAAAACCAGAAAACCACTCACTAAATTAGAGAAATAAGCAAGTGCGCCAGAAGGAATATCTCTTATCTACTTATAGGTCTGTAATTTCCAATTTGATGGCGATCGCCCTTTTTAAAAAGGAGGGTGACATCCCCTAGTTTCCAGTTTTTGGGTACTTTACCCGTTAGCAAGATTTTATTGAAGAGTGATGTTAGTACTTTATCATTTCCTCCCCGCCGTATATTATGTGTTCATTTTGGATGCCGTCGTTACCTAGTGTTTTATTTTTTTTCAGATTTTTTACTACGTATTCTGTTTCAGACAATAGAAAGGGTGGTTCATTTTCGTTTACGCCGTTTATTGGGCTGGACCTATGTACCTCTTGGCAACCGCACATTAAGATGGAAAGATGATATTAATAAATTTTAAAAAAGTAATAACTTCCAAAGAATAGCGAGGAATAAGGAATGAATGGGAGCGTCGACAGGAGACCTTTTGCCCGGCATGGGTCAGGGAGGAACCCCACTTTGGGGTCGTTAATTTATTATAATATATTTATTTCCCTAAATAAAGGTTTTTTGAATTAAATTGAATTGACTATCTTATATACCAGGAGTAACAAATTACAACTGGTTGAATTACATACCCTATTCTAAGGGGATGGAAAAAGCGTACCTAATTCTTAAGTAGAAAACTTAGGAGTTCGTATTCGGGGAGCATAAATCCCCTTTCGACCCCCTCCTTATCCAATCACCATGTTCCTTTTCTCAAGATAGGCCATAATATTGTTAAAAACCTTTGTTATTCAGATATTTTGGCTCGCGACTGCCTGAAACGAAAATTGTTTCCTTTCTTCATAAATGCTACCAATATTAAGGACTGTCTTTATCATTTCCACAAGCCAAACTATTTTGAAAAGAAATTCTTTTTTTTTTTTTTTTTTTCAAATGGCAGACTGACACCTATTTTAGAATATCGATTAGGTTCTAAAGTGTACGCAGTGGCGGATCTATGGGGGTTGTTTTGGGGGTTCGGACATCCCCTTCGGGCGGAAGAAGAAGGAAAAAAACCGCTTGAGTCTTGAGGTTTTCTCCTGTTCTTGAGTATCTGAAGCACTACAGGAAACGATTTAATCCCATTATGAAACTTGTCTTCAGAAACTATTTAAAATTACATTCATCTCGACTTTTCAGGGAGCAGAGGTGGAAAAAGTTTTATTTTCATAACACCCTATTTGAAAAATTTCTGTGTACATTAAAATAGAATTTCATAGTACTTACCTCAGGTTTTCAAAACTGAAAGTGAAGCTAAATGAAGTATGAAACACTTTCGAAAAACCAAAAAATGAAATTCAAACTCGTATCTCCGATCCTCAGGATTTTACCACTCTGAATTGGACAACAAGTTTGACTAAAATTTGACTAGCTGGAGACGCATTTTATAAAGAATTCAGACCCGCTTGCTGATTCATCAAACAAATATCAAATGCGTAGAGTGGATATCCCACAATTTGATGGGGAAAAATTAGGGGAAATGATTGCGATACGCCTAATTCATAAAAATTGAGCTGTAATCAGTCCATCGTGGGCATAGTAGAGGAAAAAAGGTGTATCGATAGAAAAATTTGATGATTCAAGTTAGTATGGCCATTCAACAGTGAGATAAAAATGACCACTCAGTTACATTTGTGTACGTTTTCTCAGTTCCCCCATTCTCAGTAATTGTATTAAATAAACTTTTACATGAGTAACCGTCTGTTTGAGTACGGTGTGATTGGGAAATTTGAAAATAACTTAATTTGGTTTACTTGTTCACTACGCCTTGCTCTTAAACCGGATTGAATATAGCCCAGGAGGAATACGGAATTGAAAAGGAAAAAATTGTCAGCAAAGGTTTTACAGCTGGAATGTGTTTAGAACGGTGTCCATAATATGTAGTTAAAAGCCTTCACCCCAACCCGTCGGCTTCCTCCTGGGGAAGGGGCAGAAAATGAGAAATTTCCATTTCTTATTCAACTATATATTTCGGCGTGTTTCCGAAGAATGAAGCATGTTATGGAAAAAATACATTGGACCAAAAATGTTTCTCGTTAAATTGCCTAAAAAAGAGGTTTCCACAATAAATTGCCTAAGTGATACTGATAGGCGCCAAATGCTCGCAGAAGAATATTACATGTCACTTGCTGCTGAATATCTTTATAGAAAAATACTTTTCAGATCATAAATGTTAGCCTAAATTCAAAATACACATTGAGAATTGGCTGTTAGAACCAAGAGCGCAACATAGAACACGGGGGTGGGGGCCCTGGAGGCTATACCCCCCCTCCCCCTCAAAAAAGTCGAAATTTTCTCAAAATCAATTTTGAAACGGAAAAAAATTGATGCCAGGCGGTTACGTTGCGTCGTAGGTTTGTACAAATTTATAGTTCATAAAAACAGGTAGGTACAAAATTGAGTTTTCACCCCTGTTCAGTTTTTTTTTTTTTTTTTTTTTTTGACATTTTCATGTCTCTGCTTTGGCACATCAACGAAAAAAAACGTTACTTCTTGAGCGTTACTTTGGAGCAAAAAAAACAGCTGATCGAGAGCTTTGGCACATAAATGAAAAAAGTGTTTCTTTTTGAGCATTACTTCTGAGGCGAGAATCGAAATGACAATTCAGTTCAGTAATTGATATTTCCATGGAAATTTATTTTTCTTCCAGCCATGGGTATACTTGAGCGAAAACCGTTACACTTCCTCCGATACGCTTGAAAACCGTAACGCAACGCTCCCCCTGACACGAAGCCAGTCCGTATGATTTGCTCTTCAGGGTGACAATTCAGTTCAATGGTTGACATTTCCATGGAAATTTCTATTAACAACATGGCTGTCGACTGTAGTCGCGTCGATATTAAAACCGAGACACGAAAATGCTCTCCCGTGGTTGCAGATCCGTCTGCGACATGTTTCCTAGGTGCTATAGTGATTTTGATCACTTTTAGTTGAACGTAGTAGTTTTCGGTCGTTTTGGTCAATTTTGGGCAGATATAGACAGTTTTTCTTTACGTAAGATTCTACTTGTTTCCCATTATTTTTAGTCAACTTCCTCACGATTTTTCTGTATATCATTTCAATGCCCCCCCCCCCCGTCTCTGTTTACTACGGATTCGATTTCGATCTATTTCAAAATTATTTCAACAATTTTTATGAGGGATGAACGAAAATTTTCAGTGTTGATGCAAGTAATTCCTTCCGCTTTCATTCTCCTCCTAATGGACCCTACCGTAGGTTTTATTTATTTTGAAATTTCAGATTTTTATGTTTTGTTACGTGCGCAGAATCCTGTTCTTTTACGAGGATAACAAAGTCAAAATATTTGACTCTCGGAGACTGGTTTTAAAAATAATTTTCGCTTCAAAAATGAAAACTTGGGGAAATTTTTATGACTTTCTTAGCCAAGTTTCGTCATTTTTCCTAACATAACAGGTCCTAAAAATAATTTTCCTTCCACATTTTGAAAAGGAGTAGATTGATTTTTCTTCCTCCACCTTCTATGATTTTTATGCTGTCGTTTGTTGTTGATGGTATAAATCGGTGCAGACCTATTTTTTGCGGGGTGGGGGAAAGGGATTCTCCTTGGTCTTTTAGTTCGAAACCATTCTCGTTTTACTTTAAACTATGGGTCAATCTCCAGAAATTGAGAATATTAAAGTGACATTTTTTTATTAGTTTTTCAGGTTTTTTCCCTTCCCCCTCCCCCTTCAACATCCAATAATATTCAGTTAATATGTAGTAAAGAATATTCAACAAGTTTACAACGCAAGCACATCAAAATTTAAGGAGAGAGACGATTTTTCCAAATTTTAGCCCCCCCCCCTCCAAAAAATGTTCTGGTTGCACCCCTGCGTGTATTCATCTCAGACCATACACGTTGTGGGTGATGGCTTTAACTGCGTGTTATGGACATCGTTCTAAACACATTCCAGCTGTAAAATTTTTGCTGACTATTTTTCCCTTTTCACTGTACTTAATGAGTGTAATTCTCCTGGACTATGAAATTACTCCGACGTTTGAAGCCAAAGTCTCAAAGTCCACAATAATTACCAAAATTAAGTCACAGCATTGACATATTTCTTCTTCGTCCGAAGTGCTGTACACATTACTGTGCATTAGGATTCATAGGCTGTAGATGTCTTTCCTTGGTTGCTGACATGACCTCTGAGCTAGCATTTAATCCACTCCATTTTGTCTAACATATTATTCAGCCAAAATGTTCTTTTCTTCGGCCTTTTTTATCCATTTTACTTGTATCATTTCTTGTAGCAGAACGTAGGCTGTGTATATTCCATGTTCCTAACTTTAACTTAATGAGCTGTTTTTGTGCTTCTTGACGGAAAACTGTGATATTCTTCGCACATCCTGTTCCCATTTAAGGGCTGCGTCGGACCCAGGGCCATTGTTGTTTGATTTTCTGTCATACGATAACCGAGGAGGTTTTTTTTAGGTGGTTTCCCGTTGCTTTTTTCAACCTCATAGTCATCGCCTCTTACGCAGCCCCGTAGAGAGAAAAAGAGGGCCTGAGGGGAATTTCCACGAGCCCCCTCTCCTTCCCGTTCATTTTGTTCTTCTGTCAGATAGGAAGAAATTATAAGCTACGGGATAAGAGGTTTCTTTCATGGTGTAAGGAGTGATTGCTGATTTGATGTACAGTATGATGTAGCCGTAACCCGTAAGCGTTGAAATTCAGGCCTTTTAAAAATATCGGGCCCCCCTGAAAGTCCGGGCCCGGGATATTCCCCTCTTTCCCCCTCCCTCTCGACAGGGTTGCTTTTACGACCGGCAAAAGTACCACGGTACCACGGTTCATTCTGCTACCCGGCATCATACAAGAGTGTTGGTTATTTATTGACTACTGCTCTGTTTCTAACATAGCGACTATAGTATCGATCGAGGTGGAAACATAGCGTATCCTGTAACTCCCGCCAGTTCACACGAACAAGACATTACAGTCGCTGGGTGTGTTACTACTAGATCAGACAGATTGGTACTGTGCATATGTACGTCGTAGACAGTTTATCGAACGTTGAGAGGTACATGGCTAGTAAGCGAACTGCGGCAGCACTCTCTTCGGCACAATGAAAGAAAACTCGAACGCAACAAAACTGTGGGGAAGCTCTGTTTGTGGATTGTAAATATACTAGCTGTGGTTGATCGGCTATTATTGGATTGGTTGGATGTCTTATTGCACAAATCGGGTAGACGTCTGCCCCTCCCCTAGCTTGATCGGCTTCCAACTATGTTGCTTGGGGTGATATAGCCTATCGCGGGAAGGTGCTGGATAAGAGTTGGAATTGCAATATTATAAAAGCAGCTCTGGTGCTGCTACTCACTAATAGAAGGCTACCTGTAGTAACCCACTACAATTCCCTTGAGCTCCTACAAATTTCTGGTGGTGAAAATTATTTTTTGTGGGAGTTTACTCTAGGTATAGAAATTTATTTTTATCCTTTAAGCTGAAAACTCTCATTTCTTTCGAAATGCCGGTCGCTGTCATTCGAGCTAAACATATCGAACACAATTCTTGGGTACCCTGATTTACGTAACCGACTTTCCTCGCAGCTTTGCTGCTTCCCTCTAGTCGTTCGCGTGTTGCTGATAAGACTAGAAAATGTAGAATATCTCGTCGTAGGCAGTAGGGTGTTATGACGAATATAGAAAAAATTTCATTTACGCAAATTGGGAGAGAAAAATGTGCTATGAACGTCACTAGCACCCACATAAACTTACAAATTTTTCAACCCGAATTTGAACTGGTTTCATTAATTTGGCTGAAAAATTAAAACTAGAAAGATTACTACGTCCACTACGATAATTTTCCAAATTTTTCTACTTTTTCAAATAATCGCTGACTTGTCTTAGGATAGTCTCTTTTATTTTCCCAAATTTTCCCTGAACCGTATGAGCATTTTTACGGTATGTTAGATGTCGGGTGATTAATAATGCAGATAGGTACTTAGAAATAAAAATTAAAAATCAAATTGTTCAATTAATAGGGTTTTAGAATATTCAGATCAATGCGGATGGTATCATCCATCCCAGTACCACTGCAGCAAACTCCGAAAACACAAATTCAGTCTAGAAGCGATTTTCCTGAGACTCTTGACTGATCAGACTGGGATTGGAGATATTATGTGATGACCTTAAAGCTAACTTATCACTTACAAGTGGATCTGCTCTAAAAGTACAGCAGACATGACACAGCAACAGCAGAGGTACATGATCACCAACTCTGAAAAGATATTCAGAAAAAGCTGAATAACCTCATTCACACTACTACTAGAGCTGCCTCTTAAGCAGTCTATGATGTTGGATGACGTCCCGCTTTGTCATTTGCTCACGCACCTCTTAAGGTTACTACCACAATTCCTTATCTTCATTCATCTACACTCACTGGAAGGCCTTTACCTCAGGAAGGGGTCTGGTTGGTCGAGTGGATCGCGCGTTGGTCTCGGAATCCGGAGGTCCCGGGTTTGAGTCCACGTAGCAACTCGCCAGATGTCGACCTAGACCGGTTTTTCGGCTAGAAGAGAAGAGGGCCAAAGACAACCCTAACAGCCTCTCCGAAGTTTCTGAGGTAATACTTGAAAGGGTGAATTCCAGGGCTCGGGTTGACAGCAAATTAGAAAAGATGCTGAAAAGCAGCACGAGGAACTGGCTCACTCAGTGGTGACCTCCACCCTGTGCGAATTCATCTGCACAGCTGCAATTCATAGGTATGCTCTACCTCATTTAAAACTTCTATTCTCATTGTCGACACATACAGCCAAGATTGAGATCTGTGCAGATGACTTTTGCGGTGGTTTTGAAATGAAAAGAAATCTGTAAACGGGTATTATGAGCATTCTTGCTGGTAAAACCAGATCTGTAATCAGTGTGACAACTCGGTTCATAGAGACAGAAATTTTGGATAGTTCAGCGGTCAGCAATACTCCCAACTGTACTTTTGAATCAGTAGCGTGCGGTGATTTCTCCTAGGAGGTAAGCGATCAGTGTTGAGGTGATGTAAAAATCAGAATAAGAGTATGAAACATGCTACTACAAAATGGCATTGATGAAATGATTCAAATTGTCGTATCCCTGTGTAGGGTCTTTCCATAAGCATTTATTCTTTTCTGTGACGAATAATGGTCACAGGGACGTATCGCCGAAGAGTTTTTCCTGGAGGAGGGGGGCAAACATTTTGAAAGTCCCGACTGACTCAACTCAAAATTACCAAGCATCAAAGCAAAAAAAAACAAAAACTTTTGACTTGTTGGATTTTTCCTACTGACTCAACTCAAAATTCCCAACTATCAAAGCAAAAAAAAAAAGAAACCTTTTGACTTGTTTGATTTTTCCAAGTCTGCCTGATTAAAATGTAAATTTTCTCAACTGCCGAGTGAAAAATTCTGACGAGGGGGGGATTTCCGCCCCCATTGGTACGTCCCTGAATAGAAATAGCCAACAAATCAGTTTTCCACCATCTTCACAACTGGTTAACCACAGAATGTTTTCATATTGCGATACTTGGCAATGTCTAGTGAAACTCGAACTATATACGTATATCTCTTTTGCTCAGTTTTTAAAAATGGTAATTCTGTTGTAGGCTTCCCACCATTGATAATTTCTAAATGTTCATTGAGAGTAAGTCGCAAAAATAGTTTTTTAATAAGATCTCGAATACGCATTTTGTGGGCAAAAAAACACGGAGCATTCAAACATAACGCGTTGACTAGTAGAAGAACATGATCACGTTTCACTGTCAACTTTGACGTTTGTGTGTTGCCAAGCCGAGCCAAGCGTGATTCAAAGCGCTTCCAGAACGCAACCAAATGCACAGATTTCGTCGCGTTGAACATGCTAGTGTATTTTTGTGTTGGTAATTAACACAAAGGTGGAGCATGCAGTATAGAAAAAGCGCATTAGATCTGACGCACACCTCACTGGCCTGTACCGTACGAGGATTGACGAGTGCCAAACAGTATACATCTCCCGTGAATTTATTATATACTTGAGCGGAAGCATGGTTACCTCGCTTACCTGAAATGCACTGAGAAACTCCTTTCAGTTTTTCACAAAATCATTGGCATTCTAACTGAAAGATGTTTGTCAAACATATTTTTTTGGGATAGTGACATTCTCTCTTCAACCACCCACATACTGTAATACTAGGTGACTTCGCAATCATGGAGTGACTTTTGGCATACGCATGTCTTCATTATTCCTACGAGGAGAGGGAAGAAATAGAACTTGTGGCAACACTGATGCGTGACTCGTAATGTGGGATGTTGTAGCTATTATGTAAAACCAGCTCTGTGGAATTCCGCTATTTTCAGGCAGTGTTACCAGGTAGTTTGTGCAGAGCTTCAAAAACATATATAAATGAAGAGTGTTATTCTAAACTGCCCCAAGTCAATTTTCATAAATAATGAGGTAGAGCGCGATCCACTGGTGAAAGATGGTTACCAGCAATGGAAGGGTTTACTCGGATTTCATACTAAATATTGTCAGGTGTGTGTTCCATTTGTTAGGCACCTCTACAAGACCAACGCGCATTATAAAAAGAATCAATATTTCTTGCATTGGGTAGAGTGCCCTAATATGGGGTAGGTACATAACTCGGAGCGAAAAAAAATTACCATAAAACATTCGGCAATTTTTTAGGTTGGGGTGTGTAAAGAAAAGTGTACCGTATTATAGTTCAGGCATTGAAAATTGAATGTATAGCTTGTATTCATATTATTCTAGATGATATTAAAAAAAAAAAAAAAAAAAAAAAAGTAAATTGAAAAAAAAATAAATAAAAATGTCAAATTGGCTAGTTAACCAAAAGTGCTCCGAATATGGGGTACCCTGGGTCTTTATATGGGATGCACTAATCCTTCATAAAATAGCATTAAATAGAGCAGCTGAGAAAATGAAGTTGAATGTTGAATGCAAATTAAGAAAATTATTATATAATATTTGGTAAGTTTAAAATCAAGTAGAAAGATTGTGGCCTGAATATTGAGTTCCTAAGATGAAAATGTCAAGGTTGTTGTGGTTTCTTTCTCATTCAGTCGTACCATAAATGGCAAATGTGGAAATTTTTGGATCACCGGCGCATTCTTCATGTGCTCGATTGGATTCATTTAATCCATTTCTCTCGCAGCTTCGAATACCTGCATATAGTGAGCAGCAAATAAGGCAAGCAGCATTTTCCCCATCTGAATTGTCATTGTGGTTGTCAGGCCCATTCTTCCTAGATTTGATAAGTTTATTTCAAGATTTTCGTGTCCGTTTTTCTTCATTATAGACAGCGTGTTACATACACGCGTTCTCTGTCTACCCGGGTGAGTAAATACTTCAAGATTCCACCACCGCTAGAAGCATGGTCGAGCGCCGCGTCACAAGACTGGGTCTCGCGTTTTGGCTGTTGAGAGAACGTTTTTGTGTCGCAAGGATGGTTTTTTGCTACTCGTAGACGAAGTTGGTAGCTACCATATACTTAAGTACCTGGAGAAACTAGGGGTGGTCGAGCCAGCTCGGGCAAGCTAATTGCGGGTAGGCTATTCCTGCTTTCATTTCGCTTTCCTACTTCCTGTTATGTACTGTGCGTGCTTTACTGGAACCTGGTGAACCCCAGTACATCTTCCTGTCAGCGTGTTTCACTTGAACCCGGTGAACCCTGACTTCCTTGCTCGGCGTGCTTCACTGGAACCCGGTGAACCCCAAACCTCTCTCTATCACTTGTCTCCCTTGTCGCTGTTAGCCATATAGAGTGTTACCGCGTCTCGACTCTGCTTTGCGCTGTGTAGTGGTAGTTCGTTACTCGAGGAGCCATTTGCGGCCCCCTCTGTGTGTATATTTCGCTGTTAACCGTTCTCACTGTTGTCCGCGACTTTCGCGCCCGGATCCGTGTCCGAAGACCTATATAATTCGTCTCTGTTTCCGTCTTCGTTCACCCTCCGCGCGTTATAGTTCATATCCCTTGTGTGTTTATGTATATTGTAAGGTCGTAAAATATAGTTATCTGTGCATCAACCCCCGTGTTGTGTTATTTCGTTATCAACATGTCTGCATTCTTGAGTCTACGCTTTCGCATGGTACCCGCTGAGGTAACCTATCACGACTCCAACCACTACGTTCCCCCGGAAAGCGCGTCTCGCTGGCCCCCGCGATCCCGAAACGCGACAGACGTCTTGATATGTTCATCATCATTCTTGGAAGTACCTGTTGATATACTGCCCTCATCTAGCTTCAGTTTCTTCTTCAACCGTAGTACAGTAGTTTCTAAATCTTTGTAGCTTTTGCCTTCTCAATTTGGCAGTGCTGGGAATACGAGCTCACTTTGTCGATCCTAGTTTTTGAGCTAAGTATGGCGATTTTTCTGAATCAAGGTCAAAACTGTCGAAATTGGGATTCGTAAAGATTTCGGTAGAATACACATAAACCCTCCTCTTTCAAATAATGTAATAGGTTTTTCTCTGTCTGCCATCGTTCGTCCATTATAGACGAAAAAGTGAACCCACCTCTCCTCTGTGTTTTACTCTCATGCGACTGAGTTTTATTATCACTGGAGATTAAACTCTTTCATTTCGTATTAGTTTTCTGAAAAGGTCCCAAATTTCTTATGGAATTCCTGACAAAATGAGACCACGCGAAGCTTTCTAGCTTTATTTCTCTCATAGATGCGCCACTTTGTATTCGTAATTTTTCGTTTTTTCAAACGAACCCTTTTTTAAATTGTATTTTTCTCAAAATCAGGTTTTTTGGGATTTCAATTTTATGCAGCCATATTTCGGCGATGTTTTGAGTTTGAGAGCTCCGCAAAATCTCATTTTGTCAGAAATTTTTTTAGTATACATAACCGGTACTCGTAACTCTATATGAACAAACTGGCATCTCATCTGCACTCAAGAAGTACGCCATATTATGCACCACTTCCAATTCTCACCCAACAAAGTAAAATCACCATTAATCGTCAAAGAATAACAGAAGTCTTTGCAAATTTCTTCCAAATAATTCGCAAATTAAAACGTTCGTTTCTGCATATCTCTTGTAACATTTGTTCACATTTTTAACTCTCTTTTATATTGCCTCGAACTTTGCACTTTTTAACCGCTCGCATGTCTCGAAAACAACTCCTTATAAACAGAACATTTCTCATCATTTTATCAGAGTCTTTTCATAGAGAAGTTAGTTTCTTTGTTTGTGTACACTGCTTCCACCACCTGCTGCCAGAGTGCGCTATATATCATGTGACATCAATGGGTACCCCACTTTAGGAAGTATCTCATATTAGAGCACTTTGCCCTAGCGACGGGACGAGGTAACCTAAATCGAGAGAATGAATGGGCTTCTTTCTGAAATAGCACTTACGTGTGTCTCCTCAATTTTGAAGTATGAGAGCAGTCTTTACCAGTAGCGCCCACCATGGAGTAAGTTTCTAACAGATACAGAAAACTGGTGGTGAGGGTGGGTGACGTCGAGAATTTCCTAAATTTTCAACTTCGAGTCCGTTCAAGTTTTCTTTACCCCGTTGAAAATTACGTCATGTAAATCTAAGTAGTTGATGATGATAATGGCAAAACTTACTTGGTTAAAAAATATACCTATGGCGTCTGGTAAGTGAAGGAAAAACCTAGAATTTTCAAAAAGGCAGTGCAACTTCTCTCCAGGAATAATATAAGCAGCGTAAACGAAGTGAAAACGACGATGGAAATTGTGGTCTGTAATGAAATTTAAAAAAACTTTGAACTTAGCTCTCGAAAATCGATTCGGACAAGTATTTCCGAAGTCATCATCACTAGCCAATCAATTTTTGAGTTGAAATTATCGATACCGATACGTATCAATCAAAATAGTTTGAATTCTGAGTAGAGTTCTATGTGAATTCTGAGTAGAATTCTATGTGAATTCTGAGTAGAATTCTGTGCGGTCTATAGTGGGTTTTTTGAACCTCGAACACCCAGGAGTGAGGGTCGTGTTTAGGCCGAAGTGGGAGCACAGTCACTGCCGACTTTAGTTCCAGTGTCCAAATTCAGTTCCTTAAGATTGCGAGTGTGGTACAACTTAATCAACATAAGGAAGCGAGAAATGACGTATACAGCCATACATTAGCCTAATGGGGTCAAATTCACCTTCGTGGTCGTATAAATTCGTGCTAGTCGTCGTCTCCTTTCAGCGAGTGGACCTAGTGGCCCGTCTGCGGGGAGTAATTCCCATTATATGTGAGTCTGCGGCTCGTCTTCACTCGGCGACCAGCCGTGCAAAGTGAAAGGTTGAACGACTGCGCTATCTTCCTGTCGAATACCCGTATCACCAGCCCCGTGGTTTATGACGGTGAGTTCAACGAGCACCGCCAGGTTGCGCCTTACCCATTTACAGCTTTCAGATACTGACGAGGCTGGCGACCAATTATACACTTCTCGGAAGCCTCTGCTGTAAGTGGTAGTGATAGTGACTCTGTGTACATTATCAGAGTGCGGTGTTAGAATGCGTGACGAGTTCTTTCTTGCATTACTGATAACGATGTCAGCGTTGGGAATCAAACCCAGTGTCTTCGGGTTATGAAGCCGAGTCCTTAGCTCCTTACCGCTACGCCACAGAGCCATTCGAGCAAGTAGTGCACCGAAAAAAATATTTTCCTCTTTTTCGTTATGTTCTTAGACTGACGAAAAATATTTAATTGTTTGTTGTTGCTCGTAGGTTCGATTCAAGACAACTCAAAGAAGATGAAGACGATGTAATTTATATTTATAACCCAACAACATTTTGTATAATATTTCAGTATAATAAATTAATTTTCTTCAAATTTTCAATTTTATTTAGTTAACGTTTCCCTATTACTCTTCTTTCTGTGTACTTAACTCCAATCTTCTTCCATGTTTGAAACATTTTTGACCACTCAACATTATCAATAACTTTTTCTAAATCTAAAAATCCTACATATGTATCCAAACATTTTTCAGTTTTTCTTCTAATGAAAGCCTCAAACATAAAATTGCTTCTCTAGGTCCTTTACCTTTTCTGAATCCAACTTGATCTTTCATCATTTCTTTCATTTAAAAAAAAAGAAGAAAAGATGCCTGTCATTACAGACCTGAATTTTCATAATTACTTCCACTTTGTTTACACTGCTCGTATCTTCATATTTTTTTCATAACTTTAAAAATGTGATTTAAAATTTTACGAAGAAACTAATGCAGCAAGTATTTCCAAAATGTTTCCTTCTTTCACTTACCAGGCACTGTAGGTATATAGTTCTAGTTAAATATATTTTACCATCATCATGGTCACCAAATTGGATTTGTATGACTTAATCCGCAGCTGAGTGAAGAAAACTTGAACGGAGTTGTAGTCAAAAATTTGAGAAATTTTCGACAGGTGAGATCCAGTATGGAGGTGCGTTGCAATATCCGAGAGTAGTATAAGCGTCACTTCATGCCACTTTCAGTCCTCTTGAATTTTAACAGACCTTATCCCAGAAGAAGTGTTATAGCACACTCAACGGATATTTTCCCAAATGGACTAAGCAACGATTATT
Organism: Acanthococcus lagerstroemiae; assembly: GCA_031841125.1. Classification (NCBI taxonomy): domain Eukaryota; kingdom Metazoa; phylum Arthropoda; class Insecta; order Hemiptera; family Eriococcidae; genus Acanthococcus; species Acanthococcus lagerstroemiae. Next base: position 55,291,311 of record CM063112.1, on the reverse strand, counting down.
TTCGACCTTTTTAAACGAAATTTGACCACTTTAAATCATTCAAAGTGATTGAGTTTTGTTTAAAATTGTCGAAAATATTCATTGTTTGGTCCATTCAGAAAAATATGCATTGACAGTCAGTGTTGCCAGACGTACGGCAGTCCAAAGTTGGTACAGCAGTACGGTACCACACACAAGAAGTATGGAAATTTGGTCTCAATATATGGTAACATTGAGAAAATGTAGCAATCTGCCAATATTATGACTTTTTATGAGAATGGATGGGCAAAAAGGCAAAAATTGAAAAATTGACAATATTTGGGTAGAAACTGATTACAGATCTGGAGATTAGCATTTATAATCGGGTAAACAGACTCCCAGTTTGTTACAGCATATATGTTTTTGGAGCGTGTTCTTATTGTTTGATCATCGTCCTTCATCTCATTGTCTCATGAGAGTTCGAGCATCGTGACTTCAACACTCCATAAAGAATGGAATGCCAATACTGAACTTATTTTGGGAAATTATTTAAAAACACCTGTTGCGTTTTGGGACCATGGGGGCCAACAAGACGCGTTTTCCAGAGGAGCGAGAATACTGAAGCCGCTAGGATGAGTACCCTCACAGGGCACATTGCGGAAGCGTAGGCTCCAAAATGCGGACATCATCAACGTGATAACACTACGGCAAAATAATGACACCGGGGGGGGGGTTGTTTTATTTTTTCTTAATTAATGTATTTTATATACATCTTAATATTATACTGTTGCTGACTTGAGGACCACTTTTGCTTCTCGAGCTTATCAGCACTTCGCAGGTCATTACAATTTTTAATAGTTTATAGGTACAATAATTTTGTAACTTTGCCAATTAAAATATAAATAATTTATTAATTTAATCATTATATGTGACAGTTTCTATAAAAAGGGGTAGCTTTGTCGATTGATCAAAGTCTCAAAAAACGTGAAAAAATAAAAATAAAATTTTTTAGTCGAAAACATTGAGATTTTGGTCGATTTCTATAGAAAAAACAATGTTTCAACAAAGAGACAAAATTTACGCGCATGCGAGAGAAGAGGGAGAGAGAGAAAAAGAATTATGAAAGAGAATGAGAAACGAATGCGAATGTCTGCGTTCGCTTCTTTGTGGTTTTTCGGAGCTCATGAATAAATCCGATGTTCTGAATTGTTACCACGCAGAAGAGCGATAAATTATCTTTCCAACAAGCCTTTGTCGAGGCTGGTAACGTGATTCCGCGGCGAGTTAGTGTCGCTTGACGGAGTGGGAGAAAAAGTTGTGTTTAACTTTAAACGCGTTTTTCCCAAAAACGTGTTTTCGCGGGTTCTTGTTACACTCATCTTTGACCGCTTGTATCTCTGGAACAAAAAACGCTACAAATCTCGCCGATAGCTTGTTGGAATGGGCATTCATTCTTCTATTACGTACTGTCCGTAACTCAAATTTCGTCGGATCGACAAAGTTACCCCTTTTTATAGAAACTGCCACATTATTTAGAATTAAAAAAATTTTAATTAATAATAAAAATCTAGAGATAAGTATATTTAACAAATTTGGTATTTGTACAGAGGGGAACAAATGATACGAATTGGAAGCACAGTGATGGGGAGGGGGGAGGAGTGACTAAGTTCTAGTTAGCTGGCCAGAGGAGGAGTTGAGGCGTCTGGGTTCCAGGCAGCCTGCCGAAGGAAAAATAGAGGAAAAAGCACAAAAGTGAAAGAAGCAGGAATAGCTTGTTGCAATTATAGCTTACTTTGCCAGAGTTTTCTTCGACTACCCTTAATTTCTCCGAGTAGATAAGTATACAGTTGCTACCGACTTCGTCCGCGAGTAGCAAAAAAAAAACACCCTTGCGACATCACGAAACGCGAGATCCGGTTTTGTGACGCAACGCTCGACACGGCTTCTAGCGGTAGTGGAATCTTGAAGTATTTACTCGCCGGAGTAGATAGAGTACGCGCAAACGTAACACACCAATAAACAAATATGAAATTTTTTCCTTACTGGGAAAAATTAGTTGTGGATGTGTTTGTATGAACTCTGAATAGATTTTAAGCTATAAAAAACCTCGATACCCTTATTAAAAGGGGGCGCAAAATTTTGCCCCTTATGAACCCCCTAATTTTTGTCGAGTTTGACGCTTCGGGAGGGTTTTACGAGTACTTTGAACTTCTTCACATTATGTTGAAACTTGTTAGCTGTAACTGCCTCCCTACAGAGATTAGGAGGCAGAAATCTCTAATCTTTAATTGTATGTATAAAAGTATTTGATTGTCTCCGCCCCTTTCGGCGGATCCAGGGGCGTTAGAAATATGGTATCTATTCCTTCTGGGCATCACCGACTCTAAATTCAAAATTACTCGCAACTCTTCCCGGAGTCCCCTTTCTTTCTGCTCTGTGGGGATGCTGAGGGTGCTGATGCGAGGCACTTGGCTTGGCGCTTACTGGTGGGTCTGCGTTCTCCGGGATCTTCTACCTATAGTGGGTTCGAGAGGCTGTTAGTTGAATATGAAAACATAGGGTAATGAAGACACCCCCATTCGCGTATGACTAAACGGTTGTATTTTCATATTTTACCCCAGTACTAATTACGGTACAAAAATTATTCATAGGTCATCTGAACGAGAGCACCACGAATTTCTGCGATAATTTTTTGTGTAATTTTGTAGTCAAATTTACGATGAAGCAGTCCATGACCTATGCATGTCACCCCACTCAACAGTACCAGTAACTCCACTGTAACTTTCTGCTCCAGGAAAACTGATGATATGTAACGATATTTATTTTATTTTTTTAAATATAAATACAACCTCTTTGAGGTGGTGCCAATAACGCGCTCCGGCAGGCTTTCCCTAATAGGAACTTTTCATTACCTTCACATTATATGAAGAACCGTAAATCTAGATATATGTAAGTTTGAACCTTAAGATTACATGAAAGACTTAGGTCGTGCAAATAAATTACTAAAGATATAATATAACTAAATGAAAGGAATGTTAAATTTAAAAGAAAGGCAAGTGGGTTAAAGAAGAATCCATTTGTAAAATGAAGTGAATATCATGTACAAAATCCGATGTTTCAACTCCCGTTTTCTGCTCTCTTTGTAATAAAGCGGCTAATTGGTTCGGCTGTGGTCTGTTTCAACAAAGCAAATGGTAACATTAGTAAAATGGAATATTGGGATCAAGGGATAAATGATACCTAAACTCTAAAACTCGATTGTAAGGATTAACTTATTGGGTTCAGGAACATGACTTATAAATAAGATTCTTAGTGAAAAAAGAGCAAAAGCTGATTGAAATACTAGAGAACAAAATATTATAGAATGGCGTTTACGCTATTTTATCTTGTTATAGTGAAGTTCTGATCTACATGAGAACTACATTTCCCTGAATTGTGCAACTAAGCACCAAAAGATAATGAATGAGAAAATTACTGAATTACGCTGGATGACTTGTTTTGTAAACAGTAGAATACTCAAAAGTACATACCGTGGATCTGGTAGATGATTCATTTTCACAGTTATATGATGTTATGTTAATTTTTACCTGTAAGAAAATATGAACACTATGTCAGAAAAGTACATCAAGAATATCGTTAAAATAATCTGGGGACACAGCAGAAGCCTGCCGGTATAATCTTCTGGTAGCTTATAGTCTTCCAAAAGCTAGTTAAGAAGATTATACTGTAAAACTTTTGATAGATAGTGAATAAAATTTTTGGTCATAATGTGCATAAGATTCAGCCGTTTCAAAATTTTAGTATTATTGGAATTTGAAGAAAAAATTATAGCACTTCTGGATTCTTACAGTGAGTGCTCCTGGTCGTTCAAAAGTATACTTCTTTCGAAAAAATCCTCATTTCGACATATTTGACATCAACATGGGTAAATTTTAATATTTCACATTGACCTACTTGTATGGGGGTTAGGCAGAGGTGTTCTCACACTTGGTAGAACAGATTAGGACCTTTAGCAGCGTAACTCTTCGCAAAAACTCCTTTTTTGGATCACCGTAGTGTTTATATATAGTTTTGTAATATTGTTCCAAGGTTCTGCAAAAATCTCTTTCGTATTTTTTGGATGTAGTCATGTCTTAAGAACTTCGAAAATTCGAGAACAAACTAAAGATTGCTAAACCGGCCTTACAGGTCTACTGTCAGTATAGACTGGAGCCTGTCCTGCTTACTTCGTTAAAACTGGGAGTGCTTCATGCTATAAAATGCTATTTTATATTCAAATCTGCATGGAGCATGACTCATAATGAAGATGGTGAGTTTTGTTAATTTGAAAGCGATTAAAGGAATAATGTAGCTTACCTTATGTGAGCAACAAGTTAGGCTTGCTTTAATTTTAATTGGTAAGTTCGTATCGTTGTTCAGCCTTTGAGTGATGCAAAGGTTATAAATGAAATTCGAATTCATTTCAGATGAGTTGCTTTCATTTATCGTAAGGTTGCAGCAGGACTGGAAAAAAAAAAAAAAAAGCGTCAAGATTATCCAAATTACTCATACTTCTTCATGCTTGAATTATGTGATTTATTTTGGTGTACTAATAAATACGCAAGTCAGATATTACCAATGAGCCCAACTCCCTTAACTCCGTGAAATATTAAAACGAGTTAATGAATACCCTGAAATGATTTCAGCTTTTTTTGTTACTTCCAATATTCCTAAGTAGGTATACTTGGAGTTGCTTATAAAATTGTGTGCAAACAATGTAATAGGAAACTCATATTAGCGTGACTAAATTAATGCATTACCTTGAAATTTTCCCAGTCTTCTTTGGTCCAATGCTCGGCGCTCTCAAGAATTTTGCATTTCACTGAATCAGAACCAGCGTAACAGCAGAAGACAACAAGGGAAGCAAACACGATCGGTATTCTTATGTTAAACATTGTCCTGAAAGAAAAAAATCTAGTCAATGTCTGGGAGTAAAACATCAAGGCATCTACTTCATTTGAGGCACTTGTGGGACCTGGTGTTAAGGTCACCAGCGGGAGGCTTCTTCCTATCGGTGGTCCTCAACCCTCACTCAGATCCATCGACCAGTAGGATAGCCCACTAAGCAATAATTCGCCGACGCTACCAACTTAGCTCTAAGCGCGCCGGTCCCTTTTGTCCCAAGCGACAAGAAACGGGACTCTAGCGAGAGCAGAGGAGTAAGATAACACGGGGTTTCATTCCAAAACGTAACCGGCAATAACTGAAACCCTTGCTCAGTACCTCCATCTATGTTCAGATGCGGCATATAATTGAATCTGCGTCAGAGATCATCTATGAGTTTGGAAGAGATGCCACAGCACTTTGTATGATTAAAAAGCAATTCCAAATTTTGTGTAAACTGTCTGACGCAAAATTGTTACAAAATTACTGAATGGCATAAAAGTATCTGCACTCAGGTTGGATTAGAACATTCGTAGAAAGCACTTCAAACTATCTGTATAAATAAAAGGCCAATATGAGCAATGGCACTAATGAAGCTACTGATGGAAGACTTGTACTTCGCCTTTCCATCTTACTTTTCAAAAATAGTTAGGCAAACCTCATCCATTCTAGTGCAAAAACTGCATACAGGACGTTAGCAGAGAAGTACAAGTATCTATCTGCGTTAGGGCTTGTCCTCTCTCTTAAATTTTTTGAAATTCGAGAGTAATTTCCTACAGTTTTTAATTGTCTAGAACTAATGCCCGATATTTTCTAATTTTTCAGAAGGTAGGTAATATGAAGCCGAACCTCCCCTGGTGAAGAATGTTGTACAGCGATGTGGTCACTACTGACCTAAATGTACAGGGTGATTCATTGAAGATGTGCCATAGGTACTGTTCAGGGTGAAGCAGCAACACGTATAAAGTACCTGCATCATATCTTGCCTAACGTACCCCTTAAATCAAAGTAGTAGTGAACTGATTTGTCAAATTTATCACTATATCTTCCCCCTCAGAATGTATACGAGATAGAAAGTCAAAATTCGTATCACATGTAAAAGACTATAGTGGCTACCTTACAAAAATGAGGCATTGATAATGTTATTAAACGAGGCATTCCATACGTTAGTCAGAAGAGTATGAAAAAAACAACATATTACAATGAAGAGCTTTTTTCCAAAGTGGCTCTAAGCTTTCGGCTGTGTTGGAAGAACGCAAAACGGGTTCCCAAGGGTGCGCATATAACTTTTTCTAGAAAAATCGTTATATTTTCTTAATTTAATGGTTTAAAATTTTGGAAAAAATAAAAACAGATAGTTTTCCTCGCATTCCTATTAAAATTTCAGCAAATTTCATACAAAATTGACAGCAATAAGACGTTTTCTGATTAGTGCGCACTCTTATGTTGCTTCCCTATCAAATTTTATTTTTGTACGATTGCCACTACATTCCTTTTTATGGGCTATAAATTTCAGTTTCCTACCTGGCATACTTCGTGCGAGAAAAATAAAATTGTTACGAATCAGAAAAATATTTTCCAAGTTTACTACTATTCTGCTGTATAAGACAAGGTCCGCAACTTTTTTCTCTTCAAATACAAATGTACCCCCTATTTTAAAACTTCAGTATTCGTTTCAGTAATATACTCTTACCTTAGAATAAAATTCGGAATTACTTACCTCGATTTTTTGGAACTGAAAGTTGTAATGAAATGTAATATAACGTCCTTTTGAAAATTAGAAAAATGAAATTCAAATTCGTATCTTCGAACTTCAGAATTTCACCACTCAGTACTGGGGAACAAAACTGATTGGAATTTCACTCTTAGGACGCTTTTTATTTGAAACTCCGATCCGATTGCTGACGTATTTATAAAAATATACGCGTGAATATACTGGGGTTGCCGTCTGAAACGTCAGCACTGATAACTGAGTTGTAAGTTACTCCATCATCAGTGAAAAATTTGATGGTTGATGTATGACCAGTCACAAGCGTGATAGCAATAGTCTGGTCAGTTAACCTCAGACACGTTTTTTCACCTGAGTTTGAACCATTTCGGATGAAAACTGCATACGCTTCCGTTTGTTCTAAGATTGTGTATTTCCCTTTCGCTGGTGCCAAAAGTTATTTAAAAAGTCAACTCCCCCACCCAACCTCATTTTTTAGACTCTAAGGGCAAAAATTGTGAAAATCCCACCTGACTCAACTCAAAATTTCCAAGTATCAAAGCAAAAAAAAAAAGACTTCTTGGATTTTTCCAACTTTCTATTGAAATTTCCCAACTCCGCCTGCCTGAAATGGTAAATTTTCCCAACTGCTGAGTGAAAAATTCCTTCCGAGGGGAGAGGAAGGGGTTTAATTGTCCCCCCTCCATCGGTACGTTCCTGTCTATGGGTCGAAAATTTGAAAATAAATGGAAGTTTTGGTTAACTTGTGCACTACGCTTCACCTTGAGACTGACTTGGAATTGCTGGGGCACTTCAGGCCAAATTATCGAAGTTCTCAAGCATCAAAATATCACTTCAGTCTGGTTACAGCATTCGCATGCATCCATAGATAGATACTATTTTTCACCGGAATTTTCAAAATTTTTCAGACTTGAAAACGTGTTTTAACCTTGAAGAATCTCATTTCTTGCGAAATTCTGGGGCGAGCCGAACCTGTATTTTTCAAGACTCGTTTAGAATTTCTATTTAATTACTGGCTTCGGTTCAAGTCTCAGATTTAATACTACTAAATGGGAACTCACAGCCCGATGCAGGCAGGTGGTGATGGCGGGGAAGCCCTGCCGGGGGGTTCGCCGCGCCACAGCAGCTGCAGCAGCTCTTCTGGGATTGTATACAGAGTTCTCCTGCTCGATGGTGTGGGCCGAGGTTGGTTGGTCGGCCCTTTGCCTCGACCACTCCGTCTGCATCTTCCTCTTCATTATGGTCGAGATGAACGCCGCCACCCGGTTCCAACTGCTTCGGCTGTTCATTATCTCCGGAACCAGGGTGTCCGACGCGAGAAGGCTGATCACGCCGTCGTCGTTGATTCTTCATCCGCCGGCCGTCCCGCGCGTCTTCTGCTCCCAGGACTCACACTTGAACAGGGTTTGAAAGAAGTATAGAAAATATCAAAGAACCTAAAACATCTTTAGAAAGTCTCAAGCTTGGGATAGTGTTGGCCGAGTTTGTAAGATCTGTAAATAGTCTTAAACATGGCTTGAAGAAGAATCTTAAAAAAGTCTTGAAGAGTCATAAACAAACACTGAAGGGGCTTAAAGATGTCAAGTCAGTAAATAGTGCTAGTAATGGACGAGGTATTCACGATTTGTCATCTTGGAACCACTAACCCTACTCACGAGGACGAAGAGATTGAGGAGATACTCGTATTATGAAGAATTAGAAGGGCTTATGAAGCATATGTTACAGGCGAAGATAACCTCATTATTATGCGTGATTGGAGTGCTAGAGTTGGTGAAGGAAAAGAGGGTAATATAGTTGAGGATTTTGAATTAGGAGTGAGGAATAAAAAAGGAGAGCGTTTTTGATACATTTTTGTGTGAAGTATAACTTAGTCATAGGAAATACTCAATTTAAAAATCATTATAGAAAAAGGTATACATGAAAGTGTCCAGGTAATGAAGGTAGATATCGAATTGATTATATTTATGTATTATAAGAAAACAAAGTTTTAGAAATCAAATATTAGACCGTAAGACTTATCCGGAAGTCGATATTGACAGTGATTATAACTTGGTGGTAGTTAAATGCAGGCTTAAATTGAAAAGACTTGGTGAGAAAGAAAAGGTAAAAAGATGGAATTTGAAAAAATTGGAAAATATTAATGTTAGAGGAAAATATAATAATAATAATATTTATTTATTTGGGCACCCTCTTCACAGCCCGTGGGCCAATTATGTAGAGGGTGTGTGAAATAATTTGACAAATGATAATAGAAAATAAAAATGAAAAAAAGAAAAGAAGAAGCAGTTTCGTTCATCCACCGGTTGTAGCGCCGCATCTCCCCGCTGAAGGCCCACTTTCCGAACCGCAGAAGAACCCCCAAGTGGAGTCCACCCAAGCACATTTGCTAAGTATTTTCCTGTACGCCGTGTTAATCACACAATTCTGTAACGTGTTGCCTGAATCTCGTATAATTGTTGGTACCTAGTATATCGAGGTGCTGCTGCATTCTGCTCAAATTGTTGTACAATTTCATTATTCTATTAAAAGGAACATTTGTGCAGTGATTGGTTCGTGAATGTTGTATTTCAAATAGGTTTGATTTACTAGCCCTGTAAGTGGGTACTCGTATTTTAATTCTCTCCAATAAAGTAGGTTCACTTATTTTATTATGGAGTATTTTGTACAAGAACATTAGGGAAGCTATGTTCCTCCGACCCTGAAGACTTTTCATCTCATATCCTTGAAGTAACTCTGTATATGTGATAGAGTATGAATAATACGAGAACTGTCTGTAATACAGATATCTCAGGAATCTTTTCTGTATTTTTTCTATCTCCTTTATAGTAGTAATTGTTGCCGGGTTCCAGACAACTGATGCGTATTCTAGATGCGTTCTTACCAGGGAGTAGTATAGGGTTTGTATATATCAAGAGGATATTGTATTAGAATTAGAGGCTGAAAAAACAGAGAAAATTAACAATGTGGAAGAAGAATGGGGTAAAATAAAGGAGGGAATATTGAAGTCATCAGAGGAAAATCTAGGTAAAACTAAGAGAGAGGAAAAGAAACCGTGGATCAAGGAGGAAATTCTTAGAAAGATGGATGAACGAAGAAAATATAAGAATGCAAAAGATAGGGAAGATTAGTTTATCAAAGGTTCAAGAATGAAGTAGGAGTGTAAAGGTAAAGGAGGAATGGATGAAAGAGACAAATGATAAGATAGAAGAGTTTATGAACAAAGAACAAATAGACCAGGCGTATGAGTCATGCTTCAAAAATGTTGATATTTCAGGTATGTTTTTTCATGGAGGAAAGTAGGGGATATTTGAATTTTTTTTTATGGGAGTCTGTCGTGAGGCGAAAATCACCTTCTACACAAATTCTGAATAACATTGGCGTTTCGAAAATGTGTGAGCGAGAATTTAGAGAGAGAGCGCGCGTGAGAGAGCGAGAGAGAGAGAGAGAGAAAAAAGGAATTGGTTCCAGAAAATAATGAAGTTGTGGGTCGTTGTACCGAGAATCCGGAAATTTCTCTGTCAGGGATTATTATTTCTGTGAATAGTAATACACGTATTGCTGGAACCAGGCATGTGCTCTACCAGCTGAGATTTCCCTCCGGTCACTGATGCGATACTCGAAAGGGTAGTTCCTGTGGCTGGGGTGCGTTGTCATAAGGGCCACTTTGGCATGCGTGCATCGCCATACGTCTCACCACACCAATAGTAATACGTATTATAAAAAGGGAGTCGCCCATTAGAATGATTCTTGTACCTGAATTTTTTTTTTTTGTAGTTCTATACCTTTTGAGGGGGCGAGTTATTAATTTAGAAGGTTTTGTTTTTCAAAATTTTCGGGCTTAGCCCGAGTGCTAGACGCGACGTATGTATTTCGTCCAATTTATTTGAAAAGTTTCAAGTTTGCATAGTTTTCTCAATGTTTTTTGAAAGTTCAGGTGTCGATGAAGACTAGGATTTAGTGAATAGCTTGGGAGAGGCCTTTGAGGACATTGCTTCGTATTTTGTCTTTTGATACTTTTAATTTTTATCTTTCAGTTGGGTGAGATGACTTGGGAAAAGTACGTGGGAGTGTCTTACACTTCGTTTTGGGGCGAGTACATAATTGAAAAAGGGGATCGTGTTCGATCCTGAGTTTATCATTTTAATTTTTGAGGCCAGGTTAGGAAAATTCTTGATGTTGGTTGTTATGGCCGTAATATACATGCTGGAGGCGAGTTGAGATAAGTGTACTAATGGCATCTTAATTTATTTAATACTCTATTTATTTTTTTCGTTCCTATTTGAGGGTCGAGTCTCTTGACTAAATTTTGTATCCCTTTTTTTCTTTTTTTTCTTCTTTAGCGAATTTTGACTTGTGGAGGGGGGGGGGTCTGATATGAAAAGATCTCTAAATAAAGGTGTTGCGGTCTTGGGTCGTTGCCATTGCCCTCTGGTTAAGGTGGAGGGGATATTTAGCTTATTTCTCTCAAGATCGCTGTAGTGTCAGAGAATGTAAAGATAGATGCTTGTTTTATTCGCCCTTAGTCGGTCTTGTCTTCTGTAAGTAGTCGTCCTATTCGGAATGTTTTGGAGAATTTTGGAAAAATTTTGAAATATACTGAATATTGATGTAATTTAGTGATTCACCCTTGAGTGAGTTTCGCGAGAGCCTGTTAATTTATTTTTTTCAATAGTAGTGTAATTTTGGATGCATTAGAAAGTGTTCTTCAAAATTACCTAATTTTGATCAAGGGCTTTTAATTTTGGGGGTTAGATTTGCCCTATTTTATCAAGTTTCTTGTGAGGCGGGTGTAAACCCAAGCAATTGGTTCGTTACAAAGATCAATAATTTAGAGTTAACATTGAATTTTAGAAATATTTTTGAAGTTAACGCGACGTACCATCGGAATCGAAAAATAAAGAAAAAATGAAAATGAGAAATTTTTAGCCGCGTAGAAAAAGTAAAAAGGTGAAGCAACGTAGAATTTAGAACGCGTGCGATATTAGTAATTAATATTTACGTTTCCTATGGTCGTTGATAACTGTCGTTGGAAGGTGCGTTGTGGAGATCTGGTGATTGAGTCCAATCTTTGTTGAGATGATTTTGAGTCCGTTTTGAGTTTATGACGCCAATTCTGTCGTGATGTGGTTGGAGCAGGTCTCTGTGGGTACAGATCCTGGAGTTGTGAGTAGTGGATGCTGGCCAAGATGGGCCACAGCATGTGCAGTGAGGGCCGATACAACGAGCCCTTATGTCGATGACTCGGCGCGAGTAACACATGAAGCCGAGTCAAATTTGATTCAGTAATTTTATTCATGTTTTTACAACTTTGATTTTTACGTTAAGTTAACAGTTACAAATTACAGCAATAGGCTATGAGAGCACACAACACGACATATGGTAAAAGTTACGTTAGTTATCGGAGTCCTAGATCTGATGAGAGACAAGAGCGAAGTCTCCACCTAACTTTTAGGAGAGAGCAAGACCACCGATTTGGTCCTTGCAGCGAGTTTATAAAGGCAAAAATGTGCTCCTAGGTAGGATGAATTTTGAAGATGTCCAGAGCCGCACACGGTGGCTTGCGAATCCCGCTTCCAGTGGACGAGATGTAATTGTTTCGAGGGACGGACTCGACACGTGCTGGATAATTTTCGGAATACGAGTGTGAATCTGATTGGGTGCTATGATTGTTGGAGGGAGACGGTGTTGATATTAATACATTACTTCCGGGTTATGATGTACAATCGGTGGTTTTCTGAGATTTTGCAAACGTCGCTGCTGGATGAGCGCGTGTGAGTGAATCATCAATAATCGAAAATAAAATCGGGCGATTTCTTCCTGGGTATTGTCCGGAGTCTAATGTTTTTATTCTGGTAATTCTCGGACTGATCGAAAATAGATTGACAGATGAGCTACCGTGCGGTTCTCCGGTATGGGTGCGGTATTGTTTTATTCGAGTAATTCTCGGAATGATCAAAATAGAGTGATGGTTGACTAAATTACGCCGATTATGATGGCGTGAGAGAAAGAAGCCTTCAGAATGTGTAGAAGGTGATTTTCGCCTCACGACAGAGTCGTTAAGAGGTGTTCTGTATAACATATTGGTAAGATTGGGCCGACAGTGAAGGGATTCTGTATTTTGGCATAGCAATCAAAATGATGAATGCCATGCCGAAGGACACATGAAAACGTCTATGTCGAAAAACAATAGCGAACAAAAAGTGTTCTGCCGTCGATTAGTAGATTCCAAAACAAAAAATTATATGGAGAGTTGATAAAGGCATACTAACCCATTAATTAGACGTAATTATTTTTGGATGATGAACGTACATCGTCGCATAAAGATGACCACGCCGAAGGACACATGTCTTTTCAACTCTTAATCTTAGACCATAATATGCAAGTGTGCACGAGTCTTGTCACAAAAAAACGGGATTTGATATGCGGACCATATTGCTCTGATAAGAATAGACAATTTGATCATTAATTGCGACGAAAAAATACTGAAACGCTGAGCCATCGAGGGACAATTTTCAAAGCTAGCCATACTGACTCTCGCCTGTGAAGATGCGATTTCAATGTTACCTTGTGAGTCCTTCATTCATTTAAAGTAGTTCTACGTTGTCAGTTTGTTCTAATAAACAACTTGAAAATTTAGAAAAATAATAATGATAATAAAAATCGTTCTAGGGACGGCTATGTCGACAGACATTTGAGCATATTTAGTCCAATTTCGACCCATTAAAAGTGAATCAAATTTTCTTCTGAAAGCTTGAATAAGTAGAATTAAGTCATATCTATCAACGGGAAAAAAATGGCTGTGTCATTAACAGCTTGTGAGATAACTTCTTTTATTTTTATTTTTATGAATGAGGCATTTAATGCCTAATGGCTATGGTCTCGATATGGAGTTACAATATTTACAGAGTTTGGATTTTAGGGTTATAGGTAAGCGGTATACATCTGCTGGGGACTGAAATATCAACATATTCGAAGAATAACACATATAGAAAAGTAAAAATGGAGTTTGGAGAAAAGGAAGGAAGAAAGCAAGTACACTTCCAAAAAGCATTCGACATGGCTAATCACGATTATTTTTGAGGGGCCCTTACTAACCAAGGTATAAACGCGAAAATAATAAGGATATTGAAAAATATGTATAAGAACTCCAAGGCATACATAAGAATAGATAGAAAGGGAGAAAAATTAAATGTTGATAGGGGGGTAAGACAAAGAGATCCACTCTCCCCTAATCTATTCAATAGTATTCTTGAAGAAGCATTTAGGAAAATGGATTAGGAGAAAAAGGGATTGAGGGTCGATGGTGAGTGTACTTAGGCAACTTGAGATTCGCGAATGACGTTGTAATAATTGTCAATTCACCGAGAGAGTTAAAGGAAATGGGAGAAGAATTTATTGCCAAGAGGAGAGAAGCGGGTTTAATTATAAACTGCTGGAATAGAAAAATTCGAAATAAGCGGAGTAGAAATTGAGGGGGTAGAGGAGGTGGAATATTTGAGGCAATTAATTTCGTTCAAATATAAAAGGGAAGAAAACTGAGTAGAAGGGTACAAAAAGGGTGGGAAAACTTTTGGGCATTAAACTAAATTTTCAAAGGAAGGGTAGGCATTTACTTAAAAACCAAAATATGGGAATGCTGTACTCTGTCGGTGCTCGTGTACGGCGCCCAAAAAGGGCTTTAACAAAAGCTAATAGAAGAAAACTACAAACCATTCAAAAAGCAATGGAGAGAATTATTTTAGGCATAAAGAAAAAGGATCAAATTGAGAACAAAAAGATAAGAAAGGTAACAGAAGCAAAAGACATAGGGAATGTAATCAAAAAACAAAAATGGAAGTATGCGGGTCATATCTTAAGACAAGAAGGAAGGTGGACAAAAAAAGTAGAGGCTTTGGTACCGTACAATGAGAAAAGGCATAAAGGTAGGCCACTAATGCGTCGGCGGGACAAATTTAGGAAGGAAATGGACCCAAAGTGGAGGAAAGTAGCTGCCAACAAAGTCGAACGGAAAAGACGCGGGGAGGCATATGCCCTAAAATGGGCTACTGACAGCAATGGGGAGGAGACTCCCCCTAGTTCACTGCCATAAGCGCGATGTAATTAGGGAAAGGAAAAGCTGTCATTGCTGAAATAAATAAATAAATAAAAATGAGGATGAAGAAATATAGGAATGAAGAAGGAGAAAGATGTGGAAAAAGATGTGAGAGGAGACTCAATTTTAAAATGTGAATTTGAGCATTGAGGAATTTACAGAAAGAGAAAGTTCCAAGAGTGGATGAAATACCATCTGAATTATTGCGGAACTTTGGAGAATATGTTTCATAAATTGTAAAAATTAGTGCGTTATATTTATGATAAAAGGGAAATGTCAGAGGATTTCAAAAAAGTACTATTGTAACTATACCTAAAAAAACGGGAGTAGATAGGTGTGAAAATTATCGAACAATTAGTCTTCTTTCACATGCGTCAAGAATATTAACTAGGAGTATCGAGGATGTCAAATGTCAGAGATATTTGAAAATGAAGGAACTCGCACAAGATAGGGGAAAATGGAGAGCTGCATCAAACCGGTCGTAAGACTGATAACCTCATCATCATCGCCGGGAATCTGCCCGGCGGGCCACTTCGTCCCTGTCCATCATCTTCCAACACGAAAACGTGGTGGCTCAAAAATAGTACACAAATTATTCTCTGTAATATTTCTTATTCTTCATGAATTCGTCATGTAGGAAGAATGGCACATTCAGTTTGACGTCTGCAAAACGAGAATGATTCATTTCTGTACGAATTTAGAACCACCCACGACGATGGGGAAGTTAGATCATGTATTGAAAAGTTATCGATTATTGATTTAATATGATGGAATACTGATGTGATACTCTTTACTTGCAGCATGTGTCTGATTATAAACGTTAACTAGTGACGTCAATTAATATTCGAACCAAAGGGTATTCGTCTTTTATGGTAATGATGAATGAAACTTTGTTTCCATTCATGGAAAGTTGGAATTGAGTCAGATAACGAAACTATATTTCATTCATGGCTTGTCGGAATTGAGTCAGACAACATTCCACCAGTGATATTAGAAATCAGAATCATAAAATGGTTGCTAAAACTGACGTAAATTTTATTAGTTCATTCATAAAATTGTCCCTAGTAAATTTAATTAGTTTTCATTCATAAATTTGTTCCTCTTATCTTTGTACAAACGTACGTATTACTGATTCAAGGAAAAATTTATACATTAATTATCAACTTGCATCAATTTATATCATTGGGGAGTTCAGCACGAGGATTTGTAGGGTGTGATATACCTACTGTCCCTCGTAAAATTATACGTAAAATTAGAAAATTCTGATAGGAAAATTAGGTAGTAGTATATACGTTTTTCCTTGCTTGTCATAAAAAATTTGTGACAAGATTGGGAAAATCAGAAAAACCTGGAACCCAGTCGGAAAAACAAATGAGCACTCTTTCTTCTTTAATTATTTTTCTTTTCATTTTTGCTTATTGACTGAATTATTTAAATTTTGGATCATAATTTCTCATGTTGACCGCTCCTTACCCTCAGGAAACAGGTTCTTCACACCGTCATTGTTGGCAAGACTGGAATATCGTCGCATCAGGGAAAGAGTCTCTAGCTCGCCCCACATCTGAAAACAGCCTACTGGTGACTACAGCCAACAATAATTGGATAATATCGATACTTCCCCGCATGTTTTAGTCATACTATAATGTGCCAAGAAAGGGGACTTGAAATCAATTTACCTTTAGGATCCTTTTCTAAGACGCAGGAGTGTCAGGTCAATGGTCACTGCGGCTTAAGCTTAGCTGATGATGGCTTTCAAGCTGCTGGTTGACTTGGCCCATGGCTTCAAGCTTATGTTCTGGCTTCAAATATGGCTGAATGCTGTTTGGCTTATGGCTTAATCTTTGTACGTGAGTTGACTTCAGTCGCAAGTTACAAAGCTTGCAACTACCCACCATTTTAATTACTGATAAGACCAACTGGAATCGATGTATTGAATACTGATCCTCGAAGTACTGATCGCGGTTCACCGTAGAAAATGTTAAAAGATGGCAAATTTCTTATCAATTTATTCACAAATTATTTTTATTCTCCATTGGCTTTTGGTATTAGCTGAATTAATCAGTTTCAGCTGCAAAACTCAGCTGATGATGACTTATGGGCTGAAAACCGACTTGCGGAATTCGCGTTGCTGGCTTTTGACTTAATGAATAACGACTAAAATTGTGACATAAAGCTTTAGCTGAAGCCATCAGTGGCTTCAGCTTAACATCCCTGTTAAGACGTCTCGCTAAGTTCTGACATTCTCTGTGATGCGGAGAGGTTTTTGTATCCTGTGTCTCAGTTTTGGGGGATACAATGGACGAATATGAATATGTTCATTGTGGAACGAAAAATCGCATACACCCCTAAAGGTTACAATATTTGGAAACTCATATCTGTATGATTTAATGCATTACCTTAAATTCTTCCCAGTCGGAGCGAAATTTTGGCGGATCGGTCCAACGCTCGACATCCTCAGGCATTCTGCAGTTCTCTGAAGCAGAATCAGCGTTATAGGTAACGACAAGGGGGGCGAAGACAATGCGTATTTTTATGTTGAATATTTTCCTGAAGAAAGAAATTCTAGTCAATATCAAGAAATAGAATATTAAGGTATTTACTTCATTTAGGGTATCTTACATAACTGGAAAGCAATCCAGAATTTTATATTATGTATAACATAGATAATAGCGTCTGATATTAAACCATTACAAAATTACTGCAGAGCATAAAAGTATCTGCGTTTAGGTTGGATTAGAACATTCGTGGAGACCATTCCAAATTATTTGTAGAAGTATACAAAAAAATATTTACATTTCATGAAAGAAAAAAAAAGTGAGTTGGAGAGAATGTACAGTAGGTTGTGTGAGAATAATCTGTACAAAATTTCGGCTGGCGAAACTTTTGCCTTGGGAAGTTGAGATGCTTTAGCTTCTGTTTACCGCTCTTGGAATGATGCCCTTGCCAACATATGTTCAGCTGTCGTCTTCAACTAAATATAAATCAACATCAGTAAAATGAAGTGCGTTTTATTATTAAGGAATAAAACAATAACATAAATGCATGTTTTTTCAAAATTTTATTACGAGGATCAGTTAGGTTTGAAATCGTGACTCGATGATAGTGAAGGTTGAATGAAATCTATATGGAACAAAATGGTAAAGTAGATTTCTGACCAACTCAATTTATTTCCATGAAATTTCAGTCAGGAAACTACAGTTATATTCACCAGATTGTGCATTTAGATCCCAAAAATTTTGAGTAAAAAATTGTATAAATTATGCTGGATGGCAGATTACCTAACCTACTTCTTTTGTCATTAGAAAATTACTCAAAATACACATCGTCTCTTGGTTGAGGCAGTGGTTTGATACGGTGGTCCACTGTTGTATAAAAATCTACCTGTAAGAAAATACGACTATTATACTGTGTCAAAAGTAAAGCACCTTTAAAATATAATTGAAAAGTAAAATAAATTAATCTGACAACACTGATAAACTTGTTTCAATATATTCTGGTCCTTGAAAAATAACAAAATACGAGCATGAAAGAAAAATGGGACTTGAAGTAATCCATTAGTAGTTTCAAGTCTTGTGGAAGTGAGCTAAGAAAATTAATTTTCCCTACTGTCAAACTTTGATAGATCGCGAGCCAAATTTAAGTGTTTTCCGAACCGATCAGACTGATTTGAAGAAAATCATTTTCGCGCAGCTTCCCTGCAAAGCAGACAGTATATGGTGAACAATCGAACATGAGCTGAATTACTCTTGCACTTCTAATCACGTTAAGCAATCTGGTCACAACATGCACACGCACAGTACCAATCTCTCCGATCTGGTGGTAACACGCTCTGCGATTTTAATGCCTTATTTTTTCGAATTGGCGGGGCTGACGCGGTATCTTCCTACCTCGATTGTTACTGTAGTCGTTTTGTTCTTTAGGATATTAGTGGGGGGGGGGGGTGTATTCAAAACTTACTACCTTAATTATATAAAATAATTTTTTACCCTGAAGTTCTTCCACAACGGTTTCGAGAAATGAGCACTTTTGAAGTTTGTCCAAAGATGGGCGGACTCCGGAGTCTTGCAAGGATCAGAGAATGAACATCATCATAATAAACCACAAGGGAAGTAAAAGCAATCAGTATCTTCATGTTGAATTTTTTATTTATTTTTTTTGAAAAAATAATAATTCAAGTCAATTTTAAGAAATAGGATACCTATTAAGGCATTTACTTCATTTAGGGTACTTTGTGTATGGGTTTTCCGGATTTTGCGAGAGAAGTATTTAGTCCGGACTGACGACGTGAAGGCATTCGAAATCAGCGAAACGAGAGTCTGTAGAAAAAGCGCGTGTATTTATCGATTGCAAAAGTAAGTCTTGCCGAGAGTGCTATAAACGTAAACTGTAACTGAACTAAACGAATGTCATCCCTGATCTCGAGGGCGAAAAAGAAGAGATAAGAAGAAGAACATGATTTTTAAAAGATCACAGTACAGGTATGCAGGAGACAAAAGACGTTTGAGAGACGTTCGCGTTGTGCTAAGCAGAAAGTAGCCAGCTAGGATAATTAATATTAAAGTGCACATGGAGAGGACAGGGTAACCGCATTGGGGTATATTTCGATTCACACGTGTCACATTGGCTCCCTAGATACCGTACGCTAGTCCAGGAAACTACCTTTCGAATATCGCATCAGTAACTAGAGGGACGCATTGAGGCTAGCTCAGGCCTCCATTTCGCCTCTCCGCTTCAGACTCACGCTGTCCTACTAGGGTCAATGTTGATGCGGTAATAAGGCCCACTATTCACTTTCTCTATCTGGGGGGGGGGGTGACGATGAACATATTTTTGGTAAAGTTGATGGTATGAAAAGAGAGCCCATACGTCCAAACACACTGCCTACAAGAATGTTATTTCTTCACTTCACGCCAATTAGGCTCCAGAATGATTTTGTAATGAGCCCCAACTCAAAACATGACCAGCAGATAGGGAAAAATCTGCATTAATAATAACGAATATATTGATCTATACATGTGAGTACTGCTAAGCACCTAAGCACAAGTGTCTAGTGGCGGAGCTAAGGGGGGTTCCAGGGGGGCCATGGGCCTCTCAAAAAATTTTTTGGTCTCCCCAAAAAAATTCCCAAAATTCAAATTGTTGGCTAAAAACTAAAAAAATTGACCAACTTTTTCAGTACTCAAATCTCAATACGTGCATTATAAACAAAGACTATGGTGAAAAAATTAAATATATTTTAGAATTTTACGGGTCTTATTTCATGACTTCGATATGAGTTTTTAGAGCTAAACTTTTTTTCATCGATTTCTCGTGGCCACCCTGGCCCCTCCTAAAAAAAAGCTAGCTCCGCTTCTGCAAGTGTCGCAAATATTTCCATATTACAGACAACCCTTCTCATGTACCCACTGTAGACAAATGCACAGGGTCTACTGTGGCAATAACATTTCAAGATGCAAATTACTGAAACGAACTCAACCTTGTTAAAAAGGTAAGTGACTTTGTTGGTCCTCGTATCTCAGTTGTTATAACACGACATACTGTAACTTATTTTGCATTTATTACATACTTAACATGTGATTTGTTTCAGATTTCGCTGGCCTTATCACCCCGCGACATTCAAATTAAAAACTAGAACTTATCCAGACTGGGTAAAGTAGAAAATGTGCCAAAAACATGAAATGTTAGGAGGGATGTCTCATAAGTAAGGTACACATTTTCTCTACGGCGAACAAAACAAGTCATGGTTTGAAATGCCAGGTGGTTATAGTGGGGTGAAATAACTAACAAGGAACAGCAGTGGGGTCGCGTTGTGTGCATCAGCATTATGTTGTGACCCTCATGAAAATAAGTAGTCCTATGTATGTGTACATAAAGAGTAAAATACGCTATCATCGTGTAAAAAAAAATCTCCGAATACATTTTTTTAGGAGAACGAAAAGATGAAAATCAGATAGGGCAAAATCTGGACTATAGTGAATGGTCAAGAACTTCCTATCCATATTTTAACTCAAGTCACGACCGAGTTTTTCAAGCAGTGTGGGGAATCGCACTGTCGTGCAGAAGAATGATGTTTTTTGCTGCAGTGTGGAAAAATTAAAATCTCGTATTCAGTATGGCTGGAAACGTCGCGGACGCCTCGTAGTAAAAAAACATCGTTCTTTCGCATGACAATGCGACTCCCCCACTACTCGAATGTAAAAGGATTCTTCTTCTTCTTCGCCCAGTTTCGGGCATCGTGATCAGATAACCGAGTCGACCACTCAACCAGGCTCCTCCAGTTGTCTAATGTTTATGTCCTCGGCTATCCTAGTACAAGATTCCAACGTCAAGCCAGTGTGATTTTCCCTATTAAATCTATGTATCGTGTGGGGACCTGCAGCGCGACCTGGTTCCTTCTACTCTTTCCTGCAGTCAGTTTCTCCAGGTTGTCCCTTCTAATTATGTGACCAAAGTAACTGAGTATGCCAGTCTGTCTTTTACGCAAGTTCTTCGTGTATCGACGCATTCGTCCTCTGCTTGGTCCATGGGATTCTCAGCATACGTCCATAGTAGTACATCTCGAAAGCTTCAATTCGCTGTATGCCAGCTTTTTCACTGTCCAGCACTCTGCTGCCTACAAAAATATTGGAAAAATTAGGGACTTGATTATTTTCAGCTTGTTGTGTTTTGTGACCTCATGACTTTTCCAGATGCAATTGAGCTTTCCCACTGCTGTTTTTGCGATTGCCGCTCTTCTTATTTCTCCTTCTGAGCCGCCTCTCTTGGACACATAGATATAAGATAATATAATTTTGCGTATGGTCTGTAAAAGAAACCGACCTAAACACTAACTGCGATAATGTCCTGAAGAAATGAAATGATGAGCAAAGGCGGGAAATAGGTATCCTTAATATGTAAGTTCACAATTCTTAAGCCTAATATGGTCACGTTGCGGCGTCGGTTGACCCTGGCTCATTTGGTGGCTATTTACCTGTAATTCAGAAGAAGAAGACACTGCTGAGTATTTAGCTTCCTAACTACCTACGATGTCACTAACATAAATAAAAAGAGAGGTTGGACGAATCCGAGAGAGCACCTGTCCCTGATCCAGCATGCCGCCAGGCCAGTGGTAGGGGTCTGCGCTCACCCTCCACACTATGCAGACCCTTCAGAGCTGAGTCATCCTGACGACCCCTCTCCATGAAGGGGACACTCGATATCCCCCCTCAGCATACACCTAGCGTCCCCTCCCATCCCGAGGAGCGGCACTGGTAGGGGACCCTGGAACCTAATATTTGACTCACCCGCTCGACTTACTTTGCGGAAGCGACAAAGAACTTGAGGCTGGAGTCTTGTGGTAACCATTTGACCATGGAGGCGGCCCCCTCTACTTGGAGCGACCCTCCCGTCTTGGGTATGTTGCCGAAGTGGCAGGTGAGGAAGGAAGATGAGGCAGACTTGTCATTAACTGACTGACTGATTTACAGACAGACAAAATAGTAGTAATCTAGCCTCTAAGATTGTAAATTTTATATCACTGTATTATAAGTATTTTGCATGCATTATGTAGTCTTAAAAATGTGAGGTCCCATCCCCTGCCCAGCACTAAACCTACTCGAAGGTATGTGAGACAGTGGAGGGGGTGACATGTAAATTTTATTTCTATGTATATAGTCCAATACACGGAGCCACCGAAGAAAGTTTCGGACTGGCCACTGGGATGGGGCCATAGCCCCTCACTGAGAGGGGAAAAAGCATACATTTTAGACAGCTTCAAAATTGGGGAATCAGAAGAAGAAGTACATCGTCGCCTGAGCCTGGCTTCCCCAAACTCTGCATAGTACTCCCCCTCAGCACTATCTTCCAAGTACGGTCGAGTCCGCAGACTGTAGTGTCAATCGATCACTGATCTAGCATATACTAAGTACTGACTAGTGTAATTCTATGTAACCTGTCGAGGGCGAATACTCAATAAGTGACCCACTTAAGAGGTGAGCACACTTACCCAAATTTCAGCAAATGAAAGCACAAAATTATTGTGATATGAAATATAAGCAAACAAGCCAGAGCACGCACTACAGCACAAAAACGAGACTGACACTACAATTCTATAGCTTCCATAATTGTGGCAGAAACAAAGATGGTGCCTATGTATAAGTAGGCTCTGCCTGTCACTTCATCACCCCTATTGTTCACACTCTTGAGGAAAGAATACAATTCCATCGGCAGGCCGAGTTCGCAGCTTTGTGGTATCGACTAGTGCCAAGGGGTACCTAGAATACGGAGGTTACCAGACAGGTTCTTATTCAAAGAACTCAGTCATGTCTTGAGAAATATGGAGGGGAAGTTCTTGACCATCCACCATATAGTCCAGATTTTGCCCCATCTGATGTTTAGTTTGTTTGTCCCCTAAAGAAATTTCTTCAGAAATATTTTTTTACGCCGTGTTAACGGATGCCCGCGCCTATTTTAATCTTTATGTACACATATATATAGGACTACGTATCTTCACAAAGGTCACAACATAATGCTGATGCACACAACGCGACCCCACTACTGTCCCTTGTTAGTTAACCTACCCCGCTATAATCACTTGTCATTTCAAGCCGCTAGCTTGATTTGTTCGCTGTAGGAAAAAATGTGTACCTTACTTATGAAACATCCCTTATATAAACTGTATAGTATTCAGATGTTTATACTTCCATTAATAAAATCTTCGCTCTACCTAGCTATTATTTTTCAGATCTGTAGTTTAACAATCTTAATTCCGTAATTAAGACACGATCCTGAAAAAAATTAATTGATAACAACATCCCGGTACTGTGGCAGTGTTGCCAGATCACTTCTCTATAAAACCATGCTTTATATTGTTTGGCTGTCACGTGTGACGATGTGAGATATGAGAGATGGGCCTTAGTCTCCACACTGACCTTACTTGTGAATTAATCTAAACTTTGCTTACCATCTGACGCGAAATCGTTACAAAATTATTGAAAGGTAAAGATGTCTGCGAGATTCTGTTGGACTGGAACATTCATGGAAAGTATTCTGAACAATATACATGAATAGAAGCCGAAATGAGCAACGGCGATTTCCTGCTCTCTTTTCAAGACTATTTAGATTAGCAGACCCGTCATTCTTATCTCCACGTTTGGTTAGTCCTCATTTTCAAGATTGTTTAAATTGATAAAGCGATTCTTCCAAATGTGTACTTAGTTCTGTAGAGTGCTGTTGGTTTTGTATCACATGTCATAAGGGAGGGGGGGGGGGTAACATTTTTTTCGTTGTTTTAAGACAAAAGGAAGCGAATGACACTAGTTTTCAGTTTTTATATTCCCTTTTATACATATGTATAAGGTATGTGAGCAGAGTTCCTACGTGTTTATTTTATTGTTTGGCATAACTTGAATAAAAATTAAATATTAATGATGAAACGTGATTAAAAGTTAGAAGTACATATGAGGCGTTGTCGAAGAAAGAAGTGTAACCGCCATTTTCAGACTTTTTCAGAAGAGACAAAAAAGTGAATAAGTCATCTCTGTGAAAGAAGTGTCTGTGAAGTTTACGTACCCGAGATTGTTCATAGAGATGCTTGGTATGTACAGTGTAAATTTCATTCGCCCAAGTTGCAACGCAGTTTAATTTCATTTATTAGGGAGATGTACAAAGATGAAACAGAACCTGGCAGTCTGGGAAAATAAGGTTTAAAAAGAAATTCAGAGTACGAGTATGTTGTCTTGGTAGAAAGTTAGGTATAGTTAGGAGGGTAATTACATAAAATGGATTGTACCTTGTATTTTTTGATGCAAATCTGCCATTTGGCTTCTCAGGAATATTTTAAGAGATGTTGCGAACCCCAGACCTCACGTTGAGTCCTCTAAGGAGGCCATAACTCAGATCAAAATTCCCAAAGTGTAACTGCCATAATAAAAGGTATATGGATGCTGTTGAACAAAAACCTCCCAAGCGAAAAAATCTGTTTTTTGAGGAAATGTAACATTAAAAACCAATGAATATTGCCGGTTTACGGACATTGCATTTACTGATAAGCTTTTTTCGACGTGGATATACATTTTTGTTCCTGGGGCCCAGTCTTAAAAAATTCTATTTCTTACGCTCCTCCCAACGATACTAATAAATCATTTTGTCAACAAATGGTTGCTTGGGAGGTTTTTGTTTAACAATGTACATATATTTCACATTGTTATCTACAAAGATTAATGTATGTTTATACTACTCCTATCATTTTCTTGTACATACTCTTCTGTCTTCGATCAAAACAATGTCACTTATAGTATAGTGTCATCTAGTGGATACATTTTTAAATCCTTAAAAATATCATAGGTGAGTAATTTTCATTGCGTTGTATGGGCAACACTGAGTTGAACCAGTACCACCTAAAAAAAAACTAGTTTTGACGAAACTAGAGCTCTGTATACTTCGTGTAAGTATGATCGTCCGCCATTTTGACTTCAACCCTGCCTGTGGATGCCGAATCCGTCTAGGCGGAGCGTACCGCGTAGTCAATTCGGCATCGACGGGCGCGGTTGGATTCAAAATGGTGGACGATCGTACTCTCCTATCTAAAACCTTAACGAAACTGGCGGTTACACTTCTTTCTTCGACAACGCCTCATATGAGTTATAGGTTTCTTTCGTTTGTATTGGAAAATTGGAAATCGGTGGAGTGTTCTCCAAAATTCTCTCCAATTTCCGACCTCAAGAAGAAATTAATATTTCTTCCTTTAAATATCAGACCTACGCCCTGTTCGAGACTTTCAATAAGCTTCAGAAGGATACATTCAATTGAAATGAAAATTTCGAATTA
This sequence comes from Acanthococcus lagerstroemiae, assembly GCA_031841125.1. Taxonomy (NCBI): domain Eukaryota; kingdom Metazoa; phylum Arthropoda; class Insecta; order Hemiptera; family Eriococcidae; genus Acanthococcus; species Acanthococcus lagerstroemiae. The sequence continues at coordinate 55,265,803 of CM063112.1, read as the reverse complement.
GTTACCTCGATACTCGATGTAAGGAAACGGGAGGTTGAAAATGAAGTATACCGCTTATTTAAAAATTAAAAAAAAAAAAAGAAGTCAAATTCTCATCTTTGAATTTCGAAATTTCATGCCTCACAGCTGGAGTACAAAACTGACTTGATTTTGACTGCTTGAGAATGCTTTTTATAAGGAATTCATACTTGATTGCTGATATATTCATAAAGATAATGGAAGCATGTTAAATTAAACATGATTCCAAAACTTCGAAGGAAAATTGGGAAGACCAATTATGAAACATTAGCGCTGATTTAAAAAAAAAAAAAACAACTGAGTTGTAATTACGTGAAATAATGTAGGGGAAAATGTGTAGGTATATCGCCAAAAAAATTCATGATTCTAAGTATGACTAATCAAGAATGCGATAAAAACCCTCTGGTCAAATCAACTTACGCAAGCTTCCTCGGCCCAGCTTTTTCAATGAGTTTTATTATACCTATTCAATTTCCTCTGAGTTTGCGCAAATTTTAATGAAAAAGTGATGTGCTTCCCATAGTCTTGTACGGAATCATAGTTATTTTTTAAGATGCTGGGTTTCCGTTTTGCCGGAGCTAAATGCTGTTGAGCACCACATCAACTTTTTTCTTGTTTTTTAGGAAAACTTGAAAATAAGTTCTGGTTAACCTGGTCTCTATGCCACACTCTTAACCTGAATTAAAATGGAGAGGGGAGGCACAGTTTATACTTCTGGTGACTGACCTTATTTGTTTCTTTATTATTTTCTGTTGTAAATCCCATCCTAATTAAGGTGGGTAAGGGCATAAGAGGATGAGATGAGAGAACCGAGTGATGCAATCGAAATTTCAGAATAACTGGAAATAATCTCACCCTGCAAAGGCACAATTTCTAATGTAGGCAACTGAGGAAGGATCCGAGCAGGATCTTACCTGTCCTTCTCGTTCTGAAGAAGAAACATCGAACAACCTATCGAAATTGTTTGGTTTTTGCTTCGCTGATTCTGAATATTCCTATTAGGTGGAAATGTTTTATCCACCCTCGACTTAAGCTCTTAAATGAAAATTTTATGTTTCAAACTGGCGATAGTGGCTTGGTTTCTAAGTATCGAAATAAAGGTTTTTGGGTCTATTGACGCAGATTCTTGACCAGACCCATATATGAGCCCCAAAAATTAAAATTCCACTCTTGAGAGGAGGCGAAATCGACTTGACTTGGAGAGTCAAATTATCAAAATAGTGGTATCGAACATAATTTTGTTCGCATATACCATCAGATTTTGCATTTCAAGGCTGAACCTAAAGTTAAAACGAAAAAGTATAATTATTTTGGTTTTTAAATTCAAAGTTATTGTCACGCAAACTGTTTTCAATCACTGCATCTAATTTCTGTTTCGAAACTGTACTTGGATCCGTCAAATTTGAAGCAGATCTCAGCCCGGGATTTTCAATTCTAGTAACCTAAAATGGAAAAATTTATCTTTATGCATTACATTATTAGAAAATTTGTGTAAACAGGAGTCCAAAATCGGAGCGAAAGATCGAAAGCGTTTTAAACCAGTTAATCGAGAAGGCGAATGAATACCAAATCGAGCTCCATCTGGTTTTTGTGAGCTTTTAAAAAGCATTCGATACTATAAGTCGTGCTTATCTATGGGAAATTCTAGAAGCATCAGGGATGTCTGGTGAGATGTATGGTGATGCACGCTCACCAAAGTGGCCTCTGAGACACCGCACCTCCGGCGCCGGAACTATCCTTTCGAGTATCGCATCATTGGCCGGAGCAAAGCACATGGGATAAACAAAAAGATAATAAAAATTCTGAAATACTTCTATATTGGATAGAGCGCGACCTACATTTTCGTTACACGGGGGGGGGGTGGAAACAGGGCGACCCCTGTCCCTTAACTTATTTAACACTGTACTGGAAGGGGTATTCAGGGAACTAGATCGGGAAAATTATGGGATTAAAACTGACGGAAACCTGTGAAACACGTGCATATTAAAATGTCAGTATTGAAATCCAGCACATTTTTAGTGCCCCTTTTCATGTGCAATGCGCATATCAATGTTGATGTTCCAAGTTCACTATCGACTGTGTATGTATACATTTCCATAGACAAAATTATGAACAAAAAATGTTCAGTGGTTATAAAATGTAATTGACATTTTAATCAACAAGTATATGTACCGATATTACTATAAACATTGTAATATGCAACAAATTGGTAAACGTAGAAAAAATTTCATATAGTCGACATCCAGATGACATTATAGTCGACAAGTATCAACATTACTTATCAACATTGTAGTATCAATTATACAAAAGTGAACCCAATTATACAGTCGACATTTGCATTGACATTGTCTAGTCGACAAATGGTTTAGGCTGAATAATCTGTGTATAAGTTTTTGTCATAATTCTTGTATGATTAGGTTTAGTACAGCGTGTTCCAAAGTATCTGGGTACAAAAACTCCAAAAACGTGAAAAAAATTATGACAATACAAATGCTGATACTTCTATCAACGTCGACACTGTTTCGCGGGAAACCCTAAACCATCTACGGTTTGCAGAAGACATTATGTTAATAAGCGAACGGGAAGGGAAAATGCAAAAAGTATTGAATGAATTGGTTGTTGCAAGTGCAAGGACAGATTTGGAAATCAATGCGGCCAAAACAAAATACCTATCATTCACGGTCATTTTGTGGGAAACATTTATAGGAAATCTCGGCCCAGAAAATTCAAATAACTTTACGTATTTGGGACAAACTACCTATCTCCTTTAAAAATAAGAGGGAAAACGAATTGGAGGTTTGGAGGAACTGGGCCTGGAACTAGAGACGAAACTTGACTTTCAATTTGGGGAGTGGAGAAGGAAAACTTGCCGACAAATATTTTTTGGAAACTAAAAATTCACGTACAAATTTTTTTTAAATTTGAAAAGTTGCCAATTTTTAAATCGAAATATTTTTTAATTGAAAAAAAAAAAATGAACAGACAAACGTTCTTAGAAAATGAAGAATTTAAATGAATAATTTCAAAATTTGCCGACTGATAAATTTTTGGGGGTGTTTCACCCCCTCTCATAGTTTCGTCCCTGGAAATGCAGATCGGAACCTATGCTCTAAGCACTCACATTGGCGCACATGAGCATACCCCAGTCTGAGAGGGTAAGCTGGAAGGATGTTAGGAATACTTTAGAGGAACACATAACTTCCTTAACATATTAAGGTGGTCGTTATTTATTCTAGGTGATCTTTTTTTCTATTTCCTCTGATTCGTCTCCTAACTTGGTTCCAATATAATAAAATAAAAATATAAAAAACGTACAAGTTTCAGGTTGATTGGATTAGGGGAATCCGTGTCACAAGCTCCCTTTCCATGGAGTTTTGACTTTTATTCCAGACTAAATTTCCCTCTTATATTCACCAGGACCCAAGTCCGTAAATCAAACAATAGAACATTTGCTATATTGGATTCAGCTTGTGACTTTGGAAAACAAGTCTTTTGCTTTCAACTTTAGATTTTAATAAAATGTTCAACTTTCTCAAATTTCAGGCTCTAGATCAAAGAGAGAATCTAGTAAAAACAGAATAGTCAGTGAAATTCAAAATTCAACGTTTGCTATCGACTTTCAGATTTTCGAAATGTCTTCCACATTTCAGTTTTGTTTTAACCTTTCAGATAACATTCGATACTGAGCTTGAAACCTTCGGCTTTTGACTGACTAGTCCCTGACTAGAGACCAGGGCACTCCTTTTTCAGAAATAAAATTTGACTTTCAGTTTGAGGAGGTGGAGAAGAAAAATTTGCAGACAAATATTTTTTGAAAACTAAAAATTCGCCGACAAAATTTTTAAGAAATTAAAAATTTGCCGATTTTTAATCGAATTATTTTTTAATTGAAAAAAATAAAATAAACAAACAAACATTCATGAAAAATGAAAAATTCAAGTGAATAGTCTCAAAATTTGCCGTCTGCCTAATTATTGGGGTCGTTTCGACCCCCCATACTCCCTACAGTTTCGCCCCTGCCTGTAGAGGGTACTGGGTGCGTAGACCTATAATTCAAAGGCAAACGAAGGGCTCGGTCTAAAGTGAGAATGCTGGAGTCCTGCATCTTCCGCATCTTGCTGTACGGGGCCCAAACGTGCCATGTACTCTGCAGACATGAGGAATTCATGCAAATAATCAGGGCCGGCGATCTTTCATTTTTCACCCGGTACAAATACAAAACTTCTAAGTAGGAACTCTGCCCCCCTCCTCCCACTAAGAAAATTGAAACACAAAAACATCTACTAAGAACCAAAAAGTTTTAAAAAATCAAATTTTTAGAAAAATGTGGATTTTCCACCTGGTGCATATATGCTCCAGTGCAACTAAACTTTCGCCGTCCCCGCAGACAACATACTCGTATTTTTTGCAGGAATTTACGTTCAATTTACTCAATATTGCAGTCATTTTACTAATATTCCTTTGCCTGTCATCCGCTTCAATTGTGAGTATAATCGAAGATTTTCAGAAGAATATAAGTCGTTCCTTCTTTCGGTTTGCAGGAAAATGGGTGTCCAGCTTATTTACTCAGCCAAAAACCATTTTGTATAAGCGAGCTCTCAATCTCACAATTTCCTCTGTTGAACCTGGGTGTAGACGGCAAGACGATACTACTGCCTCCCACGGGGAGAGGAAAGTAAGTGCCTCCTTACCTTCCGGGATCTGGCACCATTGTTGACAGTTTAAACCGAATTTTCACAATTCAAATGTCGGAATGTTACGTTAATTAAATTACAGCATTCACATATTGCCGCGCAGAAATTATTTTCTCCGGAATTTTTGCTGCGGTTTTGAATTAGTCGTTATCCTTTGAGGTCCAGAAACCTCGTTTTCTGTGTAATTTTAAGAACTGTCAGTTATTGACCCCAACTTATCGAGCGAAATTTTTGGGGTACCCTAATTTACGTAATTGACGTTCCTTAAAGCTTTTGCGTTGACCACCCACATACTGATAAGGCTGGGAAATATAAAATTATTTTTCTCGGAAAGCAATAGGGTACTATAATAATTCAAAGAAAAAAGTTATTTGCGTAGATTGGCAGGAAAAAGTGTGGCTATTACGAACGTCACTGGTATCCTCATGGAAACTGTTACCAACATACAAATTTTTTGACCCAAATTCATTCTGATTCAGTTGATTTGGCTAGAAAATTAATAAATACGATTCTGCGACTTCTACCTATTATGGTACGCGGAATACTGTTAAATTAGAACATACAACCTTAAATTTCTTACGAGTATACCCCTGTCCACGGGGATCATTATTGGTCGAGATTTCTCAAGCAATAACCGTACAAACGAATAGAACGACACCCTAATTTACGTAATCGACATTCCTCGAAGCTTTTACGTTGACCGCCCACATGCTGAGAAATGAAATTTTTATCGAAATTGATAGAATACTGTGACGAATTAAGAAAAAATTTCATTTACGCAAACTGAGATAAAACAATGTCACGGGTATTCACGAAAACTGTCACCAACATACAAATTTTGTGGTTTAATTTTAAGCAAATTCAGTTAGTTCGGCTAAAAGTTAATGGAAGGAAAAGTACGATAGTGTGAGCCCCTGCCCATAATGGTTCGCTGAATACTGTTAATAGATTACCCAATCCTGAATTTCTCTTACTCCAATCACCGTGGACCACTGTTAGTCACGATTTCTGAAAAAATAAATTCAAAAATGAATTAACCGTTCTACGTACAAATTTCAAGTTTTGACATCCTTGCACCTTGTTGACCAGCAGCCTATTGCTCTCCTTCTGGATCTGGTGTCAATAGTAATATTAGTATCAAAGTTGCACTTTACACGTCTTGGCTTCTCCAAATTTCTTCCAATTCAATCATTCCATTATACTTGTATTACTTGACTCCATAGTTTACTTACGCATTAATTCCATAAGGGATGATTTTACTGTCTCAACGAATTATCGGATCAACAGAGGACTAAGAAAGACCTTACATTTTGAAATGATAAAATCTTGTTTCTTATTAATTATTATAACACAGCTTTATTAGTATGTACTTGAAATTGGGTAGGTTACTTTTGTTAACAGAAATTTCCATGTTCTTCGACACGAAGCCAGTCCCTATGATTTAGTTCTTCATGGTGACAGTTCAGTTCATTAGTTGACATTTTCGTGGAAATTTATTTTTCTTCCAGCCGTATGCTCACTGATCTTGATCTTTGCTAGGTCCTGCGCGACTACCGTTTTCAGCCGTGTTGTTAATAGAAATTTCCGTTGAAATTTTTTATCAGGGTACGAAAGCATATAAAATGTTACACTACGTGTCTCTCTAGAATACACGTTTTTACTCTCTTGCCCACTAATTAGTCTAGGCTAAAAATTATGAAAACCCGAACAAGTCTTAAACGGGTTTTAGAGGGTCTTAGCAAGTCTCAGAGCTGTCTTAACGGGTCCTGAGCGAATTCCGAGGAGTTTTGAAGAACCTTGAAGAAATTTGAAGGATTTAATGAGCTTAAAATAAGTTTCTTCAGTTTTAGAGACGAGTTCTAAAATGGTCTAAATGGCATGTCTAGAGTTTTAAAAATCGTTGAAAAAGTCTTCAACTAGTGTGAGGGAGTCTAAGAGAAACTTCATTTTGGAATTTGACTGGGTTAACCGTTTATCTGCCTATATACTTGACCCTAAGGGCCTTCTTCCCTGTCCAAAACAGTGACGTAGTCGGCTTGGTGGATTTCAAGACTTCTTTAGGATCCTTACGAACATGACTTAAACTTTGTGATTTTACTCAGTGTGCGGATCTGCGGGACTTCTTCAATCACCTGAGCGATCGAAATCGCCGAGAAAGCGCTCGAATATGAAAATTTTGTATCAAAATATCATCATTTTACACCCTTTTTCTCAAAGCCCTCAAAACTCAAATCTCCAAACGCAGTTACAGATTTCTCATTTGAATGACGAAAAAAATCAACTACCTTACTTTTTCAATCTCAGCTTTTTCCTTATTAACGAACTTATTGATTTCCTCGACTCTGTTTTCCAATTGAGCTTCCAATACAGCCTTTCCAGTTTTCAATTCAGCTTTCTATGCGATATTTTCTTCAATTGACGACCTGACTTCCAAAACGCACGTATTCCAAAAAATCGATAATCGAGTTTTTAGCGCAATCTGGTGGAGGAAGTCAAAAGGCACCTTTCAGCGTTGGTTTCACGATTTTATCACGACTTAGAGCCAGCTAAACCTTCCTTTCGTTCTTTTTTATATTACTGACTTACTTGTTTTTTCAAATTTTATGAATATAAGACTCTTACGACTGTAAGTCATACTTACGTTTTCCTGTTGGGGGGGGGGGGGCACAAGGATTTCTGATGGGTGTAGGGAGGGGCATTGTTCACGTGTGTCTCGTTCACCGGAATGGTTATCTCTAAGCAGTATCTTCTGATTTCCAACAGTCTCTAGGTCAAGATGTACGAATTTTTACCTTTCACAAGTATGCCATGGTCTGCCAAAACGAGCCAAGTCCACGACTTCCCCCACTTTGCACTCCCGTAGCTCGAAGACTGTTCGCATGCCAACCTTTATACTTGCGTAGTATTAGCATTGGCCTCTCCTCTTCCCATTCACGCAATTGAATCAGTATTACCGCTTATCATTTGCGAGTCAGAATTTTTTTTTCGAATCCCCAAAATGTTGTTTTTTGGACTAAGCGCGTTTTATAAGTTAGGTCCTCAATTACGATATGAGAGGAATACGAAAAAATTAAGTGACATTGTCTCCCTTTTGGTAGTATCTGAAAAAATACACTCAATCCACAAATTATCTGACATACGAGTAAGATCTCGAGAAATCGAGCGAGTTTCCAGATGCTAATTACCAATTTTTAAATCGAAATCAGACCATTTTCTCTCATTTTTATCACGTCGTTATTAATTTTTTTTTTTTTGTCAATGCGAGTTTCTAATTTTCATACCTCCTAAGAATTTTTCCATACACCACTGCTTCAAAAAAGTTAGGTTGAAAGGCAATACAGACTCCGAACTAATTTCTTGTGAAGTCTCCTATTATTAATTCACACCGTCCTAATTTTGAAAAGTGACTTTCAAACACTAAATAAGAAGGTATCAAGACTTCTTTTTTTAAATTTTAAACTAATCTTGAAGTAGGAGAGTCACTGGCGAAAAAATATAGCAACCTTTTTAATTGGAACATAAATCTTGTTGCTAGCCAAAGCTGACTAAAATGCCGCGGCACCATTGTTCTGCTAGTGCTGTAATATTTTAAGATATGAAAAATCGACGCTACTGATTGTATAATTATGGTTACGTTACTGTATCTATTTCCGTATGAATTCCAAGTAAAATCCTTGAATAATTCAGGATTCAGATACGACTCATAGTTACGTAATTCATTTCCTGCATCGCCAATGAATTCACGTTCCTTTTCTAGGAACCATTCCTTGTAAGGCCACAACCCTCCTAATTTAACTTCGGTTTGAAGATGCGTCATGTTAATCTACTTCCCGTATTAGGTATCTCGTGATTGTGGGATTCCCCTTCGGAAAATGTTAAAGATACGAGAATTCACAAGAAATATCGAAAGTATATATTATAGTGTTCAAGTTAAAGTCCGAGGACCGTTTCCTCGCAATCGAACTTTTTTGAAGGAATTGGAAGTACCTTTCCTAATTAAATAAATTTTTCAAAACATCTGAGGCGTCTCTCCTAAACTCGCAGATAATGTCGGATACAATTGAAAATATATCGCATCGACGTTATGTTACGACACTACCGTAAGCCATAGAAGCGATTAAATATACAAGGTTATTATATTAGACAGTTTGTTTCATCGAGAATTTTATCTGGAGTTAGAATTTGTGGTACCTCACCCCTCGCTCTCGCTTTTACCCAGTTTTGGCGAATCCTTGCTAACACTCCAAAATCCAATAGATCTTTTTCTGGTGATGTCCGGTCAAGATTTTTAGTGTTACCACATCCCAGATTTTTTCTTTTTCTTACATTTGATGGATTGAACAGCCCACATCTGATGCACATTGTAATGCTAATTCTCAATTGTCATAGAGAACAGATTCTTGGTACCAAAAAATTTACTGATTCGGTCCCAAAAACACAAAATTCGGTAGCTCCGATTTTCGTCGTTGTTTCCGCAAGATACTCTGACAAAGTGTGCTCTTGCCGAGTATGTGACACTTGATGTACTTCTTCAGAAAGTTGTTGGATTTCTTGTTCTTCGATTTGAAGAGCGGTATAGAGCGTTCCAGAGCCTCACACAAATCTCGGTTAAACGTTGAGGTTTCATCAATAACAGATAGTAGGCATCGATTGTTTGAGACGAGATGAACGAGCATAATGAACAGCGGCCTGATGAGTTTTACTAGAAAGTGTGAAATACATGTGCAAGTATTGCAGGGGTAGTACAAAGAGCTTACTTTTATGCAATCTTTGAGAAGCGGCCTACCTGAATTACAATGTGATGCGACGTGTCTCATTTGTGTACATTTGACATTTTTTCCACAAACCAGACAACTCACAATTCTCCTGTCCATTATAAAAATTTCCTTGTCCATATTGTAGGGAAGTGTATCCATTGCCGCGCTGACGCACTCAAACCGGTTTTGATCTATAGACATTTAAAAATTTGATAATAATTAGGGCTAGCACTTTTATGCCCTGAAAACAGCTAAAAAAATGCTTATAATAAGCGGTTAAAATCTCAAGAAAAAGCATAAATATGTGCTATAAAACTGAAAAATTATAGATAAGGGTCATAAAAATATGCCATCATGGGAGATGCAGACGGAGTGGTCGAGACAGAGGGCCGACGATTTACCAAGCTCGGCCCATACTATCGAACAGGAGAAGAACTCTGTACCATCCTCAGACAGCTGCTGCAGCTGCGTTACAGACCCACCAGTAGGGCTCACCCGTCGTCACGACTTGCCTATGTCGACACACGGACCAAAACGTGAAGGTGAGGGGTGAGTGAAGAGGCAGCGCATCTGGCTGTGGGGGACCTGAATTCCAGACGAGTGCTCAGGGAGCGTGGACCTTGGTTAGTAGGGAACTCCATGGTGGCCCTGGTAGGACGCGCACACCATTGCGGTACCGAAAAATGGGGGCTCAGGCCTAGCCCCAAGGCGTCCCTTTGGTCACTGATGCGATACTCGAAAGGGTAGTTTCTGGGGCCAGGGGTGCGGTGTCATAGGGGTCACTTTGGCTTGCGTGCATTGTCATATGTCCGGGCACCAAAATGCAGGTATTTTCAACGCGCTTTCAAAACCCCTATAGAATCACGCATGCAGCAAAACTAGAAGAAATGTAGAGCAGAAAAAGGTCGAAATATTTCTTTCTTTTATTATTTTTAAATGAGTAATTAAAACAGTACTCTTTTATTTTGAAAAACAAAAACGATACAAAAATAATCTAAAAACAAAAGCAAAAACAAAACAATACAAAAACAAAAGCAAAACAACGCCAAAACAAAAACAAAAATAAACAAAACAAAACAGAACTAAAACAAAAACAAAGCAAAAAACTGAAAATGTCTAAAATCTTGTATTTTTTGTTCTTTTTTCCCCATTTTGTTGACTAATTTTTGCAGGTTTTTCAAAAAAAAAAAACAAAAAAAAAAACCAACGACTAGAAAAAAGTCCAAAATAAGCAACATTTTGACGTGTTTTGGCTAAAATAGATGTTTTCATGCCTTTATATCCAAAATATGTGAAAATATGTGCTATAAACTTTCGCCGTTTGTCTTAGAATTGCATGAAACGTGAAAAAAAAAAGAATTGCAATATGCGGTATCTGGTGCAGCAGGAAGATATATGTGGTATCATATAAATCCTAGCCCTAATAATAAAGAAAAGACCACCAAATAGGATACTACACTTCATCACAGCACGAACTTACATCTATGACTGCACTCTGTACGCGCAATGCAATAGTCTGCGTTACCTCTGTGCATACACGTGTATGAACTGGTCATTCATGACATCATCATAATTTCTTCTATTTTCTCATTTTCTTTTATGACGTTATGACTTACTCATTGAATTCAGTAGTTTTTTGGTATTTATTCCATTTTCTTCGATGAGTTTCTGTTAGATATTTTGCTCCTGAGCCCCCTACCCCGAACTCGTGCTCATATTTCATCAGCTTTTGTTTATTCTTTAAGGAAACGGTATGACAAAAACGGAGGAATCCGTGTTCTTTAAATGAGTAACAGGTGAGTTTATGAGGAGAAGAATTCCATTGATTTTCAGGAAAATCTAGCAGTACCAAAAGACAGAGTGATTACGATTTCTTATAGGTCTAATCCCCCATATAGTGCCTCCGACAGCAAACCGTATAAAAGATTATTTTTAAAGGTAGTGGTGTAGCCAAGAGGCTGTAGGATTTCTAGACCTGCTTTGCAATTTCGTCAAATAGTGGCTTCCCTCTTTAGTCAAGATCAGACCCCCTCGAATACTAGGAAGATTATTTTTAAAGGTAGTGGTGTAGCCAACAGGCTGTAGGGTTTCTAGACCTGCTTTGCAATTTCGTCAAATAGTGGCTTCCCTTTTTAGTCAAGATCAGACCCCCTCGAATACTAGGTTGGCTTCACCACTGTTTGAAGGTATACCACTAATTACGTACTTCAATCTACATTGAGTATATATTTTTGGTCTGTGAGGCACTAGAATGGTGATACGGAAGATTAGATTTCCATTTGAAAAGAGACCAACATTAGGGGACCTAAAGGGTGGTTGACTTACATGCCTTTTTCGGCCAATATTTTTGTGCATTATAACGATGTTGTAGTCGAAGTATATAATTACGGGGCGGCGAAGAATAGGGGTGGATGTTCATTCTGATCTGCCACCGTATCGATTCATCGATTATTTTGACCAACATTATGAGCTCGCGCAATTGCTAAGATTGTTTTGTATATTTAGCTATAATATTGATCATTTTGATTTTATTTGGTTTTAGGGGATTTAAAAACGGGAGGATGTTCATTCAGGTCTGAATCTTATCGATATATCGATTACTTTAACCATATTATGCATTAGCTACGCACAGTGGCGACATAATTCTAAAAACATTGTTATTTATTTTGCTGAAATTGTTTTGCTTATTTAGTTTATTTGGCTAGTTTATGAATATATGTATTTGATTTGATTATTTTGATTATCTAAATACCTGTTATTTTGATGTTCGATTTATCGACTATTTCATTTACCGATGAATCGCGGTAATTTGATTACTGATATTTTGTTTATTTTTATTGTCAATATATTGGTTAGTTTGATTTTCAATTTATTGGTTGTTTTGATTATCGATACCGCAAATATTTTAATTGTTGATATATCGGTATTTTGATTATCAATGTGTCGAATATTTTAGCTATTGACGTTGATTGTTTTGATTAGCAATGCTGCTGTAGTTGCAGACCCCGGCAGGGTTCACCTCGCCGTCACCACCATTCTACGTTGCTGCATGTACCAAGACAAGGAAGTTGCAGGGTGAAGGAAATGCGGTCCGGCTTCAGGCCACCCGAATTACAAGTTAACGCTGGATGAGCATTATCTCGATCAAGAGGGTGTGCCATGGTGGCCCTGGTAGGACAGCACGAATCCGAATTAAGGAGAGCTTTAAAGCATCCCCTCTGGCCGCCGACTCAATACTCGAAAGGGTAGTTTCCGGAGCCAAGGATGCGGTGTCTGTGGAGCCACTTTGGCATGCGAGCATCGCCATACGCTCAACCGAGTGAGCGATACCTCGATGGTATCGATTATTATTGTTTTCAACTGGACGTTTAGGTTTAAAAAATTTTTATTTAAATTTATCTATAAAAATATTATTAATTTTATTTATTTTATCAGAATTTATATTTTTTTAAACATTTTTTTGTATTAATTATTCTAATTATTTATTTTATAATTTTAACTTTAATATAAAAATTAATTTAAATATATTTAAATTAAATTTTATTATATCATTTTTAAATTTAACAATTTTATTAACTTCAAGATATTGGACAGTTTTATGAGAGGTAGGCATGAGTTATCTACATTGTAAAAACCTTCGCTGTCCTGATGTAAGCTAAGGTAATGTGAAACCTTCTTAAATAAACTTTGTAGTGTTATCTGGTTGCTCGCCCGAATCACTTTCCAGTCCGTCTGTAATTTCTCAATGACCGAAACATTCGGAAAAATTCCATTATTTGGTCCAAATCGGTCATCACATGGGACAGTACACTGATCAAGGTGCGGTAAATGCGGCGCAGTCGTCCAGTTAGTTCAATAAAAGTTATGAGGGGATTGATTTTAAAAAAATCAACTTTTATAGTGTGATTAGCCGCGGTAGATTTTCTTAAATTCTGTTTGGGTCTTGATCTTACACGCGAAAGTAGACTTAGCTCTGCTGCCGATGAGCCACTTTCAGTGCCGTCCTTGGACTTTGCGAGTCCTAAGGCTAAAATTCAGCAAAAAGTGTAGAAGTTTTTTCTCTGCAAAAAGGCGCACCTTACACGGTCACAGTTTCAAGGCCGCGCCAGGCCTTGATAGGTGCGAGACAAAATGTCCCTTTGCCCCATCCCCCCTCGAGACAGCACCGGCCCCTTTTGTATCCAGTCTCGATTCTATGTACCGAAATTCAAATTTCGTTCTTGAAATGAACAAAGTTCACTTGTCTGAGATAAAAATTGATAAAAACTGGCAATTTTTCGACTCGTTTCAATTCGGAATTCGGACATCTTGGCTCATTTCAAGTGAGAATTAATGATCGGTCAGCACTTTAATGATTGAATACTGAAATTGCCGGCACAACTCGATTTTACAGGCTAACGGACATGAAACGCATGCACATTACCAACATTGGTGGGTCCAGGATTGCAATGTGAGGGAAGGAAGAATAAAGGGAAACAAAATAATTCTTTGCGTGAAGAAAAAGCTCCCACTAATTATTTTTCGGGTTTCAAGTAAATTTTTCGTGTTAAAGGTAGGAGAAATAGAAACCTCCAACGAATTAACAAAAATTTTACGCTGGACCAGAATATAAAATTTTATGTTTTTGAAAGCAGTATGGAGGTTCAACCCCCCACCCCCGCCCCCTCGGTAGATCACCTTTAATTTTAAGAAAATGGGTAGATATACGCTTGAAATCAATTTCAAATGTAATATCTCATTTCAATATTATTTAACCGGTACATGGTGACTCATATAATTAGACTCTCTTTTTATATCTTCTTTAGATAAGACTTAATGCCCATGATTTTCTAAGAATAACTATATCTCTATATTATCCCTTACACTCTTATGTCAAGTGACATCACTCGTACAAGAAGTGTGTCAAGATTCAGTGACCAACGTCATTAATTTTTCGTCACTGTTCGGGTAGTATGTAATGAATGCACAATTTCTATCACCCTTCCCTTCCCGATGACAGATTCATTCATCATTCAAACTCATATAACTATACAAGGGAAATAACCCCTACGCAGCTTGATAAAAGTTCACGATGATACTAAAAAAAAATCCGCAATGATTTTACGTCAGAATAGGGAGTTTATAAGCAGCGGTCAACTGGTTGATTTGTATCAGTATTTTGTCTGCGAACTCACGCGGTGAGATTTTGTGTGCCAACAGAACTTACAAATTTGATTTTTATTTCTCAAAAGTTTTGAAAAGTATTTTGCATTTCATTTGATCTACATTTTCAGTATTTTAGTACCAAGGTGAGTTGGAATTTAATTTCAATATGATTATGATATACTTACTTACTTAAATTCCTGATTCAAATTTTTTAAATTTTTAAAATAGTTTATACGGTGGATGTGCCAAATGTGGCCACGAGCCTAGGGGTCACTTTGATAATGAACGCTCAGAAAAAAAATTTAAGAGAAAGAAATACCAAGCTCGAGGATAGTGATGCTGTGTTTTTAATTTTCCATCGACTTGGTATTCCTTCTATTTCAGCACTCTTATAGCGCATTTATTTGCAACGTGACCATCAGAGGACCTCTTGTTGGCCACATTTTGTGGATCTTCCCGATTCTAATGTAAAGATGTCGTGGGTGATGTAATTAGAACTAATTTTATAGATCGTTTAAATCAACTAATAATACAGAGAATTTACCCATAATAGTACACACTGAGTAAGGAAATGTTCATAATTTCACTCTATCATAACTGTGCGCCAAGCAATTTACTTTTTTCTGAACAGGATTTCCGAAAAGTTCCTCAGAACAAACCTCTGAGCTTTTTGGTTTAAAAATTTAAATGCATAGGGGAGAGTCGGTGACTTGCGCATCGGTGGGTAATTTAAACGCATAGAGGGGAGAGTCACTGAATTGTTCACCAATTTAAGATAGCTACTAAAAATCTGACTGTAGGAACATTTTTGGCCACTGTGCGAGGCTCATTTCAACTTTGAGATTAAGGCAGAAATGGGAACTTGCACAAAATTTGTTTTTAACCATTCTAAGTTGATTAGGGTGGTTTAGAGAATATCTTCACATGAAATTTATTTTGTAAAATGCATCCAGTCCAAATTTGGTCGTCTTTCTGGACTCTTTTTTTTTCTTTACTGCTAATTATTTGTGAAACGCTGCAACTCAACTATTTTAAGACCTTGTTGATGTCAACATGGTCATGAGATTACTCTTCACAAGAAAAGGGGAGAGAATTATTTCAAATTTCCCAATAAAAAGTGATCCTAATTTGGAAAGTTTTTTTTAAATCATAATGTTTTTGGGGTACGTATCTTTAGAAGTAATTGACATAACTAGACCAAATATCAAATTCTTGGACGAAAATGAAAGAATAACAAATTGCTATGAATAAGGAATATTTTAGTAGCGCTACCTACATTATATCATTGCCATTACAAATTAGGATTAAAAAAAGAAATCATTCCGAAATAAAACCAGTCCGATTTTGGTAATTTGATTTTTTCTTTTTGGATTTGTTTTGGATGATCAGTATTAATTACTATAGCAGTTAGAAACCACTGCTATAAAATAATGAACGGTATATAAAAAGTTATTCCAGTAATTTTGTGGGCTTTTCTAAACTGAAGAAAATGGCGTTACAACAAAAAAATCAATGCCCTACTAGGATTAAATACTTTGACTTGCTCTCACAGTGAGTTATAGTGGAAATATGGATCTTCATAAAAAAATTATGACTTCATTGTAATTTGACGTTTTCTTACTTTTCAGTGTGAGTGCTGAATGGGTTTATTTTGAAATTGAAGAAAGTGAACCGTAATTGTTAGTTTACAGTATTTTTCGGAAAAATTTTAAAAATAATTCATTTGCATTTTCAGAACAACTGTAGATATGAAGGTTTTCATCGTCATAGCTCTGTCAATGACTATCTACTGTGCTGTGTCTGCTAACCCAGTGCCGCAGTGTATGGGTGATAGGAGTTTGTGGAAAGACCTGCAGTGTTCGAACTCTACAGACAGACCCATTTGTTGGGAAAAATTCAAAGTAATTTTTCTATTCATTTTCGATAATTCGAAGGCCGAGTGATGCCACAATATTTGCAGTAACTGACACAGAACTGCAAAAACCATGTTCCTAGATACTAGTTATGCCCATGAAAATTATGACAAAATTACCACTTCATTTTCTAATTCGTGTACTTACTCTGTAGAACGTATGTAAAAAATCATACACCGACACCAACGACCATGAAGAATGTTGTCACAAATGTACGTTTACGGTAAATCTAAACCTTATTGACGGAAGATCGAATCAGGGGCTGACTTGTTGTGCAGATCAGGTAAATAAGAATACGAAAAATCAGTTTTCATGCATTAATTTAAGGAGATAATCCGATGAACTAAAAATTATATTATAGTGTCTCAGTACCTAATAGTATTACGAATAAAACCCTTAGCAAAAATTGTCTTCATTTTTAACCAATCAGAACGTAAGGTCACCTCAAAGTTGGCAGAGCCGACCTAATTTTTCCGCAACAATCTCGCAGGAAGCACACTTGTGACTGATGACCGTTGTCTCACGTGAGGCGTTTCGTCAGTCGGGAAAAGTCCCGGAAGGTCAGATTTATGAAAAATCGTTGTCACTTGGAAAAAATGATTAAAGCTATTACAAAAAATATGAAAAAGACTTGAACACGTTTTCATTCGTAATTATGGTACTTAATTTGTACTTACTTGCGATTTAAATTTTCAAGATACCCTTCAGGCAGTGGCGCAACAAGGGGGTGGCTGGGTGGGCCTGGCCCATCCGTGGCCCAAAAAATTTCAGATACAAACTTGCCCTATGTCCAAGGAACAAAGAAAAAAATATGATGAATCGATCGTGAAGAAATAGATGAGATGATTTTATATTGAAACTATCTTGATAAGAAAATAATTTCGAACTTCATTTCGTTATTTTTCGATAACAAATAAAGAAATATTTCTTCACTTTCCAAATAATATTTGAATTAACGAAATTCCTGCTATCAGGTACTTACATCCAACAAATGTTAACTTTCTTAATTTTGATAAGATAGAAGTGTTAGCCAGACATTATAATTTAGATGTTGATATTTTGAAATTAGAATTTTGCATTCTCAAGAACGTTATCAAATGCGAATGAAGAAGACAAAAAAAATGTAAAATTTCAAATTTAATGTCATTTGTTAGTACTTAGAATGAAAATATACTCATATTTCTAAAGAAGCTTTCAAAATAACAGTCATTGCTGCAACTATCGCTGTTTCAAATGTACCTTGCGAGTGCAGTCTTTCATGAATGAGGTGTATAAAAAATTGTTGGCGCAGCAATATGGCCCATGACAGACTCTCAAATTTATCAGTTTCACATGAATAAAAACATATTATATCAAAACATGCTGATTTCGACAAATGTATTGCGTTATTTGCAACTAATCATTGTAATCGGCGAATTATTTTATAATAAGTAATTTTTATTACATTTCTCAGTTTCATCATTTCATCTGTTCAACATCTTAAGGAGTGCGATCTTGGGTTTTTATTTTTTTTTTTAAAGAAGGATGCCCTGGGCTTTTTTTTAGTCCCTGGGTTTGGCACACCCTAAAAATTGGCGGCCTTTACTTGGGTCACCCAAGAAGTTTTTCTGGTTACGCTACTGCCTTCAGGATGTAACGAGTAAGCACATGGTAGGCTCCAATTAGTACTTCCAGTACTGAGTGGAGTACTGTGATGAATTGATAATACTTTATCACACAAATATTTTTTTCACTGTTTTTAGTACGTAAATTCTAGTACTGAACCTTTCGAAAGCTGTCTCAATGGGAACAACACAAAGGAGTATGAATGTTTTCGTGAATGCGAAAAACTAAGGAAATTAACTCAGCCAAGGTAAATAATCAGAATAGAGATAATTACTTTATATTCTCCTATAGCATATCGTGAACTGCATATTTTAGGAGTCACAGAGGCCCTCTTCCTGGCTACCTATTCACTTGTATAATTGTATAATTGTTTTTCAGCCCTAATACTTACCTTGTTTTAAATTGCAATGTTTGTTCATTAGGAATTCGTAAACGCGATTCCAAATATATCTTGAAATGCCGATCTCTTAATATGAGCCGAACCTATCAATCTTCGGTTTCCTTCAATCTACAAGTTAAATGTAAACTGCATAAGACGTTGGTGCTACTTCAAGAGAACCCTTCACCTGAAATTTAAGTTGAAAGTATGTTATCTACGTATATTATACGTGTATGCCAGCCTTTCTATGTATTAGCTGAAATCTCTAACTGAGACAAGGAAATCTAGAAATAAATTCATTTACCTATAAGATAAATTGTTAGGTATGAAGAGACTTATACAATTTTTAGAGACATATGCGCTTCAGCGTGTTATGCAGGTACAGGTACTTGGAGATTCCTTTTTCGTCATTAGTTATAATTCATCTCATTTTTTAAGTTATTTAAGCCCATTTTGTCTTTCATTTATTATTTATATTGTACAAATCCTCGCGCATTTTTTTTTTTTTAAACACCCTCTGTTATTTATTAGATACACTAAATAGGTATATACTTATTAGTGGAAGATTGTTCCTTAAGTAGTGAATTTTTGCACTACACTTATTTCTTTGTGAGAACCTTTCCTACTGGATTTGGAATTCTGTCATTTTTTTTAAAATAAAATAATATTAGCGACAATGCATACATTGATTGATATTTATCAAGATCATTGAGAGTAGAAAGATGAAATTGTATAGAATATTGTTCCTACTCCTTGGGCAAATATTTCAATATTATCCTTAGGACCTAACATATGAGGAACTCCTTATAGGCTTTCAAACACAATCACTGGCAACTCGTAGAAACATAGATAGCATCAGTCCTACTTATTCATAATCTACTTACATCTAAAATATTAGACCAAATTCAACTATCACAAATAAACATTGCCGTACCGCGTCCAAATCAACGAAAGCACAAGCCGTTCTATATCCCCATCTGCCGAACTACTGTATGCAAACACTCACCGATAATTCGAGGAATGGAGCTAGCAAATAGGCTAAGTGAGAGGGATCCCTCTATCGATCTTCTCGACCCAAAGGGGGGGGGGGCTTCGATTACTCCAGGCTCTAAAATCCCACGTATAAACTTGCCAGGGGACGAACAGGGGCAAGGTGGAGCTAGGACTGGGCGAATGAGGGCTTTGTGCGCTGCAGATTGTGGACATATGGATGAATCAGGCTCGATGCAGGAATGTGTGTGTGGGGGGGGGGGGTTAATGAGGGTGGGTGTATCTGGGGATTGTATGTGTGTTTCTGTATTGGGTGTTCATAGGGGTGCGTTGCCGGAGTGCTTGCGTGAATGTGAGTGTGAGCGAATAAGTGCATATGTGCAGAAGTGTTTTTTTTTAATCATTTCAGATTATTTTTCTTTTTTTGTTATTGTCATTTTTATTTTATTTTTATTATTATTATTATTATTATTATTTATTTATTTTTTATTTTTTCAAGTCTTAAAAATATTATATGTTGTATAACCATATTGTGGTCCCCTTCCAGTAATTGGCCGACTCCGGCTGTTGGAAGGGGAGAATAAAATATTTATTATTATTATTATTATTATTATTATAATTTGTTCATTAATAAATAGAGCAGGTCTTGTTATGCGGTAAAAATCGTGAAATATGCGCATAAAATCTGCACTATAAACCTAAAAAATACGTGACCTTCTTCCATAAAGGAACGTCTAAGTCTGTCAAAGAATCAATTTTCGGTTTTTTGTATTTTTCTAGAAATTATTTTATATTTATTTATTTAAGGTCCCCTCAACAGCCATTGGCCAATTACAGAGGAGACCGTTCTTGATTAATAATAGAACTGTGAATAAGAGGAAAAGAAAAAAAGAAAATTATATGATCTCCTCTTTCCAATGAGCTGTCACACAGTACCATAAAGTATCTATTATGTCGGTCGTTTCAGAAGTAAGGTCACACTGTCTATAAAATGCCGGGAGAGTGGTAACATTGAGTCGACTGAGAATGAAAATGTTTGTTGGGCTTCCGTGAACATAGTGCACAACGGACAATTAACATTTTGTAACATATATTGGGGAAACGCGGGCAAAATGATGAATTCAATGATATGCAGTCCATCCGATTTTCGTGATTGCGAAATTTGCGCTGTACTAAAATTTACAAACGTTGAAAAGGTGCAGAAATTTATTGTAGATTGTAGTGATAATATTATGACGCGTCGTCACGCCCACAAATGGATTGAATGCTTCAAGGAAGGCCGAAGCGGCCGCTCATCATGTTTTGATAATGCTGTTGCCTGTGTGTGCAATCTGTTACGAGAAAGCCGGTAACTCACCATTTCTGACATTCATCACAAGATGGCGACGTATTATCTTGGCCCGATCTGCCATCAAAAACAAACGTTCCGGATTTTTGCCCGGAAAGTGTGGTTTTATGACAATGCACCGGCTTATTAGAGATCCCAACTCGTTCAGTCCCCCTTCAAGGATCTGAAATGCAACGTTTTTTCCGCATCCCATTACTCGCCGGATTTGGCCACTTCGGATTTTCATTTGTTTCCAGGGTTGAAACGTGAGCTTGGTAGTCAGCGTTTCGGGAATGAAGATGAACTGCGCTATGCAATTTACTGAAAATTGGACGACGCATGGTACTCTTCTGGAATGGGAAAACTTGTGTACCAGTTCAACATGTTTAGATAGTGAAAGGTATTATGTATAAAAATGGCAAATTTCCTCACGAATAAACTCGTTTTTGTCCGAAGGTTTTCGATTTTGTTTTGTCTTTTACAGACAATGTGACCTTACTTCTGAAACGACTCTATAATACATTATTTTGACGTCTTAAATAGCACCTTTGAGCCCAAATTTAGGCACATTATTTTTAAAACGCTCGCCTGTAAAATAGACCTTTTCATGGTGGCGTCATGAGGAGGATTGTTGCGCAGCTGCTCCAGCCAGTCGTCAGATTTTTTTTTTATATTAATTTTACATGTAAAACTCCATAAGCGAACATTCGTTCTTCTTTGCGAGTCCGTAAATATGAAACGGAGCATTTCTTAATGCTTCCGGACAAAGCATTTAGTTTTGATTTAAATCATCATTCAATAAAATTTGTCGAGTCAATTAGAAATTAATTATGACTTGTTTTCTCTAGACAGTAGACACTGAACTGAGATGACCAAAAAAAAAAAAAAAAAAAAAAAAAGCTACCTCACAGTCTTACAAATAGCGAGATAGTAAGAGCTGTTTTTCCCTTATGAGATTTTACGTGTTACAAAAATGTAAACAAAATATCTGGACCTTGCAGGCTGCAAATGCTGGAGCAACTGCGCAACAGTCCTTCTTATGACGTCGACCATGAAAAGGTCTATTAGCTTCCTTTACACGATGCTATAGTTTACTCGCTACTAGCACGCTAATATTTACTCGCCGCTAGTAAAATAGCGTCATAAGCTTTTTTCAACGTGAGTACTCATTTATGAATCGAGTGTCCAGTTTTGAAAAATTCTACTTTTTACGCTCTTCTCAACGATGCTAATAGCTCATTTTGTTCACAAATGTTGGTTGGTTCCCTTACACTTAACAGCATCCAGATGTAAACATTAACTACGCTAGCGCTTCAGCGTGATACCCTTGTGCCGAGTCCGAATGTTCCATCATGGAAGGTCACAAATGGACGCTGTTAAGCGTAAGGTTTTCTGAGAACACCTGATTCGAAATCGAGAGCTATGTAGAAACTATATGACATAGCGTTTACTGATAAGCTTTTTTCAACGTGAGTACACATTTATGAATCGGGTGCCCAATTTTGAAAAATTCTACTTTTTACGCTCTTTCCAACGATGCTAATAACTCATTTTGTTTATAAATGTTGGTTGGTTTCCTTACGCTTAACAGCAGCGTCCTTATGCAAAAAATTCTTGAAATTTTCAAATGTTGAGTTGGCAGCCCTGCTGGTATCGTCTGTCGCTCCACTCACCGGTGTATTGCGGCCGAGTGTTGCTAGGTGGCGAGAAAAGTCGCCAAGATTTTTGAACCCTGCTGGGCGACTGAAAATGGTTGAAAACGAGTGACGATTTTAGTGGCGCTTAATCGTAATGTAGAGCTCTTGTTCCGTCTCAATAAATCAACGGCTCTCAGCTCTCTGGATCTCTGAAATAGTTCATAAAACATCATATTTCTTCAATAAGGCACTTTTTCCTGGCCATAAATTGTTAAAATGGCTTGTGGCTCTCCAGATCTTCTTATATTTATGCCAGCAAAATTGTTCTGAGAAAAAATATCTTAAACTATATGTAAATTAGGTTCTTTTTCCAAGTCTCATTGTGGTCAGCAGACGAAAATTGCAGTGGCGAAAAGTGGCGATTTTTATGTTTCAACATTGGCGACCTGCTTTCCAAAATAACTGGCAACACTATGCGGCCCCGATGTCAATTTCTCTCTTCCCGATATGACGTTAGGATGTTGTGTCAGTTTCATGTCCAACTTAATATTCAAAACAATTTTTTATTCAAATTGTTATGGCGCTTTATATACGATTGCCGAAGGACCGTGCCTTTTTGCTTCATATGTCATCAGATTATGGGCTTTCAGACATTGTGCCACTGTAACTGTCTAATGGTCCAAATGGTCCATAAGTAGGTACTTCGTTACCGTATTCTTAAGTCCGGTCAGTGGAAACACATTTTTGTCGTATATCAATCAATCACAAATTGTGTATTTTATTATCAAAATTTTACAAAAACTTTTACAAATGCACCAATGCGCCATCGCGCGTATTAACACATACCTTAACTTAACTTACAGTGTGATTACAATCGTTACCCGTGAGCCCTGACTCAGGCACCCACCTATCCCATTTTGGCGGGGAATTTTTTATTTATTTTTCTTCCCTCGAACCCCAACTTTGAGAAATTTATTTACCCATCAGTTTTCCTGCTTATTCCTCGCCACTTTCCAGGTATTCACGCCATGACCTTTTTATTTGCCTTACAATTACCTCAGCGGCAACCTCCTGTAGTGCATTTACCGATATTTTCGCTATTATTTCGAGAAGCTTATATCCGACTTGGTTTCTACTCGTTGACAAGGTCGGATTTAGGATTTTGTGGCCCTGGAGTCCAGGAAGATGTGAAAGCCCCAAAATGTCAAGCAAACCCCCTTCCCCCTCCAAAAAAACACAAAAACTAAAAAGTTCAAAATTACGAGTAAAAATAATTCGAAGTACACAGAAAGTATGAACAACATACTATTATATTTGTAATAACGACACTTTCGTAATTAATTTGTGGAGGCCCGTGACCTTGGGCCCTATGGGCCCCTCCCTAAATCCGGCCCTGCTCGTTGACATGAACCATCGTTTCTGTTCAATACTCAATAGCCCTCCAACACGGGTCGATATTCCTGTCCTAACTCGCATGCCCAACTTATCTTTGTATCATAGCCCATATGTAAGAATAACTGTCTTATATAGGTTCGCAAGCTAACACCTTCAGTTTTCCAAACCATTATTGTTCAGTGTTATCATATTTTCTTATTCCTACTATATTCCTTTTATGGCTCTCTTTTGGGCTGTTTCAATCAGCCGTGAATGGCAAGCTGAGCCCCCTCCCCGCCAAGAATTATACAAAAACGGAGAACGATTCGAAAAGTGCTGTGTACATATTTTTTTCTTCGAGTAACTGAGTGGAAAGGTTATAACTGATAAAATGAAGCTTTTTTTTTCTTTTGTAGTTTTTCTGTCTGAAATTTCCATGCTACACCCTGCTCAATTTGTATCCCTTGATCTTTCATATTTGTTACCTGTTGTAGGATTGTAAACTTTGTCTTTTCTGGATTGGATTGCTGGTTGGGCCAGACCACCCCACAAAAGTTTCAACTTTCCTGTAGCCAAAGACCATGTACTGTTTTTTTTTGTTTTTTTTTTAACTCGGTAGTACTATGCGGATTAAAAACTACTAATTTAGGATAGTTATATCATCATTCATTTTTTTAATGACTTCTTCTTTTGTGTTACCTTGAAATAATAATTGCTGTGTCGTCAGCAAACGAGAATAGTTTTCCATGGAGTGGTAGTCGCCCTATATCGTTTATGCATATTAAGCACAGTATAGGCACACCACTCTTAACCGGAAGATCTAAACTAAATTTTTCTTCAATTTTATTTTTTGTCCCCTGTATTTGAGGTAAGATGCGTACCATTGATCCATTTTACCTCTGAAGCCAATATTATCTAATGATCAGCAGTGTCAAACGCGAAGCGCCTTTGCAATATCCGCATGT
Source organism: Acanthococcus lagerstroemiae (assembly GCA_031841125.1). Classification (NCBI taxonomy): domain Eukaryota; kingdom Metazoa; phylum Arthropoda; class Insecta; order Hemiptera; family Eriococcidae; genus Acanthococcus; species Acanthococcus lagerstroemiae. The sequence goes on along the minus strand of CM063112.1, from coordinate 55,240,999 downwards.
AAAGTGCAGATACGAGTACAACCTTATTTTGCTTCAGGTGTTGCGTTATTTCTGTTATGTGGCTCACCAAAGCGTCTTCAACTCCAATTTTTTCTCTAAATCCGAATTGGTAGTCACCGAAAAATTTATATTTAGTTAAGTACGAGGTGATTCGGGTAATTCTCACAAAAATGCCACAATTCAGTTTTTTTGTGCTACGTGACATCATACTAAATAAAATATAATTTTCTTTGCTGCATTATAGAGTATTATCCCCTCCATGTGTTCCTATCAATAAATATGATTCCTCCCACGTCGTGACAAATTGCTGACATACTTACAAATTCCTAGGCTGTGGCTTGTTACTACTTGTGTATCAAAATTTCCGTGCCTCAATATTGCTGTAATATAGCAATTGTTTCGGAAAAAAAGATATGAAAATTTATTCAAAAGGGATTGCGACATAGGTTAATACCAAGAAATGAGACCCAAAATGTACCATGGCACCTCCAGCAAAGTCCAAAGTTCGGTTACTGGTTTTAGTTTTTGCCGTCCTTGGGTCGTGATTAGTTTTTTATTTGCTTCTGCAGCCACACTTTCATATTGATGACCGACTGTATTGCTGCATTTGGACTGGGTCATAGCTGCATGCGCTAACAGAGAGAAAATGAAGGTTGGAAGAAGAGTGTCTGATATCTCTGTCCAGCAGTATGGAGTCAAAAACGTTACACAAGGATCCAAAATATACGACAGCACAGCACTACAACACTGTGTAAACCATCCCTTTGTTTGCTCGCCTGCACTCTCCCCAGCCGGTACAAGCCACTGGTAATACGGTGTAGTCGGGAGACCGGGAAACAGTGTAACACTTTTCGTCCATTTTGATTTGTGGACCACAAATTAATTTTGAATTCAGACTTCAGACTTTAACACCTCGCCTGAAAGATACAAATATAACCTTTGGCTACATATTGGTGTTATTACCGTTTGAAAATGTTAAAACCTGAAGAATCTAGAAATTATTTTAGCTATGTGCTTTTTTATTACACTGTACCCTAATATATATATATTTTTTTAACCCAACGGGGCGGTCAGTCTCGGGACTTCCCCCGGGTGGCTACATATGTATTACATTCAGTCGTTGATAATGCAGTATTCTACCTATCTTATCAATATACAGTGCAGTCTCGCTAATCCGGACTTGATGGGACCGGACCCTGTCCGGACTAATGAAAGTCCGGATTAAATGGAAAAGGCCTAAAAAATGCATGAAATGTATACCATCTTTATTATTAAACAAATTTATTGCTGGACTTCACAGTTACTTGACCAAAGTACAATAACAGTCTGCATAGGAAACAAATATAAATTTTAAAAAGCTTACTGAAAAAAGTACAACTGAGCAGAGGTCTAGCAAGAAACAACATTTTCGTAATCGGCAAACTTCGATTGCGTGTACTGTACCCAGTTGTACTGCAACTTCTACAGTTTTTTTTTTTAGGGCCGTCCGGATTAGCCGGAAGTCCGGATCATCGGAGCCCGGATTAGCGAGGCTGCACTGTATAACAGAATTTTGTTCTCTTGTGGAGTCCCCTGCTTTGCCCGGCTTTTACCCGAAGGTTTCTCGCCGGGTTTCGCAAAGGACCCCTAACTATTGGCTCTGTTATTAATTTCTGGCCAAACCGGACCTCCCCTTATGGGGGAGATGGGCCGTACATGCTTAACCTAGTCTCTTAATCGATATTTTTATGGCCAAACTGGACCTCCCCTTATGAGGGAGGCGGGCCTTACAAACTTATGACTGTACTTATACCTAAAATTTGGTATGTTCTTCTTCTTCTTAAAGTACCCTTCATTATGACATCTTCACCCTTAGCATCATGAAGAGCAAGATTTAGGCCATCGATCTGTGAATTCCACTCAGTCATATGTCTAATATATCAATGTTTTTTGTTTTTTTTTTCCCACAAATTTTCTTTTTGACCAGGAATTGCCCCGCTGTACCTTAGAGCTTTAGTTGTGCTATTCTTATTTTTTCAAAATCTGTAAGCACTAAATCGCTTAGAACATAAGAAGGAATAGAGATAGAACAATGCGGTTTGCGGCATTCGAACCCTCTCGCCCTCTACCAGAATCCGCTAAAAACGCATTTTCAACTAAAGTGGTCTTATCATTTTCTGATTTTGAAAACCGAGAGATAGAGCAATGCGGTTTGCGGCATTCGATCCTAAATAGCGCCCTCTACCAGAATCCGCTAAAAACGCATTTTCGACTAAAATGAACTTATCGGTTTCTGATTTTGAGGTCGTCTTTCGTCAAAAGGATAAATTTTAATAGAAAAATTTTGATTCAAAAATATTTAAAATTACAGTGGAGAAAGACCAAAAAATCAACTAGAATTTTTCTTTGGTGCAGATGAAAGTCGAGATATTGCATTCCCCCCCCCCCACCACAGATTCCTTTCTAAAATTACTACAGTAAAACGCTGATTATCTGGACTAATTGGGATCGGAGGCTTTCCGGATAACCGAAACATGTGTTTATTTTATAGAGGAAAACTCATTTTGAAGGAAAATAGCCCAAAAAATTAGCTCATTTGTTTCAGAATGTCCTGATTTATCCAGAAAACCTTAATAGGCTAAATGAGCTAGACCAGAAAGAAAAAAAAAAGAGGTTTTGCCTAGAAATTGGGACCCTAATTATTATTACTATTATTATTATTATTATTATTATTATTTTTTTTTTCGGCGTTCCAGGTAGTTGCCGTCCGGTTAATCGGCGTTTCACTGTATGTAGTAACCAAAATGGTAACATTTTAGAGTACTATAAAGCAATTTAATGATCACTGTTACACTGTTCCCGGGCCTCCCCTACACACTGCACAGATACGAGGAAGATTCAAGTTAGACTGGAGCCCTCTGTGGTGCAGTGAAGTGGGGTTCTCAAATACCCACTACATCGCATATTATACAGCTCGGCAACAAGGGTGATAGGACAGGAATGTTACAGTCTATAGTGCGGGACAAACAGATCACTTCCAATCAACGGCAACGCTTATGTGGGAGCGTGGAAATTTCATATTTCCAACCCCTAATAATTTTTGAAGGGAGGCAGTTACAGTGACCAAACTTCAATAGAATGCGAAGAAGCTCAATATAAAACATTAACAGAAACGTACCAGTCGAAAAAAAGCAAGGGTCCAGAAGGGAAAAATGTTGTGGCCTCCTCCTTATAAGGGTGACAAAATTTTCTAGTCTAAAATCTTCTTAGAATTCATACTCGTACAACACATCCAGAAAGTACAAACCCTCCAGCTCTGACGATTCACCCACCCACCTCAAACAAACGAATGCTGTTCCTAAGGATAGGGATTCTTCGTCGCTAATACAATCAACCAGTGCCAACAAAATGAAAAACAAGAAAAGACATTTAAAAAAACGAAAAAACAAAAACAAATCATGTTTATGTAGTTGAAGCAGAAACTATGTGAGATCTCCTCCATTTCGATAATAAATTAATTCATCACCGTACCAAATATGGTTCACTGGAACGTTCTTCGTCTTTGGAATTTGTATTGAAAATGTGCCATCATTCTCATGAATATATTCAAATTTCCCGAAGTTGGTTTCCGAATCTGTCAGCAATGGTCGAGAAATTTTTTCCTAAAAAATAAATCTAGTTGAAAATTAATAGGTAAGATGACTCGGTGCAAATAGTGGACACCAATTTCTGAGACAAAACTTGAACCGGTGACATCTCTCTGAGTTTTTACACTTAAAGGGAAATCGTGACGTTACAGTGTTGCTTGGATCTTCTACTACTACAGTAAGGGAAGTGTTGAATACCTTTCCTATTGAAATTTTCAAGAGAATTCACAATAAAAAAATACCCATTTTTCTCTTTAAAAAATTCTATTTCGCGGAGGTGAAAAAAGGTAATTTATTCTAAAATTACTCATTCATTTTCCAATGTTTTTACACATGAATCGATAAAACCAACTATCAGCATTCTTCCTATGTAATTGAAAGTAAAAAATAATTATTTGGGTCTTGAAAATGTTCCAAATACTCTGGAGGAAGTATTGAACACTGCCGGGGCAAAAAAATAAACTACTCTGGGGCAAATAGTGTATCTATTAATTCAGTTTTGGGACAAAGGGTGAACGTATTAAGTAATTCAGTTTCATGAAGTAGTTCTTACGAACAATTATGGAGCTTGCATTCTTATTTTGAAAACAGCCTCAAGCCTCCCAGTATACAAAGTCTAAATAGACCTTTTCATGGGCGACGTCATGTTGACTCATGAGGAGGACTGTTGCGCAGCTGCTCCAGCATTCGCAGCTTGCAGGGTCCAACTTGTTTTGTTTACATTCATTTTTCAAGTAAAACTCCATAAGCGAACATTCGTTCTTTGCGAGTCCATTTAAATATGAAAGAGTGCATTTCTTAATATTGAACGATGATTTAAATCAAAACTAAATGCTTTTAGATCATAAATAAGTGTCTGGAAGCATTAAGAAATGCTCTCTGTTATATTTATGGACTCGCAAAGAAGAACAAATGTTCGCTTATGGAATTCTACTTGTAAAATGAATGTAATCAAAACAAGCTAAACCCTGATGGTTGTGACTGGCTGCGCAACAGTCCTCCTCATGACGAATTTCTGAGCCCCAGTGTGGTGCTGTGTCTTTTAAATTTCTTCTTCCTTGTATATATAGTTGCTCTGGAGATTCCTCCACATTTTTAATCACATCAGCTGCCCGCTGACAGTCCTAAGTCTGTTGAAGTGAAAAGGAAAATGTGGAGTTTGGTAGGGACGCAATTCGACTTCTGGTCGAACTCGGATGGAATCCAGGACGCAATTCTACCCTCTGGTCCGCAATTAAGCCCTCATTTTCGACTTTTAGCCGCAACTCGGACGCTTCCGAGCAGATTGTTCAGAAATGTTGGTATCTCTACCCAAACTGTTATCATTTTTAGGGTTAACGGTTCTATTCGTCTTTGATTTTTCGTTTTTTGAATGAAGAGACCTGCAAATGGCATACATAGGACTGCGCATGGATCGTATTTTACATTCGCTGTATAGGCTCATAACTTTTTGAATCATTACCTGTTTTTCAACATCTACTGGTTTTAGACAAAGCAGGAGTGTTTTCATCTGTTTACAAATAGAGAATAATGATGATATCGTCTTCATTATGGTTCTCTTTATCGTAGCAAAACCGTGATGAATGAAGAACGCCAGTTGTTTTTTCATATATCCTGTAAACACAAAATTTCAAAACATAATGTAAGTTTCTTCCTGAATCATAATATCTTGTGGTACCTAATTGAAACTGTACCGGGCAACAAAATGTCGCTGATAATGTGAACATGATGGGTGGGGTACTATTAAATATAGAAAATAAAACCGTCGTGTTTAGAGAAGGTAGCTTAATTTAGTAGGCATTTGAGGAGCCTAAAATCATAACTAAGAAGATCCAAAAACACAGTTTTACAGGAGAGACGAAAAACGTGTACAGCGACACTCACGCCACAGATTTAGCTGAGACTTGTACTGTGGGTTCTTCGACAGGTTTCGGCCGGTAGCTAACGTCATAAGCCTCCTTTCAGAAATCATTAAGTGGTATAAATCTTTAATTTCTAATATTTGCATACATGATAGTGTTTGCTTGTCTCTGCCCCTTTCGGCGGATCCGGGGGCTTCAGAAATATGGTATCCACCCCTTTTGGACTTCACCGACTCTCAATACAAAATTACATGCAACTGTGCTTGGTTCCCCCTTTCGTCCTGCTCTGTTAGGATCTGATTGGGGGGGGGGAGCTTGGCACTTACTTTTTTTCGGGAGGGAAGGGGGTCTGCTTTCTCCGGATCTTTTGCTTGTGGTCGTCTAGGAGGGCTGCTAATATTTGATAAAATTGAATCTTCTTAGTTACGATTTTAGCTTCCTTATTTATGAAAATGAAAATCTGTATTCCAGATTTTGAAATAACCTACAATTTTTTTATTCATTTCATGACTCCTGTGTTTTATATATGTACTTATTACTAAACATATAGATTATCTAGAGATTAGGTAGGTGAGGTACTCTCCTCCCACAGCACTCAGTAGCCCACTTCTGGGCATAAGCCTTGCACTACTTAGTCCATTTTCCCCTATTTGTAGCTTTGTCGTCCCAATTCTGACCCGCCACCTGATCAATCTCGTCTCCCCATCTTGTCGCTGGCTTTCGTCTTTTCCGTTTTCCTAAGGACTTCAAAAATGGAAGTATCTTGTTCCATTTGTAGTTAGATTTCCGAGCAATGTGCCCGGCGTATTATTTGAGTTTTAGTTTTTTAACAATGATACCCACTTCTTTAGCTTTTGTTTTCCTTAGTATATCTAAAATATGGACTTTGTCCTTTAATTTTATTTTTAGAATATTGCATAGCATAGCGTTCTGGGTTGAAAAGTTAGTTTTTCGGTTTGTTTCTTCGTATTTGACCATGCTTGGGAACCATAGGTTAGCACTGGGATTACTGTGCTTTCGAAAATTTTTATCTTTGATTTTAGGTTTATAGTTTGTCATTCTAGAATATTTTCTGGCCCTAGAAGGCCCTCCGCTCATTTGCTATCCTCGTTTTTAGCTCTTTTCCTGAGTTATTTTCGAATGAGATCATTTGACGTAAATATTTGTACCTATTCAGAGACGTTTTTTATTGGATAGCTGCTTATTTATTTTTTCTCCCAGCTGGTCAATATTGGACATAACTTTTGTTTTGGTAAAGTTGATACTTAGGCCAACTTTCTCGTTTTCTCTCCTTAAGTCCTCGCCCATGGACAGCAGTTCCTTGGCGTTTTTGGCAATGATGACGATGTCATCCGCAAACCTTAGGTAGTTTAGTGTCCTAATTTTGTTGAAGTGGTGGAGCTTCCTGATTTTTATGCCTTTCCTCTCCTAGTTCATGTTCCTAAACACATTTTCCAGTACCGCGTCAAACAGGTTGGGAGAGAGGGGATCTCCTTGTTTGACTCCCCTATTGATTTTGATTTTGTCTGCTAATTTATCTAATTTGATAACTGCTTCCGAATTGTTATACGTAGATGTTGATCAAAACTTCAATAATTTTTTGAGGTAACCCTTGTTTTGCCAAAACCGACCAAATACTGTTATGGTGTAGAGAGTCAAATGCCTTGTTAAAGTCAACGAACATCAAGGCAACTTTGATTTCGTATTCCTTGGCTTTTACCCCTAATTGGTTTAGGGTTTGGATATGGTCCATTGTACTAAAGTTTTTACAGAACCTTTTGCTTGTTCTACCGTTTGTTTGGCATCTAGTATGTTGTAAATTCTATTTTTGATTATTTTCATGTACAGTTTGCAGATATTCGACGATAGACTAATCGGTCTGTAGTTCAGATTCTTACATTTGAAATAACCGACAATGTGAATGCTTTATCATCTGAATTCGATAAATAGGTCGAAAATTTTCTCCTATGGTTATAATTTTTGATGGAGTGTATGACGATGCACTCAGGTACGGCCGACTCTAACTACAGGCCTCCCTGGTGAACATGACAACGTCGCACCAACTGTTGTTAGTAGGTGATGGGCCGCGATAACGCCATAAGAATACGTACAATTAGACCTCTCTTTGAAAAATTATTAAAAAATGAGGAGTTGATCAATTTACTGGATTTTATTAAGTATTATTATTATTATTATTATTATTTTTTGCAATGAAATAGAAGTGGCCGGCTACCAGTGAAAAAATTTCAGTTCCAATAAATTGTTAATATATTTACAAAGTAAAAGAAAAACCTTAATTTCTCTGTTTTTAACAACATAATATGTTGAGACGTCGTTGAAACGCTGGAATATTAATTCAAAGTATCATGTTAATTTCGAATTTCTTCAATTACACTAACGTGTACACCTATACTTAATCATGACTTAGACCTCAATACTGATATATTTGGCAACAGCGCTGAGGGTGAAATTTAACATGGAAGTATACGGAGAAAAACGGAAATTTCATAATTATCTCGAAAAATATTGCGGTTTCAAGAAATAGGAAGAGAAGAAAAAATTATCTCTGTTCAATTACCTTTCCAATGATACATGATTTATGTTATAAACAATGTTACAAGACCATTTTTTAGAGGTTTAAACTTTAGTTCTGGTGCGTTATCAATTATTATAAGTCATTACAGTGTTGTCACTTTGACTTAATTATACGAATTAATTTTGGAGAAGAGTCAGCCGTGACTTAGGCCAAAGTGGCTCCCCAGTGACACCACACGTCTGGCCCTGGAAACTACCCTTTCGAGTATTGCAACAGTGACCGCAGAAATTTTCTCCTATGGTTATCACAACTCTACCTATTAATGGACTTTTAGTATGTATAGTGAAGTTTCTGAGGAAGAAAGTACTTTATTTTATGGAAAGTTTGGAACATGTGTTTTGATTTTATATCTTAGTGGTGGCAGGAAAAAGGCTGGGCAAAATATCATGATTAGGAGTTAGAGATACAGGGCTTATTTTAGTGTGCAGCTGGACACATTCTGTGCAGTCGGCAAAACTGGATGTGCAGTTGGCGGAAAAAGTGTGCAGTTGCTAAAATGTCTGGCCTGTAAAATGTAAAAAATCAAAAAGTAAAAAGTATCTATAATTAAAATAAAAAATCAAAATTTTAAAAATTATGCAATCTAAAATGTAAGAAATAATTAAAATGAAATCTCAAAATTTTAAAAATTATATAATCTGAAATGTAAGAAGTGGAGACGCAAGATGGCCACTAGCCGACAGACTGTCGCTTCTGTCTGGGAAGGTGGGGGTGACCTAGTCGGCTAGTCCTAGATATTACAAATATTGAGTAAGACGCGCATAGTGCGTCTTTTACAAGTGAGGTTGCCGTTTTGTGCAGTTGGCGAACTTTCTTAAAATAAGCCCTGGTTAGATGTAATGTCTCTCTAATTGGAGAAGTGGAATACATATGCTCATTTGCTCACTGAAAGCTCTGTAAATGTTGCTGTTGTATTTCATGCTTCCCTACGGATTATATACATACCTAATATATTTGATAATTTATTATAGACAGGCGTACACCTGAAAGTTTTTCTTTTTGAGAGATTTAAGAGACTGAAAAACAAAAAAGTGGTTCAATATAGACTAGGTTAAAAATTCTTTAGAGTGTAGCATGATAATTTAATGGGCTAATTTTTTCGTATTAAGAGTCTCGAGCGTAGGAGTTTGGGACTAAAAGGAACAATGGTTTTTGAGTATCACAGTACATATGCAGTCGGACATTTTCGACGTTTATTTTGGATCCGAACTGTATGGTGACGTTATGGAAAGGAAAACTATTCCTCGATACACATTAGAACATAGCGTATTGTGGATAGACCGTAGTCTGTACCATCCGGATCTTGTTGTACAGAGCTGCACCAAAACTACATTCAAAATTAGGCTTGGACAGGTAATGCCTATTCATTTCACTACATAGGAAGGCAGCTTAAAGATTTCCCCGGTGATAGGTTAAGTACGACGCTCGCCCGGAGTGAGCACACAGTCTTACTTGCAATCATCATCTACAGGCTCTCCTGAAAGGAATGGCTGTGCTGGGGACTATGTTTTTCGACGCAATCAAAAGTCGACGTCTCTTTCCATCTCCCGGGCCGTTACTATTCTGCGGATGGTACGGGGTGGAGGGATGGAATGATAAGTCAGTAGATTAGTCGGCGGAGTAATACAGATACGCGAAACGATACTCGAAGCTAAAATTGCAGCGCGGTTCATTTCAGTTCTTGAGCGACTATACGTTTCCAGTCACTGTTATGGATCTCGCTGCATATTTTCGTATTCGTGACAATTTCGTATATCGTGTGTACTAATTCAGTTTGAGAACGTGTCCCTCATTTTGGAAGTTATATTCGTTTATTTGTTCTCAAAATTCGAAATTCGACGGAATTTTCGGTCGTTCGAAGCATTTTTATTGACGCAAAGTGACAGAACTGAAACGCCACAGTCTCATTTTTTGGATCCGTTCGCTGAGCCAACCGCATAGTGAAATGAGAAGGCATGCTATTAAGCCTTGTCCAGCAGTGACATTTTCGGTTTCTTTCGTTCAATCAATGAAGATCTGGAGGTCTCCACAAAATTTTCACCGTGTCGAGAAGTCGTTTCCAGTTTCAGGATCCGAGTCCAGACTGATCTATGGCGCGATTCGATCCAGGCCATGCCGCCACGAGGCAAGACCATGAGGTCAAAGTTACGAAACCATCATCAAATTCGCTGCTAAATGGCTCCAGGACCTACCCAGTATCGGCTAAGCATTACGTTTTTCATTTGTTCATTTTCATAATGTCAGATTGCGTACCTTAGTCTGATAATTTTCGATTATTATGAGTGATTGTATTGTAAGCCTAGCTCCCCTCATTTTGGTTTAGTTTTCATAATACTCTTCGAATGAAGTGGGCAAAATTGAGTTTCCCCTAGGAACATCTTTCCTAGGAGGAATCGAGCCAAAATTATTGATTGTTCGTTTTAGTAGGGTGAGCAGATTAGTAACTTGGGTAATGAGTCTTCCATGTGATAGAAACGTGCTGTGGGCGATTCACATTCGCCTCAAATTGGAGTTTGGGACGAGTTACTGTGCTATATAATTTTTCAGTTCGATCCTGAATTTAATCAGCTGTCGTCAAGTTGCTGGAAGATTTGTAGCAGTGGCCACTTCGCAGATCTAGATCCACCATCTCGCTTCGCAGACCATACGTGTTGTAACGTTCCAGTTTGTCCAGCATTGGGTACACGTAACTCCAGTTTGAGTTCTTTTTGGTCTATTTAACTGAAATCCTAGTAAAAGTACCTTTATTTTTGGTTCTGTATTATCGACCCGTGATAGTGCGTTTCGCGAGTGCTAGCCTAGCTAGCCTAAAGATTCGTGCTTACCAGGGGTCCGACGCCCTTTCAACCCGCGTGTATGATCTAGAAAGGGCGCGGAATAGAAATTCCCTTTATTTTCGGTCTTGGGTTTCTCAAAATTTCCGAAACAAAAAGTATTCCACTTTATTTTTATTTATTTCTGTTTATCCCCCCCCCTTTGTTTTTATACAAAATTTAGTGAAAAGCCTACATGAATATCACGCAAAGGCTCACTATCTTAGTTACTGCTCATTAGGGGGGTATTTGAAAATTTAGGGTCCTGTGAGACCAATATCAGTTTGTGACGCAGGAATTGTTACCAAATCTGTAACCATCGAAAGCGATTGTTTCAGGAAGCTCTGAGGCTCCTAGAGTTCTTAAATCAGGATTTGTAGCCCAAATTTCTTAATTGAATTTTCCTTGGGAGAAGGGGGCTCCCTTCTGTTTTATTTTTCGATTTTCATCTTTGTTTTTCGGATCTCCATCTGCTAGTCATATGCTTTTGGACTTTTTTCATTTTCCAGCCAGTGTTGCTGATGTTTATCATATATTGCAAATTTTAGGGGAGAGAGGACCTTACTTTCACATTGTTATCATTCAAATACAGTCTGATTGTAATATTTATTTATTTTTAATTCGAACCCATATTTAAGGGTATTACTGATTTTTTAATCGCGTACAAATAGGATAGATGTATTGCGAAGTAAGAGCTATTGGTTCCTTGTTTATTTAAAAACTGTCAGGTGTCTCCATGGAACTGTATTCTAATTTATTATTTTATTTTATGAATTTTGTATTTGAATTTTATTTTCTTAATTTATAACGTATATTCTTGTGCTGTGTGACATGATTCTCATAATTTCAGTGAGGTGAATTTGGAACATCTTTTTGTTTAATTTATTGAAAATGCATGGACGTACCACCATGCTAGTTAATATTTGATTTATGGTACGTGGTATCCCTAGACTTTTCTAAATTAATTTTCCCTTTGGTGGACCTCTTTTCATTCAGGGACTTGAAGAGTGGGTTTCCAAGTACTTACGTCCATTCTGATGGCTCAAGTCTTTCAGCATTACTTCGTTAATGAAGTATACTGGGCACAGGGGTCCTCGTGGACTCTCCCAGACTCCCGTGGGACTTGGTAGTAGTCTGTGGTTAAACACCTATGAGTATGGTGATAGTAGGTTGAACGTTCGTTATTCCGAGTTATTAGCCCCCTTTGTCGGCAATCTATTATTGGCAATTTCCTACAGGTGAGATCCCTGGGAGAAGCTCGTTTTATTCTTGGGCTCTTATTCCAAAATTTGGGTGGGACATCTGGCTTTCGGGAAATCTTGCTACAAGAGACAGTACTACAGCCCACATAGTCTTCTCTATATCCCCCCATAGTATTTTTGGGTACGCGCTTTACTATTGATAATAATTTACCTTTGATTTGTGGATGCGGCATCGAATGCTTCAGCTTGCCCCAGAACCTTGGATCGCTCCATTTCAGATATGTGTTTTCTCTCAAGTAGATTTGGAATTTCTCATTTACAATGTCATCATCAATGCTTATATCATCTTCCAGCAAAATTACAATAAGTCGGCGAGGACCATCGTTTTCATTTTGCTCATAGGCAGCGCGGAACTCCTTCAAACACCAATCGCTATTCAAAAATTTTCTTGACGCCAATATGATAGTTCTCCGCGAATTTGCAACTGACTCATTAATCTGTTCAATGATAGGCTTTCCTACCATCCAGTTTCTTTCATGTAAACAAAGTTTGAACCCATTCTCTTCGTTTTCCAAGAAGTCCTGTATTTGTGCAACGTAATCAAAATCCCACTGAGAATAACTGATAAACGCGTCGTATTGTTTATCACGATCGAGTTCTTCTTCAGTTACTATCCACCTGAGTACATCATGAATGAACATCCACTGCTTGATCTCCTTTTCATATTTGTAGAAAACAGCAGTCATGATGCTGATGATGAAACATATCGATAATATGGCTGCTATAAAGATTAACCGTATTAGGTCTCCAATGCACAGCTCAAACTCATCATCAATTGACCGTCCAGAGTCTCCACAAGTAATTTTCATCTAAAACAGCAAATATTTTACCCATTCATTTTGGAAACGATCAAAATACTTATAGTTAAATTATATATAATTATGTGTCTTTATATCTACTTCAGGTTCGGTAGCGGCTTTGTAATTACTAAATAGGCTTTATTCCTACTGAAGGTGTCCTCTTGCTGGGTTGTGGTTGTTGAATTTGAATGAAAAATTAGGTGGATGATACTAAGAAAGTGAACTTGATAGAATTGAGCAACTCGACATCAAACTCTAGAATCCAACGTGGAAAAATAATTCTTTAAAATATTATAGGTTCGGTTCAGAGAAGTCAAATTCAAACCCAGAAAGCTACAGAAGCAGAACCCAATCTGAAAGACAGAAAAAACCTGAACCTAAACCTATAACACTGGAGTCGAAATTCAAGAAAACTGGAACCAAAGCTAAAAACCTGAATTCAATTCTCCCTTTTTACGAATTTTATAGAATTGAGCAAAATATAGGTAGGTACTGGAAATGAAATAGGATCCAACAGTGGAGAAACTATCAACTTTTTATTAGAGTTTGAGTTCAGAGATTTCATACCTAATACCTAAAACCAGGAAAAAAAAATTGAATAACCCAAAATCCGCCGAAAACTGAACCTAAAGCTAGAAAAACTTGTTCAGAGTCAAGAAATTTAAATTCAACTTTTACTTTAAAAAAAAGTTGTAACCTGTTATTTTTCGGGACAGCGAGCGACTTTCTGAGGGAGCGGAGGTAGGCTCCAAAACGCGGACATATCACCACAATGAAATGATCAGGATACAGGGAATTGTGTGAAGATTTCCAAGCTGCAATCCTATGGGACTCTCGACTTTTAGAGTCGATTCAGTATTATATGTACTGCATCGATTATGATTTGTTAAACTTACGAGTTTACGTGTGCATTCAATTTCACATTACCTTTGAACTTGGTGCGTGATTTCTGATGAAACTGAACAAATGCTTGTTTTCACATTCGCATTTCCATGGATTGTTGTGCAACGTAACATTCATGTATCGAATCTTTTCAACAGTTTTTCCATCAATGAGCGACAATTCATTGTTGTCTAAAAACAGTTCCTGGAAGTACCAAACGCAAAGATATCTATTTCAAAATACCTGTAGGATATAGATTTTTAAATAGCAGTAGGTAAATCTAGTTTATAAGTATACTCAAGGAACACCAATGTGTTGGAAATGTTCTCTTATAATGTCAAACATCAGTTTGTGTTAAAAAAATATTTCAGATTTTTTTTCTTTCTGTGATTGAACAGGTGTCGACAACATATCGAATTAGACTGGCTTTGTTGATTTTCTCTATCAAGTAAAAGGAGAGAGAGACACTGGTCAGAAGCGTCGCTGGAATTTTGGAATTTTTTTTTTTTTTTTTTTTGGGGGGGGGGTATTTTTCAGTAGTGTTGGCCTACATTCATCGGCGTTGGTGGATTTTTTGTGGCGAGGGGTGAAGTATGTTGTATCAAAGTGTCTAACAGTCACTTAAGTCATTTATTTTCAGTCATGATCATTTAAAAATTTAAGAATCAGCAAATTACGAGTATATCATGAAAGGGAAAACAAAAGAATTACGTTAACCAACTACCACTACAACAATTACCCAATGGTTGATTTCTGGATAAATTCCATTTGACTAACATAATACTCGTAAATCCTCCAAGTTACACAAAAAACGTATCGGAGCACTTTTTACGTTATTGGAAAATCATTAACCGGCATATCTCGCACCAGTGGACTAATATCTTGATAAAAACAATTTGGCAGTGTTACCGTATCATGAAGGAACAACTTTGCTATACGTTTTAATGCAGTCTAAAGCATAGCAGTCATGATCGGTACATTGGGCCTTATATTAGGGATCCAGGCTTTATTGGGCTCATCTACCTTATGCAATAAAATTAGTTTTTTTCCCCCATGAAAATGTAGTATTATAGACGCAGAAGTATATTTAGCTTTAGTTTATTATTTTAGCGCATTCATAGCAAATGGGGGGGGGGTGTCATTTATGTTCAGATTTATTCTCAGATTTCGATTTTGTTAGACATTTTGTTTATGTATATTGGAAGTTAAGTGGATGGTACGTTACTACTAATTTATTGCGGTATCACATGGCACTAATTCGTTTACAAATTATGTATAACTAATAGTACAAATATAATTATTAGCCTTTAATTTTTTGTGGAGGGGGGATTTTAATCATTTTTATTTCCCCTTCTAAAAAAAGTTGGAGGGGGTAAGTACCGTATTACCCGTTTACCCCTCTCCCCTCAGCGACGCTCATGCACTGCTTGAACCATGTGTCAGAGACAGAATACATTATGTATTTATAAGGCTGAATTTAATAATATAAAATAGGTACATATTTGCACTGCAGATTGAACCAACCTTTAACTTGAATGGAAAATTTAAACCATTGATATCTGTCAACTTATTCCAAGACACATTCAGTATTACGGTGTTGTTTGGAAGTTTGACTTCATACAACGACCTCAAATTGTTGTGAGACAGCAAGAGGTCAATGCCCTTGAATCTTCCAATCGAAAAATTCTGTAATTTTGAAAAGTCTCTTGGAAGGTTGCCCAGGTGACTACAATTAACCACTGCTGTTTCATCGTCAGGCCTCCAGCTACAGCTGCAGTTTGTAGGGCACGCTTTTTGTTCATATTTATTCAATGGACATTGAATATGGAATAAGTCTACATTCGTCGATAGTATACCCCTGAGTTCCTCCGGCTCTGTGCATGTCACTTCACTTAGATCTAATGTGACATATTTCGACATATTTTTATTCAACGCCGGTTTAGCATATTTTAGAAGATTGTATGTTGAGCAGTCACAGCGGAAGGTATTGTTCTTAAAGGAAATCCTGAAATCGCCCCGACCAGTCCCTGGTGAAGATTGATTGGATGAGTGATTTGCTGATGTTTCTTCAAGATTGCTGAAATCGAATGTTTCAATTGGGTTATTGCCCAGAATGACTTCCACCCCATGAAGTTCATCTCTACGATTTTCGATAGCCTCCGTTATCTGAAACAACGATAAAAAATATTAAACGAATATAAAATATGCTGTTACAGCTAAATTTTATGATCCTGCTGTGAGTTGATTCATACAGTAATTTGACGTGCCATCGTAACTTTCTGATAGTTAAAGGAAAAAGTTTTACATTGAACCAATAAACAAGTCTAATTTTTTCAATTTTACAAACTGTTGAGGTGGCTACACTGATATATGCGGGTTGCCGCTCTAAGGTTGGTTACACTGCTGGCTAAGAACCACCTAGCTGAGCTACTACTCGGTCGGCACCTTCACTTTACACTTGACTAAAGTTTTTTTGTTTTTTTTTAACTGACAGGATTATGGCGTGGGAACCTTTAAGTGTTCCCATAAGTTCGTCTGCCAGGCTCTTTTAACGAGTTCAGCTTGCTCACATATGGGGGCAGATTGCTTTTTCCAAACATATTTTCCTTCTATTCGACCGTGTATTTATTCAAACTGTGGAAGTTACCCTTCATGGCTAATAAAAAAAGTGAATGGAATTTTAAAACTAGAAACCTTCCTCTCTCTTAGAGAGGTATCATTTGCGTTTTCGCTTACGGAGGTGGGTCCTAATTTTAAAAATGCAAAATAAACGGAACAGTTTTAGAAATCAGACAAAATCGTCACGTTACCCCTCGAATGTTAGAACACGAAAATTTATTTGGTACGTCTCACGCGCGGGAATTATTAAGATTTTGCGGACTCACTGATTGTTGCGTCAGCTTATTGTAGCTTAAATCAACAGTCTTCAGGTGCGTATTTGGATGTAAACATATCCACATCGGGATTCCGTTGATATAATTACGCTGTAAGTATATTTCCTCAACGGTGGGACTTATTACCGTACACAAAGATGTAGGTCTAGAATAATCGACTGGACCTAATCTGTTGTTTGCCGCATTAATAATACGCAGATTCTTAAGGTTGCCGAAGATGCTGTCTATGGGTAGAAAAGTGAGGTTGTTGTTTTCTAGTTGCAGTTCTTCTAATGATGACAGATCTCGGTAGGCGTTTCTGAAAGAAGAAAATGTACAGTATCCGTAGATTAGAAGATAGGATAAATAAAGGGAGTGGAATTCATAGGTTGTACATAACTTCAGTCTTCAAGTAAACAATGGTTATTGAGAAAAGAAAAGAAAAAAAAGTTTAAAAAGATAAAAAAGTGAAAAAAAAAAGGAGAAAACATACAAGTTTTAGTATTAAAAATTGATTGTACGTTGCGTTGTGTTGTGTTTCTCTTGTACATGTCTTAAATTTGGAGGAAGAAAAACTGAGAATTTTTTGTTACAGGAAATTAGGTATATTGATTACTATACATCACTATAGCAATAATTACCATATATCTGCGGTGCAGTCTTGGAACATTACCAATTATTTTGGAGGAAAATCCGCAGCTCCGGGGGCCAATAACTTAGCGATGGTCTAGTATTTATAACTAATATGCACTTTAGGTTGATAGAGATGAAAGTTCAGTGTAGCAAACCTATAATGGCAGTAGTGGAAATACTCTATCACCCCAAAATGATTAGTCTAATAATATAGCAGAAATTTTCTCCCGAAAAAAAGAACTTGAGCTATATTTTGGTAAACTACTCATTATTTATAATATATTTTAAATAGATATCTATCTGTATACCAAACAGCTGTATAGGTAACATATGTAGCACATACAGCAGTAAACCAGTAAAACTGCTTGTTTTTAAGAAGTATAACTTGTAAAATCGAATTTTCGGGGAAAAAGGAAGGCATAAAGCCAAATTTGGAACTTCGTAGTCGAGCTGTCACTTCTAGCGGGTAAGGAAATGCAGATCTCATATCATAATATAGGTACTCAGTACATAAAAAAACAAGCAGCACGGCTGCACGAAGATGATCGGCGCTCGGTTGGAAAATAGAGGTATACTCTGTACAATTCGATGGGTTAGTGCAAAGTAGAGTTATATCCATGTTTGTGGGAAAATGAGGATTTGATATGATGGTAAAGGAACTTTCGTGCTCTTCAAGATGCAACACTACATATAATAGCTGCATCAAGAATTTTGGAATAAAATATAGGAAAACATACAAATCTGTTATCCATCCCATCCAACTATAATCAGAGCAATATAGTCTTATCTCCGCTTGTACATGGGAAATAGATTGGTAAATAGAAGATTTCGCTAGTCAAAATAACAGCGTCTACGTTTGATGGTGAATTTGGCTGACAATTGTGTTTTTGTTGGACGTAAGTGTGTAACGATCGGGTTAACTCACTGTAGTCGTGAGAATCTATTATATGTTGTAATGTGTTGGGCGGACCCGTCGACCGGCAGCACGAGAGTGCAGGACAAGACTGACTCGGTGTCAAGTCAAGAGAGAGGTCGAGCGTAGCGGGAGCGCCGTGTGTAGCCCAAAAGTGGAGGGGCAAGGCTGACATAATGCCATTACTTCCAACATTCCCCCCTCAGCCACGACCCGACCCGGAGGGTGCAGGAGTGACAGACCCAACGGACTGAAACATGGGGTTGGAATGAGGTACTAGATAAAAGTGGTCAGGAAACACTGGAGAAAAAATAACCCGAAGGAAATAAAAAACTCCATAACAGTGCTAATAAACAATGGGCTGTAAATGGGAAATAACGGAGGTGAGCTCATTTCTCCGATTTCCCCCCCCCCCCCCCAAAGTAAACAACCAAAGCTTGGCAATGGAAAAATTAAATGTGCTCAATCACATCAGTGAAAGTTCATGTAAACGTAAAATTACGTTTTAAATTTTTGCACATATTAACGTAAAAAAAAAATTACGTTTTATCAGGTAGTGATGAATCCTTAACCACGACTGCTGCTACCATGTTGGACGTAAGTGTGTAACGATCGGGTTAACTCACTGTAGTCGTGAGAATCTATTATATGTTGTAATGTGTTGGGCGGACCCGTCGACCGGCAGCACGAGAGTGCAGGACAAGACTGACTCGGTGTCAAGTCAAGAGAGAGGTCGAGCGTAGCGGGAGCGCCGTGTGTAGCCCAAAAGTGGAGGGGCAAGGCTGACATAATACCATTACTTCCAACAGTTTTGAAGAGGATGTTGTTAAAATTGAGGAGTGGAGGAGTACATCGAACATATGTGATTGTTCAAACTGAGGGGGTAGATGGTGTAGAATCAAATTGGTAAGTAGGAGAATTATCTAGGAGTATACAACACTGGAATTACTGCATATTGTGATACACGGAGTCATGGCACGATAGCGTGAATTTGTTTGTAGATGAGAGAGGAAAAATTGAACGAAAAGTAATACATTTTAATACCGAAAAGTCAAGCGGACTGAATAATGGAACAAAAGCAGGATCTCAAGACTTTGTTAAGGAAGGGTATTATAACGAAAACCAAAGAATTATTTCATACGAGTTAAACCACCCAAAAACAGAGGCGAAAATAGAGCGAAAAACATTGGAGGGGGGGGGGGAGGCTGAAGATCCAGCGTCTAAAATATTCTATATACATATATAAAAATGAATGTATATCTGTCTGTCTATGTATGTCCTTCATATTTCCATGGAAATTTATGTTAATGTATGTCTGTATCTCTGTGTGTGTGCGTAGGTGCGTGCGTGCGCGTCCTTCATATTTCCATGGGTATTTCTATTAACAACACGGCTACAGACTTTATTACACTGTTCATCCAATCACCATGAAATTTTGGAAAGTTATTATCAAACGTTGGGAAACTGTTCAATACACTCTCGTGAATATTTCTGGAGGGCAGTAGTGGGGGTGGGGGTATGCTCCCCCGACACACTCCTGTTACTATGACGTCATACTACTGAGTATTCTTGAGCGAAAATCGTACTTCAGTGGTTGACATTTCCATGGAAATTTCTATCAACAACACGGCTGCAGACTATAGTTGCGCAGGGCGCAGCAAAGATCAAGATCAAGTGGCTGGAAGAAAAATAAATTTCCATGGAAGTGTCAGCCACTGAACTGAATTATCACCATGAAGAGCTAAATCATACGGACGCTAGCTTCGTGTCGGGGGCATGATACGGTTGTCGCTCAAGTACACCCATATGGCTGGAAGAAAATGGAAATATCAACCACTATACTGAATTGTCACCATGAACAGCAAGAGAAAAGAAGAAGAACTGTAGTCGCGCAGGGCGCAACAAAAATCAAAATCAATAAGCACATGGCTGGAGTTACGGTTTTCGCTCAATTATACCCATGGCTGTAAGAAAAATAAAGTTCCATGGAAATGTCAACCACTGAATTCGTTTCGGGGAGCGTGACAGGGGTACCTCACGACTCTCGTTGTTGTGCTTATTTTCACCTATACATATTTTAAAAAATAAAACCAAAGTAATGGTATGTACCTAATCGATGTGAACATGATAGCTTAAAATAAAAATTGTTCAGGGAAAAATTGAGGAAGTAAGCGAATTTTGCTATATCAGGAGTAAAATAACAAAATGTGGAAGGTGTAAAAAGGGATATTAGTCGTAGAATAGCCCAAGCTACATTAGAATTTTATCGAAAAAGTAATTTATTCAAATCAAAAACAAATCCGGAAATCAGAAAATTATTTTTGAAAACTATAGGAAAACCAGAGAAGAGAAGGATCAAAGCTTCTGAAATATGATGCTGTAGGCGGATACTTAATATCAAATGGACGGATACGGTAAGAAATGAGGAAATACTTAACAGAGACGCAGGTAAAATAGATATTTGGAACAGTCCCGTAGCCATGGGGGGACAAGCTGGAACTGAGCCCCTTCCAAAGGTATCTTGAGCCCCCTTAGGCAAAGATACGACCATTAAAAAAAAATCATCATTATGTTGAACGAGAAACAAAGAAGGGATGAAGAGAAATAATATCACAGAAACATTTTAAAATTTAGAACAAAAACTTGATTAACTAATTTGGGACTCTTGGATTGGGAATGGGATTTGTATATAATGGCCCCAGTACACTCTCGCTAAATTACCCGAGCCTGTTTAGACAACGAGGAGAGACGACACCCATTGAAATAAAACATAAAACCAATGTATACTTTTCTCTTCGCTTGTAAAAAAAATGTTAGCCTCGGCCCCCCAAAAGGTTTATAGAGCCTCACCCACACATAAACTCTGGCTACGGGGCTGATTTGGAATTGTTTGAAGATGAAGAATCATGATAAACTAATAGGGCATAACTTGAGGCACCCAGGAATAATATCACTCTTGCTAGAAGGAAGAGTGGAAGGAAAGAATGAGTAGGGCGGCAAAGATTCCAGTATGTTCAACAGAGAATCGAGAATATCAAAAATTGTAAGAGTTATTTGGAAATGAAAGAATGTGCACAAGATACGGTGAGATGGGAGCTGCATCAAACCGGTCGTAAGACTGAAAGACTGATAAGTGATAACCTTCTTATCATTATCATTATATCGTACTAAACACGCTCTGGTTTTCTTTTGAATTTGTAGAAAGATCTATAGTCATTATTACGTGGAATGTAAGGAGCAAAATGTGGATTTTCGTAGGTATTTTATTGTGACTAATGCTTTGGAAAAAAGGTTCTCAA
Organism: Acanthococcus lagerstroemiae; assembly: GCA_031841125.1. NCBI lineage: Eukaryota > Metazoa > Arthropoda > Insecta > Hemiptera > Eriococcidae > Acanthococcus > Acanthococcus lagerstroemiae. The sequence continues at coordinate 55,219,440 of CM063112.1, read as the reverse complement.
ACAGCTTTGAACTTTGTACTTCACTTACTTTGGGCACTCACGCACATCTACCTTGGTCTTTTTAGTTATCAATGGGATCATGATTAGGCTCTTCTACACTCTTTATCCCTCTAAATTGGAGGGCGATAATATTGAACTCACTCAGACCAACTCACTTTAGCCAACTCAGTTAAGCCCGCAGTCTAGAGTAACTTTGTAAAAATCCAAAACACATAGCACTATAAAAAATAGATTTTTTCTCCATAATACTTCCTTTATAAAAAAAAAAAAGAAGAAAGAAAGCAAGCACAACATCACAAATTATAATAGCGGTACTTGTATAGTTTTATATTTTTCATTTAGGGGGGCTAATTTTGAAACCTGGGGACTTAGCCACCTAGCCCCTCTCTTTTTCCGCCCCTGCCGAAAATGGGGTCGAACCCCATACAAAAATTCGTATCAACGCTGAAAAAAGTTTATCAGTAAACGTTATGTCATGTATAATTTCTATGCTCTTGAAATTTGAATCACGTGTTCTCGAAAAACAGATTTTATCGCTCGGTTGCCTTTTGTTTACTAAGCGTCCAATTAAATATGGTCCTCAACAGACATGAAAAGAAGAACCATTAGTCTGTGAGTTTGTTGAAAATATTGTCCATTCAGTGGGGAGGGGGGTGGGCATAATAGTATCCGGTGTTCAATTTTCAAATTGCTGGGAAGTTGTAAATAAATAAATAAATAATAATAACGGTGGTAATTAGTAGTAATAGTAGTAGTAGTATAGTAGTAGTAGTAGAAGAACCATTAGTCTGTGAGTTTGTTGAAAATATTGTCCATTCAGTGGGGAGGGAGTAGTAGTAGTAGTAGTAGTAGTAGTAGTAATAATAATAATAATAATAATAATATATTTCCAGAAATATGTCTTCAGCATAATTCAATCGGCTGACCCCCCAATGGCCTCTTGGCCCGAATGGAGGTCAGTAATATTTGACCACCAACTATGAAGCAGGACATGGCAAAACAATAGAACAACTGTAGAGGTGATATGGTATAACTGTAGAACCTCCTTCAATAATAGGTAACCGGTGTAAAAAATATATAACAGGGGACAAGAATAATTAATGTGCGTACATTAACAACAAAAAGAAAAGACGATAACAACATTAAAAGATAATAATAACCACGAGAATCAACAATAGAAGTAACCAACAGCAACAGGGAATTAACATAAATAACAGCAACACATATAAATATTGACTACTAACTGTGAAGCGGGAGATGGCAAAACAATAGAACAACTGTAACAGTGATATGGTATGATATGCTATAACTGTAGAACTGTAGAACCTCCTTGAATGACAGATAACCAGCGTAAAAAATATATATCGGGGACAAAAATAATCAATATGCGTACATTAACAACAAAAAGAAAAGACAATAACAACATGAAAAGATAATACCCAAGAGAATCAGCAATAGGAGTAACCAACAGCGACAGGAATTAACATAAATAACAGCAGCTCATAAATAACAGCAACACATAAATAACTAAATGAGGAGTGCCCCACTGCTGCTTCCAGTCACCACCTTATCTCTATTGCATTTTCGCTTGGAGAAGGGCACCCACTTCGTTTTTGAATTTCTTAAGCTTTTTTATCTTTTTCCTGCGGTCTAGATTCTGAAATTCCAATGTGAGGTTTCGTATGGATGTAGTTTGGCTGTGACAGCAATACTTCTGACCCCGCCCTCGTCCTCCCTGAGCGTTTGTGGGAATCAAACTGTCCCGGATGGTTTGCAATGTATGTGCACCCAACCAATGTGTATAGTTCGTCTATTGTGTATATGCCCAACTCTTTAAATTTCTTTTATGTGCTTTTGACTTCATTTAACCCTTCCGGTCCATAGACGTTCTTGTTTTTCTTTGTAAAACTCTGACGGGTTCGAGATGTAGGCTGGCAGCATTTCCCCAAAGTATAATTCCCTATCTTAGTACTGACTTATATAGGGCCTTGTAAATTTTGACTAAATGTGGCCTCGCAAAGTAGTTTCCCAAATGATAAAGGAGGTAATTCAACTGTCTAAGTTTTTTCTGTGCTTTTGCCAGCTGGGGGCCTCACGTTAATTTTGAATCAAATATTACGCCCAGATATTTTGTCTGGTCTGCAACTCTTTTACGTGCTGTTCCATGACCATCATAGTCCAGAATTACTATCCTCCCATCAAACTTGTCATTATCCTTTCTGTGGCCATACACGATAAAGTTGGATTTTTCTAGGTTAAGCTGCATGCCATTCTCTGAATACCACTTCGCTACTTTTTCCAGATCACAGTTGATTTGGCTGCACAGTTTCTGTCTCTCAGTTCCCCGGTAAACTATGGCCGCATCGTCAGTAAAACAGATCAATTTGCCCTTAAGGCTCATGTCACACAGTTCATTAACATAGATGGTAAAGAGTAATGGCCCCAGACAGCTTCCTTGTGGTATCCCCTTTTCACCTGCAGTGGATTGCTCAATTTCCCTGAAATTTCGACTACCGTTTCCCTCCCCTCCAAGTAGCTCTTGAACTAGGCTAAGACAAAATCGCGTATTCCCACTCTTTCCATCTTTTCCAGAAGCTTTTCGTGATCGATTGTGTCGAAGGCTTTCTTTATGTCGATGTATATTCCTACAGTGTGTTATGTTCCCGTTGATTCCTTGATTGATATACCTCGGGTGATTTGCTATGGCTTCCACTGTCCCCCTTCCCTCAGTAAATCCAAATTGATTGTTGGACAGAAGGTGCTTCGATTTCAAGTATCGGGTTAGCCGTTTGTACATTAGCTTTCAAATAATTTCGATAGGGGTGAGAGTAACCTGAGCACATGGCTAGAAGAAGAAAAAGTTATTTCCATGGGACTACTTGATAACGTCTGAGTATTGAATAACATTTACTACATAAAATGAAGAATAAATAAAATAATAAAAGTGATTGCAACAGTGTCTTGTCGACCCGAAAAAGAAGAAAAAAGTTACTGAAAAAACTCACTCGCTAGTATGTGTCAGGTTGTTGTTTTGCAGGAACAACTTCTTCAAAGCATTCGGGTTCCGAAATAAGCTTTCGTTTACTGCTACGAGTTTGTTGAAACTGATATCCAGTACTTGCAAGAGCTCACAATATTGGAAAAGTAAGCCGGGTAACTGCATCAAGTTGTTTTCACTCAGTGATAGGTGCTGTAGGTTCTTCAACTTATGAAAAGTACCTGCAGGTTCAAGGATATTATCCTCTTACTTTTGAAATGCTTCAGAATTTATTAGACGATTCCAGTATTCCTAAGAAAACTTATGAATGTAGCTACCTAGCAGTAAGGTAGAAGGAACGAAAATATACTATAAATTCTTACACTACCCTCAAATCGTGTCAAGAACCTAATAAATTTTCAAATTTCAAATTCGAACCCAGTATACTTGATTAGTTCCTGGAGGCATAAGAATTTGGCCGGGCCAACGCTCCTGTCTTACATAATTGGCCCACAAATTGAATTACTAGAAACGAATAGCCCTTCGAATTCTTGCATGTATATACTTTAATCAGATATTGTGGTTGAGGATTTATTATTTAAAACTCAGCATTGTAAATTAATTAATACCTACTATTTAGCATGCAAAAAATCTGATTCAAAAAAGATCTGAGATTAGACGAAAAACCAAACTTATAGTAAGAGAACAAATAGAATTAACTGAATTAAGAAAGTTGATTAAGAAAAGAATCAGAGAAGACGTGGATAAGTTCGAATATGAAATCGCAGAAAGAATAATTGAAAGTACATGGTCAACCAAACAAACCTATAAAGCACTCGCTAAGGGGAAAAACCTACTACCCAAAATTAAAGATAACCGAGGACATACGATCAGCGATAGAGAAAAAATAACCAAAATAGCTACCGAATTTTATAAAGAACTATATACTCTGACCCAAGGGTGGGAGGAGGGGAACCTAATAGTTGGCAGCAGGTTAACAACAATAACGAAGATACTCCCCCTAACCCCCACGAAGTCGAACTAACCCTCAAACGATTGAAACCAGGTCGGGCCCCAGGTCCGGATGGGATTGAGAACGATAGTCTACGAATATTCAAGAAGGTATTGACAGAACCACTGACCAACCTATTCAATTGGGTACTCTCCTCGGGTCTTCCGCCCAAGCAATGGTGTGAATCGGAGATCATTCTACTTCATAAGAAGGGGGATCGCTCCGAAATCAACAATTATCGGCCGATCAGCCTGAGCTCAAATATTGGTAAAGCATTTATGAAAATTGTAAAAAACCGAATACATAACATTTTGGACTGCCAACAAGTAGTGGAACAGGCAGGGTTTAGGAAAAACTTTAGCACGATAAATCATATACAAACGCTAAGCCAACTTTTGGAAAAAAAACAAGGGAATTCAATATAAAAATGGCGATAATGTTCATATAGACTTTAATAAAGCTTTCGATTCCCTCTTTCATGATAAAATTTGGATTGCTTTGACACAACAGGGGGTCCCGAGTAAAATTATAAAAATTTTGGAAAAATTATATGATAATTCCAATGCTAAAATTAAACTAGACAAAGAAAGCGATGTATTTCCCATTAAACGCGGGGTAAAGCAAGGTGACCCACTCTCCCCTTATATTTTTAACGCGGTACTAGAACACATCTTTCAGCAACTAGACTGGCAGGAAAGGGGGATAAAATTCAAAATGAGAAACAACAATCTATATCAATTCAAAACTATTAGCAACCTAAGGTTCGCTGATGACATTGCGATTATTGCTAAAAAAGGCGATGAGCTAAGAATTAGGCGGAAGATTTGTGGAGAGTTAGCGCGGAAGTTGGTCTGTCAAGCAACCAGGAAAAACGAAAATAATAACGAATATCGAGAACCTAGGCGTAATCAAAATTAACAATAAGGATGTAGAAGTAGTTTCAGAATATAAATACCTAGGCCAGACACTCTCAATAGATAACAAAACAGAAAAAGAAATAAAAATTCGTAAGGCAAACGCTTGGAGGGCCTTTTGGGCGCAAAGCAAAATATTGAAAAGCAAGATGAAGTTAGACACGAAAATCAGAATATGGGAGAGTACTGTCGCACCTGTCCTTACCTACGGGGCCTAGGCCTGGGCAACTACCCAAAAACAAGAAAAAAAGATTCAGACGACACAAAATTCCATGCTTAGAAGCATTCTGAAATTAAAAATTAAAGACCATGTGAAAATAGAAGAAATAGTCAGTCAAACGAAAGCCAAAAATATCTGGACAACCATTAAAATACTAAAATGGAATTATGCGGGACACTTGGCTACGGAAAACGTAATGAAATGGAATAGAATTCTAACGATGTGGGTCTCGCACCAGGGCTATAGAAACAAGGGGAGACCGGTCAAGCGGTGGGCCGACGAGTTGGTCCAAGAAATCGGAGGTCATTGGCCGTCGGTAGCGAAGGACAGAGTGAAATGGAAGGATTTGACGGAGAGCTATACCCGAAAAAGGGTAGCCGAAGGAGGAGTCAGTGTGGGGTGGGTTCACCCACCTAAATAACTAAAATGTAAAATCGAACATCTACATAGTGTGTATATGGCTCCTTATTGGGCTAAGCATTATAATAAATAAATAATAAAAATTTAGCATGCAATAATAAGGCATCTGTACATTGGATTGTATGACTTACCCTCTGCGATGAAAGATAGACGGTTATTCTGCAGTAGTAACATTTCCAATTTCACTAGCCCATAAAACGAAGTCGTGTTCAAATCCATCAGCTTGTTGAAACTCAGATCGAGTTCGCGCAGATTGGATAAAGCCTGAGAATTCTCCGAATCCTCATGGAATACCCCTAGCTCTAGAATCTCTATTTTATTGTGATTCAGGAGTAAGCGACTTAACTTAGGTAACCTACTGAAAGTGCCCTTTTTCAAAGATTCTAGATGGTTATAATTTAAATATAAGTTTTCTATTTTCGGCACTTTCATGAATAGTTCGGCTGGGATAGAAGATAGCGAGCTGTTGGAAAAATTCAAGTTTTTCAAATTTGAGAGACCTGTGAATAGGGTTTCGGGTAAGGTTTTTCCAGAATATCCAGAACACTCCAGTTGTTCCACAGAATCTAAATTTTTGAAAGTGTAATTCGAGAACACGTCATTTCTTTTTTGGTTGAACCTTAATTGTAGGTCCCTTATTTTTTCGATTGCAAAGTGTTTAAGTATTGAGCCAATAGATTCTTCAGGTAGCGGGCAGTCGATCATTGTTAGCATTGGTATACGAGTATATTTATTATTTGCATCAGTTACGTTAATTCCCTTAACTAATTCATGCCACCGATCATTTGAAATAGATGAACAATTAAATTTCATCCTCTTGCTCTTTTGTACGTGTACGTTAACGGTATACGAATCATTAGAACCGTTATCACAATTACAGCAGTGATCCTCAGATTCAAGTCCAAAGTGACAGGTTGTCTTACATTGACACAGGTCGGTTGATGTACATCTTGCGCATATTAATGCGAAGATGAAACAGAAGAACATCCGCATTGTGTTACTCAGGTATTAGTGAGAATGAAACTGAAAAATAAATTTAAAAAAAATTTATTGTGATATAAGTATACATATTTCTTTTCGTTAGTAAACCCATCTCCTCCTGTCCATTCTCGCATCATCTTTTTCAAAAGCGCTGGTAAGTGGGGGACTCCCCCTGCCCCAGATCGGCTATTTGGACTCACGACCTTCCTGAAATAACATTAATCTAAGTTTCTTTTCTTTAGTCGAATAAAATTCCAAACCTAAAGATGGGAGTTGTAAAGGAAAATTATGTGGTTTCTGTCTACTGAATGAACCCAAACTAAAAACATACGAAACCGACAGTAATTCTGTTGTTGGATGGGGAAAAACTGGCTAAAAATATGTTCTAGTTTAATGAAATATCGAACGTACCATTTCTCATTAGAAAACAAGGTAAAGGTTACTTGTTTCTCTTTTAAAAACAAAATTATGAAACTGTTTCACAGTAATAGCTCAAAAAATCAGATCGAAGAAATAGATGTATGGAAATTCAGATGAAATTTTCAGCAAACACTCTTTTATGACACTTCTTTAATCTGACTGCCTAATCAATTTGCTAAAAGCGTCTAGTTATATTAACGAAGAAATATGAATTCAGTGTGTTATCACGACCCCTCCTCCTACTCTGATGATGACACCGTTTGCTTATTCGAGCTAATGAAAAAGCCCTATGAGTTCCACCTCCAAAGTTCTTTCTATATAGAAATAGTAAATGACGAAGAAATATAATTAAGTACCTAAAGGGGTGAAATGGAACAAAATAATTCCTATGGTTGGATGAACACAGGGAAATAGGTTAATGAGTATACTGATCATCCCTTCTGCTCAGTGAAGTCGATAAGATTGACCATACTTCATAAATTCTGTGTTTCTCATGCACAAGATTTATGTTAATACATGACGGCACAGAGGGTTGTCTTGAACTCCCCCCCCTTAATTCTAGGGTAGTTACAAAGAAACTTCTCGAAGATATACCTAGAATTTACAAAGTGCAGTTTTGGCTAAACTAGAATTTCAGGAGGAAACTGATTTTTTTTGGTTTGCTCAGCCTACTGGGGAGAAGTTTAATCGCTAATACTGAAGACTTGACATATAATACTGATTTGAAAAGTAGCTCGAAAAAGTTTATGAAAACAAAGCTTTGGCGAAATTTTGTGTTCAACTCGAATTTCATTTTTCAGGGTTATTCGCATTGGGGTGTTTTGAATTGTTTTTCCAAACATCTTGTTTTGTCAGTTACGATGCATTAACATCCTTTTCCCTTGTAGACGGCAAGCCTGACCTCTGCCTCTTTTACCTTTTCGAATCGTAGCATCTAATTTAATTCATACAGAACACCAACTGATAAAAATGTTATTATATGAGTATCTTAAGTTCCTTTTACTTATAATATTTTTGGTCTCTCAACTTTTAAAGGACAAGAGTCAAAACATTCCCCCGCGGACTCAGGATTGATGTTGGTCATTCGCCTTTTCACTTCCTTATGAGATGAGGTAACCTGAATTCTAAGATGGTCTCATTTTCAACTTTTCTTATGATTCATGGGTCAAGCCCCTTCCACCTTTCTGAATGATTAAGAAAAATACATGGCTAAAAAAAATGTCTTATAATAATAATAATAATAATAATAATAATAATAATAATAATAATAATAATAATAATAATAATAATAATAATAATAATAATAATTTCAATTTCAATTTCAATTTATTCAATTCAATTTATACAATTCGATGATAATGTGACAATCTTGTGGATGACCCCCCGATGACCTAGTGGTCCGAATGGGGGCCATTATGTTGATTATTATTACATTATGTATAGGAATAATTTCAAAAAAAATAAAATCATGTTGGCAAAACAAAGGGACAAAAGTAAAAAAAGTAAAAAATTAAATAATTAACAACTGACTTAAATCGCCTAGGCATGATAATAAATTTGAAAAAAGAGAAACTTAATGACAATAACAACTGCAATATTAGGTGCTAAAGGCACAATAAATAAACAGATAAAATAATGGAACGTAGCGACAAGAACAGTCTGCTATGTTGGGTGCTATAGGGCCAAAAATAAAAAATAAAAAATATAAAAAATAGAAAATAGGTAACAGCACACTTAAATCACACTAACAAGACTTAATGACAATAGCAAGCTGCTATACTAGGTGCAATAGGCACGAAAAGAGAAATAACGAACAACACATTAAATAACAATACACTTGAATCACACTGGTAAAATACCTACAAACAGCCACAGTAAGAAATAGACAAAAACGACAACAACAACAACAACAACAACAACAACAACAGTATGGACACAGAATGCAAGTGGCAACACAAAAGGAAATCACACCGACACTAATCGTCATGCCATACATTTAATATCATTTCTTATAACACAACTTACACTTAAATTGAACGCAACAACAGAGGTACTAGCCATGGACACAGATCGGTATACAACATAAGAATCACAGTAACTCTAACATAGTAATGGCGCAACACGACCAACAAAGATCGACAACGATTTTGGGAACTGATTCAATGTGCGGTCATGCGGGCTGTAGGTAGGCTTGCAGCTCTCTCTTTAGCTTTTTGGCCCACTTCACCTTGTCCCTGGGGTTCTTACTCCCAATTTCTGTGGCAAGATTCCGTATGGGCTCGGGCAACGTATTGAAGTGTTTTGCCAGCGCGTAGTCCATCTGCTTTCTACTTGTTCCCTTAATATAGTTTGGTAGCACTAGGAGTGGCCCCGATCCCGCCCTGGTTCTGCTCGGGTTAAGTTGCCGCTCGAAAAACGCCATGTTCTTCCCAACAAAAAGATTCCCTGTTAGCGCATAAAGCTGGTGCACAGTAAAGATCCCAAGATCCTGAAACATAGTTATTGTGTCCGTTTCTGTTGGCAGTGCGCCTCTTCTGTAAATATTTCTTACAACTTTCCGCTGCAGCACATTCACTGGCTCAAGGTGATGGCTCGCAGCATTACCCCACAGAACCAGGCCGTACCTCAACACTGACTCGTATAAGGCTTTGTAGATTCTCACAAGGTGAGGTTTCCCAAAGTAGTTCCCAGGTGGTACAAAAGATAGTTCAGTTTTCTAAGTTTTTTTTGCATTTTTTCGAGGTGGGTTCCCATGTTAATTTTGAGTCGAAAGTTACTCCCAGGTATTTGATCTCGGCAACTCTCTGGAGCGCCTTCCATCTGCCACTTTGGTCCCGAATTTTTATCTCCCCGTCAAAAACTGCACTGTCCTTTTTGTGTCCATACAGTACGAACTTGGTCTTTTCCAGATTTACCTCGAGTCCATTTTCCGAATACCAGCGCGCGACTTCCTCCAGGTCAGTGTTGACACGGCGGCACAACTCCTTCCGATCCGTATCCCGTAGATTAGTGCTGTATCGTCTGCAAAGCAGATCAGCTTGCCACTCAAGTTTATTTCGCATAGTTCATTTATGTATATTGTAAAAAGTAGTGGTCCCAAACAGCTCCCTTGCGGCACTCCCCTCTTGACCAATAGCAGGCTACTCAGCTTTCCCGAGATTTCCACTACCGTTTCCCTACCCTCCAGATAACTTTTAAACCAATCTAACACAAAATCTCGTATTCCAATTGCTTCCATTTTCCCCAAAAGCTTTTGATGGTCAATTGTGTCAAAGGCTTTTCTGATATCAATGTAGATTCCCACCGTGTACATGTTGGAGTCGATGCCCCTGCTGACACATGCGAGGTGTGCAGCCATGGCTTCCACAGTTCCCCTTCCCTCCACAAAACCATATTGGTTAACGGATAGGTACTGTTTTGCTTTCAGGTATTGTAGCAGCCGTTTGTGCATCAATTTCTCAAATATCTTTGACAGGGGGGAGAGCAACGCTATTGGCCTGTAATTAGAGGGTAGCTGTTTGTCACCGGACTTGTGAACTGGCACGATTTTGGCTGTCTTGAAAACCCTGGGGAATACCCCCTCAGTGACAGAGACATTGAATACCCTGGTTACGGTCTCCGCTAGATGGTCGTCCACCAGCTTGATTAAGTTGTTGGATATCCCATCTATGCCAGTGCTCTGCTTAGTAGGCAATGCTTTTATAATGGTGTGAACCTCGGTCACTGACGCTGGGTGAAACATAATAATAATAATAATAATAATAATAATAATAATAATAATAATAATAATAATGCGTTTATTGTGGATATATTGTACACTTAGAAATTACATGATCTGATTTCGCAATTTTTAGATTATCCGGCCCATCTTTGGGCATACGTCTCACCGACCTCGACCCAGCGGCGGCGAAACCTGGCGTCTCTGGACCATGTTAAGCCCGCGTACTGCGCTATCTCATCCACCCATCTCCTCTTGGGACGTCCTGGCTTCCTGTTCCCCTCCCAAGGGGTCCACTCTAAGGCTCTCCTTTCCCGCCTTTCCTCTTCGTTACGTATGACGTGGCCAGTGTATTTAAATTTAAGTTTTTTAGTTACGTATCTAAGGTCTTTTGTTTTTGTTTTTGTTCTAGTAATGCCAGTCTTTATTTTGTCTTTAAGTTTGACATCTGTAATACTTCTTTCCATACTGTTTTGTGTCTTGTGTATTTTATTTAGTTGTTCGTTCGTTGCTGCCCACGTCTGTGATCCGTACGTTAGTATTGGGTAGATGCAGGTTTCCAATATTTTGGCTTTTAAGTTAGTTGGTAGTTTCGACTTAAGTATCCCCCTCATTGACCAAAAGCTTTTCCATGCTTTCGCGATTCTTGCGGATATTTCTTTGTCCAGTCTATCCTGGAACGATATGATTTGGCCCAAGTATGTTGCTTCCTCCACCGAGTATATCTTTTCCCCCCGTAGTTCAAAATTGACGTTATCTTTGTTGTCTACAAGTAGTACTGTTTTTTGTGTGTTAATTTTTAGCCCGGCTTTTTTGCTTTTTATCTCTAACTCGGTGGCCATTTCCTGAAGGGTTTCGATTTTGTCTGCGAATAAAGCAACGTCATCAGCGAATCTGAGATTGCTGAGCCACTTGCCGTCTATTTTTATTCCTTTTTCTTTTTCCTCCCAGCCCATCTCCCAGAATATTTCTTCAATGACACAATTGAATAGATTTGGGGAGAGCGGGTCCTCCTGTCTGACCCCTCTTTTGACGTCGAATGTGGGTCCTTTTTTATCTAATTTTATGTATGCCTTAGCATTGTCATACATTTCTTGTATAATTCTAATGAATTTTGGCTGCGTGCCTTGCCTGCTCAATGCCTTCCATAAATATTTTAGATTTACCAAATCGAAAGCTTTTTCAAAGTCGATGAGGAGGATCCCCAAGTCGATGTTGAATTCTTTTGTTTTTTCGATAAGTTGGTTTATAGTAAAAATGTGGTCTATGGTTGATCTGTTTTTCCGAAATCCTGCTTGTTCCGCCCCCTGGGCTGCATCTAGGTCTTTGTACATTCTATTTTTTAGTATCTTTGAAAAAACCTTGCCTACGTTCGATGTTAGACTTATTGGCCTATAGTTTCCTACGTTCGTGCGGTCTCCTTTTTTAAATAGTAGTATAATTTCAGCTGTTTTCCATTGACATGGTGTTTTTTCTTTCTCGAGTATTTTGTTGAAAATTTTCGTTAATGTTGGCGTAATTTCGTCTGCGAAGGTTTTTAGTATATAGTTGCTTATTTTGTCTGGGCCTGCTGCTCTCCCGGTTTTTAGTTGTTTCATTACGTTATTTATTTCTTTTTCGAGAAACGGTGGGACTGGGTCCTCGACCCTATCCTGGAAATCCCCCGGGAGGTTCGCCGGCTCTTCCTTCCCTCTGTCAGCCCCCTTCGAGGAGTATATGCCACCGTAAAACTGTGTCGCCACATTAACTATTCCTTCTCTGCTAGCCGTTATATTGCCTTCCTTATCTTTCATTTTGGGGATTAGACTTCGATGTGGGTATATTTTCTTTTTTACTTTTTTTAATGAATTAGATTCATTCATGATTTCGAGAATTTTTTCCGTGTTGTATTTTTTAATATCTTCTCTGATTTTCTTTTTAACTATTTTGCCGAGTTCAATTAGCTCTATTTTATCTCTGGTGGATTTGTGTTGTTTCGATCTTATCTGTTCTTTTTTTTCTATTAGATTTTTTGTTTCTTTTGATAGTTTGTTGTCTATCTTATGCTTGTCTCTCTTCGGTACTCTTTCATTCTCTAGCTTTATCAGACTTGCCTCCAATAAGTCATAGCTTTCTGAGACACTGGAGTTTGAGCTTAAAGGTAATGCTTTTAGGGTCGCCTTCAGGGATGTCTTACTTCGATTAAATGATATTATTTGTACTACCGAGACCCCCAAGACTGAGTAATTTTGCTGAATTCGATCAAATATGAAGAGAAAGCATTTGAATCGCGTAGGTTGTGCCCATCCGTTTATAGAAATCAAGACTGAGCAACAGTCATTTAGATCAAAACGTGATATGTCCGTGATTCAAATTATTTCTTAACGAAGTCAATTTTTCGTTTCATATAAGTTCTCGGTTCATTTCGGATCATTTTCAAAGTAGGTATCATATTTCATCCATTCTTGTAATTTTGTGACAATATCTTGAAGTTTCATGAAAAATTGAAAATTAATCGAATAAACTGATTAGAATTAGTTTCTTCGGACTGATCCGAATTATTTTGTCATCAACAATTCACCATCCACTGATTTGTTTCATTTTTCTTAACTGGTCTGTGATCGTAATCATTTTTTTTTTTTTTTTTGTGATATTCCTAACCTTGAGTACTATTGAATCGGAAGTGGAAACATCATTTGATATTAATATCGTCAATATCATTGGAAAGTTGAAGCGAAAAAATGCCATATGTATGGACATAAATGCAAGTAGTTGACCTGGAATGGGAGGGCTCATGGGGAGGAGGCTGAGAAGATCAGAATAATGCTAGAAAATTCTTTCGATCGTATAACTTTTCATTTTTTAAAAGCAGGATGAACAGGCCCAGATTTAGGGGGCCCCTGGGGTCCCAGGGACCCGGGCCTCCACATTTTTTTCTACTGTTCTTCTTCTTCTTTCGTGTCCGGACTTCGACGCATTGGCTGTTAACTTCAAGTTTTAAATTAAAAAATTTAAGTTTGAAATTTTAAGTTTTAAATTAAAAATTTTCCTCCTCTATCTCTGCACCAGGTCCAAGGTGCTGTCATATAAGTTACCCCACATCTCCCCTCTGGTATGTATGGTCCCTCCTCCACATATAAGGAGGTGGTCGTCGTTTTGAAGCTGACCGCACATCTGGCAACCTGCGTCGTCGCGTATGCCCCACCTGGTCAGGTCTGTCGCTGTACGGGCGCATCCGGTGCGCAGCCTATTCAGGGTGAGCCACGATGGATAGGAGAGATCATGTCCACTGGCTAGGTCTTCAGCGCGCGGAGTGTGGTCGATGTTTGTCCATCTTGTCCCTCTCGAGGTCGAGGGGTCGTCTGTAAGGACCGATGTATTGTTGAGGGAACTCCTCCTGGATTTCAGTCTCGGCATTGCTGCCGCCTGGCCGAACATGATGTGACGAGGGTCGCTTTCCATCTTAGTCCTCTCTACATTTGCAGCCACTTCCTCCTTACCTCCGACGGAGCGATTCCACATATCCGAGGAAGGTACTTGAGACTAGTTGGTCTCAGGCAGCCGGATACGATCCGCATGGTACTATTCAGGGCCACATCAACTTTTTGTAGTATATGTGAAGATCTATCCCATGTTGCATATCCGTATTCCGGGGTAGAGTAACAGAGCGCCAGGGTTGTGGTCCTCAGTGTGCTCGGCTTGGCTCCCCACTTGGTTGATACGAGTTTTTTCAGGATACTATTTCGGGCTTCAGCTTTCGGCTTAGTATTCTCACAGTGCTTCTTAAGAGTAAGTGTCCTGTCAAGTGTGACGCCAAGGTATTTCGGATTTTCACAATTTTCAAGCTGTATTCCTCCCTAACTCCGCTTCAGTTTGCAGCTCGCCTTAGCATTTTTCAGGCGGAAATTGCACACCTGGGTTTTAGATGGATTTGGCTTGAGAGCATTATTCGTGTAATATATTTCCATAGTTCATTAAGGATGTCCTACAGTTTTCCCTCTACCTCTACGTGTGTATCCCTCTACGCCGTCGCTGCCAGGTCGTCAGCATACAGAAAGTGCTCTGTCTTGTCTTCAATCCGCTGGTTCTTAGTGTATATATTGAATAAGGTAGGGGCGAGAACACTTCTCTGTGGTAGTCCATTTGTCTGTCGTCTCCATCTGCTCGACTTACTCTGGTGAATGACATAGAACATTCGGTTGCTCAGCATTGCTCTGTTAAGTGTCGTGAACTTGAAATCTCGTGTAATTTCGTATAAGGTATTTTTCTGCATAGTATGTGGTGATTCACTCTATCATAAGCAACAGTTAGATCTACGAAGACTGCCCCTTTGATTTTTTTTCTCTCGAAGCCACTCTCGATGTGTTGTACAAGGTTGGTGATCTGGCTTGTGCAGCTTTTTCCTTGTCGAAAGCCAGCCTGTTAGGGGATGAGTTTTCCATCAATCGTGTCTTGTATCCTATTGAGTAAATACCCGTTCGAACACCTTGTAGAGGTGGCAAAGGAGGGAAATTGGTCTGTAGCTCTTTCTATCGTTAGTATCTTTCCCAGGTTTCAGGATAACTACTACCTTTGTCCTCAACCATAATTTTGGCATTTTTGTTGTATCTGCCGCGTTGTTGAAGAAGTCCGTTAGCCATTATTTTCTTGATCTGTTCGCTGAGTATTCCATCTGGTCCAGCCGCTTTACCATTTTCTACTGTGTTCCACAAAGACGTACATGAGCTGTGTGCGACGATTGTAAATAATTGTAGTGTGCAGTACAATGTACAAAACTAGTACCACGCGCATCCCTGCGGGCTCAGTATTTTTTTATTCTCATTTGTTGAATTTATGAATCAGTACGTGCAAGGCGAAGAAATGTACACATGACTTGAATCTTTGGGTTCTGGCAGGACCCCTGAAGTAGATATGACAGCGCAAGAAAAATTCAGAATTCAGGCCTTCATCCAGGCTATTGACCAATTCAATACGTCTTTGAGTCAGAAAATCGTGGCCTATAAAACCATTTACTCTATAAATTTGTTTTTTTACCCGAACTGAGTTCTTGCGACCGGACACTTGGTGAGAAAAAGGAAGAAAGTTGGTGAATTCTTATCCAGAAAATATGTGGATGAAGGCTTGCTGAATGAGTTGCTTCAGTTTGCTGAGTTTATCAAGAATTATGAAAAAGAAAATGAAGAGTCCATAGAAATGTCGCAATATAAAATAATTTGAAAAACGTGTTCCCGAACCTGAAAATTATGCATAGAATTTTTTAATCATTAATGGTCTCATAATGTCAATGACGAACGTTCCTTTTCAGAGTTCAAACTGATTAAAGACAAACTGCGCACAAGTATGTCTGAAGGACGACTATTAAATTTATCCCGACTAAGTCTAGAGAATGGGATATCTGTCGCCAGTTCAATTTTGAAGATGTGATTGGTGACTTTGCTCTTCAAAAATCAAGGAAAATAGTTTTCATACATATTGTATCTCTGCTTACTTGTATCTTTTGCTGTTTGTTGCACTTCGACTTAAAAATAAAAAATTACCGTGGAAAATGAAATAACATAGAATTCTTTTGATAATTTATAAAAGAATAGTTACCCAAAGATATTTTTATATTGAAGTAATCAAAAAACAATTTATATGTGCTGCCCCCGCCCCGAAGCGTTCAGAAAGTTTGAGGCTGGGACCCCTATATTACAACTCTTGAATCCGGGCCTGAGGATGAACGTGGAGCTTAGTATTAGGAAGCGCCATCTAATTTTCTATTGATAAAAACAGATAGGACGGTTTTACCGCGTTTTCTCTTACTCGAAAAATAAAAAATAAAAAATAATTTGTCAATTTTTTATAAGCGTGAAGAATAGTGTGCTTACAACGAAAGGTTTTTTCTTTGTAATATTTAGCTCCCACTTGCTAACTTTGTCCTATTTGATAAAAACGCATCAGTCATGCTTCTTTTGAAATCGAAAAATGTTGATGAGTCGCGTAAGGGGGTGAAGTTTAACATGTAGGATTTCCCATGAGATAATTTATATTTTGGGTGTGAAAAATCCTAGAATTAGATTCAGTAATCTGAAACACATGTGAAGAATATACGATGTCGAAATAATGTCAACGTATACGCATATAGTATGTATAAAGAGATTTTTAAAAAGTTTCGAAAATCAAAAAAATTTAGGTAACCACTTATTCCTACTCAGTTTCTTTTAATGAGTTCAAATTCGCTGTCCATATCTGGCGCTGACCCTCCATTCCCGAGGTACAATCAAAAATGTGGTTATACTAAGAAGGGGTGACTATACTGGGTCAAAACATGCTACCTAAAAAATTACTCTCGCAGTCCTAAAAAAACGTTTTTTCGGATGTCAGTTATAATTTCGTGCTCATGAAAAGTTAAGCTTGTAAAAATTCGATTAAAAATCAAGAAATGCTGTAAAAAGTAAGTACTATACAGTATACATCAAAGTATAGAGAATTTTTTCCTCTTTCAGAATATTACAACCGTTGATCATTTTTACCGGTCAGAAAATTTTTCACAACTTTTGTGTTTTGAAAAAATTATGACTTTTTTAAATTTTCAAAAACAGGGGTTTCTAGAGTACGCACCTGATGATATTTTTGGTTTCTTACGGGATGGCTTGCTCTAAACCAGTTCCAATCAGTGGCGTAGCGTCAGGGGGCTTGGGGCACGTGCTCCTCCCCCAATATTTATACATAGTCTTTTAATATTGGCGATTTTAAAAAAATACCTCAATTTTCGACTTTTTCTCCTTTGAAGATCTTATTTTGCCCCCCCCCTCCCTTCGGGAAAATCCTGGCTACGCCACTAGTTCCGATCAGTTTATAGGGTGCGTACCATTAGGGGAGCGTCCACGTACTTTTCGGATACTATTTTTTTGAAAGTTTGATTTTGAGACTTTCTACTTCAGCTTCAATAACTTGACTTGATGAAAATCTTATGGAAGACGTGAAATAAGTGGAACAACAACTCATTAAAATTTCAGCTCAATCGGATAATTAGGAGAGGCGCTAGAATTTTTTAAGCACTAAGTGCGTCGTATACAGAGCCTTTCCCCTAAATCAGTCACTGTTTCATTAAAAAGAAACTCACTCTTTTGTTGTCCGTCAAGACTATAGTCACAGACAGTTTCGCTATTATACCAATTTTTTTTTTTTGGGGGGGGGGGTTGTGGTGTGATGGGGCGTATGGCGGTGCACGCATGCCACAGTGGCCCATATGACACCGCACCCCGGCCCCGGAAACTACCCTTTCGAGTATCGCATCAGTAACCGGAGAGACGCCTTGGGGCCAGGCCCGAGCCCCCTTTTCTACATGCCGCAACGGTGCGCGCGTCCTGCCAGGGCCACTACGGGGTTTCCTACTGACCGAGGTCCGCACTCCCTGAGCGCTCGCCTGGAATTCAGGTCCCCCACGGCCGGATGCGCTGCTTCTTCACTGACCCCTCACCTCCTCGTTTTGGTCCGTGTGTCAACGCAGGCAGGTGGTGACGACGGGTGAGCCCTGCCGGTGGGTTCGCAACGCAGCTGCAGCAGCTCTTCTAGGATGGTACCAAGTTCTCCTCCTGTTCGATGGTGTGGGCCGAGCTCGCTAAATCGCTGGCCCTCTGTCTCAACCACTCCGTCTGCATCTTCTTCTTCATGATGGCCGAGACAAAGGCCGACACCCGGTTCCAACCGCTTCCGTTCTTCATCATCTCCGGAGCCAGGGTGTCCGGCGCGAGACGGCTGATCACGCCGTCGTCGTCGTTGATGCTTCCTCTTCTTCTTCCTCCGCCGGGATCGATCGTTGTTGTGGCCATCCAGCGCCTCTCCTGCTCCCAGGCCTCACACTCCAACAGGGTGTGCCAAGGTGTGTCCCCCCCCCCTCGATCACAGTGCGCGCAGACGGGGCTCGGCGTTATCGACATCCGATGTAGGTACGTGCCGAAGCACTCGTGGCTGCTCAGTAATTGGGTAAGGTGGAAGTTCAGCTTTCCGTGCGATCTTCCTACCCATCCGTCAACGTCGCGTATCAGCGCTCGGGTCCACTCGCCCTTGGTCGAATGGGCGAATGCGTCCTTCCACTTCCGAAGCGTGTCCTGCTGGATGACTCGCTTGACCCGAAGTGCCTCCCGTTTCGTCTTCGCTTTCTTTTTCGCACCGTATGCCGCCGCAATCCTCGAGTTCGATCGGCGGTATACGCGCTAACACGCCTACTACATCCGAAGAAACAGTGCGGTACGCACTGATACACCTCATCGCGGTTTTTCGCTGGATCTTCTCCATCTTCTCTCTCCTGTATGGTATGCCTGGGGGAAGGGTTGGTTCAACTTTCAAAAATATTTTTCCCTCTTTTTTTCAGTTGTCTCAAGTTAATTCATGATATTAGTAATACAAAGAATTGCACTTTTTCACTTGCATTTTGATATCGTGATTCATCACAGATAACGTTGTGTAAGCACTCAAAATTGACAGTATATCAGGTGTGTGGCTTACGACGTATTTTCAGCGGAATGGTATAATCATCGGGTTACGTGGTGTTGATTTGTTGATCGAAAACTATGAAACTGTGGCTTATAAAGTGTTTCCCAATAGATTGGTTTTTTTTTTTTTGGTTTTTTTTTTCATATTTCTGATGATGGTGGGGCGTATGGTGATGCATGCGCGCCAAATTGGCCCCGGGACATCGCACCCCCTGCCCTGAAATTACCCTGATTGGACCTGCGTTAGGGTAGGTTTTCTTCCACATAGCATTATTTATAAATATAAAACTGTTATTTTGTGGCCTATGTGGTGTTAGAACTAGTGTGTCGATTCGCCATCCCAGCAGTCGTTAGAAGAGTATATTTCCCATAAAAATATTTTCCCCCATCAACAGATGAATACGCCGCAGAAACAGTAAACTAGGAAACTATCTACTGATATAATATTATCAGCGTGTTATCTTTATGCCCTTTCTGGACCTTCGCATATCCTGTTTGGTATGTTTTATCCAATTGATTTTTATTTCGCGATTTCTTTTCTAGACGAGAAGTTGCGTTTCAAACCGAAAATAGGGGAAAGGAGGGTAAGTTGGCGAATGTAAGCTTCAACATTTTATAACACAGGCTGGTAGCATAGTTAGAGCGCTGCTTTTTGCAGCAAAAGTTATAGCTTGAAGTTTTGACTACATTTCGGCCTAGAATTGAATTTTTATATAGATAATTAATGAGAGATTTTCGACAATTTCTGCAGTAGGTCAAATTCGCCAACTTACCCGACATGTCGGGTAAGTTGGCGCTATTAAAATACGTACAGAATGCAAAGATTTCACATTTTCTTTATTCAAATAACGCTTTTCTACATTCCACTGATTTATCTTTGAATCTTCTGAGAGTAGTTTGAGGTATTGCATATTTAATTGCTATACTGTTAATAGAAGCTCCTGTTCTTCATCGCTCTTCTAAAGCATACTTCAGTTGATCCCGACTGTACGTTTTTTTTGGTTTTTCTTTATTCATAATTTCGATTTTTTTGGAAAAATCTAGTTTAAAAAAAGTTCAAATTTTACTGATAACTATTCGCCAACTTGCTCTCCCGGCGGAAATTATTTTGAATAAGCCATTGAAAATTTAATCTTACAAGTAGCGATCTGGTAATTGCATTAAATTATAGCGAATACTTCCCTCTTCAGAATAATACTATCAAACATTGAGAAATTATAAATCAAAATTTTTAATTCCTTACCGCACGAATACGAAATATCATAGTAGCACCTAAAAAAAAAACAACTTTCGGCGATTATTCTTTTTAAATGGCTTTTTACAAAAACTCACTCGGTCATAGTCCACTAACATGCAAGGTCTATCACATACTGAAATTTGGTGGCGGCGCTATCTACTGTACTTCCAGAGTAAACTGTAGTTCGCCAACTTACACTCTTCGCCAACTTATTGCCCTCCTTTCCCCTATGTTTTGTGGTTCGTGACAGGAAGATAGAAATTAATTGAAGACAATTTCACGACTTGATATTTGCGCTGTAAAATTTTCTCTTCGATAAATAACAAATCGGGCTAAAAAAAGTACTGAGTTTACTAACTTGAATATTCAGTCTGTTGTATCGCGAAGTGACCACGACAAGCAGACAGCGTCGTTTATTCTCAAACACATCTGCAATTGAATCTGGAATGTACACAGTTCGCTTATTGAGATTAAGTACTTAATACGATTATACTTTGAAAATTCGTTTTGCAAATTTACACTACATACTGACGATAAATACGCTCTACGAACTACGGAACAGTTGAACTCGAGTTTAATTACTGAACATATGTTTCTCCAATTCGTGTGCAGTTCGTGCTGAAGTTTTGATAAGACTGATAACAACATCATATAAATTAATCGACTATATATGCTTAGTAAATTGCTTTTACGTCGCTGGACTGATTAAAAAAAAATTATAATTCTAACTATACATATGTTCGCGTGCTGTCATAAAGTAACGTATAAACGAGGTCTGCTCTCAAGGGACCCACTTTAGGTTTTCTTTCTTTTTTCTCCAAACATCTTTTGACAATGTTTGGGTATTTCTCATGCACGTGTTATTCGTATTAGGTTGCAAATAAGATAACTTGGTAGGCTGTGCTTCTAAATATAGTACAACTTCGTTAACACGCTCACTTCGGTAATCTCCCGTCCTTCGAAACTCTACCCAAAAGATCATTTGAAAATTTCCAGCGGTAAACGCATGGCCTGGATGAGACGCGAATCACATGTAATACTCACCATAATAAAGTATTGTATACAAAATCGTGAAAATGTTCCGCCTTATGCATAGTTTAGATAAAACGCGAATCACATGTGCTCTACATCTTTTTTCTCCGAACCTTCAGAATTCCCCTTTGATAACACGCGATCTGGATTTCTCACTATGAGTAAATTCTTACACGCGGTCGTGTACCATTTTTATTGCCATTACCGGGACTTTGTTCTGCCATTCTTGAAAATTGTATGATATAAATGGGCATAGTCCAATTGCGGCCTATGTGTTGTTTATTATGGAAGGGTCAAATTGCGGCCCACCCACCCTCACAGTCTAATTGCGGCCCTGCTACCGATAAATTGCGGCCTAGTTCATTTAGCATTACCCAGGGTGCACCACGAGGCGGCGAACTGGTTTACACTCCATAAAATATTATTTAAAGTAAATTTGATGCAGGTTAATTATGCAGAAAGGTCGTGAACTTAATTTCATCTCATTTATTTAATACACAGGGAGGTACTTGTATGCAACTGCAGCAGTGTAAGACGAAATTGAGATTTCTCCAGCTTGTAGTTGGTGAATTTTCGAGTCGATGAAATCAATTTTCTTCTTCATCTGGGCTGAAACTATTTTTGGTCGTTCGGCAGCGCTGTTCAGGGTTAATTTTGTTTCGGTTTGACAATTTTTTATATTTTCTAAAAATATGAAAATATTTAGGTGAGGCGAGTAAAATGACGCGTTAAATTTCGCATGAAAACTTTCGCATGCATTAGTTGTCTGGGTTGGCCTACTAGACATTTCAGCCCAAACTTCAGGTGGAAAGGTAGCTTCTTCAGAAATGTATGTTTCGGTTAAATAATCCAAAAATTCGATAAATCTTTTGTCGTTGGGTGCTGTTGCAACAATTTCATCCACGAAATACTCGGATACCATTTTATCATTCAACAGTGGAAGTCCAAAAATATGTCGCAAAAATTTTCCTTGCTCGGTGTCTTCTCGATAAGTCTGGGTCAAACGGACTTTTTGAATATAGCGCCACCATGATTGCGCCAAGTGGAACCGACAGCCTTTGATTTCTGCCTGTGACCAAACACGATTAAGAGCTTTATGTATACCTTTTTCGAAATCTGCATAAATTATTCTTGGTGACCAAACGAGGTTACGCTGTCGACATTTATCAATTACCGCTCGAAATAGGTGTTCATAAGTCTCACTCAATTTATTATTTATTAAACAAAATACCAATGGGACCATAATAGCCATTAATTGTCGCGTGAATCGTAAAAAGTTGCAAAAAAAATTTACAGCTACATTTGAAAGTACCATCTACAAAAATCATTTCAGCATTACACAAGGCAGATAAATTATTGTAACATGAAAAAATTACCAAATTTTGATTTGCATCATTCAGTAGAAGAAAATCCTGGCCATCGCCAATTTTAATTTCGGCTGTCTTCAAGTATTGGTGAACTTCAGCGATACTCTGAGGTTGTGCAGGTAAAATAGCTCTCCTTAAATTGTAAATGGCTCTTCGCACACTGTTCATATCACTCACATCCAATTTGTCTGTGTCCCAATTTTTCAACTCAGAATGAATAATTCTTCTTGGTCGTGCACAGATATCTTCTGTCGCCTTTCTCTTCACAGCATTTTTCACTTTTTGGTGCTCCAACATGTTTTTGTGGTCTGGAGGATGATTGTGGACCAATTTCTGCTCAGTAATTTCGCCACTGGAATCTTTTTTCAAAAAAGCAGAACAATCTTTTTTGGTGCAGCACCATCGAGTTCCATTGGAGACCTTCTTCTGGAAGCGAATTTTATAATTATCCACGAGCATGATTTTGTTGCCTCTTTCACTCAGCATATTCACAGCCATATTAAAATTTTCCAGAGAAAAGGCAAAATACGAAAATATTAAATAATTAAAAACTCAGTTTCAAATTGTTGGACAACACAACACAGACGACACAAGACAGGTTGACACAATCCAGGTTTAATCAGTATTCATGCTACGAAAATGCTTTATAATTAAAATTTTCCAGAGAAAAGGCAAAATACGAAAATATTAAATAATTAAAAACTCAGTTTCAAATTGTTGGACAACACAACACAGACGACACAAGACAGGTTAACACAGTCCAGGTTTAATCACTATTCATGCTACGAAAATGCTTTATAATTGTATAGCAGAGACACAATGAGAAAATTGAATACAGAAAATGTTGTAGGCCAGAACCAAAAATACAACAAATTATTCAATCTTTATTCCATTCTGGTTTCATTCTCATTCAAGTAAGTCGATGACGATAAGTAAAGAGCAACAATTAAGTCGTATACATGGGCCGAAATTTTACTATTCCCCATTTCACTGGCCGCAATTTGTAGTGTTTTAAATGGGCCGCAATTTTGTTACAGGGGGCCGCAATTTGTTTATCATTTATTCATTTGGGCCGTAATTGTAAAACTTCCATATAAATTTATTAAATAAATAAATTTAAAAAATGCTCTTAATGGCTACAGTTCAATATGATAGGTGAATCGGTCTAAGTCGATTTTTTTCCAGATATTTCTTCAGTTCTCTATTTGAAGTGGTAAAGAAAATTTCAGAGCCAATTGTTACAATCCTAGCCTCGAAATACATAAATATAATTTTCACACTTTCAGCTCAGTCTTGGGATATTTTCGGGATATTTGGCTGTTAGTAAAGGCTTTGAGTATAAGTACAACCTTTCTTGAAACTTTTTTCTACGTTTTTTGACCTCCAAAATCGATTTTGAAATTTAGAAAATGGTGCTCATACCGCCAGTTTTATGCTCGCCAAAAAATGTTGATGTGCAAATATTTTTCAATGCATTCCCTACCTTCGCCGTCCCTCCGGTCATTGATGCAATACTCGAAAAGGTAGTTTCCGAGGCCGGGGTTCGGTGTCATAGGGGCCACTTTAGCATGCGTGCATCGCCATACGTCCCACCACGCCATTCCCTGCCTTCGAGCCAATTTTCAGCATTTTTAGAGTGGTAGTACATACTAAAACACTCGAAAAACTTTTTTTTCGATTTGTTTCCTCCATTGATTTTGGCGCATGAAGTTGAAAAACCAGATCTGGCACTAATTTCTTCTGAAATGGGAGCTATTTAATAAGTAACCTCCCTCTAAAATCAAGTTAATCAATTTTAAAATAATGAATAAAAATAGTGCGAAAATCAAAAAACAAGTAACTTTGCTACTCGAAGAGGGTCGGCAACACGCTTCAGTTGTGAAGCTGCAGACTGCAGTCACGCAGCTGTATCACTCTATCAACAACAGAAAGGTATTCTGCAATCAATTCCTACCAATTCTGATGACATCTTGGGAAATTGTAATTTTCTTCATACAGGCGGGTACCGATTCTCCCTCCCCCCCTTGTAGGAATTTTTCTCTCAGCAGTTACAGAAATTTACCGGCGAGTTGGGAAAATCCTACAAGTTAAGAGGTGTTTTTTTCTCTTTTTTTTCCTTTGATACTTGGGAATTTTGAGTTGAGTCAGTTGGAAAAATCCAACAAGTTAAGAGATTCCTTTTTTTTTTTGCTTTGATACTTGAGAATTCTGAGTAGAGTCAGTTGGGACTTTCACAATATTTACCCCCACTCCCTCTCCAGGAAAAACTTTTCGGTACGTCCCTGTCTTCATAGGCTAAAGACAAAGAAGGAATTATCAAAATTAAAATACCTTTACTGAGGAATTATTTCTATCCTTCTTATAAAAATTATAAACTTATATAATATAAAATTGCACTTTTTAAAAGAATTTAAAGGAATTTAAAAATTAAGGATTCGGAAATCTTTCCTCGGCTCAAAGTGAGCAAAGGTTTCCTGCAGCTATTCCCATTCTGCTCGATTCGTCGCGATTTTTTGGAAATTCTTACCCCTTAAGAATGCGTTTATATTGTCTTCTCATCTTCTTAGCTGGCGGCCTTTTTTCCTTTTTTTTTTTTTGTGAGAAGTTTACCAGAAAGTGGCCCTGTATGTCCATCTGTTATCTTTTAATCTTGCAACATGACCCACCCATATCCATTTTTGTCTTCTTACATATCTTACTACGTCTAGATTGTTTGCAAGTTTTTGTTTCAAGATCTCCGTTCTTATGCAGTCTTTTTTCTTTATTTTCAACATCGACCGTTCTATTGAATTTTGCGTTATTCTCTGCTTGTTTATAATTTTAGAAGTCAGTTTCGAAGTCTGACATCTTTACGTCAATGTAGGCACTATACATGTGTTAAATATTTGGCTTTTGTGCAAATTGTTAAAGGGGCCCTTAAATATTCTTTTGAGTGTCCAGTACTTGGACCACGCTTTTCTAATTCTAATTTCTACTTCTTTTTCTGCATTATTTTCGAACGTTATTTGTTGTCATAGATATATTGCCTGCGGTACTATTTCTGTTTGTTTTGTAACTGGACTTCGGTTAAAATTTTTCTTCTTACAAAAATAAAACAAAAATTCTAAGAAGGAATTATATTTCTATTCAAATAAAGTTTACAATTTCAAAAGGCATAACCAAGATTATCAACACTTGTTCACGGGCATCCAGTTTTGAGAACATCGAAAGTAAGGTAAAGTCGGCGAACATGCCGCGGAGGCTAAGATGCCGCACTTCAGCTACGTCAGACTGACAGCACTTTTGAGTGCTAACGTCGTCAGATATGTTTAGTACATGATGAACCGACCTTGCCTTCAAGTTTTTGGGTTTTGAGACCTAGTTCTTTTAATTCTATAACCGAATGGTGAAATTTTTGCGTGTTTTGAATGCTGAAAAACAAACCGTGATAAATTTCCAAGTGATTTCGTTTTAAGAAAAAGAGGGTTATTTTGAAAATTATTTCTACGATAAGAATGTATTTTTAACATGGATTCCACTAAACCAAAAGTAAGTTTGTTTCAATTTCATTCAATGTAAAAAAATCTGTAATTTTTCGAAAAATATCAAGTTGGCAAAGATGGCAGAAATGCATGTCGGCTAGGATGTCGCAACGATTTTTATCAAAATGCATTGAATTAATTTTTAATTTCATTTTGCAGATGGGAAAATATGTTAAAACCTCTACAAGGGGTCGTGGACTCAAAGAGCATAGAATTCCGATTAGAGAAGCTGCCACGCGTTATATAATCCCTGAAAGAACATTACGGCGTCGATTGGCCACTTATAATTCGAAAACTCCGAATTCTTTCGATTTTCCTATCAAAGACAATATATAGTGGAAGTGTCACGTCGCCATATTTGAAGAACGATAACTCCTGTTTTCAATTCGAAAGCTACCAAACAACAAAGAAGTATTTTAAACTTTGGTATCAATTTTTCGAATTATGATGTTTCCTAAGTAATTTTTACATTTTCTCGATTAATTTATGAATGTTGATGGATTAATATTCTTTAGGACGTTCAGTTAGTTACTTACTTCAAAAAATTCCGATAAAGTTTTTTATTTTATATTTATTCACGAAACTTTATTTGTACAGTTCTAATATGTTATTTGCCATAAGCCATCTTAGCCGACCCTATGCGACATCTTACCCATCCCACCGGGTAAAATGGCCAAAAATCGGACTTTTTTATTTTTTTCAATAGGTCTTAAATACGGGAACAAAAGTTGAAATCAACCTCAATAGATCATGCTCAATACTTTGGTTCAAAAACGAATTCGCTAGCGTTGTCCTAATGAAGAATTGTCCGCTAGGATCTCTTCTTTAATTTAATAACAAATATAGTAGGTTATCTCTTGATTCAGAATTTTAATAAACCAAAATTCATCATTTTTTGTTCGATTTTTTTGATACACGAAAGTTAAAATTTATTTTTCAACACGGCAGCGCCTTTACGTTGCGGAGCGATGCAACCCTTATAACATTGATGTACTAAGTTTGGTGTATAACCAGGCGAAGTTTTATTGTCCACTCCCGAAACACCCTGTGTATTGTAGCTTTTACTTTCTTACATGACAAGAAATTGGTGCGCCAAAATCAATGGGGAAAAACAGAAAAAACAGTTTTTTGAGCGTTTAGGTATGTGCTAACATTTTGAAAATGCTGAAAACTGGCATGAAGGTGCAGGGAATACATCGAGAAATATTCGTGATTTAATTTTTTTTTTGTAGGCTCCAAAATGGCGGTGTGGGCGCCATTTTCAACATTTCAAAATCGATGTTAAAGGCCAAAGTAGGTAGAAAAAAGCTTTAAAAATTTGGTTGTATTTATACTAGGAGCCTTCACTTACAAGCCAGATTTCGTACCACTTGACTCAGAAATATCCAAGATTGAGCTGAAAATGTGAAAATCATATATTTCGAAGTCACGTCCCTCTGAATGGGGGAGGGTAGGATTGTAACGATGGGTTCGGAAATTTTCTTTTACTCCTGCAAATAAAGAACTGAGGAAAAATCTGAAAAATTCGACTTTTAATACGATTCACCTATCATACTGGACTACAGCCTTTTACTCTTATATTGTACTCATTGGCAAGTGAGCGAATTCTCGCTGATAAATCCTCAGCATTTCTGAGAAATACTCATGAAATGTTCCGAAAAGAAGTGCTCCATGTGACAAATGCTCGGGTTGATGAAAAACTTATAGCAGTTGTTCAGCAAATGCTTGACCATACCATGAAAAACGAGGTGTAATAGAAAAATTGAGAGCTAGAAAAGAAATATAGTTTCCCCCGAACTTAGAATTACATATTAGATGTGATTAACAGGGAAAGACTCAGACGAAAAATATCTGGATTCGTGATCTTTTTCACTGTTTCGAAATCACTGGAATTACAGTCTTGTCCATCCTTGGATTAAAAGTTGAAATTAGCGTCAATTGTGTGTCAAGAAGAGTGAGTCAAAACGTCAAGATCAGCCTATTGATTTGAATGTAGCAAGAGAGTTTTTGATGAGCAAATGAATTGCTTAGTTATTTATGAATTATAACAGGGAACCCGGAGCCCCGGAACCGACAATTTTTAAGGAACCCTGAGCCTAAACTCGAAAGAATTATTTGCTGGATTTGGAGCTCCAGTCTGAGAGGATCTGCTGGAGCAAAACCTGGAAAATTATTTATTGGAATTAGAGTCGGTGACAGTTCTTAGCTCCGGCTTTGACTTCGGCTTCGGCTCTCCCATTTCTCCTTTCCCCTTCTCATTCTTTGATCCTACCCCGCGCTCTTTCCTACACAGCTTTGACTGAAGCAGGGACCACATTTTTGGCCAAGCCGGAGCTAGGAAAAATCTAAATTCAGATTTCCTCTGATGCCGGAGCCAGGTCGGAGCGGATTCGGTTGTAAGCTGGGCTCCAGGTTTCTAATTATAAGATTACAAACCGAATTGAAGTTTTTCGCCATTTGTAAATTAGAAGCAAATTAATGAGAGCGAGTGCATCGATATTAATTAATGGGTGTGATTTTTTAGCACGAAAATGAAAGTCAAAAATAACGAAAAAAGAAAGAAATTTAGCGGTTCATAATCATTTCACGAAATATAAAATGAAGGGAACAGAAAAAATAAAAGGATCACGAAATAATAAAACACGGAACGGGAAAAAAATTACGAACGGAAAACCAGGAAAAATTATTGAATTAGCAGCGCGCATTTTGCTTTACTTGGCCTGCCTCGTCTACGTTTTCGGCCTACGAGACAATCTAAGAAAAACTGTAGAGAATAGAGAGGGCAGAGCTGCAGAAGTTAGTAAGGAAAAAGATGAAAGAAGACTGCTGGAGATCGAGGAAAGGTTTGTTGAAGAAATAATAACTGAGGAAACCTGGTCTTCAAAAAAACTGTAAACCGCTGCATTCTGTATCACATATAGGCCTACCTGTTTTCACATGTGCATCAGCCACCCATACAATTCGTCATAGTTCTTCTTTTTTATTCAAAAACATTATTTCGTGCAAGGTGGTTTTCGATAACCCTACTCACAATTTCGTTATTTTGAATTACTTTTTCGTGCTTCTACTTTTCGTTCCAACGCCTTTTACCTTTCATGCAGTTTAATATTCCCCTTAATTAATTCGACCATTCGATCCCAACCCCTGGTCGGTAACTGGGTGTACCGTGACACTCAATTACTCATTACTCTGTTTAAAAACTCGAAAGTAACAAGTCGGTCCTTATATTTCATAACTACTAACTACAGGATTCTAAGGAAATGTTAATACACCCTCTGCTCGTTGATTACGCTACACAAAAATTTGAGATTTTTTTTTTAAAACAACGACAGTAAAGTCCCAAATGTTGATCGAGTTTTTCAAGTTGTTCAGAACTAGGAAGTCAGTGATGTAGAGGTCATCTCAATGGGTTACATATGTTGATTGCATTGTATAATAATACATATATGTGACTTGGAATCATGAAATGTGCCTGTGACGTCAAAAAATCATTTTTCACTTTTTTGACAATTCTTATACTAAAAATCACGCTCTTTCGAATGAAACAAATCACAGATTCCTATCATCATTAGTTTTTCCAAAAATTGTATTTAAAAACTTCAATTTACATGGCGTCGTGTGAAACGGGCCTACGAGAACGACAGAGAACGAGAATTCGAAACGCGGTTGTCACGGTTGATTTACATTCGAGTCGGCGACATGTCAACTCGAATGTAAATCTATACCATCATAGCTACGTGTAAACGCACCACCACAGATGTACACGCTATGTACATCTGTGCTCACAACTACCACCATCCCATCTTTACGTTCGTGTATCTCAAAAACCTGTTTTCGCACAAGAGGCACATTTCATGATTCTAGGTCACATATGAGTTTCAAGCATATGCAACGAAAACTGGATTTTTTCTGAATTTTTAAAAATGTGTTGAATATCCACTTTTAGATACCTATACTCAAATGTGGATACTCAATAATAAGATATAAAAATTATCGTGCACCATACCTAATACCCTTTTACATATATTAAGATGTATCGCAAATGTTGCAACAGGAGATGATTATCCTTTTTTCATTATCTGAAAAATTATTATGATTCACTCCAAATGTGGATCGATCCACTTTTTCGTCATGGTTTCAAAATCAATATAAAATTATGTACAAAAACTTCATTTTACTTATATAATAGGTCAAAGGAAACAAAAAAAAATGTAACCTAAGATGAGGTGCTAAGTCAAGAAAGTTGTAACAGCACTTAATTTTTGATCATTGTAATTTCTTGATGACTTGACGATAGTACCTACAAGTGGATTGATTGGAGCATAACTCAAAAGTGGATCGAATCTGTGAATACTCAAAATCGGATCAATTTTTTCCCCATGATATAAATTCAAAATCTCATCAAAGTCGGTAATTAAACACTTGAAATAACATAATTCTTGACAAATTTGATCAAATATACTAATACACAGCAAAAAATATCAAAAATAAAGTATTTTAATTGTCTACTTTCATATTGTCTGCAAACTATGAAAATTACAAGAAAATGATGAAATGAACTATTACTATTCTTCCTTAAAGGCATATAACTTATTACGATGACCAAATTTGCAAATACTTACCGAAATAATGAGTCTTTAGCAAACGCCTAAGATTTGGCACACGTAAAAAACAAGTTTTCTGATAACACAATAGAAATATTTTTTTTTGGCATTTCAATGGAGAAGAATGTCAACGTGATTACTATTCTAGGTTGGAGAAGAGTTAATTGTTTGTGTCACGCTACACGACTATCGATCCTCATTTGCTTACTGATCTACATTTGTGATTTTATTTATTCGATTAGGTAAGATTGTAGATTACTTCTTTAATCGATTGCGAATCGTAGACTGATATTTTCCCATTTGGATTTCCCCAACTCGAGTAAGATTTCTCAAGTTGGTGCATTTCCTTGGAAGAGGGCTATCCCCGTGCTACGTCTGTTACTAGGAATACTGAACCCAGAGTTCTGATATTTTCCTGAACGAATGCTATAAAAGACTGCGAACTTTGTTCTCTTATCAATGAACATCTGCATCCATCTATCTCTACCACATTTACACTCCCGTCTAAGCTATATTTTCCTTTAAAAATGAGGTAATTTTATGGATTACTGAATTTTTCTTTGATCTCGCAAAGTAGCTGAAAATTGAACCCTTTCTAAAAGTCATAGGAATGCCGTTTACAATTTTTATGTTTATATTTTCTGGACAGACGAAGTGTAGCCTTTCGAAATAATCGTGAAGTTTATTAAGTACGTCTAATTAATTAATTTTCTGTTCGATTGTTCTGAGAACTGTGCCCGATGATAACGAGAGCTGTAATTAAATTAAAATGCTGAAAATTTGATATGTTCATCGCGATAACAAAACGAAAGTCGAGCTCGTGGATGGGTGTAATCTGACCCACTGCAGAAGAATGGGGAGAGGTCAAAATGTGTGTTCCGGGGGAAACGTGTTCTCCAATACTT
Organism: Acanthococcus lagerstroemiae; assembly: GCA_031841125.1. NCBI lineage: Eukaryota > Metazoa > Arthropoda > Insecta > Hemiptera > Eriococcidae > Acanthococcus > Acanthococcus lagerstroemiae. The sequence continues at coordinate 55,187,656 of CM063112.1, read as the reverse complement.
TAGTTGTCTGGTGAGCTGAGATTTTCGTTATGAATTTTCATGATCCTTATGAGGTTCAAGTTCCAATTCGAGCTAAAGTGGCCAGTTGGTCGAGGAGCCAGGAGTACTCAAAGAGCGTGAATTGGATTTTCTTTAAAAAATTCTATCCCAGGTATTGTAAATCCTATTGAACTTTTGCTAACAAAGAGTAGCTTATTTTTGATACCTGCTAATTTGATACTCCATCTAGGACAAACGATAACCGAGATTTTTGACGTTTGTGGAGTGGTTAGGCTCAGTCAATATTTGCTTATTATTTCTATTTTCATTTTTATTATTTTATTAATATTATAAAAAATTTAATTATTATTAATAAGATAACCTATTATCAAAAATATGTTAGTGATATTTCTTAATATTATTTTTGTAAATTGATTGATTTGAATGTTAGCTAAAATTGGACAAGTTTCCTTTGATTTTTTTAAAAATTAAATTAATGAAAGGCCAAATAGAAAAACTTTATATGCGTGATATTTAAGTGGTGTAGGCAAAGAGCAAGAAAATTCTCCGGAGATGAGACGAATCCATGGTGATTTGCACTTTTTGTATATCCTCTATGTCTAATGAAACTACCGCATAAGCTGTAAGCTCACTGTCCATTGCTTAACGTTTTTCCATAAACAGACGTCAGAATGATCGACAGCTTTCAATCTCAGAATTTCTGATATATATGATAACGGATGTTGTTCAGCATAGTTGGTCTTTGTATCGTAGTTATTAACAAAATTTTACCAATTTCAAAAAATGCCTAATATTGAATTACCTAGTATTGTGATGAATGGGATTTAAAAATGTTTCTTAGAAATCAGAAACATGATGAAAGAATAAAAAAGTGTATCATCATCTGTACTGCGACGTATATCTATCATTATGACCATTATTTCATAACACCGAGTGCAAATTATTGGGAAATTTGGCTATACACTCGTAGTTCCGGTACATTGGTGAACTGATATTAACTACAAAATAATTTTCAAGACCATCTTCCCCGTGATATTGTTGGTACCTACAATCATTAATTTCTTCCTGAAGGGGGAAGTCGTCCTGCTGTAGGATTTACCCGAGTGCGGGCATATAGGCTTTCACCGTCGTGTCCCATCTTTCGCTATCCTTCTCCGCCCTGGCCCGCAACAGTCGCAATCTTTTCTCCAAATCGTGCCTCCAGCGAACTGGTGGCCTCCCTCTTCTTCTTGACAAGTAACTGGGAGCCCATTCCTCCACAGTCCATTTTTGGTTATCCCTAGCCACATACCCCGCATAATTAAGTTTTCAGTTGGTTATTGCCCATCCTATGTCTTTTGCTCTAGTTTCCCCCCCCCCCATAATTGTTCTTATCTTAATTTCGCCCTTGATCTCCATATTTATGATGCTTCGAAGCGTCCTAGTATTTGTTGTTCTGATTTTTTCCTTAAGTGCAGCTGCCAAGGCCCAGATTGAGCTCCAGAAGTGAGTGAGGATACTACACATTGTTCCAATATATTTACTTTAGCGGCCTTAGAAATTTTACTTTTCAGAATGCTTTTATTTTTATCAAGGAACTCTTCCACATGTTTGAGCTATTCATACTCTCAGCTCATGTTTCTGCCTTTCTTTCATGGCCACTGTTTGACCCAGATATTTATATTCCTCTACTGTTCCGAGTTTCTCCCCATCTGACCAACATTTTCCCTCTCCTCTGTTTGTCATTACCCTTGTTTTAGTGATGTTCAGCGTAAGGCCTACTGTCCTGCTTTCTCAATTGAGCTCTTCAGCCATTTGACCCAGTTCCTCTATACTGTTGCTCATCAGACCAATGTCATCAGCAAATCGTAGGTTACTCAGCCGCAGACCCCTATCCTGATTCCTTTTTCTTTCCAGTCTAATTTTCTGAAAATTTCCTTCAGCACAGCGGTGAAGAGATTTGATGACAATGGGTCACCCTGAAATTCAAATTCCCCCTCCCCCTCTTTATCTAATTTTATATATGCCACTGCCCTTATGTACCACTTTTTAAGAATGTTTATTACATATATCCATATTTACCCCTTAGTTTCTTAATGTTCCCTAAACCGAATTTTGACTGATAGGGTCGAAAATTCTGTATCAAATTCGATCACGATGCCATGTTGAAGAAATTACGGATCTGGCATGTCGGCATTTGTTTTGAGGGTAGCTTTTTACCAATTACTTTGAACTTACCAAGAGTTAATTAATATTGAATGTTTAATGGTTACAGAAAAACGGGGAAACACGAAGGGAAGGAGAAGAACGTACTTTTTATACAATATGTATTTTAAAAAGGAATATGGCCAACTGTAGCCGTTGGCTATCAGCTTTTAGCTGGTAGCTCGGCATTTATTCAGAATATTTACCTAGCGGTCAAGTAGCCAGTTAGAAAAATTTAAGACAATACTGTGAAAATCGTTGGTTGTAGTTAATTAGCCGAAGCAGTCTGGTATGATGCACCATTTGGACGCTGTTAAACGAAAGGCTTCCAAGCGACAAAATCGGTTTTCTGAGAAAACGTAACATTAAAAGCCAATGAATAATCTCCTATCCTGATTCCCTTTTCTTCCTGGTCCAAGCTTCTGAAAATTTCTTCCAGCACTGCGGTAAAGAGATTTGATGGGTCACCCTGTTTATCCCCTTTTTGAATTTCGAAATTTTCCCTTATCTAATCTTATACATGCCACTGCCTCTACGTACCACTTTTTGAGAATATTTATAATATCCCGCGCACCGTTCCGGCCAGGAGAAATGGGGGCTCGGGCCCGGCCCCAAAGCGTTCCCCTCGGTACTGATGCGATGCCCGAAAGGGTAGTTTCCGGTGCCGGGGGTGCGGTGTCTCAGGGGCCACTTTGGCATGCGTGCATCGCCATACGTCCCACAACACCAATATCCATGTTTACCCCTCGGTTTTATAATGCTCTCCAGACCGAATTGTGATCGACAGAGTGGAAGGCTTCGTTAAAATCGATAAACATCAGTACAGTGAAATATATTGTACTTCCTTCCATTCTGAAAAATTTGGTTTAGCGTAAATATATATTTATGGTCCACGGTTGAGTACCCTTTCCTGAAATCGGCTTGTTCCCTCGGCTGCTGAGAGTCTAGAATAGGGTAGACTCTGTTCTTCAATGCTTTCCAAAATACTTTACTGATGTTCGAAACTACGCTAATAAACCTATAATTATTCAAGTTCTTTCTGGATCTCTTCTTGTGTAGGAGAATTAGGTATTTCGGTTACTTTCCACTGAGCGGATGTAAATATCTTTCTAAGAAATTGGGTAAATAGGTAGTTCTGCTAAGAGAGACACTATATTGTTCTGGCAATTATCTTCAGAGGGGCATTTTCAGTCTGATGAGGTCCTGCTATAACCTTACCAGCTTTTAATTAACATTTGTAGAATTTTTTGAATTTTCCTTGGACAAGAATTTAGGCATGCCATCTTCCTCTCCCCAATTTGTTTTGTCTTTCTCGTTAATTTCTTGATTGCCCTGGGATTCAGAGAGCATATACCTGTAAATATCTGTTGCTTCCGATTCCTCTCTACTATTCTCCTTGCGACTCGAGTACACTGCTGGTAGTAGGGGCTGACTCTGCTTCAGGGCTTTTTCTAGCTTTTCTGGTCGACCAGTTTTCCTCGATGATTTCCTGAATAAGTTCATTTTCAAATTTCCGAATATCTTTTTTTGTCTCCCTTTCAATAACTCTTCTCAATACATACAACTCTATCAGGTCCACACTGGTAAAAGTCTGTTTTCTTCGTATTTCCATCCTCTTCTTTATAAGTCTTTTCGTTGTCACGCTTAGTTTGTTATCAGTTATTGGTTTCGCTTTTCTTTTGCCGGATTCTTGTTCCACCTTCTTCAGGATCTTCTCAAACCAGTCATATTTTTCTTGCAGACGCCTAAATTCCTTCCCCTCAGCTTCCTCTAGCCTCTTTGCCATGACATCGTTCGCCTTTTGTTCCTTATGAACTGGTATTATCATCTTAGCTGGGAGGTAGAATTGAATTTGTAGGTCACAAAAAATGATGTTAGTCTGTGTCATCAAAAGTTCGATATTCGTACATCTTTAATATGTTTTACGATATGAAATTTTCTATAAAAGAAACCAGACTTTTCTCACTTTGAGCACCCTTGGCTCCTGACCGAGAGGGGATTGGAAGGCTCCTTTGAAATCGAGTTACATTGGGGTTCTGAAAGTTCATCAAAGCTCTTAGCTTGCTAGGTCAATTACTATGTACCGACTGGAGCGTCAAACTACGACCCCCACATTTCTTTCATTGTCTGACTGGCCCCAAATTTGTCCCTCGTTTGGTCATCGAAGGTAACATAGAAATTTCAGCTTTTTGACTGAATTATAACTCTTATAATGCCCATGGACGCATGGAATAATTAATTAAGAGGGTAGTTAAGCCGCGACCATCTATCTGTTTTGTTTGACTGCAAACAAGTTTTAGTTGACTGATACAAGTCATGATACCGAAGTTCAATTTTTTACTGTTTCAAACTTGTTGAAGTTTGAAGTTTTCTTCTTTAAAAAAAAAAAAGAATTAGGTCCTAACGCTTGAATAATTTTCCCCAGATTTCTATAGTTATTTATAAATCAGGCTGAAATTTCGTATTCGAAATGTTTGTAGACTCCTGGGAGCAAATGCTGTTCAGTTTTTAATTTTGCAGTTTTTTTTGTTTTTTTGTTTATATTTTTTACAACTTTTCCAAAGTTGCTACAATTTTTATGAATCCGGCTGCATATAGTTATGTGTTTGAGTTGTTCGAAGATTCCTGGCATTAAATTAAGTTCAATTTTCAATCTTTTTCTTAAAATTTTCCAAAATTCAAGATTCTTTGTAAAATTTTTGTTATAAATCTTGAATAATCTTTTCAGAGCGACTGTAGTTTTTCTTGAATGTGGTTAAATTTTCATATTCAAGTTGCTTAAAGATTTTAATATCAGAGTAAAATAAATTTTCAATTTTGTTAAATTTTTGAATTTTGAGAGGTCTGCTTATTTTTTGGTAAAGTAACTACAATTTTTTGTGAATCTGTCGCGGAAATTTTCTATTCAGGTTGGTTGAAGATTCTTGATTAATAGATTAGGTCTCATTTTCTATGTTGTTGAAATTTTCAAAATTTCATTTTCTTATTTAATTTTTATTATAGGTATCTCTTCAATTATTTCCCGAAGGCGACTATCGTTTTCCTTCAATTTTGTAAAATTTCCGTGTAGAGCTGAGAGGAGACTTACGTTCAATTTTCAGCATTGGAAAATTTTCACATGTTCAAATTTGTACTATCGCTTTATGAATTTCTTCCCAGTGTGACCATCAATTTTCATAAATCTGACTCAGTTTTGACGTAGGAGTTCGTGTGAATCGAATTCAATTCAGTTCCAAATCTTTTTTTATTTTCATGTTTTGAATTCAGTTTTTCTCATGACCTGTTCATTATTTTTCCGAAATCGTTATATTTTTTCAAATAAATTTGACTGAATTTTATACAAAAATAATTGGCTAATGATTCCTGATGTTGAATTGAAATCTTAGTCTTTATGGAAAACTAATTTTCAAAACATTTCACAATTCAAAAATTCGTTAAAATTAAAATTAAACCTAACTTTATATCAGCAGTCTTTCAACAACTCGCATACTAAAATTCAGCCTGATATGTGGAAGATTGTAGTCATTCTAGAGGAATACTCACGAGAGCCATGACAAAAATTTTGGAGAAAAAAAATTTGTAAGTAAATGCAATGAAAAAAGCTTGAAAAGAATTAAGTTTTTACAGAACCCGTATTCGTAGCTGCTGCAAGATTCATGGGAGATTTTGGTCATTTTTTGGAAATTTGATCAGAGATTCATGATAATATTTGTGGAAAAAATAGAAAGTGGGAGAAATTCAAAAACTGAAATAGGTTCAATACCTGAATTATCTGTTAAACGGGTGTACGAAATTTTAGGTAGGATTTCTAGAAGATGGACACGAAGATTAATTCCAGTATCGAATTTCGGCCGTGTTTCTCCAAATGAAACTGGATGCAAAGTTTAAATCAGTGGCTCATTAAATCTCCATTTCGGTGAATCGTTTTACTTTTGTATGTTCGTTTAATTTCGTTTTAATCTAATTTGTTACCCAGGGATTTGTAAAAATTATCGTCAGAATTCAATTCAGTGTCCTCGAAATTCTTTTTCATTCATCCTCCCTCCTGTGAGGCTACTGCCCGGAGTATTTAACCTACATTGAGAAATAAACTACAAATATTTTACTTGTAAACTATATCGAATGAGTTTCCGAAATCTGAGAGAATAAATTTTTAACGCAATTAAGTACTGAAAAAAAAAATTGTTAAAAATGTCAAACACCTATAAGAAGAGGGGAGGCGCTCGAAGCATCTCCTCCACTTATCTGATGAACCTGAAACTTTGTAGAACTTATATTTTATTGACCCATCTAGAGGAGGAGGCGTATAAAATTCTGATTTTCGAAAGTAGGGGTTTCACTAATGAATAGTGTTGCCTGACCAAAATTCGGAAAAAGTCCACGGTTGTGAATGAGGGCTACCCTAGTGTGCACATCTGTTTGGACCACTCTGTATCAGTGTTGTCGGAAGGTATTTCGTGAAAAATTTTATAAATCTTAAAAATCTCCTAATTCTTGTCTCTGAAATCTCTCAAGGGGTGTCTTTTGATATTTTCATCAATTTGCTAAACAGTTTTCAATTTTCTGCAAGTTTTGGGAGCACAAATAATACTTTTTACCACTTTTTTTTCCTTGGTTAGTGAGGATGAGGTAGAGTGCACTTCTGTACTTCCCTGTGTATATTGCACAAACATTAGGCCATGTGTGATTGCCTATAGTGGCTATCTTACTGATAGCAATAGCCGTTCGAATGAAACTCGTCAATCACAAGAACCGTTTCATATCTTGTCATTTTATTCTCACGTGGCCCAGTAGACTCTATCATAAATCACAAGACGACCAGTCGCTAATCGATGTATCGCTGATCTGTAACAAGGGGCGTCGCGCCGTCGCCCGATTGCGTCCGTGTCAGTAAGGGAAGATAAATTATCGAAGAAAATGAATGGTTTCATTGAGGCCCGATGTAGCGTTTGATTGCGTCCAGGCTCATAGCTGCATTGCGTCCTAGTCCATTTAGAGTCATGACCGAACTACAGTCAAAACTCTCCATATTATACATCCAGATAACCATTCTTCAAAATTTGAATAAACCGCGGAACTGAAAACGTGGAAGTGAGTGCACAACTTGCCCCGTTCAAAAATGCAGAAGAAAAAGCACCTATGTAGATTTAGGTTTTATTTAGGAAAACTAATAGAATTTTGTGGCTAGAATGCAGCTTTAACCCTTTCGCTCCCAATTTTTTTTTTTTAGTTTGAATTATTTTTTACTGGAAATTGTTGAATAGACTTCCCATGATACGAATTCGGTGTCGGAGAATTTTTCATCCTCTCTTGGGCCCCTAGTGGATCACATGGTAGAGTTTCATCTCTTTTCATTTGATCTCACTCGAGCACTGGAACCGCCCCTTCGAGCATTACCTCAGGGACATCGGGGAGCCTTCTAGGGCTGCCTCAGCCCTCTTCTCTTCTTGTCGGGAATCGGCATAGGTCAACTGCGCTATCTTCCTGTCGAATACCCGCATCAATAGCCCCGTCGGCAGGCAGCGCCTTACCCATTTACAGCTTTCAGATACTGGCGACCGATTACACACCTCTTGGAAGCCTCTGCTGTAAGTGGTTGTGACTCTGTGTACGTTATCAGAATGCGGTGTTAGAATGTGTGACGAGTTCTTTCTTGCATTACTGCGATAACGATGCCGGCATTGGGAATCGAACCCGGTGCCTTCGGATTATGAAGCCGAGTTCTTACCGCTACGCCACAGTGAATGAAAGTCAAAAAAATTATTTCCGAAACAGCCACGCCATCTAACGAGACGTGAGTGAGCTAAGATATGCTTCTATAGGTACTCTACCAGTGGGATACACCTAGCACTGTTTTCAACGAACTTACATTTGACCCAGTAGAATTTTTCAAAAACCGTTGGGACAAGCGGTGTCCTGTTGGAAGCGAAAGGGTTACGACTACTGACACTCTAAAAGGGTCATTCAGATTGCGTTTCCTACTTTTCGTAAAGACTATCACATTCCGCTATAACTCAATCAATTCCTTCAGACTTGTTAAACCTTGTTAGACTCTGATGAGACTTATGCTTATGACTCCTTGAGATTTATCAGACCAAAATTTGAGGCACGTAAGAGACTCACTCTTATTCATTCAGACTTTTTGACTTTATTTAGACTCACTGAGGCTGGGCTATAACTCATCCAGACTCTATCCCCAATTGACAAAAAGAGGATCACAAGGCCTCAGCACACAAAAAAGCCAAAACTGGGATTTGAGGTAAAGGGTGCTTCTTTTTCAGCCAATTAGAGCGCGGGACGTAAACAGAAACGAGAGCGAAATGCTAGATCATGTAATTTTATGACGTCACTCGGTCAAACACAATTTTAAGATGGACGTAATCGAACTATTAGGGAAGCGGACTGTTTACATTTCGGGCGCAATCGAACCATTCGAAGCAAGGGGCAAAAACGGGATGCAATAAGACTATGAAAAAGGTGTGAGGACTACTTTTCGGACGCAATCGGGCTTTTTTAGTAACAAGACGTCATGGAAATAAAAGTTCTCTGGGTCACATTAATAAATGGACTTTTTTCTTTGACCAAATATTCGAAGAATCGATCATGGTTGTGGTATAGTAACAAACAAGTCTAGTTTTACCAACATACAAATATCACCAACTATAAGAAAATAACAGGCAACAATAGAAAATGAAACTAATAGGATATTTGCGTTAGCAAAAACCCTAATAATATATTTTTATTGGGCACCTGGAACCATCACAAGCAGGCTCCGGCTTCGGAGTAAATATTTAGTTCCGGATGAAATTTTTGAAATCGGCTTTGACTCAGGCAAATAATGTTTGTCGGTCCGACTGATAAGAATCAAAATAATGCTAGGAATACTGTTTCGTTCGTAAAATTATTCAGTTTTTTCGGAAGAGGGCTTCCAGAGGATTTGAGATGAGGCTAATTCCCAAGCCCCCTTCGCCCGTTGTACTCTAGCTTTTTAAATGGCTCCGGCTTCAAGTCTACCTAAAATGAGGGTCTTGTTTCGGTTCAAGTTATTTTCAAGAGAAGGGGAAAGGATAGAGGAATACTAAGAAGTCAATGGGGGGAGGGAGAAGCGAGATGAAGGAAAGTCGAAGAGCCAGAGCCGAAGTAGGAGCTAAATAGCCTGAGCCTCCATTTCCAGCTCCAGTATATATTTTTTCTCGGGTTCCGGTTCTGGCTTCAGCAAATAATTTTTTCAAGCTCTGGCTTTCTCGAAAACTGGTCGGTTCTGGATCTGTGTCCGTTTTCTATTTCCTATAGTGTTGCGAATGTTCAGAGGAAGTGAGAAACTGATACGCACGTGATAGAGCGATCCACGTCCGGTTTGTTTAACGTACATGATTCGCGATCAGAGGCTAAAGAGTCGCTTTCTAGCGGCCTAATGAAATGCGGCGCGCTGATTGGTGTATATTTGGATGAAAATATGATCAGTGGCAAAAATGTTCTGCAGAAAAACTGAAGTTGGGCTCATCTGAAAGGAAATGATAAGGGCTAACACTTTGGTTCTCTTCAGTTTTCCATAAAAAACAATATTCAAGATGCTAGACCTCATTTTACTTGTACATATTTTTGTGGTAAACATTATACCCTGATCATCTTTTCTTTTCGTCCACGACATTAGCGCATTTACAGGAGTATCCAAACGCGAATACACGCGTTCTTTTATTATTCAAGTAGGAGGAATTCCTAAATTCGATTTCGAGAGTAATTGGACGCTGTTCAACAAAAGAGAACTATAACTAACATTTGTAAACAAAATGAGTTATTCGTAGCGTTGGAAAGAGCGTAAAACGTAGAATTTTTCAATATTGGGCCCCCGGTTCAAAAATGTGTACTCACGTTGAAAAGAGCTTATCAGTAAACGCAATGCCATTTAATTTCTACATGGCTCTTGAACTTCGAATCACACGTGTTCTCAAAAAGCGGATTTTGCTAGTTGCGGTTCCTTTTTGCTGAACAGCGTTCAATTTTACAAATAGAGTTTTGAACGAATGCCTAATGCCTACTTAATGTTAGTGTAACACAAAACTGAATCTTCCAGTGTACTTAAAAACAGCTGGTACTTACGCGATGAAATTTTTATTTATTTATTTTTATTTTTTTGATTCCACTAAACTTCACTTCTTGGCGAATTAAGAATTCCACACGCGTACAGAAAAATGAGAACCAAGTTTGCTGACTGCGAAGTCAATAAATTACGGACAACTGCATAAAAAAACATAATTACTTGTCGATGCACTAGAGTGTATAACTGAATTAGAAGAATTTGCCTAGGCAAGGCATCAGTTCATGAAATCGCGAAGTAGCGTCCATTTAATGTTTAAATTTACACCTACGTGTACAAATTACGAATATCATGATGCGCATAGCGAGTTCGAATGTTTTCTGAATCAAACTTCTCGCTCTTCTGCTCTTTCAAATAGATACTAATTTCGCTAACATTTGATGGAGTTATCGACAATATTTACGCTGGCAAAAAAAAATCTATATAGTTATAGGCTGACGTCATCGTCAAATTTTCATTAAACATTACATCTGCGTTTCTGCGTTAAGGTTGTGCTTCGAGAATCTAATATTATACGCGCACGTTCCCGTATTATTCAATATTATTTTATTTTTTTGTTGATAATTTCGTACTCTCGTTTTTAATAATACTTAGATTGTCTGCATATAACATACGTGGGAAAGTTCATTTTTTTTGGCAATATCGTATTTTACTTGGGCAAAATATAAGTGAGTGCTGTGGCGGCGGAGCCGAGGGCAGTAGTGCAGTAGTATTATTTTGTCCCCCTCCTCATTAAATCGAACGAAATTTTAAGAATGCCAGCTGGCGTACACGAAACTGCTCGGCTGAAAGCAAATACGCTGGACGCCCGCTTTTTTTAGAGCCGGAGAGAAATACCGTATTTTCTAGAATATAATGCGTAGTAAAGATTTGGAATAGTCATTTAGGAATTGATTTTACCGCTCGAATATTATGCGCACTTGAGATCATAATAAATACTGTAAAAAGACTAGTTATGCGCACATACTACCGGTAATTTTGAAAATAAATTAATAGAAAAAGACTTCACTGCAATGCACAGAAATATAGATAAGAATGTAAATAATGTTCTAGAACAAATAGAAAAAATCAGAATTGAAAGTACCAAAATTAGAAAAATCAATTTTCAAAATCCATGGTGGAATGACAAACTTGTTGACGGAAAAGAAGCAAACTTAGTCTACAACGATTAACTAACAAATTATAATTAACGAATATTTACACCAAGATAATGACAAAACTATTCACGTACAGATAGGTAGGTACAACGCTCTAACGTACTATAACAACAACTAAACTAACGGTACCTACAAGATAAATGATATCGCACCGGACGGAGTTACGAAGTCTCGATAAGACTGATTTAATTGCTGTCGATATTGTCATTTCATGAATGCAGAGCATTCAACATCCCCCCCAGGGGGGGCTGGCTTGTGACATCTTTAAGTCTCTCCCATTAGCAAGGGCACAATGGATATGCTTGATCTGCGTTTGGTAACACCTCTCGAAACTACATCCACAGTGCGGACAACACCTTGGGCGTCGGCGTAAACCTTGACAATTCGACCATAATTCCAAGCTCCCGGTTGGAGCATATCGTCTTTCAACAGCACGATTTGGTCAACGGTAAGATTAGGACTGGACCGGGTCCACTTGGCTCTTCTTTGCAATTGACACAAGTAATCTGACCTCCAATACTTCCAGAACCGACGAATTTGGTCTTGTAATAGGTCATATCGCCGCGACAACGACACAGGTGACTGGCTAGCTTCAGGTTCGGGCAGTTCCAACAATGATGATCCAATTAAAAAATGGGCAGGGGTGATTAAGATGGACGACTCATCTGCAGTTTTCCGGTAACAAAGCGGCCTGGAGTTCAACACGCGTTCAATTTCGACAAAGATGGTCTCGAACTCCTCATGGATGAAGGTTCCTCCTTTTGTGACCTTAACCAAATGCTTTTTCGCGGATTTAATAGCGGCTTCCCACAAACCACCTTTGTGGGGTGACCTCGGCGGAATAAAACGCCACTGAATTCCCTCTTTGGCGGCAAAGGACTCGAGATCTGGATTGGTTGACTGGAGGTGATTTTTTGCACCCAGAAAATTCGTACCATTATCAGACCAGATGACAGATGGTAGTCCTCGACGTGCTATAAATCTTCGGAGACAGGACAGGTAGGCTTCCGTAGACAGGCTTGACAATATTTCGATGTGTACAGCCCTGGTGGTAAAACAAACGAAAATGGCTGCCCACACCTTGTATGTCTTCACAGTTCGATGCTTGGTACATTTGCACCAAAATGGACCAGCTAGATCTGTCCCAATGACAGTAAATGGTCGACTAACGGTTACTCGTTCCTGAGGTAAGGAACCCATGAGAGGTGGAACTGGATTCTGCGTGAACCGGATGCAGGTTGTGCATTTGTGGATTACGGATTTGATCACTTTAGCTAGACTGCCAACGAACCAAAACCTTGACAACATGTAGGATACCAAAAACGATTGCCCAGCATGAAAGAACTTTTGATGGGTGTGACGCACAATTAGCCTTGTAAGATGGGCACTGGCTAATAGAATCGTCGGGTGACGTTTTTCATACAACATATCGGTTCTTTGGAGCCTTCCTCCCACGCGCAGAATGCCATTCGTATCCAAGAACGGCAACAACGACTTCAACCGGTTTTTCTTGGTAAACTGTGTGCCCAATTTTATCTCGGATATCTCTTGATGGAACCACACATTCTGCATTGAGCGGATGACGACAATGAAGGCTGCATCTCTCGACTCCAACAAGGTAACCGGCGTCGATTTCCGCCTCCGGCTGAGACGAATTAAACAAGCTATAGCAGACACCAACCCATCATAACAAGAGAACAAGTTGACAATTTGTTCAAAAGAACGATTGGAGGGGGGAGGAGGGGTTGTGGTTAAACAACACTTTTTAATGGTACAGCCCCCAGGTCTGAATGGCGCAACAGACTTCTCAAACTCCAGATTCGACATCAAAAACCTGGGCCCAAATCGCCACAAGTTTGACTCCAAGAAGCTTGAAACTGATAGGCCCCGGGTTGCCAGATCAGCTGGGTTTTCTTCTGATTTCACGTACGACCAATGATTGCTGGGCACCACTTGCACCAGCTTTGAAATGCGATTACATACAAACGGAGTCCATTCTTTGGACGGCTTGGCTATCCAACTCAGCACAATTTGCGAATCGGAATAACAATGAATACGGCTTGGGTCGACTTCCAGCTCGTTGCGTACACGGTCGACCAGTGCAGTTAATAAGAGTGCTGCTTGTAACTCAAGCTTTGGTATTGTTAACTCCTTAATTGGAGCTACCCGAGTTTTTGAACAGATCAGGTACGAATCAACTTCCCCATTCTCGGCTACGGTTCGACTATATATCACAGCGCAATAGGCTTTTTCGCTTGCATCGCAGAAGCCAATCAACTGGATGCCACTAGGTTTATCTAAAATAGAGTATTGACGGCATACAATGGATTTTGCTAGGCTATCTAACTCGGCTCGGTAAGCATTGTACACTTCAGATAACTCCTTCGATACCACATCATCCCACTCCAACTCTTCTCGCCAAACTTGCTGCAACAACATCTTTGCTCGGATAGTAACTGGCGAGATGAATCCCAATGGATCAAATATTCGGGCAATATCAGACAACAGCTTCTGTTTTGTTAATGATTCTCCGGCGATTGGTTCTGGTAAACTCAGCTTCACCCCAAATGTGTCAGTAACAGGGTTCCAACTTAACCCAAGCACTGAAACACTAGTAGACAATTTATCTAGATCTACAGATGGTTTAGCACCAACTAACGAGGTATCTAGAGAATTAATGAGTCTTGGTTCATTGCTCATATACTTGCGCAGCACGAAACCTGCTTTCAGGCATGTCCCATGAATGCTCTTCTGTAACTGCTCCATTTTCTCATACGATTCAGCACCAGTCATCTGATCAAGGTGCATTTCGCTGTACCCCCCCATTTGAGGTACGGGGCTGAAACTTTTGTATTCGTTTGTATATCGTTTGTATACGTTTGTATAGCCCAAATTTTCGTTTGTATACATCCCCCTCCCCCGCTACATTGAAAAAACGTTGGGGGGTACAGCGAAATGGTATACCCCCCCATTTGAGGTACGGGGCTGAAACTTTTGTATTCGTTTGCATATCGTTTGTATACGTTTGTATAGCCCAAATTTTCGTTTGTATACATCCCCCTCCCCCGCTACATTGAAAAAACGTTGGGGGGGTACAGCGAAATGGTATACCCCCCCATTTGAGGTACGGGGCTGAAACTTTTGTATTCGTTTGTATATCGTTTGTATACGTTTGTATAGCCCAAATTTTCGTTTGTATACATCCCCCTCCCCCGCTACATTGAAAAAACGTTGGGGGGTACAGCAAAAAGGTATACCCCCCCCCCATTTGAGGTACGGGGCTGAAACTTTTGTATTCGTTTGAATATCGTTTGTATACGTTTGTATAGCCCAAATTTTCGTTTGTATACATCCCCCTCCCCCGCTACATCGAAAAAACATTGGGGGGTACAAGGAAATGGTCTACACTTTCCAATATTTAAGACATACAGTGCTGAAACTTTTGTATTTGTTTGCATATGATTCGTATACGTTCCCGAAGTTTCGTTTGTATACATCCCCTCGTCCCGCTATATTAACAAAACGTTGGGGGAGGGGGTACAGGGAAAGTGTATCCCCCATTTGTGGTAGGTAACTGAAACTTTGTGTATTCGTTTGTAGATCGTTTATTTACGTTTGTATATCCCACATTTTTGTTTGTATACATCTCTATCCCCCGCTAAATCGAAAAAACGTTAGGGGGCAGAAAGTGCACCCCCGCCCCATTTGAGGTACGGGGCTGAAACTTTGTGTAGGTATTCGTTTGTAGATCGTTTGTATACGTTTGTATACGTTTGTATAAGCCAAATTTTCGTTCGTGTATGCGTAAATACTCTAAACTCTAAATTTTGGGTGCGCTGCAGGAGAATAGTGTTCTTCCTGTTTGTTCGTGTCGGTGGTTGAGGAGTTTATGGTTTCATTTATGTGTCGTTTAAATATACTCTTTTGTTTTCTTCCCCCGTCGACAATATTGTTCGTATATACCTACTGGTTTTGTAATAAAGTAGGTGCATGTCGCCAGCCCCCTCATTGTGGATATAAGGGAAAAAAATATTGTCAATAATTTGTTCTTTATTCGTTCTAATTGGTTCAGCCATGTTTAGAATGTGTTCTTACCCCCACCTCCCAAAAATTAGCAACTTAGTTTGAGGGGCTGGCGACATGCTAGCCCCTGACATTCGAATTCGGGATTGTGACGAGTCTCAGACATTATTTCTTAATTTGTTCTAATTTGTTCCCCAGTTTTCAGAATTTGTTCCGCCACCCACCCTATTTACAGACACCAAAAAGAGTGACAGGAACAAGTGATAGATATAAGCCCACATGAATACTATTTGCGGCACACTAAAATTTGTTCTACATTCGTTCTAATTTCTTCTCTCATCTACACACCTGCGTCCATCACCACTCTGCATTTGCCGACTATTCGAGGTCAGGGGCGGGGGTAGGTGACCCTTAACTCTTAAGATTCCATGTGAATACGATTTGTTGCACACTGAAATTTGTTCTACATACGTTCTAGTTTGCTCTCTACCCCACACCTCAGACTCTCTAAATCATACATTTGCTGACTATCTGAACTAGGGGATGGGGGGTAAGTGACATTTATACATGAATTTTCCACACAAATACGATTTGCTACCGACTACAATTGGTGTTCTACTCATTTTAATTTGTTCGCTCATCTACACACTAAAGTCCGTCGCTCCCAGCATCGGCCCACAATATGAATTCATGTGGTGGGGGTAGGTGGCCCTAATGCGCGAATTTTCTATATGATGGCGAGTTTTCGGGCACTAAAATTTGTTCTCAATTAGTTCTAATTTGTACTTTCATCTACACAGGGGCGTCGCCGGAAAAATTTATAAGGGGGTAATTTTTTCAGTAGTGTTGACCTACATTCATGGACGTTCGTGGATCTTTCGGGGGGGGGGGGTGTAGTATGTTCTATCAAAGTGTCTAACAGTCATTTCTCATTTATTTTCAGTCATGGTCATTTAAAAATTTAAGAATCAGCAAATTATATCATGAAAGAGAAAACAAAGAATTTAGAATAGGAAAATTCTATTATAATGACCAGGGCTGCAATTTTTATGCGAATGCATATTTTTATCTATGGCGTATAGGTTATAAGTTTCAAAAGACTGAGTCAAATGAGCAGCACTTCATCCTGCATATTTCACATATTTTGGCATTTACCGCATATTTTGCACCAATTCTGCTTGTTTTTGAATTCCCCCCCCCAAAAAAAAAAAAAAAATTTAGTGTTGAGAATGATGTCCGACTCCAAAAAAAATTGTGAAGAATTAATGGTCAATGAATCAGTAGAAAAGCTTTTAGAAAAATATGTTCTTTTGCACGTGAGATAACCTTTCTCTTGCCCGCATCACATTCATCAATCATAAAGAAATTACGAATAGGTGCATTATCTCCTGGGTGCATCTCCGATTAAAAGAAGACTGGACTCTTCAGGAGATACTTTGCTGGATCATTTTAAAATATGATAAAAATTGCCGCAGTGTATCCAACTCAATTTTTCTTTTGAAACGATATAGTTACCCAATACCCATATTGTATTTACATATTTACACATATTTTACAATTTTGGTGCATATTTTTGGCATATTATTTAGACTGAATTCAGTGCATAAAATATGCGCATATTTCGCTATTTTTTGTGCGTAAAAATTGCAGCCCTGATAATGACGATAAATCGAAATATCAGCTTACAAGAGTCTTCGCATGTATGACATGATCATGTTCTTCGTGTGAGACGTGAACATCATGCGCGTATTAAGGTAGATGAGCTCAATAAGGTCCTAATTTGAGGTCTTGGCTCTCCAGACTTTCATGTTAGTGATTTCATGTTTTTCCTTTTTTTTGTGTTATAGTCGTCGACTGCAATATTTGAAAATTGGCTAGCTTGAAATTTTTCTAGACTGCTCCACGTTCCACAGATCTTCTAATAAAAATACCCCTTTTTCAAAACTTGATAAGTCCAGCGCACCAACGAAGGCTGGGCCTATAACCTAATATGACCCAACCTAATACCTAATAAGCCTGACCTGAAATTCGATAAATAAAAAGTTAAGCGTGGTTCAACTAGAAATTTATGAGTAAGTTATACCTGAAATGATAATCAATTGATCTTACCAGGCTGGGCCTTATTAGGTTACATAACATTATTTTTCGTGAGTATCGCATACCTCAGTTCTAAATTGCTCAAATTTCACTTTTCTGGCATCGATCGTTAACCAACTACCACTACAACAACTATCCAATGTTTGATTTCTGGATAGATTCCATTTGACTTAACATAATACTCGTAAATCCTCCAAGTTACACAAAAAACATATCGGAGCACTTTTTACATTATTGGAAAATCATCAACTGGCATATCTCGCACCACCAGTGGATTAATATCTTGATAAAAACGATTGGACAGTGTTGCCATATCATGAAGGAACAACTTTGCTGTACGTTTTAATGCAATTGGCCTTTGAATTTGACGGGGGAGGTGGTAATTTTGATCATTTCTACCCCCTAAATTTTCTGGGGGGAGGTAGAAATTACCCGTCTACCCCCTCAGCGACGCCCATGCATCTACAAACTAAAATCCGTCGCTACATTGCGACAATATGAACTTATGTGGTGGGGGTAACTGGCCCTTATGCGCGAATTTCCCACATAATGACGATTTCTCGGGCACTAAAATTTGTTCTCCATTTGTTCTGATTTCTTCTCGAATCTACGCACCACAATCCATCATCAATGTGTATTTAAAGTCAACTGAAATTCAGGAGGTGGGCTTAGGTGGCCCTTAAGTCCTAAGTTTCCAGGTAAACGTGATATTCTGCCCACTATAATTTGTTCTCTATTTGTTCTAATATGGTACTCTCATCTACACACTAAAATCCGTCGTCGCCAAAAAGCATTGGCCGACAATATGAACATATGTGGTGGGGGTAGGTGGGCCTAATGCACGAGTTTCCCACATACTGGCCATTTTTCAGGCACTACGAATTTCTTCTCTGTTTGTTCTGATTAGTTCTCGAACCATCATCAATGTGCATTTGAAGTCAATAAAAAATTCAGGGGTGGGCTTAAGTGGCCCTTAAAATCCTAAGTTTCCATGTAAATGTGATTTTTTGCGCACTACAATTGGTTCTTTATTTGTTCCAATTTATTTTCGAATCTACACACCACAATCCATCATCAATGTGTATATCAAGGCAATCGTAATTCAGGGAGTGATATTAAGCGGCTCTTAAGTCCTATGTTCCCATGTACATGTGATTTTTTGCCAACTATATTGTAAAATATGTGTAAATATGTAAATACAAAATGGGTATTGGGTAACTATATCGTTTCAAAAGAAAAATTGAGTTGGATACACTGCGGCAATTTTTATCATATTTTAAAATGATCCAGCAAAGTATCTCCTGAAGAGTCCAGTCTTCTTTTAATCGGAGATGCACCCAGGAGATAATGCACCTATTCGTAATTTCTTTATGATTGATGAATGTGATGCGGGCAAGAGAAAGGTTATCTCACGTGCAAAAGAACATATTTTTCTAAAAGCTTTTCTACTGATTCATTGACCATTAATTCTTCACAATTTTTTTTGGAGTCGGACATCATTCTCAACACTAAATTTTTTTTTTTTGGGGGGGGGGGAATTCAAAAACAAGCAGAATTGGTGCAAAATATGCGGTAAATGCCAAAATATGTGAAATATGCAGGATGAAGTGCTGCTCATTTGACTCAGTCTTTTGAAACTTATAACCTATACGCCATAGATAAAAATATGCATTCGCATAAAAATTGCAGCCCTGGTCATTATAATAGAATTTTCCTATTCTAAATTCTTTGTTTTCTCTTTCATGATATAATTTGCTGATTCTTAAATTTTTAAATGACCATGACTGAAAATAAATGAGAAATGACTGTTAGACACTTTGATAGAACATACTACACCCCCCCCCCCGAAAGATCCACGAACGTCCATGAATGTAGGTCAACACTACTGAAAAAATTACCCCCTTATAAATTTTTCCGGCGACGCCCCTGTGTAGATGAAAGTACAAATTAGAACTAATTGAGAACAAATTTTAGTGCCCGAAAACTCGCCATCATATAGAAAATTCGCGCATTAGGGCCACCTACCCCCACCACATGAATTCATATTGTGGGCCGATGCTGGGAGCGACGGACTTTAGTGTGTAGATGAGCGAACAAATTAAAATGAGTAGAACACCAATTGTAGTCGGTAGCAAATCGTATTTGTGTGGAAAATTCATGTATAAATGTCACTTACCCCCCATCCCCTAGTTCAGATAGTCAGCAAATGTATGATTTAGAGAGTCTGAGGTGTGGGGTAGAGAGCAAACTAGAACGTATGTAGAACAAATTTCAGTGTGCAACAAATCGTATTCACATGGAATCTTAAGAGTTAAGGGTCACCTACCCCCGCCCCTGACCTCGAATAGTCGGCAAATGCAGAGTGGTGATGGACGCAGGTGTGTAGATGAGAGAAGAAATTAGAACGAATGTAGAACAAATTTTAGTGTGCCGCAAATAGTATTCATGTGGGCTTATATCTATCACTTGTTCCTGTCACTCTTTTTGGTGTCTGTAAATAGGGTGGGTGGCGGAACAAATTCTGAAAACTGGGGAACAAATTAGAATAAATTAAGAAATAATGTCTGAGACTCGTCACAATCCCGAATTCGAATGTCAGGGGCTAGCATGTCGCCAGCCCCTCAAACTAAGTTGCTAATTTTTGGGAGGTGGGGGTAAGAACACATTCTAAACATGGCTGAACCAATTAGAACGAATAAAGAACAAATTATTGACAATATTTTTTTCCCTTATATCCACAATGAGGGGCTGGCGACATGCACCTACTTTATTACAAAACCAGTAGGTATATACGAACAATATTGTCGACGGGGAAGAAAACAAAAGAGTATATTTAAACGACACATAAATGAAACCATAAACTCCTCAACCACCGACACGAACAAACAGGAAGAACACTATTCTCCTGCAGCGCACCCAAAATTTAGAGTTTAGAGTATTTACGCATACACGAACGAAAATTTGGCTTATACAAACGTATACAAACGTATACAAACGATCTACAAACGAATACCTACACAAAGTTTCAGCCCCGTACCTCAAATGGGGCGGGGGTGCACTTTCTGCCCCCTAACGTTTTTTCGATTTAGCGGGGGATAGAGATGTATACAAACAAAAATGTGG
Organism: Acanthococcus lagerstroemiae; assembly: GCA_031841125.1. Classification (NCBI taxonomy): domain Eukaryota; kingdom Metazoa; phylum Arthropoda; class Insecta; order Hemiptera; family Eriococcidae; genus Acanthococcus; species Acanthococcus lagerstroemiae. The sequence continues at coordinate 55,166,974 of CM063112.1, read as the reverse complement.
GATATACAAACGTAAATAAACGATCTACAAACGAATACACAAAGTTTCAGTTACCTACCACAAATGGGGGATACACTTTCCCTGTACCCTCTCCCCCAACGTTTTGTTAATATAGCGGGACGAGGGGATGTATACAAACGAAACTTCGGGAACGTATACGAATCATATGCAAACAAATACAAAAGTTTCAGCACTGTATGTCTTAAATATTGGAAAGTGTAGACCATTTCCTTGTACCCCCAATGTTTTTTCGATGTAGCGGGGGAGGGGGATGTATACAAACGAAAATTTGGGCTATACAAACGTATACAAACGATATTCAAACGAATACAAAAGTTTCAGCCCCGTACCTCAAATGGGGGGGAGGTATACCATTTTGCTGTACCCCCCAACGTTTTTTCAATGTAGCGGGGGAGGGGATGTATACAAACGAAAATTTGGGCTATACAAACGTATACAAACGATATACAAACGAATACAAAAGTTTCAGCCCCGTACCTCAAATGGGGGGGTATACCATTTCGCTGTACCCCCCCCCCCCCCCCCAACGTTTTTTCAATGTAGCGGGGGAGGGGGATGTATACAAACGAAAATTTGGGCTATACAAACGTATACAAACGATATGCAAACGAATACAAAAGTTTCAGCCCCGTACCTCAAATGGGGGGGTATACCATTTCGCTGAACCCCCCAACGTTTTTTCAATGTAGCGGGGGAGGGGGATGTATACAAACGAAAATTTGGGCTATACAAACGTATACAAACGATATGCAAACGAATACAAAAGTTTCAGCCCCGTACCTCAAATGGGGGGGTATACCATTTCCCTGTACCCCCCAACGTTTTTTCGATATAGCGGGGGAGGGGGATGTATACAAACGAAAATTTGGGCTATACAAACGTATACAAACGATATACAAACGAATACAAAAGTTTCAGCCCCGTACCTCAAATGGGGGGGTACAGCGAAATGCACCTATCAGATCATCCATGTAATAATCGCGCTCTATCGCTCTCGCAGCCGACGGTTCGGTTTCTGCGATTTCTCTGGCTAACACCTGTAAACATTTAGTAGCTAAAAACGAGGCAGGTACAGTACCATACGTTATGGTGTTCAAACGATATTCACGGATTTTTGCGGAGCTATTCTCCCGCCACAAGATGCGCTGAAGGTCTCGGTCGGCCTCATGGACCCAGACTTGTCTATACATTTTCTCTATGTCCGCACAGAAAGCAAATCGGTGACAGCGGAACCGCAACAAGGTGTCCATCAGTTTGGGCTGGATTGATGGACCGGTCATACATGCTTCATTCAAGGACAACCCATTACGGTCTTTTGAGGTCGCGTTGAATACCACGCGCAATTTTGTTGTGGCACTACCAGGACGAAGTACCGCTCGATGAGGAATGTAGTATACCTGCTTGGCATCATCTTTGGCTGTCACCAATGACATGTGACCTAAACGTTCATATTCGCTCATAAATTCAGTATACATACTCCATGTTTTTTCGTCCATTGATTTTTCAACCCTGAGCAGACTTGCTAGGGCACGACCTCGGTTCTGTGTGATCTTTTCGCGATCCACTTTCAAAGGAAGGGTTACAACAAATCGACCATCTGCGGCTCGTTGGTAAGTTTTCTCAAACAGCTCGTTACAAAGGTCCTGCTCTGGCTTGGCTTCTGGCACAGAGACCTCTTCAATCTGCCAGAACTTTTTCAGTTGTTCCTCGACCCTGACTATAACGTTGGAATACAACACAAGGTTAGATGATACATTACTATCTAACTGGACAGCACCACTAAGCGTCCAACCAAATCGGGTGCTTCTTAGTACTGCATCGCCAATTGACCGAGTTTGGTTCAAAATGCATCGCTCATAATACTCAACGCCAATAACCATATCCACGTTCGGTACCTGCACAGATGAACTTTCAAAGGCCTTATCAGCCAACTCAAACTGCCTCAGCTTTTCAGCTAACCTTCCATCAATTTGAAATTTGCTGACTTGATAGGACAAACATTGGGCGGGAACAACTTCAGCGTCCACACAGATTTCAAAATTTGAAACTCTCGAAACCAGGTTAATTGAACACAGCTTACTGGACGAAACTCGTCCTCCAACACCCATCACAACGGTAGGGCATACGCTTTCGCGAACAGGTAACTTCATTTTCCGAACGAATGCGTCTGAAATCAAGGTCGGCTGAGAACAACTATCGAGTAGAATTCGTAAGATTCCATACGCGTTACCAGTATGAAATTTAACAAGGGCAGAGGGTAACAATAACACTTTACTTGCTACGGACACGCTCAGGCATGTTCCACATGTCTTACTCGGGGCGGATGCTTCAGCTAGGGTAGTAGCAGCTACGGCCGTGCTTGGCTGGAAAATGGTACTTTGCGGCTTTGTATCAGCTATGGAGTCGTGGTGTAACAGTGTATGGTGCTTTCCACCGCAGGTTTTGCACGGCTTTCGTCTACAATCTACTGAAAAATGATTACGGTTAAAGCAATTAGTGCACAGCTTATTCTTACGTATGACTTCATATCGTTCCCGCGAGCTTTTTTTTAGGAACTCCTTGCACTCAATGAGTAGGTGAGATGAACTACTACATGCAGGACAACTAAATTTCGATGTGCTGAAGGATGATTTTCGCTCTGGTTTACCATCCTCCTTTTTCTTGGGTTTTCGATCACCATAGGCTTCGGCTGTAACCGCATCTGAGTTTGATGACCTCACCTTCAGGAAATCTCTGACGGGTTCATAATCTGGATAAGTGCTATTATCCGTAATTGTGTGTTCAAAATCTCGCTTTGTAATTTTGTCGACCTTCAACAGAACAAAAAAAGCAAATATTTTTGACCAGTGGTCAACAGGCATACCACATAACTTTAATCCACGGATCGCCACATCGACATTTTGCAGCAATGATTTCAGGTCTGCTTCGGATTCTGCTTGTTTCAGGTTATACAGGTCGGACAGGTGCGAACGAATTATTATTCTGCGATTGTCATAGTAATCGTTTAAACGACTCCAGGCTTCATCGTAACCAGCATCGGAAAGCTCTATATCTAAACAAATTTTCTCAGCATCGCCGGTTAGTGATTTTTTAAGATAATAGAGCTTTGTTACCTTCGGTAGTTCAGTGTTGTCGTGCACCAAGTTCGAAAACAATCCTCTAAAATCTAGGAACTTCCTAATGTCTCCGGAAAATTCAGGAACTTCGATTTTCGGGTATCTGGGCGTGGCTACCTCATTGGTATGTAGTATGTACTGAACTGTTCAACATGGAACGACGTTCTGCTTTCTTTTCTCCGTCCCGTGTTGCTTCGAATTTTTCCGTGGCTTCGTTTAGCTTACCCAGCAGTGTTATTGCCGAGAATCTAACACTATCGTATTCGAGGTCGTAGGCTTTTTCTTCTGCTTGTGCCAGTTCTGGGGTGGCTGCTTCCGTGGCATGCTGTAGAAGCTCCAGATGTACTTCTTTGCACTGTTCCATGGCTGCTAAGATTTCAGTTTTGAGTACCTTGACGCGATTGTATATTTCCAAATCCAGTCCTTTCTTCATCCACTCCTCAAAGGCGTCCTTGGTTCTCGTAACATTTCGCTTTTCCCTTCTAAATCGGATCAAGAGTTTCGACTTCGTTTGCTCGCGCACTTCCGACATGTTTAAGCCGATTCGACGGGTACAAGTACTTGAAAATTCGGCAATTCACAATGCAAAACGCTTAAAATCGATCGGGCTCGGAGGACCATAAATGTTGACGGAAAAGAAGCAAACTCAGTCTACAACGATTAACTAACAAATTATAATTAACGAATATTTACACCAAGATAATGACAAAACTATTCACGTACAGATAGGTAGGTACAACGCTCTAACGTACTATAACAACAACTAAACTAACGGTACCTACAAGATAAATGATATCGCACCGGACGGAGTTACGTAGTCTCGATAAGACTGATTTAATTGCTGTCGATATTGTCATTTCATGAATGCAGAGCATTCAACAAAACTAGAGAAAAATAAAAGAATAATAAAACAGGGTGTCTACAGATTTTTAAAAATGAAAAAGCTTGACTTTTGCATGACTTTTTGTATGAATTTTTCACATTTTGCTAGAGAGACGTTTCCAGATACAAAAATCTATATATGTGTGACAGGCCTTCAGCAACACTTGGTTTCCTACATACAGGATGTATAAAAGTTCTGATAATATGAAACTCTCTTTTTCAGATGAATAATTCTATTGTCAATAACAAAAAAAAAAAAAAAAAAACAAATTGAGAACTATAACAGAAACTTTATTTCTATCTGAGCACCTTTATCTATGTTAATGAAATAAAAGATAGATTGAAAATTTGGACCACTTATAATAATAGGTAATATCAATTTCAGTTGGTTTGTTTATCTTATACAGTAATGGTACTCAATTCTCATTTGTGAACAATTTTTTCATAGTAACTTTTTTTTGGAAATTATCTTCCCTATACTATAAAGGTAATTATATTTGTATAATTATCTTAATATACAAATATCACTTTTAAACAACAGCCTTTAATTGAAAAGTTATAAAATAATGACACAGGATTTTTTTTTCTCACTCAGTAAATAACTCTTAACATATTGGAAACTTTTTCATAGTAACCTCAGTCTGCGTTTCAGAATTTTTGTGAATCGATTTTTTTTTTCCCCCAACAAAAAAGTCACGGAAATTGCTTCAAATGGCTCTTGTTTTCATTACTTCCACAATAATATGATCATTTTTCCATTTTTGCTTGACCTTTTGTGAAAAGACTTGACTTTTCCATAACTGCTTGACCTCTTTTGGAAAAACTTGACTTTTACTTGACTTGCTTGACCTGTAGACACCCTGTTAAAAAGACTCACAAGAACTAAGCACAAGTACAAAATAAAAAATGAAACATTAAAAGCAATTTGGCTAATAACAATAATAAACCTGATAAGGAAAAACTATAGAAAAGAAATAGAAATAGAGCTGCTGAGTCTTGGAGAAAGCTAGTGACGGATTCAAGTGTATGGAGTAAACGATACAAAATAATAATGGAGAAAGGATCCAAATTCAATTTCCCTCCTCTCAAAAATGACAAAAATGAGCCTGTAACAAATGAAAAAGATAAGCGCAAATTATTCCCAAAAATACACGATTCCTTGAGAGACTATCCAGCCACAGCACAGAAACCATCAATAGAAAATTACGAACTAAATTACATAATTAGAATTTTAAACAATAAAAAAGCGAATGGTCATGATAATATATCAAATAAAATGATCAAAATCATAAACAGAATCCATCCTGACCTCTTGATAACAATTTACAACAAATACCTAGAATTCTGTAATTTCCCAAGCAATTGGAAAATTGGTAAAATAAAATTGTTAAATAAACCGGGCAAAGACCTATCCCTTCTTCAGTCTTACCGCCCAATTGCTCTATTACCTAATTTAAGGAAAGTTCTCGAAAAAATCATCTGAGCAAACATTGAAAACCATATAACAATCAATTAAAAAAATCACCGAATTTCGTTGAGGGGAGTTAACCTCCAAACCCCCTTGGATCCTCCCCTGGTAATATTAGAATGCTTGAGGGAAGACCAAGTGAACATGCTTTTTCAGAAGTGTTATAAGTCCAATTTTTGCGTTTTTGTGATAAGGATTGTTTCTGATAGTACTTTTCACGAGGAGTACGAGGGTAACACTGGTTTCTCTCGGCGATCTTCGCTTTTTCCATTCGAAAAAAGCTTTTCAAAATGAATCCATGTTATGCAAGAATATTATAAGTCCGCATAGTCTTGAGTATGACACTCGCATTTTTAGCGGTAACTTTGTTTTTCCTCTCCTGAAAAATCGTGAATTCGGACTTATAACACTATTGAAAAAGCATGTTCACTTGGTCTTCCCTCAAGCATTCTAATATTACCAGGGGAGGATCCAAGGGGTTTTTTGTAGGTTAACTCTCCCCAACGAAATTCTGTGATTTTTTTTTACTGATTCTAAAAATGGTTAAAAGCTCCTTAGAAAACCGCTACGTCAGGTTCTACATATATAGTGACGACGATCTAATTTACAAACAAAAACTGAATGCAGGGGTACCACAAGGAAGCGCCCCAGATTTATTGCTTCCTTTAATGCTATCCACTCCTCTTCAATATCATTTTCTGTCTGTGATTTACAAATTTCTTTCTTTGTTTCTTTTCTTTACTTTTTTCTATAAATCCAGATTCAGTTTTGTTTTTACTTCTTTCTCATTTATCTTTTTAAATTTAAACGTACTTCATTAATACGAAATTGTGGTCACTATCTATATCCGCTCCTGGGTATACATGTGTCTTACAATCCAGTATGTATTTGATTTTTATATCTTGTTCTCAGCATAATAATATAATCTATTTGATAAGTTATCTTTTCATCTCGCGAGTTTTCCCAAGTGTATATGCTTCTCTTCCGATTTTTAAAGAGATTATTTTCTAATAACTACGAGTAATTATTTATTCTTCACAAAATTCTCACTTCACTAATTCCATTTATATCTAAATTTAATGTTTTCATCTCTTTCTTCAAGTTCTCTAATTTGCCTACCTCATTCAGTGTCCTTGCATTCCATGTTTTTATTCTCAATTCTGGTAGTTTTTCACTAGGTAGTTTCCTCCCGGACATCCGAATGGGGCCCAGACTTTTTACGTCCGGAATTATTATTTACATTGTGAGTTGCCATCATAATTGCTGTAGTAGAGACGCATTTCCAGGGGGAAAATACTGATGTAATTTCCCCTTGGTTTTATTAGGGTTTATCTGTCAGAGTTTTCCTTCTCCTATGAGCTTTTAGTTTTTCCTCTGGGTCTCCTCCCTACGTCAAGGTAGCACACACAAAGGAGGACTTGTACTTGTTGACCTTAATGCTTACTTACTAGTTAATTTCTTCAACGCATTACCGGATTAACACAGGATTAATAGGATCGAGAAGGATCTCGAATCTTGAACCTACTCCAGACTAGTTTCTGGGGGGGGGGGATGATTCTTCTTCCCGCCCACAGAGGGTGAGAAAAGAATATATCAATTGAGAAATTGTAACTTTTGATCCAGCTCCGATTTGGCTGTCACACAGAAATTTTGCGATTTGAATGAAGAAAGCTGACTTGAAAAATCAAGCAAAGTAAATCGAAGCATATTATTGGAAAGTTCGTGTTAATAAGATACTAATTCTTTCAGAAAATTTGAACTTTCTCCTCCCTCTCCGCACTTGGTCAAAAGAGAAACGGTAATAGGTAAAATCGACTTGACTGAAAAAATTAATAACGCTATTTAAATAGTTTTTCTTGCTGCTAATTAGAATACGACATCAAACTTCCGATGTTGCCCCATATTGAGCCCCTAAAATTCAAAAGTCACGATAAAAGTATCGATTTCACTATCTTTACATGAGTCATTTGCACGAATGGCGTGATATGAAGCAAAATCATTAGGGGAAAATCGAGATTGGATCCCGCAGAGCGTCACAGAATTCAATTTGAAATAGACGAATTTGAATTGAGTTCAAAAGTTAAAGAGCTGTTGTGATAGGAATTATTTCAGTCACTTATTATTTTGATTATTGCATCACGCGTTTGATCTGATTTCTATTCGATTTTCCTCCATTTAAAGTTGGAGGGGGGTGATGATCTATATTTCTCTCCTCCTGGGATTTTTCAGAAATGCATGTGTACAAAAAACATGTGAAGATACGAAATCTTCTTGCAAAAGGTCTTGCTACCTCCTGGACGTATTTTACCATACTTTGTTTCTCCCTTCTATTCGGCCAGCAACCTACTCCCGCACCCGTCTTTCACTCCCCCCCCCCCATGAATTTAAAACCTTATGTTCGAGGAGAAAATGATTCTTACCTCTTGGATATACCATTTGTTACCCCTTTCCACCCATCATGGATTTTTAATAAATAATGTGTACTTACGAGGGAAAAATATACTTGTATCTTCTGCAAGTACTTAACCCCCTTTCACCTTTTAATTTATTCCCTTCAACCCACCCGCATTTACTGTCCCATCCCCAGGAATATTCAAAACAATTTTTCTTTGTAACTACGCATTTTTACAATCCACGAGGGGGAGGGGGAGGGGGAGGTAGGTGTGAAGCCGTCATTAAACTACGGGGCCCAGACCTGGGCTCGAACCAAATCCCAAGTGGAGGGCTACCCACAATAGGATGGTGAGGTCGCTTTTAGGTTTAAGATTGATCGATAAAGTTAGTACTCAGATTATTAGAGAAAAATCCAATACTTCTGATGTTGGATGGACGGTGAAAAAACCTAACCTTGGATATGCGAGGCACCTGGTCAGGAGTCACGGGAATAAACTGAATAAAAGTTCGGGGTCTTATCCTGGAGATCATGGTAGGGGGAGAGGAGATCAGCCACGAGGTGGAGTGACGAAATTGTTCGGAGATTTAGGATTTTGTGGAAGAGAACTAGAGGGGCTCGCAGGCAGGCGGTAGCTGTCAATACACGGGACTGGGTTCACTCGTCGGCGTGACAACCCCCACCAGGCCCGTCCGTTTCTGGTAATTTTCATTCGTATTTCAACTATCTTCGTTCTTTTCTGTCGGGTTAAGACAACAAAGGAAAAATAAATAAAAAGGTTGTTTTACAAGTTCATAAGGGAAGAGGTGAATGGAAAAGGGGTGGAGAGTAGGTGGTGGCGGAATAGAGATGAGAAATGAAGTGAGATACGTCCGAGAGGTAGCAAGATCTTTCTCAAAAAGAAGGTACCTATCGTTTTTTTTTTTGTTGATAAATATGCATTTTTTAGAGAACCCCTAAGAAAGAAGAATAGTTCATCACTTTCGAGATTTAAATGCTGGGAACTTGAATCAGAGTCGGATCACACACGTGGAAAGGGTGAAGGGGTACGGTATATCCGAGGGTGACAATTTTTTTCCGTACATAAAGTTTTTCTAAAAATTCGTAGGGAGGAGACGAATAACTGGGTGGTGCGAAGAAGGGGGTGGAGTGGGGAAAGGAGTAATATACGTTCAGGAGGAAGGAAGACCTATTTCAAGAAGAAGAAATCGTATCTTCATGTTTTAAAAATGTGAAATTTTCGAGAACTCCAGGGGGGAAGAAAATGGTCCATTTTAACCATCCTCCCCCTTCAATTCTGAAATTTATTCAGGCGACTCATCTCCATTATGAAATCATATAAAATTCAAACACAGAAATACTTTGGGCAAATGTTTATACGGAATATTTTACAGCAAAAAATTATATGTATTTTCCCATAAAAGATTTTGACGCCTCTGGACCACCTTTCAATTTTTTTTTTCTTCAAAATCCTTCGAAAGGTATTCTTTCCATCCTTCACAGAACCGATTTTGGGTAAGGGGTAGGTCCTTTAGAAATTCGAATTTTTTCCCATGTGTTTGAGATGCACCCTAGTATATACATAGGTAGTTCGAAAATGAAACAGTGAGCAATAAAACAGAAGTTTTTTACTGTAAAATTTGAATTTAGAGATATTTTAAACCGAGACCAAATAATAATATTATACAATAATATTCAGAATCTGCAACTGAGATCCTTCATTTTAATATTCTGTTTCTTCAGTTATCGTGGTCGAGTCAATTCTACCCATCTCAAATTGTCTTCCGAGTTACTGTGAGCCGGAAGGAACAAAATTCCAAGTTTTCGCTGCGACTTACTTTTGTTTTCACAGGTTTTTTTTCTTCTTTTTTTCTTGAACAATGTACTTCGGTACGTAAAAAGAAATTTTTTATTTAAAATTTGAAATGTTGATAAAACTGTGAAATCTGGATTTCAAGAACCAAAGTTAAGGTTCATAAAACTGTCGACGAAGTCAAAATTTCAGAACTGACTGCTGTTCTTCAAATTAATCTCTCATTTCAGTTCGCCTCTTCCGGTGTTTCTCAGGACTGAGGGAGTGTGTTATAAATATTATCGATGAAATCAGCTCCAATGGTCGGTAGAAAAGGTGGGGCGGACAACATGACAACCAAAATACCAGCGCATACCAGCGCCCTTGGTCGCGGAAGGGGTTCCAGGAAATAATGATTTCACAGCGTAGATAATTTATGCAGTGCAAAGCAAATGTTTATTGGAGAATTCTGATTGGACGGATTGAGAGACTCCTCTCTCCCTTGGACCGATGGCTCCCGCCTCTTCCTACTCTCCCGAATCACAGATTGAGTACAAAATGCAAATATAAAAAATGTAAGAAAACAAATTTACACGTACACACACAAATGGTTTGAAATAATTTCTTGTTGCATTGTAAGACCTTGGCTACTATATTAATTTAATTTAGTTACCATAAAGTACATTATATAATCGATGAAATCGGTCCTAGAAAGTCCATCGGGTAAAGATACAAATGGGTGAACTCAAATTCAGTTGTCAATTACATAATTGTGTCTTCTTTTAGGGAAGAGATAAAAAGAAGGAAATATGTACTTACACAGGGTAGATGCAGAGACGCTCCTTGAAAAGGACGAATGTCAGTCAATGTTCGGTTCCCCCCTGTTCATTGAAGGGAGATGAACAAACACGTTCGCTTGCATTCAGTTTGAGGTGCAGGAGGAGGGTTTTACATTGTTATTGATATTAACGTTGCACTAACACACACAACCACATATTTATTCCCTTTGTTTGTTCAAAGCATTTGTTCACATAATGTCATCTTCAAAGGAAGGGAGGTAAAGGAACACTTTCGCTTACATTCAGTTTAAGGTGCAGGAGGAGGGTTTTACATTATCATTGACATTAACATTGCACCAACACACATTTTTTCCTATTTATGCCCTCCGTTTGGTCAAGGTGCATTTCGCTGTACCCCCCCATTTGAGGTACGGGGCTGAAACTTTTGTATTCGTTTGTATATCGTTTGTATACGTTTGTATAGCCCAAATTTTCGTTTGTATACATCCCCCTCCCACGCTATATCGAAAAAACGTTGGGGGGGTACAGGGAAATGGTATACCCCCCCATTTGAGGTACGGGGCTGAAACTTTTGTATTCGTTTGTATATCGTTTGTATACGTTTGTATAGCCCAAATTTTCGTTTGTATACATCCCCCTCCCCCGCTACATTGAAAAAACGTTGGGGGGTACAGCGAAATGGTATACCCCCCCATTTGAGGTACGGGGCTGAAACTTTTGTATTCGTTTGTATATCGTTTGTATACGTTTGTATAGCCCAAATTTTCGTTTGTATACATCCCCCTCCCCCGCTACATCGAAAAAACATTGGGGGGTATACGGAAATGGTCTACACTTTCCAATATTTAAGACATACAGTGCTGAAACTTTTGTATTTGTTTGCATATGATTTGTATACGTTCCCGAAGTTTCGTTTGTATACATCCCCTCGTCCCGCTATATTAACAAAACGTTGGGGGAGGGGGTACAGGGAAAGTGTATCTCCCATTTGTGGTAGGTAACTGAAACTTTGTGTATTCGTTTGTAGATCGTTTATTTACGTTTGTATATCCCACATTTTTGTTTGTATACATCTTTATCTCCCGCTAAATCGAAAAAACGTTAGGGGGCAGAAAGTGCACCCCCGCCCCATTTGAGGTACGAGGCTGAAACTTTATGTAGGTATTCGTTTGTAGATCGTTTGTATACGTTTGTATAAGCCAAATTTTCGTTCGTGTATGCGTAAATACTCTAAACTCTAAATTTTGGGTGCGCTGCAGGAGAATAGTGTTCTTCCTGTTTGTTCGTGTCGGTGGTTGAGGAGTTTATGGTTTCATTTATGTGTCGTTTAAATATACTCTTTTTTTTCCTTCCCCGTCAACAATATTGTTCGTATATACCTACTGGTTTTGCAATAAAGTAGGTGCATGTCGCCAGCCCCCTCATTGTGGATATAAGGGAAAAAAATATTGTCAATAATTTGTTCTTTATTCGTTCTAATTGGTTCAGCCATGTTTAGAATGTGTTCTTACCCCACCCCCAAAAATTAGCAACTTAGTTTGAGGGGCTGGCGACATGCTAGCCCCTGACATTCGAATTCGGGATTGTAACAAGTCTCAGACATTGGTTATTAATTTGTTCTAATTTGTTCCCCAGTTTTCAGAATTTGTTCCGCCACCCACCCTATTTACAGCCACCAAAAAGAGTGACAGGAACAAGTAATAGATATAAGCCCACATGAATACTATTTGCGGCACACTAAAATTTGTTCTACATTCGTTCTAATTTCTTCTCTCATCTACACACCTGCGTCCATCACCACTCTGCATTTGCCGACTATTCGAGGTCAGGAGCGGGGGTGGGTGACCCTTAACTCTTAAGATTCCATGTGAATACGATTTGTTGCACACTGAAATTTGTTCTACATACGTTCTAGTTTGCTCTCTACCCCACACCTCAGACTCTAAATCATACATTTGCTGACTATCTGAACTAGGGGATGGGAGGTAAGTGACATTCATACATGAATTTTCCACACAAATACGATTTGCTACCGAATGCAATTGGTGTTCTACTCATTTTAATTTGTTCGCTCATCTACACATTCAAGTCCGTCGCTCCCAGCATCGGCCCACAATATGAATTTATGTGGTGGGGGTAGGTGGCCCTAATGCGCGAATTTTCCATATGATGGCGAGTTTTCGGGCACTAAAATTTGTTCTCAATTAGTTTTAATTTGTACTTTCATCTACACAGGGGCGTCGCCGGAAAAATTTATAAGGGGGTAATTTTTTCAGTTGTGTTGACCTACAGTCATCGACGTTCGTGGATCTTTCGGGGGGGGGGGTGTAGTATGTTCTATCAGTGTCTAACAGTCAGTTGTCATTTATTTTCAGTCATGGTCATTTAAAAATTTAAGAATCAGCAAATTATATCATGAAAGAGAAAACAATGAATTTAGAATAGGAAAATTCTATTATAATGACCAGGGCTGCAATTTTTATGCGAATGCATATTTTTATCTATGGCGTATAGGTTATAAGTTTCAAAAGACTGAGTCAAATGAGCAGCACTTCATCCTGCATATTTCACATATTTTGGCATTTACCGCATATTTTGCACCAATTCTGCTTATTTTTGGATCCCCCCCCCAAAAAAAAATAATAATAAATAAATAAATAAATTTTAGTGTTGAGAATGATGTCCGACTCCAAAAAAAATTGTGAAGAATTAATGGTCAATGAATCAGTAGAAAAGCTTTTAGAAAAATATGTTCTTTTGCACGTGAGATAACCTTTCTCTTGCCCGCATCACATTCATCAATCATAAAGAAATTACGAATAGGTGCATTATCTCCTGGGTGCATCTCCGATTAAAAGAAGATTGGACTCTTAAGGAGATACTTTGCTGGATCATTTTAAAAAATGATAAAAATTGCCGCAGTGTATCCAACTCAATTTTTCTTTTGAAATGATATAGTTACCCAATACCCATATTGTATTTACATATTTACACATATTTTACAATTTTGGTGCATATTTTTGGCATATTATTTAGACTGAATTCAGTGCATAAAATATGCGCATATTTCGCTATTTTTTGTGCGTAAAAATTGCAGCCCTGATAATGACGATAAATCGAAATATCAGCTTACAAAGTCTTCGCATGTATGACATGCTCATGTTATTCGTGTGAGACGTGAACATCATGCGCGTATTAAGGTAGGTGAGCTCAATAAGGCCCTAATTTAAGGTCTTGGCTCTCCAGACTTTCATGTAAGTGATTTCATGTTTTTCCTTTTTTGTGTTATAGTCATCGACTGCAATATTTGAAAATTGGCTAGCTTGAAATTTTTCTAGACTGCTCCACGTTCCACAGATCTTCTAATAAAAATACCCCTTTTTCAAAACTTGATAAATCCAGCGCACCAACGAAGGCTGGGCCTATAACCTAATACGACCCAACCTAATACCTAATAAGCCTGACCTGAAATTCGATAAATAAAAAGTTAAGCGTGGTTCAACTAGAAATTTATGAGTAAGTTATACCTGAAATGATAATCAATTGATCTTACCAGGCTGGGCCTTATTAGGTTACATAACATTATTTTTCGTGAGTATCGCATACCTCAGTTCTAAATTGCTCAAATTTCACTTTTCTGGCATCGATCGTTAACCAACTACCACTACAACAACTATCCAATGTTTGATTTCTGGATAGATTCCATTTGACTTAACATAATACTCGTAAATCCTCCAAGTTACACAAAAAACATATCGGAGCACTTTTTACATTATTGGAAAATCATCAACTGGCATATCTCGCACCACCAGTGGATTAATATCTTGATAAAAACGATTGGACAGCGTTACCATATCATGAAGGAACAACTTTGCTGTACGTTTTAATGCAGTCTAAAGCATAGCAGTCAAGATCGGTACATTGGGCCTTATATTGTGGAATCAGGCCTTATCGGGCTCATGTACCTTATGCAATAAAATTCGGTTTCCCCCCCTGAAAATGTAGTATTATAGACGAAGAAGTATATTTAGCTCTATGGGGGGAGGGGGAGGGTGAAGGTCATTTATTTTCAGATTTCGATTTTGTTAGACTCTCTATGTATGTGTACTGCGAATCAAGTGTATGGCACGGTACTATTAATTGCGGTATCACACGACACTAATTCGTTTACAAATTTTTTATACCTGCAGGTACCTATAAATATAATTATTGGCCTTTGAATTTGACGGGGGAGGAGGTAATTTTGATCATTTCTACCCCCTAAATTTTCTGGGGGGAGGTAGAAATTACCCGTCAACCCCCTCAGCGACGCCCATGCATCTACAAACTAAAATCCGTCGCTACATTGCGACAATATGAACTTATGTGGTGGGGGTAACTGGCCCTTATGCGCGAATTTCCCACATAATGACGATTTCTCGGGCATTAAAATTTGTTCTCCATTTGTTCTGATTTCTTCTCAAATCTACGCACCACAATCCATCATCAATGTGTATTTGAAGTCAACTGAAATTCAGGAGGTGGGCTTAGGTGGCCCTTATTCCTAAGTTTCCAGGTAAACGTGATATTCTGCCCACTACAACTTGTTCTCTATTTGTTCTAATATGTACTCTCATCTACACACTAAAATCCGTCGTCGCCAAAAAGCATTGGCCGACAATATGAACATATGTGGTGGGGGTAGGTGGGCCTAATGCACGAGTTTCCCACATACGGGCCATTTTTCAGGCACTACGAATTTCTTCTCTGTTTGTTCTGATTAGTTCTCGAACCATCATCAATGTGCATTTGAAGTCAATAAAAAATTCAGGGGTGGGCCTAAGTGGCCCTTAAATCCTAAGTTACCATGTAAATGTGATTTTTTGCGCACTACAATTGGTTCTTTATTTGTTCCAATTTATTTTCGAATCTACACACCACAATCCATCATCAATGTGTATATCAAGTCAATCGTAATTCAGGGAGTGATATTAAGCGGCTCTTAAGTCCTGTGTTCCCATGTACATGTGATTTTTTGCCAACTAGAATTTGTTCTCTATTCGTTCTAATTTGTACTCTCATCTACACCCTAGAATCTGCCGCCACAAAGCATTGGCCAACAATATAAACTTATGTGGTGGTGGTAGGTGGCCCTAATGCGCGAATTTCTCACATATTCGCCGTTTTTCAGACACTAAAATTTGTTCTCTATTTGTTCTAATTTGTTCTCGAATCTACACACTACAATCCGTCATCACTGTGCATTTGAAGTCAGTAGAAATCCGGGGGGGGGGGTTAAGCGCTTTTTATGTCCTATGTTTTCAGGTAAATATGATTTCTTGCCCACTACTGTTTGTTCTCTTTTTGTTCTCATTTGTTCTCATCTGTTCTCGAATATGCACACCACGATCTATCATCAATGGGTATTTGAAAAAGCATTGGCCGAAAATGTGGACTTATGTGTTGGGTGTAAGTGGTCCTTATGTGCGAACTTTCCACACAATTGCGATTCGTTCCCGAATTGTTCTTGGTTCTTATTGTTCCCTCATCTACACCTACAATCCGTCGCCAAAATGCATTAGCCGACTCTACAAACTTGAGTGGTGGGTGTAAGTGGCCCTTTTGTGTATTTCCCAGATAATTGTTTTTTTTTCGCGCACTACTTATAATTTGTTCTCTCTTTTTTTAAAAATTGTTCTCTACGGTACCGTGATTGTTCTCGAATCTACACGCGTCAATCCATCAATGGAATACGATTTTTTAGAATATTATACTTAGTACGTTTCACATATAACAATGATACGGCTATTCGTTTGAAATAGAAATCAGAGGATATCAACTACCTATGCTCCTCCTTTTGGTGAGTGTGCATGCTGGATACTCCACTATCCAACCATACATGCCCACGATGTACTATGAAGCGATTCGCAAGGAGAGGGCCTGATCCAAAGAGATTAGGAATCGGAATCGCTCTGTAGGCAGCCCTGACGCTAGAGATTTTGATGTCCCGGACATACAGGAGCATTTTTTGCCGCCCCTGGCAAAAGATAGGAAACAATATATTTTTACATTTATTATTATTATTTTTTAATGGGCCATAATACCATGATGATTGATGAAATGCCACCCCGGCAAATTGGGCACCCCGGGCAAGGGCCTGTTTTGCCCGTTTATATTGTCGCCCAATGCTTTGTAGCGACGGATTTTAGTGTGTAGATGAGAGTACAAATTGGAACAAATAAAGAACAAATTGTAATGGGCGAAAGATCACATTTACATGGAAACATAGGAATTAAGGGCCACTTAGGCCCACCCCCTGAATTTCTATTGACTTCAAATATACATTGATGACGGATTGTGGTGGGTAGATTCGAGAACAAATCAGAACAAATAGAGAACCAATTTTAATGCCCGAGAAATCGTCATTATGCGGGAAATTTGCGCATAAGGGCCACTTACCCCAACACATAAGTTCATATTGTCGCCAAATGCTTTGTAGCAACGGATTTTAGTGTGTAGATGAGAGTACAAATAAGAACAAATAGAGAACAAATTTTAGTGCCCGGAAAATTGTCATCATATGGGAAATTCGCGCATTAGGGCCACCTACCCCCACCACATAAATTCATATTGTGGGCCAATGCTTTGTGGCGACGGATTTTAGTGTGTAGATGAGAGTACAAATTAGAACAAAAAAAGAACACATTTTAGTGCCTGAAAAATCACCATTATATGGAAAATTCGCGCATTAGGGCCACCTACCCCCACCACATAAATTCATATTGTGGGCCGATGCTGGGAGCGACGGACTTGAATGTGTAGATGAGCGAACAAATTAAAATGAGTAGAACACCAATTGCATTCGGTAGCAAATCGTATTTGTGTGGAAAATTCATGTATGAATGTCACTTACCTCCCATCCCCTAGTTCAGATAGTCAGCAAATGTATGATTTAGAGTCTGAGGTGTGGGGTAGAGAGCAAACTAGAACGTATGTAGAACAAATTTCAGTGTGCAACAAATCGTATTCACATGGAATCTTAAGAGTTAAGGGTCACCCACCCCCGCTCCTGACCTCGAATAGTCGGCAAATGCAGAGTGGTGATGGACGCAGGTGTGTAGATGAGAGAAGAAATTAGAACGAATGTAGAACAAATTTTAGTGTGCCGCAAATAGTATTCATGTGGGCTTATATCTATTACTTGTTCCTGTCACTCTTTTTGGTGGCTGTAAATAGGGTGGGTGGCGGAACAAATTCTGAAAACTGGGGAACAAATTAGAACAAATTAATAACCAATGTCTGAGACTTGTTACAATCCCGAATTCGAATGTCAGGGGCTAGCATGTCGCCAGCCCCTCAAACTAAGTTGCTAATTTTTGGGGGTGGGGGTAAGAACACATTCTAAACATGGCTGAACCAATTAGAACGAATAAAGAACAAATTATTGACAATATTTTTTTCCCTTATATCCACAATGAGGGGGCTGGCGACATGCACCTACTTTATTGCAAAACCAGTAGGTATATACGAACAATATTGTTGACGGGGAAGGAAAAAAAAGAGTATATTTAAACGACACATAAATGAAACCATAAACTCCTCAACCACCGACACGAACAAACAGGAAGAACACTATTCTCCTGCAGCGCACCCAAAATTTAGAGTTTAGAGTATTTACGCATACACGAACGAAAATTTGGCTTATACAAACGTATACAAACGATCTACAAACGAATACCTACATAAAGTTTCAGCCTCGTACCTCAAATGGGGCGGGGTGCACTTTCTGCCCCCTAACGTTTTTTCGATTTAGCGGGAGATAAAGATGTATACAAACAAAAATGTGGGATATACAAACGTAAATAAACGATCTACAAACGAATACACAAAGTTTCAGTTACCTACCACAAATGGGAGATACACTTTCCCTGTACCCCCTCCCCCAACGTTTTGTTAATATAGCGGGACGAGGGGATGTATACAAACGAAACTTCGGGAACGTATACAAATCATATGCAAACAAATACAAAAGTTTCAGCACTGTATGTCTTAAATATTGGAAAGTGTAGACCATTTCCGTATACCCCCAATGTTTTTTCGATGTAGCGGGGGAGGGGGATGTATACAAACGAAAATTTGGGCTATACAAACGTATACAAACGATATACAAACGAATACAAAAGTTTCAGCCACGTACCTCAAATGGGGGGGTATACCATTTCGCTGTACCCCCCCAACGTTTTTTCAATGTAGCGGGGGAGGGGGATGTATACAAACGAAAATTTGGGCTATACAAACGTATACAAACGATATACAAACGAATACAAAAGTTTCAGCCCCGTACCTCAAATGGGGGGGTATACCATTTCCCTGTACCCCCCCAACGTTTTTTCGATATAGCGTGGGAGGGGGATGTATACAAACGAAAATTTGGGCTATACAAACGTATACAAACGATATACAAACGAATACAAAAGTTTCAGCCCCGTACCTCAAATGGGGGGGTACAGCGAAATGCACCTGTTTGGTCAAGTATTTGTTCGTATGCCACCTTGAATGGATGAACACAGCAATCATTTCCGTTCCTTCGGCACTTTTGATCTGAACGTTTAGATGGAAAAGTGGAAAGAAGGTAGCAATGATTTACCGCATTCCTCTTTTAAAATCCTTTTTTAGTTTTTCATAGAATAAAAGTTGATGCGTGTGGTTTCCACTGGTAACCGTTGTAATGAGGTTCACAGTATGGCTTTGCGATTCAAAGTTGCCCTTCTATTTCCAAGGTTTTCCATAGTTTGGGATCAACGTTATACTGTCTCCAAGGACCATCAAACTAAAACGGAAACTTCAAACAGATCTATTTTTTTTCTTTCAGTACTTTAGCGGAGATTTTATTGATCTCAGAAAGTGACACGACAAGCATCATTACTGCATACGTCTTCAGACGAATGAAAAAGATATGAAAAATTCAGTGATAATCTCAGCGGGTCAAATTCCCCAAACCATTCGAAGTAAGCTTCCAGGTTTCATCTGAAAACCGTTGTAGTTTTCTCGAAAAGTTGTTACAGAGAAAATGCTTGATTTGCAGCTGATGGTTTTGGAATGTGTGATGCTACTGTAGTTTTGTAACCTCTATGAGCCGTCGTTGTTGAGGTGCTTGAGCAAACTCATGTTATTCATTGTATCTCTGAAAAAATTATTAAAATGAATATACTAGATGCCATTATTCACGATGTCATCAATATTAGCAAAAAGTCGGGCTGGCGGTCTCTTCTCTTTCATTTTTTTTACAACTCCGCCGTTTTGCCAATAATCTGTTCTCATGCCGCGTTCCCTAGAGACAATTTGCTTCTCGCTCGTGCTGCTAGGTGGACTGTCTGATTGAGCGCAAATGCTAGTTGTCGCCTCGGTTTAAATAACACGTAAGTCCATATTTATGAAAAATGGGGGTTTACCTTGTTTTTAATGTAAAAAAAGAATTGAGGAATTTGAATTTAAGATCCTTGTAAATGAAAATGCAATTTACCATTCTTATTAGCAAAACTAAACGCCTTTTGGAAGTCATTCAACCAAATTTTGTATGAAGTTTTTTATGTTTTCTGAAGTTTGTGCATTTTTGGACTTACATGGTATTTAAACCGAGGTGACGCAGTGTTCTTATTCATCACACTGTATGGGTGAACGCAAAACGCAAACAGCTGCGTTCTTGTTTATCGCCATGAAAAATGAACGGAACGGGGAACGCAAGGCTTACGTTCGCTAAACAAAAGAACGCGTTCTTTAAGAGCCCGTTTCCGAACGACGGGTTACACGCATCGCGAACGAATGTAAAAATCATTCGCGAACGGCGTTCCTCCACTTTCCATTCGCAAAGGTACGTTTGCAAATGGAAGGGTATTTACATTCGCGAACTAAAATCAAAGAACAAACTAGTAGTTCGTTCTTGTGGTTTGCCCCTCTGCGTTTGCGAATGGAAGCTGAAAAGCGAATAATTTGAATGGAAATTGAAGAACAAGTAACTCGTCCGTGCCATTTTTGTTCACAAACTCTGATGCTAGGGCATAATGTGCTTGTACGCTGACTGGTCGACTATCATTATATCCATTGACTGTATATACACCTGTCTGTCGGCTGTGTCCGTATCTGATTTTGATTGTACTTGTTTATTTCCTTCCCAGTGGCTGTCTGTTTCCTCTCAGGCTGTGAGTGGGGACTGCGGCGTGAGGTATATTGTTCTTCATAAAAGTGGAGAGACTGATTTATTTATGTTTATAGAATGGACGCTGTAAGCGTACGGGAACCAAGCAGCAAGATCTGTTTTTTGAGAACATATGATTCGAAATTCAAGAGAGCCACGTAGAAACTATATGACACAGCGTTTACTGATGAGCTTTTTTCAACATGAGTACACATTTTTTAATCAGGGGCTCAATTTTGAAAAATTCTACTTTTTACGCTCTTTCCAACGATACTAATAACTCATTTTGTTTACAAATATCGGTTGGTTCCCTTACGCTTTACAGCGTACAAATGAGTAGTAGATGATCTACAAGTATTTACCTCATTGCAGAAAGTGAAAACATCTTGTTGCCATGGATCCGGTATGCATATAATATGACGGCTGATATTATACCGAGTCCCAGGACGATGAAGAACCAGAGAACCATGTGGGTGGAATTATTCTGTTTTAATTTGTATAAAATGCAAACGTGGGGTTGATAAATTAGTTATGATGGATCCATAGAAAATACTTAAAAGTACTTCTGTATGATGTTGGGCAATTACTACTGTCACAGAATCATACTATTCCGGAGATACTGAGTACCGGACTCTTATAAATATTATGTCTTTGATTGATAAAAGTTCAAGAAGTTGAAATCTTACTCCCTGCCAATCGTCCCGCATTGTGGATAATCATCTCGCATTGTCGAGTGTATATTTCATATTGAATCTCTGGCAAATTACATGTCGAAAACTTAACTATAAATTTTTAACACATTTAGGGATCAATAAAAAAAATAAAAAAATTATCCTTTTTCATACAGAAACTCAAGAATACAAGAATCATGTCTTTTTCCCATAAGAGAGAAGGGACTTGTGGTACGACTTTTCCTGTAATGCAACCGACTTGAGAGTTTGCAGTTTCTATTTCTGATTTTGTTGGAAACAATTTGGGAGAAGAAGCCAAAGAATTTCTGGAAAACAAGGCCACCAAAAGTAAATAACGACCACCCTCATAAGTATTCTCCAAATCGTCTTACCTATAGAGAATAGACATTACTAACATATGCGTGCAATTCATTATGATACTTTTATTCGCGCAAAACATCAATTTTAGCTGTTGCTTATGGCGAAAGTTCAATGGCTGGAAAGTGCAAAAAACGTGTTTTCGAGATAAACGCGTTTGAAGGTTTTGTATAATATATGAATCTACATACAACGCTATCTTTAGAGGAGATTTTGAACTATTTGGAAGTAGGTATTGAGCTATGTGATAGGTGGTCAAAGTGTGGAGGCATAGCATTTCATGGTGGCAATAATTTAATTTTGGCCAAAGTGGCACTTAGCATCTTTTGAACCTTCGCCATGCGCTTCTTGACCAGCCGAGCGCGTTAGTAATTTTGTAACTATCTACAAACTATATAAATGATGTAATGGTGCAACTCTTGATTATATAAAAATATGAACTTACTGATTTCTTACTGCACGCAAATGAACCATCCAGAAAGAAATCATCTCCGCAAGCACAAGTCTAGAATGATTCAATTTCGAGTAATCATAAATTATTATGGTACAACAGAGTATACTTTATTTATTAAGAATATTAAATGGTCAAGCATGTGTGCCTTTTTAAAAATAAACATTCTATGAAAAGTGTCAGTAGGCATTATTAGTTCTTGCTAGTATAGATAATAATATAATCTCTTCTAAAATAGTATGATAACTTTTTAATAGAATAACCATGCTAAGGAACAGTTACAAACGTTGATAGTGGATGCACGATATATTTGTTTAGTAATTGGCTAAAAATTCTGCATCTCTTACATTAGATGCGTTCTCACAGGGGCGTGGGGGTCGTGGGGCTATAGCCCTCTTTGAGTGAGGTTTCTCCCTTCTGTTCTTAAGAATAATGCTTCGAAAATGCGCAAAAATTTTCCCCTCGCACCTCTCGTGAGTATTGTTTTTTACATTTCAATTTCTTATATCCCATCCCAGAAAAAATTTCCAGATGTGTGCCTGCACTATTCTATCCCGAGCTGGTGTAAAGAACATGTACTCAGGAGGGCAATCGACTCCAAATACCCTCATTGAAGTTTTATTTGTTAAGCGTAAAAAAAGTTTATGTGAAAGTTCTCAACCTTTTGGTAAATACCAATTGAAATGTTACGAATTTCCTAAAAAGCGAAAAAATCTCAATTACCTAATTTTTCCGACTGGATGTTGGAATTTTCTGACAACTTTTGGGCATAATTTACCTATAGGGAGCGCTTACCCTTCCGTGATCCCTAATTCTACCTCCGGATTTTTTTCTGACACCCGAGAGGAAGTTGATGATTTGGGAACGTGCCTAAGATGAAGGCTCCTCGACAGCTGTAAGGCAATTAACATAAACTGTTGAATGACTACATCTTTAGGTATAGTAAACAAATTTGCCCCCCCCCCTCCCCTGGAGAATTGTTATTGTTACATGAATCGCCTCATCTGTGTGTGCTACCTTGGCGTAGTGAGGAGGTTTAAAGAAAAACTAAAGGAGCTTAGGAGAAGGATAACTCCGACAGATAAACCCTGATGCAGTATTAAACAAAGTAAAAGGAAAATAAAATTTAATTATAATGGGAGATTGAAACGCCAGAGCAGGTGGAAGAAAAGAACAAGGGGTATGAGAAGAGCATAGTTTAGGAGAGCGAAATGAAGGGGGCGAGGCTCATAGAATTTTGTGAGGAACATAAATTAGTTATTGGAAACATTCTGTTTCAAAATCATAAGAGAAGAAAAAAGAAAATAGACTTAAAAGAGTCCAGGAAATGAAAGAAGATTTCAAATAGATTGAAATAAGATGAGAAGAAGATATAAAAATCAAATATTGGATTGTAAGACATACCACGGAACGGATGTAGATTGTGATAACAATTTAGTAGTAATGAAATGTACGTTTAAATTTCAAAATATGACTAAGAAGAAAGTAAAAACAAAATTGAATGTGGAGTTATTGAAAGAGGTAAAGAAAAGAGAAGAATATAAAAAAGAAATAAGGAAAGAACCAGGAAGGAAATAATATTGAAGGGGCGTAGATAGCGCTAAAACAAGCAATGAATTTGGCAGCAAGGGAAGGAAATAATTACTCAGATGGGATACTAGAGTTAATGGATGAAAGAAGAAAGTATAAACAAGCAAATGATCGAGAAAGTATAAATAAAGGCTTTCAGAAATCAAAGAAAGAGAGAATATAAGAAGGCCAAAGAAAAATGGATCAATTAGAATTGTGAAAAAATCGAGGAATAAATGAAAGCCGGAACACCCAATTAGGCATATTATAATAAAGTACCTACAAAGATATTTCGGGGCAAGAACGAAGAAAACAAATAACTTATGACTGATAAAGAAGGAAAACTACATAGTAGATTCTGAAGAAAGACAGAGTAAAAAGGTGGAAAAGATATGTTTACAAACTGTATGAATGGCATGGGGATAAGTAAATGTATGGGAAGAGAAGATAGCGCGGGCGATGAGGAGATCCTATTTTGAGATCGGAATTTGATAAAGCTCTGGAAGAAATAGAAGAGAGGTAAAACAGAAGGAGTTGGTGTTATTGCTGGTGAGTTATTGAGGAATGCAGGAGAAGTAGTTTTTAAAAATGTACCCATAGGAATTAACATGCAGAATGTATGAGGAAGAAGAAATGCCAATAGATTTCCAGAAGAGCAGGTTACTTATGATCCCTAAAAAAGGAGAGGAGCAAGCAAATGTGAAGATTATCGTACTATAAAGCTTACCACCGCATGTATCAAAAATTCTAGCTAGGATTGTATATAAGAGAATACAAAATAATATGGAAGAATGAGTGTGTGAAGATCAGTTTGGATTCAGAAAAAGTAGAGGAACAAAAGAAGCAGTTTTATGTTTAAGGCTTTTACATATTAGAAGAAAAAAACGGAAAAAGTTTTGAATACATATGTAGCATTTGTATATTTTGAAAAAGCTTGTGATAATGTTGAATGGTCAAAAATATTTCAAATATTGAAGGAGACAGGAGTTAAGTATAAAGAAAGACGTGTACTATGGAACTTCTATAATGATAAAGGTTCAAATACAAATAGAGGATGAAGTGGGAGAATCTAAAATTCAAAAAGAAGTGAGACAAGGTCGCTGTTTGTCCCCAATACTGTTTAATCTTTTTATAGAGAAATTGAAAGCAGAAATGAATGAAAGGAAATCAGGTGTGATAATACAAGGCGAGGCGGTTAGAATGATAACGTTTACAGTTGAGGAGTTATCTGTCAAAAGGGCGTCCGTTCAATGTATTTCTTATGGAACGGACACCCTTTTGACAGATAACTCCTCAGTTGATATTGCAATAGTGAAAAGAACTAAAGAAAACATTGAAAAAGTTGGATGAACAATTGAAAATAATAAATATAAAATGAAGTTGAGTGAAAATTAAGAAAAAGTGATGATACTCGATGGAAACAATATCCATTATATGGAAATAAGAGATGAAAAAATAAATGAGGTAAAGGAATTAAATACTTGGGTAGTCTGATAACGCAAAATGGAAGATGTAAAATTGAAGTAAAGAGTAGATTAGAACAAGCTAAGGGAACTTTTTTCGTAAAGGAGATATATTTAGGGCAAATATAGCTTTAAAGGTAAGACTGAGATTTCCTCAAATCTATATTTAGAGTACAGCATTGTATGAATGTGAGATCTGGACAATAGAAACGCATGAGAGAAGGAAGGATAGAAGCTTTTGACACGTGATGTTATTAGAGAATGTTGAAAATCAAATAGACACAAAAGATTAGGAATGAGGAAGTATTGAGGCGAATAGAAGGGAAAAGAGAAATTTTGGAATGTAATCGTAAAGAGAAGAGTTAAAATGATAGGTTATGATATAAGACATCCAGGGATGTTGTTATTACTGCTAGAGGAAATGGTCGAGAGTAAGAACTGGAAAGGAAGGCTAAGAATGAGCTATGAAGAGCAGATATCGTGCCGGATACAAAGAGTAAATCCTTAAAGATTGGCACAGGAGAGACAAAAGTGGAAATCATGGACTATAATAATAACAACAACATGAATCAAAATTGAAACGACCATCCAGTTGCGAGAGCACCAATTACCTTTATACTTAACGTAAGAAATTAATTATTTCTTGAAACAGGGCCTGTACATACCTACTAAAAAACGAACAATTTTATACTCACAAATATGTTGTCCGAAGACGCCAAACACAATTGATGACAACCACCGTTACCTTTGTGACATGGGGATTGTTTTCCTTGGAATTTTCTGACGTTTGTTATTTTGGACAAATGAGGAAGTGGCCAATCTAACACGGAAGAGCAGTCCAATAAATAATATTATATCTACTTCGCCCTAATGTTACGCATTTCGCGAAAAAAATAATCTGTCATATCACTTACTTGATGTGCAGGATGTTGTTGAATTCCGCGTTGAGTTTACCCAACAAAGAGCATTCTTCGTATCGTGCCAAAAAATATAGTTTCCCAGAGATGTAAGACTTATCGGAAGCGCACTTTTGGATTGAGTGTGGGTATAAATTTGAATCCTGTAATTCGCAATGCTTGGATCTGTTTTTATGAACGCAATGTGAGTGTACTTGATAACTTTTGAGTTCATGACTTAGTAGTAAAACGGCTGGGAGTTCTTGCAGAGACTTACTAAAGACTTATGCGTTTCAATCATGCGCGGGAAATGTTTATTCCAGTTTCCAGCTTGCAGCACTCACACTGTATCCAGCCCCGGCGCGAGGTTTTTCAGCGCCCCAGGCAAAATTCAATTTTTGCCACCCCTTTGTAAAAAATGGTTGGTTTAATATTGTTTATATGGTATTTGTAAAATGAAATTTATTAATACACAAAAAGGCGAATACCTATAAAAAATTATCTATTTATACAAATACCTACCTATGTACTCTAGGAAAAAACAAAAAATAATAGCACAAAAATTGAATTTGAAAGTAAAAAACAATAATCAAAGGCACAAAATTAAATTCGAACTTTACGTGCTTTTATTTGAGCAAACTCATGAACAATATCTTTTAAAACAATTTTTTAGCCGTTTTGTCCTCAATATAGCTATAGGTAAGAGCAAGTCCCAAAAGACGCTCTTGCCCAATAGTAGATTGTAGATATGTTTTAATTCTCAAACGCAATCAAAATTTCGTACAGTAGTTCCATCGGTAATGTGTCAGTCAGTAGATGAACGAGTAATCGCAAAACACGTAAAAGGAGTCGGCTGCATGACTGCACTCACTCATGGTAGTTGGTACTTTACAACAGTCAACACTTGTAAAGACAGGATACACAGCGCGACATTGCGACTCTATTCCATGCGATTGCGATTACGCATTACGTCACTTATCAGTATAGTGTTGCGTTGGCCATTTATAAGTGGAAAGGAGAAAACAATACCTACATATTTACATATGCTAATCAAAAATGTCGCATAGGAGGTGTCAAACGCGCCACGGACAATATGCAAGTATGTAGGTATTGTTTTCTCCCTTTCTCTTATGAATGGCTAACGCAACACCACTGATAAGTGACGTAATGCATAATCATAATCGCATGAAATGGAGTCGCAATGTCGCGCTGTGTATCCTGTCTTTACAAGTGTTGACTGTGTTGTAAAGTACCAACTACCATGAGTGAGTGCAGTCATGCAGCCGACTCATATTACGTGTTTTGGGATTACTCGTTCAACTACTGACTGACACATTACCGATGGAACTAATGTACGAAATTTTGATTGCGTTTGAGAACTATGCACAAAGAATGTAGTCAGAATTCATATTTTCCCAGGATATTGATATTTTCATGATTTTTTTTTAAAATCGTGAAATTGCCGCCCCCCGGGAATTTTTTGCCGCCCTAGGCAGTTGCCTGCGTGGCCTGTGCTTCGCGCCGGGGCTGCTGTATCCCCCCTTATTATTGTGAGTTTTGAAAAACGATGAAAATGGGCATGCAAAGTTGTTTTCGTGTATTGATAGTTAGTCTACGTAGTTTCTTACCGGTTGCTTCTTCAAAACATGCTATTGTGTCTACAAATTTGCTTGAAACAAACAGAGTGTCTGTGGTTTCTATGTAATGGAATAGAATACTACCAATATCGACCATTTTGGCGACCTCTTTGTACATGGTTTTTTTATTTTTTTCAAGCCCGTCCATCGCATGTCGTTCTATACTTATGGTTGACTTATTTTTCAGAAATGCGAGAAACATAAACCTGTATGCATATTATGGTTACAAATGGCAGATTAAATTGAAAAACATGCGAACCTTTGAGCGATATCTGTTACAAAATTTACAAGAATTTCTGGAAACAAATCACTCACCCTTTATTGGGAGCCAATGCGATATCAAGAGGAATGTAGCTGGAATTGCCTTGCCATAAAGTAGTTGTAAATAGAGTACGGAGACTGGAAACTTTCACTGCATAGTCATCAGGGCTGATCCAGTATACGTTGTTCCCAAAATCATCGAATTCCAATGAACTGATACTCCCATTGAAATTAGTGGATAATAGTAACTTCTCCTTCTTATCTTTAGGATCTAGCGAGTAAATCCTTGCAGGTTGACCGCTTGGAGCCCATATTATGGTACCTATTCACAAATATTCGTCTATTACCAGTGTCGGACATGATATTATTATGAAGGCCGTGGTAGGAGATTAGTTGGACACAGTTTGAAGAGGGTAAATTTTGAGCATAATCTTTTCTGTGATCTCTAAAATATTTTTTTTATTCCGTCTAAACTCCTCTAAAAATTGAAAAAATGTTGCTTGCTTCGCTCGCAATATGTCTTTAATCACACATAGAGGTTAAAATCATCCGATCTACAATAAGGATTGACACAATTTTGACCTGCGTCAATTTTACGAATTTTGACACGGTGTTTTGACAATCATTCAACCAATCAGACCACTCTGACGCATTTTTGACTTTTTGACACACTTTTGACCGATCAATTCTGCTATACAAATGGGCGGAGCCTACGTGATTGTCAAGGACCGACACTATTTCAACTCAAAAAGAGTGTCGAGAGTGTCTTTTGACGCTGATTTTGCAGATTGGGATGAAATCCACTCTCATTCAATATTTCTGGTATCGGTTCTGTAACTGGAAGTTTATTGTATTGCCGTCTGAGGTAAAGTCGGCAAATATGTAAAACTTAAAAAAAATCAAAATATCTTGGAAATCAAAAGATGCATTGGTAAAATCTTAATCGCGTAAACTCGAAGACGTACTTACTTCGTGCGTCATGTTCTATCATCAATTGCTTTTTCTAATCAGTAATTTAACGAGAAATCGCAGAAAAATGAAAACGGACTTTTTTGACCATTTCAGTCGATGGGGTGGGTAAAATGGCTTATGGAATTCGAGAAGTGTTTCTGTTTTCTTCGCAGATTGTAAGAATTTGTACAGATCACTATTGGTATTTACTAAAGATCATAAAAACATCTGCAGCAGTCATTAAAATTGTTGTATTAAACTTCAAGCCGTCAACCTTGCCTGTCTTAGCCGCCTCAAATAAAACTCACGTTTAAGTGAAATTCATTTTGTTTCTCAGTGGGATTTTGGAGCAAGCCCGCCTTTTTTTCTTTATTGAGGCATAGATTACAAACTACTGGACAAATGATCACGAAAATTTTAATAAAAAGGAACTACGAAAAATACTTTAATGGCAGTAGGGCGTAAGAATTTTTTGAAGTTGCCCAGACACTGAAGTTGGAATATTTCCAATGTTTTTAAATGTTTTTCTATCCCCCCAAAAAAACACAAATCAAATTTTAAATAAAACCTCAATAAATTTTTGGTTCTGCCCATTTAAATAGGCTCTGCCTCATAGTGGAACTACAGGTTTGTCAAAGTCAAACCATTCTTGCTTTCATGAAAATTTTATGCGGCACCTTCGCCAACTACCTTAAGAACTGTTAAATAACTAGAATGTATCTAATTTTTACCAGCAGCAGAGTTATATGAGAATGCAGAGATAAGTTTGTTTCGTTTATTAAGAGGGGAGTTTAGTCGAGGCGTTTCCGAAAAAGCATTTGCAATCACAAAGAAATATAGTCCGTCCGTCGCCAACAATGTAGTTTCTTCACAGAAGATCAAATTCGTGCTGAGAGTTCCCTCTAGTTGAATGTCATCAGTTGTCCCGCATACGCATGAATAATCAACATCCGATGTTGGGATACAAATATTGCTGCACGTGGAATTTTTGCAAGCATTGGGCGGCTACAGGAAAAAAACAAAAACAAATAACAGTCGATCATTCTAGAATATTCCTTTATTTGTTTTTGCATTTAATGCAACAAGAAAGACGTGTACGCGATTTCTTAACCTTGATGACTCCTACCCAGTTGCCTAACATAAAAGATAAAGTAATAAACTTGGATGAGGTTCTTTGGACCTTCATATATCCTTGTAAAATTGCCGAGGATGATTAATTTTTGCATTAAGGGATATATCTGATGTAAGATTCTAACATATTAATTAAATAAAAATAAAAAAATAAAAAAATAGTACCTAGTAATTTCAGAATGTATGACCATTTTTAGTGACCTGAAATTATCCGCATTCAGGACCCTTATCTAAATTGGGACCTTTGAGTCCGCAAACTACTGAAATGTAAAATTGAAAGAAAAAACCCACACGATACGTTCGGTCAGGTTCCTGCCAACTCAACAACTGCATTCCCGATGAAAATAAACCGGTTGTCCCCACTATGTTCGAGTTTACATACAAGGACGCCTTTTTTATATAGCCAGTTCTTAAGATTTTTCGATGTTTTTTCATATATTATTATTATTATTATTACGACAAGTTGGGAGAAGGTTTTATTTTGCTTTGATATTTGGGAATTCTGAGTTGAGTCAGTTAGAAAAATCTAACAAGTCAAAGTTGTTGTTTTTTTTTTTTTTTTTTACTTTGATGTTTGGGAATTTTGAGTTGAGTCAGTTGGAAAATGTTGAATTAACCGCTAGGCTAATCTGCAGAGCTGCAACGTAGCAGAATCCCTCAAGCCTGATAAGGCTTAGTGCACTACCCGAACTGGGAATAATAACACATACTGAGAAAACACGAAGAAGACTGTATTTATTATGGACAATCATTATACGTTATATCACGAAGTAAGCATCGGCGGACTGGCGTCAGGGCCGCCAGCCCTAATATTTCAACAAAAAATCGTAGTCAAAAGGTTTTTTTTTTTTTTTTTTTTTGATACTTGGTGGTTTTGAGTTGTGTCAGTTGGGACTTCAACAATCTTTGTCCCCCCCCCACCCACCAGGAACAACTCTTCGGTATGTCCCTGTGTCTATTACTCGTCACAGAAAAGAATAAATGCATATGGAATGACTCTACACATGGATACGACAACTTGAATATTTTGATCAATGCCGTTTTATAGTAGCATGTTTCATAGTTTAATTTTGATTTTTACTTCACCTCTACGCTATCGCTTGCCTCTTATAGAAAAACTCACCGCACGCCACTGGTATATTTAAATAGGAGATGTTAGAGGACTTGAAACGATACAAATTAAAATATAGCCAATGTCCACACACCCGTTGAACATTTTGGGTGCGGTAAACTTGTGGCTGCGTAAGGGCAGATCTACACTTCACTACTACACTCATAAATACATAAGTAAATATACGTGTTGTGTAACTGCAATGTAGTTGCAGCTCCACAATCATTCGCACCTCTAAGGTGCAGCAACCTCGCGTAAATTCCATGTAGCTGCAGAATAGTTGCAAAGCCACTATTCCTCGCACCCCTAACATGCAGCTACTCTGCGTAGATCCTGCGTAGTTGAAACTCCACTAATCCGCAGCTCCCTCGCGGTACCCTTGCCCCGCATGCGCAGTCCTCGAAATTAAAAGCCGAAGAAAACCGTTTCATTTGAATTACCAGTTACTTATCACTATCAGCGTTTAGCAGTTGTCATAGTTATTCAAAAGTGCAATGTTTTATCCTGTATTGTGGTGTAATTAGTAAAGAAAATCAAATTAATGTTGAATATAGTGAGTACCTAATCCACTGTCACAACAGAAGGAGATAATGAACAACGAAAAAAGAATTTATTTCATCCCAGGCTTGGGTTTTGTAAAGAAATCAAAATTTTATGCGTATCAAAATCAGTCTTAAAGAAGGAAGTAAGTACACGCCTAGCATTTATTTCTGTCCCACTTAATTTTTTCTATTTCCTTTTCAAATAGGTAAGTATAATCTGGCATTATTCGCCATTCAAATATAGTAATTTACAACAGGGATTTCTAACTTTGTATTTCATTATTCCAGATTATGCTGTTGCGAAATCGTATTCAGTTCTGGGCAAACATATTGTCCTGAGTGGATTCGGAATTCGCATAGCACGAGAGAAAGATTCCATGAGCATGAAGCTAAAAGGAGGCGGCAGGTACAGACTAGGAGGACACCACTGACACCAAGAACGCCATCAAGAATGCCAATGTCGATAAGAATATCCCTGAGAATGCCGACATCGATACCTATTGTTCAAAGGAAATTTAAAAAAATGATATTATGTTCAAAAATGATGCTGATAATAATAGTAATAACTATACAAATAATAATTGTATATGTGAATGATAATAACATGTAGATACAGTAGTCATATGCTATTGAATTTTTATCTTTATTTTTCTGCGTTTCTTGTCCAATTCCAGTGGGGGGGGGGGACAAAAATTGTGAAAATCCCAACTGACTCAACTCAAAATTCCCAAGTATCAAAGCAAAAAAAGAAACCGTTGCCTTATTGAAATTTTCCAACTTCTCGACTCAATTCCCAAGTATTACAGCAAAAAAAGCCTTTTAACGTGTTGGATTTTCCCAACTCCACCTGACTGAAATGGTAGTTCCTCAACTGCTGAGTGAAAAATTCCTACATATTATGTCCCTGAGCATAGAGGTAAATTAAAACTTAGAATAAAAGTATGAAACATGCTACTACAAAAGGGCATTGATCAAATTATTCAAGTTGCCGTATCCTTGTGTAGGGTCATTTCATATGCATTTATCCTTTTCTGTGTGACGAATAACAAGACATGGCCAACAAAACAGTTTTCCACCATCTTCACAATAGGTTAACCACAAAATGTATTCATATTGCGATACGCGAAAATGTCTAGTAAAAATCGAACCACCTTTCTTTTGCCCAGTTTTTAAAAATGGTAATTCTGGTCTAGGCTTACCACCATTAATAATTTCTAATTGTTCATCAAGAGTAAATCGCAAAAACGGATTTTCAATAAGATCTGGAATACACATTATGTGTGTGGAGGGGGGGGGGGCAAGAAAAAAAAACAAGGGAGCATTCAAACAAAACGCGTTGACTAGTAGAAAAACTTAATCAGGTTTCACTGAATAACATCGACGTTTGTGTGTCACTAAGCCGAGCCAAGCTAGACTTGAAGCGCTTCCAGAACGGAACCAAGGGCGCAGGTTTCGTCGCGTTGACAGTACTAGTGTGTTTTTGTGCTGGTAATTTGCATGGTGGCGGGGGGGGGGGGGTAGTGTGCAATGTTACGTGCAGTGTGGAAAAGAAGCGATAGATTCAGCGCACACCTCGCTCGCTGGCCTATACGAATATGTACGAGGATTGCCGAACGCCGAACAGTATACGCTTCTGTTTCAACTGTAGCCTCACGTATCTCCCGTGAATTTATTACTTAAGCGTAAGCGTCAATACAGTCTCTGTTTTGCCCAATGTTTTATTATCTTTTATTTGTTATAGGTTGAAGTTGATATTGTACATATGTAAGTCAGAGGAGAATTAAGACGAATTGCTGATTTGCAGCAAGAAAATCAAACAAGTTTACGTGGCAAAACGAAATATATTGCACGAAAAATAATTAAACTGTAAGAAACTACTGAAATCAGGATTTCAAGATAGTTCTTCAACTGACAAAATAAATGATCTGCTCCAAAAGAGCGACGTTTACAGACTGAACTCGACTACCATAATAACCAGCATTCAGCATTCAATCGAAGGTAAAGAAAGTATCAGGTTTGAGAGTGAAATGTCCATTACAAGAATACCAGACGAAAAGTGGATTTAACAGATAAGGCGAGTTGAGTATATACAAATGATTATAAACATAATATTGCAGGAAAATGAACGAGGAGCAAGTGTACGAGGAGTGTGTGTTTATACACGACGAGTACAGCAAAAAGAAGAAAAATATGATGCTATGTTAAAATTATGAGGCATAATTTTACACATATATGAAAACTTATGTTCTCGAGAATTTTCAGGGCAAGCGGCGCTTACCTTGCTTGCCTGGAATGCACGCCACTGTCTAATTCCCAATAAATTGCCTTAATTCAGTATGGTTATGAAGGTTCTCTTAGAAAAAAATAGTGTTTCTGTATCCCGAAAGCCCCCGGACAGCATGTGTGGCCGATGAGTGGAATGATATTCGCAACCGAGTGGGAAAACGTACACGCAGTTTTGTTACATCACTGTGGTTACGCAATTACGCAACAAATACGCGAAGTTCCTTCGCAACCCAGTGGAGAAACGTATACGCAGTATTGTGGCAGCGCTGTGGTTACGCAACTACGCAACGAATACGCAAAGTCCCTAAATTGCACCTCGAGAGGAGTGGAGAAGTAGTGGAGCTGCAGCTACTTTGCCCCTATGTAAAGTTACACTGCTGTGGTGAGATCTACGCAGAGGCTGTCTGTAACTCTGCGCAGTCACTATTTTTATATGTGTTTTAGTGGAGACTTCCACAGCGTTACCACAGTTTCCGAGTGGTGGGTGTCGCAACTAATTTTCCGTTTTAGTGGTGGAATGTTCAGTGGGGCATATATGTAGGGTAGGGATTATGCGTAAATATATGGGTATATGTCTCACCTGAACTGTGGAAACATTTGCTACGCTGAACACAGCAATGGGGTAGCCATCTGAAACGTTTCTGTAACGGACTGGATGGGAACAGTTCGTCCAGTTGCAGGTTAATATCGCTTTTTGTTTTGAATATATCCAATACAGCGTATCATTATTCACTCCAAATGAGGGTATGTATTCGGAGAATTCTGCTACCATCTTCATGAAACGAATTAACAGAATTATTACCAGAAAATACATATAGTAGACATATTTTCTTACAAAACTCCGGAGCTCAAAAATAGTACAGTATAGTCGATTTATGAAGTGACGCCACCATCTATTTCAGTAAATGAGGAATTAAGGAACCCCAGCATTGACGAGTGTGTAATTTTTCATCAAGAAAACTGTTGTCCTATATTATTTCTTGACCCATGATTTATTTATATTGCCATGACTTGATTCCCTTATCATATTACTAAGTTTTTACTTTCGCGAATTCATAACTCTTTATATTCGCTATTCGCATTATTCATTTGCTTTCAACCCTGTATTATTGACAGTTGTGCTTATTATTTAAATATGAGTAGCTGTGCTTAAAACAAATTCGTACGTCTCCTACTATTCTCAACCTTTGTACCTTATTCATACTTGGCACTCAGTTCACTTCATAATATTATGCTAAAATGATGACTATCTTGTTCAATGGTGATTTTATCTGCGTAGCTTCAATCTCCCCAATACATATTTATGTCTTCTTGTTTTTCATACACTCGCTCATTTACATCAGTACATTATATCTATTCTTTTTTTTCAATTTTTTTTTTGTCAAAACGAGCTTTGAACTGAAGGTTCCCCTTTTCCTCGAATCCAAATAAAAGAGCGTGGTCAACGGAATGAAGAGAGCATTCAGTTATCAGAGTTAGTGGTAAGTAATACCAGCGCGTTACTCTCTCGACATTCCGCCTCAAAGCGTCGTCCTTCACGCGTATGTTGTATAAATAAAGTAAGTTTGCGAAGCAGCTTCAAAGGCTTTCATTATTTTGACACATTCGAATTTTCAAAATCTTTTTACAATATAGGTACTTCCTGCTTTGTATACCCAATCCTTTCCACCTAAAATGAATGTAGGTACGCACATTTTTTTCAGTTCCATCAAATGTTACTGAGTACGCACGATCACCATCCAACCAATAAAGTTTTTCCTTTGGTATGTCTACCGTTAGATATCTAGGCGATGTCAGACGACTTTGAATCTCCGAGGCAGAAAAACCCAGCAGGGACGATTTCACGATCGAGAATTCTGAATTACTCTTTTTTTCGATCCAAAATAATGATCTGTCATCGAAAATAGGATATTACCTGTTGGTAGACTTTCTGTCTCACACTATCTTTAAATGTGACTGTAGAGTTACCTAGAATGACGAACTTACCGGTGGGTCGATGAAACAGCAAGTTTGACTGGCCGTTTCATCAATACATTATACTTTAGAAATACGCACAGTGGTCGTTCCCGATAACCCGGTGGGTTGTCACATACTTGAATATGCGATGCCCCAGCCCCATAGTTGTCTACGATTATCATGTAGAAATTGTTTCCAATCCAGTCCAGAGCAATGTCATTTATAAGAGCTGTACCTAATGAATAAGAAAACAAGTTCTAGACTTACAGCTGCTTATTTCTTATACCTACTGTTATTGTAAGTAAGTGTACAGGGGGTTTCACTAATTGGTCCCTCTACTTTTTTGTGTGTGTGCGAAGTTGGATCAAGATGAGGCAAACAGGTGTATCTTGAAGGATTAAGACAACAGTAACGAACTAGAAATATTTTGATGTGGTCTTAACTAGTCCGCAAGCCTGTTATAAGCATACCTTGGAGAATTTTTGTAAAATTTTGTTTCAAAAATTAATTTCCTAATTATTTTTTATGTTTGTTATTTTACTGCTTTGACCCAATTTGAAGCTTTTTTGTCTCATTGTCAGCTCTCCCTTTGATCGCCCATTTCTGAGCATAAGCCTCCGTCACGTTCTTCCACTGTTTGACTACTGATAGATCCTTTTTCCTGAACAGATGAACTAGTCTCTAATTTTTCAGTCTAGAGCCGACCCTCTTCCAGCGACTAGCTGCTTGTTCTTCTCTGTACCGAAAAATGTGCAGCCGCAGTTTACTTACTAGCCACGTGTTTCACGACATTGAGTAAGCTGGCCATGACGTGCCCACGACAATATCAGTTGTTCAGGTGTGGTTGTCGAAACATATAAGAATAAGGAGATGGACTTTTTGAAAATGCAGCATAGAAATTGTCGAAAACGGGGTAACATTGGTAGTGCTGAAAATAGATGTAGCTGTGAACGGCAAAATTCGCAGGTAATGCCTGGGCCATCTTTGATATGGTGTAAGTAAACATTCTATGGGTAAAGAATTGCATCAATTTATTGCAGAGTAGATAAGGTAGTACATAAATAGGACAAGTTTTGTACGTATTTGCATATTTTTCCTATTGATTATTTCTACACATATCGACATTATCTTTTTGCAATTCATGGAATTCCAAGTAAAATGAGCTCATTTTGGTTGCGCATA
Organism: Acanthococcus lagerstroemiae; assembly: GCA_031841125.1. Taxonomy (NCBI): domain Eukaryota; kingdom Metazoa; phylum Arthropoda; class Insecta; order Hemiptera; family Eriococcidae; genus Acanthococcus; species Acanthococcus lagerstroemiae. Next base: position 55,129,844 of record CM063112.1, on the reverse strand, counting down.
TTTCTGTATAAGGAAATATGCATATTTTTGCATAAAATCGTACATTTCAGCGCATGTCTGCGCATATTTTTTAGCCATTTTACTTATTTTTACCGCATATTGTCTGAAATACATGCCTGCATGCTACAAGCCCGAATCAGGTTTGATTTATGGATGCTGGCGCTGTGAGGTGCCCTAGCATTGGTGTTTAAACCTCACCTAGATAGCGCTACTATAGGCAAACGTTTTGCGTGTATTGTTATCAGTTTCTCCCCAAAGTGATATAAGAATACAATGAACATACTGACAGTTATGCCAACATATGCAACTTAGGTTTAAGTCCCAATTTATTGCTGGCTCCAACTAGCAAAGTTTTTAATTGTGTTTTTTCCCTCTTTTTTTTCAGTTTTATTTAGGTTATTCATTTTTTGAGTCAGGCATGTGTTTCATTCGATTTAGCTGAAAAAGTTCTGCGTTTTAATACCCATTGCTTTGTTTTGAAAATAAATATTTTTGCACATTTTGAAAATTTTAGAATTTTTTTTTGTATATTTTTGAGGTTTTTAGCACATATTTTATGCGCATATTTTGCGATTCTTACCGCATAAAAAACTTGCTCTATACTCGTACATAAGATAGAGAAAAAAAAAAGAAGAAAAAAAGATTTCACATACACACATAAAATACAGATGTATCTGTATATAGTTTTATTTGCCCCAAAACAATTTGTACGAGCCCATCGCTTACATTGAGGATCAGTGTTACCAGATTTGGTACATTTGTAGCATATCTAGTACATTTCAATTTTCCTGGTTCAGTATCTGGTGATTTCAACAATTCTGGTACGCTTTAGCACATTGTCGCTATTCTTGGTTGGATTTGGTACATTTTCTGGTATATTTGTAATTTTTTGTTTTGGTACATTGTAACATATTCAGCGGACTTGGGTACATTTTAAAGATTTTGACCAAAATAATTTCTTCTGCATATTATATTGGTACAATTTCAAAGATCAGACATTTTATTGGGTACACTTCATTTGAAATCTATGGTATAATCTTGGAAAATTTCTCGCGGGTACATTTTTTAACTTTTCATCTGACAATACTGTAGAAAAGAGCAACATTCGTTGCATCTCTAGGAGACAAATGATCAATGAAATAACTAAAAAAAAGTATAAGCTATCAATGTTTTTCCGTTTTTGAAATTTTCGAATCCCATACCTAGCTTATGCAACGCGAGATAACATTACACACAAAAATCTGATTGCTTACATCTATCTACAACCTATTACAACGGTAACATGAAAAAAAATCTTCATTATTAACAGGCACTGCTGACTTTTGTTGAAACAAAATTTTTAGTAGAAAATTTGCTATTTTAAATTGTGTACTCTCGAATTATGACAGCACAACAAACATCACTGATACCAAATGAAGAATATAGATTGAATACTCTTGTTAACAAAACGGAAACGAGGGCGTAGCTTCATAGTTGAGCCACTGGAGCGCGGTGATAGTCGAAAAAACATAGTTATCAAAGTTACCTCTGGATTATCAATGTTACCCCCGATTATTGGTATATTGATAATCTCTCTCTCTCTCAAAAAAAAAAAAAAAAGTCCGCGATTTTAAGAAGTCTTGATCAGGCCTGGAAAAATCTTGAACTAATCTAAACGAGTATCGATGAGTCTTTAACACGTTTTGAAAAATACTGAGCGAGCGTGGAGCAGTTTTGAAAGTATTTAACAAATTTGAAAGAATCTGAAACAGTGCTCCAAACGTTTGTTTTGCTCCCGTTATTTGTCAAACTGCAACATTCTAAGTAGGATTACTCGTCATCATAGCAGACTCATTGGTGCCCTAACAAAGAGGATTCCTGACCATTATGTAGGGCTGTGTTTTCTGTATATGTATAGGTGTTTAAGGGCCAGCAGTATCATAAAACTTGGTTACAAATAATCGATGATTAACCGGTGGTTAAAATGCGAATCGTAACGAGGATTCGCATACTTTTATTTATTTTAACCAAGTTTTATAATACTGGCCCTCGGTTTGGTATAAATTCATCTCCAAGAGTTAGTTGTACCCCCTTTGGTGAGATTAGAACTCCATTTCGTGACATCCAAACGGGTGCTATTCAAAGATTATTTTCAAAGTTGAATTAAGTGACCTCTAAAACCTATGAATTGATAGGTATAATCTGAACGCAATGGCCATTATTTGACTGGAACCTTCTTTGGTGGAATCAGAATTTCCTTTGACGAAACTCTCATGGGGTCGGTTCCAAAAATAATGTGAATCACCGAATTGACGTATGTTGTAACTGAAGAAATATAGTTTGATATTTTTTCATAGCTGTAATACACAATGTATTGACGTTCGAGTTAACGTGAATTTCTATCATAATATGACGTTATCCCCTCTATTAATCAGTGGTTAAAAATTTAGCGTGCAAAAGTCTATTTATGCGCAAAATTTCCACCCACAATGTGGGCATCCATGAAAATAGAAGTACGCACTACCAACGCCTGCGAAGCTTTCCATTCAAAATTGTCTTCGTACTTTTATCACTGACATCCAAATGTTATTCGTTTTATGCCTACGGTGACGGAGAATTTACAGCAACACTCCGAAATATGTCAAAACAGCACAACAACTACAAAGGTGCTGCGTAACTACAAAACTCCTTTCCTTAGCGTGAGATTATATTATCCCCATATAAAAGTTATACTTGTGCGGTAAAATATATAAGCTTAGATTATTCACCTTGTCCGTTGAACTCAAATAGGATATCATGCTTGGTTACAAAACCTCGGTCCCGCTTCTGTAAAATAGATAACTGTGATCCGTTGGAAAATGTTTTCTGATTAAGAACATATACTGCGTATCCGAAGGGTAAGACTGTTGAAACATTTTGGATAGTAAAAAGGCTGTGATCGATTGCAAATTCCCATTCGTTACGGAGGAAAACGAAATTCAATTTCGAATTTAAATGTGATTCCGACGATGATGTGCTGTAGATGAGCAGGGCTTCGTTCGCTGTCGAAAAATAAATACTGTATAAGATACAGGAGTATATTAACATGTGTAATGTGTTATGCTCAAAGAATACTTGGATAATCGTGAATACGTACTACAATTTTTTTCATCTGTTGAGTCCTCGCAATCATTTATCGAGTCACAGTAGTCCTGGATATCTATGCGTTCTAAGTCGTCACAATAAAAGGGAAAGGAGTTCTACTTTTCCACATGAAAACAAAAAAGAATATGAAGCAAATTTATAGATACACTAACTGAGCAATGGCACCACCTTTGCGGTACGTTTAATCAACCTTAGCGTCCCCTGATGTGATGTCAACTTTGAGCAAAATAAAATTTTTCACATATGTTCTGGACATTTTGGGCGTTGAAAAATTACAGGGGCAAACTGCAAGAGATTGATGCGAGTGACTTGGCAACACTGCAATGCTTATTTATGATTTGGACCGGGAAGAAATACATACCTATTCAATGGAGAACCGTCGAAGATTATTAAGTAGATTGAACAATGAATAATTTACGGTAATGCAGAACTTGTACAAACCTCGTTGATGCTCTCTAGACTGCACCATAAGAATAAATGGACGAATAAAGTCCATAGAATCCTGCCTCTGATCTGTAACAGGTACAATGAAATAAAGAATATGCAAATCTGGAAATCAGTTTTTCAGTGAGACAAGTTATCCCGTGGCATTGAATCCATTACCAGGACGACCATACCCGCATAACCAGAACTACCAAGCTTATTGAAGATAACTGCTAAAATAATTCTCAACACTACGGACAGTTTGAGTCGTTTTAGCAGTGTTTTTGACCAGCTCAGAAGTACTTTTTTATGGGGTAGCTAGATGATGCCAATCCTAGCCGTTTTCTAAGTACCTACTCTATACTGACTGATGCAGAGGCAGATGACAGCAGCGTTCTTTTCTTCCAGTTTTGATATTGAATTCTGAGCACAAAAAAAATTTAAGAAAGCTCAAATTGGTCGTGACAAAGCATAAGTGAGTCTTCTAAGAACATCTTTGAACGATGTTTTCAATGAGTAATAATGAAATTTAAGATTAACAATGAATTGGTGAATTCTGAAGTGTGAATTTGTCTTGAAAGCCATAGTAGAGCCTGGGGGTATGAATTCTAATTTAGTCTGATTGAGTCTTAGAAGAGGTAGAATGTGCATTTGTACCCTAACGGGCAGTACTGCCCATATTGGGCGCTACCAAAAACTTGTTGAGCACCTTGAAAATATTTGGGCAGCTCCAAAAAAGGAAGAACATGCTTTTAAAAATTTTATTAATGTACCGAAATTCTCTTGGTTTTGACGCAACGCAACGTGTCTCAACTTGTCAGTGAGCGTTGGGCGATAATATTCAACCTAAACCCTAACCTTTGTTTATCATATGTGACCTGGAATTATGAAATGTGCCTCTGGTGTCAAAAATTTTCCACTTTCTTGACAATTCTTATAGAAAAAATTACGCTCTTTCGAATGAAACAAATCACAGCTTCCTATCTGCATTAGTTTTCCCACAAATTGCATTTGAAAATCACATCAAAAGTTTAAAAACGTCAGTTTATATGTCGTTGTGTGAAACGGGCCTATGGGAATGTCGGAGAACAAGAATTCAAAACTTGGTTGTCATAGCAACGTGTAAACGCACCACCACACCTGTGCGCACCACTGCCACCATTCCATCTTTACACTTGGTTATCTCAAAACCTGTTTTCGCACAAGAGGCACATTTTATGATTCCCAGTCACATATCTTTATTTTCTGTAACACATCAACAGATCCCCATCATATTTAAGTATTTTAAAAAATTTTCAAATCAAGAATACTATGTAAGTGTAGCAGTATAGGTACATCTGCATAAATATTTGAATCTTGAAATGAAATTGAATTGTATATTTTTGTCTCGGGGGGGGGGGGGGGAAGTACTGGGATAGGAAAATACTGTAAAACCATCAATTTACCAATTTGGGCATCTACAATGAAGAGCTTAGAATACACACTGATTACTGAGTTCTACCTAAATCTGAATGTGTCTCTTAAGTCTTCTCATGATGCGAATGAATAGCAGACATGGAAATAAGTAAAGCTCGCGAACTTGTTAATGTTTTTAATGAACTTGAACTTGAAATATGAAAAATTACAAGTGAACTTCAACTTAGGAACAGTAGTACATCTACATAATACACGTACCGTCAAATGGGACCATGTGAGCTATCTAGTTTAATTTGAGCCACGGCGCAAATCTGCAAGGAAATGATCCTAGAGCTATCTCGCGGTAGTTTAGATGGACTACCACAAGATAGCTGTAGGATCATTTCTTTGTTGAACTGCACCGTGGATTAAATTTAACTATAGATGGCTTGTACTGCCCAATCTGACAGTATATAACAACTCTATTAGTCGCGTTCCACCCCTCTACTAGAAAATGAACTTGGAACTGAACTGAAGAATGTGTGGACTTGAACTGAACTTGAGTGAGCTGCTTCATTTAGTGAATTTAAACTAGTCTTATACAAGTTCTTTTTGTGGTAGATTTGAACCTTTTTTTAGGTTTGCGAACTTGCCCTTGTCTGATGAATAGTACCTTACAGTGTGCTTATGAGTTCTTATGGAATCTGAGAAGTTCCTTATGAAGTCTTACAGGATTTGAAATAACATGAGTCCCAACAGAGCCTAATAAGTCTTCAAGTGTTCTAAAGAAGCATTTTAATAAGTCTGAATGAGTCGCATATATGTCTAGCAGAATGTGAATGAGTTCTAGGTAACAAAGTCTGAATAACTTTTAAAGATGTCGAATAGGTTTTGGAATTTTTTAGCGCGTCTCAGAGAAAAATGTATGAGTTTTAGCAAACTGAATCAATCTCAGTTGAGTAAATGAGCAATAATGAGTCATAGAGGAACCCGAATGAATCTCAAAATAGCTTGAATGAGTTTCAGGGCTGTGGATACATCAATGATTTTCAGGGTTGTGGATAAGTCAATGTGTTTTAGCTTTGTCGATAAGTCTGAAAATATCTTGAATGATTTTCAGATGTCTTAAGGTAGTCTAGGTAAGTCTGAATGGGTCTGATAATAGTGCAAATAAGCCTCAGTATAAGTCATACATATTGAAGCACAGTGTCATAACTTTATCTAAATGAAACCTTACAGAGATCTGAGTAAGTTCTATAGAGGTGTCTGAAAGAGTTTGAATATGATTTGAAGAGAGTGGAGTAGTCGTGACAAAAATTCCAAAATGATCTTCATGAAAAAGGATGAGCAATAACGAGGTTAATGAGTTCAAATAAGCCTGATGATTTGCAACGCTACTTTTGATGAACTCAAATGAGACTCTCTTAATAAAGTCTGTATAAGTTATCGTCCAATTTGCCGCAGATGATTCGCCGCGAAATTTTTCGTTGTATTCGCCGCGAGAGAACTCGCCGCAGAGAAATTCGCCGCGAGTGAAAAATTTTAATCGAAAAAAAGTTGATGATCAAAAACAAAAGAATAAATTAAAATTATAAATTATGGGCAATACCTCGTAGGTACTCCATAATTGCGCGATTATCATAATCTTGAACAATGTTCGTGATACGAGCATCTAAAGCCAGATATTTCTTTTTCTTAGCTGGAGGTGGTACACCTGAACGCCGGAGAAAAATTGAATGAAAAACGTGTCTACAACACACCGTCTTGCATGTTCTTCATACTGGTTCAAACTTCAACTGCACTGATAAAGCTCTTCCTTTCTGTCATACAAGCTGAAAATGACCAGCTCATACCTGCGTCGAAGAATTAGTCATAATTCATGTAAACATCATACAACGACGGTGTAAGAAGTATTGCCTATCGGGGAAGGCACAGGAATTTCAACCCTCACAAAAAATTGGTCCTGCGGCAAGATGAGCGAGCGGCGAGTCGTCTGCGGCGGATTGTATGGGCACCTATTATAGAGCCTGAATGACTATCGACTTAGCCGGAATGAGTCTTAACATATACATCTTGATGTATTCATTTTGTCTCTTATATTTGTGCGAAACACTTGAAAATTTTCTGACTAAGCCTTTGTCCAAAAGGGTTTCTGTAGGCCCCCGATTACTGCGAAAGAAAAAAGTATGAAAATGGTTCATATCTATATATAGTATACAGTCCAGGCGCGGATTTAGAAAAAGGAGATGGGGGTGGGGTACAATAATAGCGGCGGTGCATATTGATTAGCTGTTGCTTTTATGTTGGCGGAGGTGCTCCCGGAAAAATATTTTATCCAATGTAGGATACGTAATGACGAATACTTATATAGATGTGTTATTATACCTTTGGGGCGTGTAATGAGCGTAATTCATCATTTTTATTCCTTTTTTCCTATTATTGCGTTAAAAATATTCCTCCAAGGGGGGCCATGTACCCCATGCCCCCCTTGGATCCGCCACTGATACTGTCTGATTTTTAGTACATAATCTGGATCCTCGCTCTACTAAATTGTCTGACCTGTTTTTGGTTGGCAGAGGGATATTGGAGTCGTGTGACCGTTTCTGCGTTTGCAGGGTCCTAATAAAAGAGTGTGTCATTTTCTAGGAAACCCCGCCAAATACATGTGACCTTTACGTGCTCTGAGGGAATGCTAGCTGAACAGTTCAATCATATTTCTATTCTTAAAAATGACGGACCTTCTGAGACGCTTGCTGACTTGAAAACTTGAAAAATTGACTTCCTTGCTTGTTTAGTATTTTTTTAAAAAGTTATTAGCAAATTTGATACGCTATTGCCACCAGAAACTTCTCCTCAGCAATTCCCAGATAACTTGCAAGTATAATATATCCGAGTAGAGTAGGTAGTTATAATTAGTACGTAGACACTAAATACCAAAGTTCCCGGTTAATTCAATGGTATAGGTACCTCTCTTATATAAATTTGGAATATTGACTCGTCCAGTAAAATTAAAAGAGTTGCTGAACATTGAAGTAGGATAGCAAAATACAATGTTAATCATAATACAGTAAATGTTGCTTTAAAAATGGGCTAGGTACTTACTCCTGCCATAGTGTAGAAATCAAATAATTTTCTGCCTATTTCTCACACACCGCAGTCTCTTGATTTATCGAACGAATAATGGCTGACATCAGCAGTATTGGAATCGTACATCAAAGTTACCGGCTCTTGTACATAGGTAATCAATCGAGTATCTAGTTCCAAACTGTCATTGTAAAACGAGTACCCTGTACTATCGAGATGTGTTAGTTACTGCTTATCAATACAGAAACTTTCAAATACGTATCATTTGACAAGAACAATACTAAAAGAGACAAACTAACCCTATCTTATCAGTTAGGCAGTTTTTCGGGGGCGTTTACGTGTCATTTGTGCGTTAAAATTCACTCGAATTCTTCTCATAGGAATTGATTAGCAACAGGCGGAATCTCTGTCGGAAGACGAAAATATTAAATCTCTCATGCGCTGATGATACATTGATTGCAGCAGATGAAGCAAAGATAGCGGAACTAATCCAAAGAGTGAAGATGGCAAGTGAACAACTTGAATGACACATCAACCCGGCCGAAACCTAAAGTGATAACCATTGTTCGGTTTGGCTGCCTGCCTCAAAGCAACTTGCTAAATGAATTCGAGAAAGTAGAAAGTGTTGTCTACTTGGGTCTCTTAGTAGCGATCAGCGGCGGATCGTCCAGCGAAATTCGACGCTGGATAGCGTGAGGAAAACCAGCAATGATACGACTACAATGTATCACACAGCCGCAATATCTCAGAAAAAGTAAACACGCATAAAATTAGTGAAGACGCTTGTATTTCCAGTGTTTCTGTATACCGCAGAAACATAGACCCTAAAACAAGAAGATATATGGGATTGCCATGTGTTCTGCAACTCTTAAATGGGCTACCTGACTCACTGAAATCAAGAAACATAATGATAGGACTGAGCTGCAATCAGTTCCGCCATTGGATTCCATCTCCAGTTCACAAAACCCGTTCTCGATATTTAGCTACTCAACTGTCTGTTGATTTTTCGAAAAATGTTCCTTAGTAGGTATTGTCGAAAATATCTCAAATTTTCGACTTCAACTCCATTCACGTTTCCTTCACTTCGTTGAAGAATACGTCAGGTTGACGGTGATGGTGGAAAATATTTGGCTGGTATCTGAGAATGGCAAAAATAATTGGCTATACGAAGGAAATAAATATTTTGGGGTACCTATAGCAAGGGAAAGAAACGTCTTCCTTTAGGCTTACATCGAACTCTCCGGTCAATTGCTTTCTTGAGTTATTTGGAATAAAGTACGCAAAGTTCGTGCCGAAACTTTTGATATTATGACCGACGAAGAGGTCGACATTATGGATATACAGGTCAGTAAATGTATTGACGTTTAAGAAATCTAGAACATGTAGTTCTGGTATTTACGTAATTTTCCTAATTCGGTTCAGACAAGTTTTGCCAAAGTCACCATCAGCAGTCAACAAAATTTGAGTTGAAAATATCGATGCCAATACGTGTCGATCGAAATAATTTTGAATTCCGCGTGAAATTCCTTTCGGTTTCCTCGAACATTCACCCTTTGGGGCCTTTAGAGGCCAAGATAGAATTTCGTCCGAATTTCTCGAACGTTCGCCCAATGGGGCCGAATGTTTCTCCTTTTTGTTATATCTTTAGACTGACAACAAACATTTGTTTGTTTGTCGTTAGGTCCGAACGACAGAACTTCCAAAGCCGATTCCGAGATGCAAGTTGTTGATAATTAGTTTTTGTATTATTCTTATAATTTAATACTGTCAAGTTTTATATTTAATAAATCTAAGTTGTATTCAAAATTTCGATTTCTTAACTAAATTTATACAGGGCATTTTCTCCCCTCTCCTTGTAGAGGGGAGGCCGAAGCAGGAAGTTCGGAGCAGTTCCATACTCAGCATCGAGATGGTGTCTCGCTAGATGCAGGCGAATGACTTAGAGCTGACTCCCCAGAATACAGAAGCCGTCCTTTTCCACGGGCGGAAATGGGGAAGGCCACAGCCATTTGACTTAGCGATACTGGGTGAACCGGTACTCCTACAGCCCTGGATGGTGTGCTTAGGGATGACGATTGACAACAAACTGTGCTGGAAACCGCACCTCCGTAAAACGGGAGAGAATGCAGAGCGGACGCTGAAGGCGTTACGTCAGCTTATGCCGAACCTACAAGGGCCGATTGAAAGCCGAAGAAGGCAGTAATCTACTCGGTTCTTCTCTATGGAGCCCCCATTTGGTAGTCGCCGCACTCCACGAGAACAGAGAAGATATAGGAAGGGTCCAGGGCTCATACAAATGAGGCGGTTCTTGTACTAGCTTGAAGGCTTGCTATTGATCTGCTGGCTGAGGAGAACGCTACGCTTTATCAGCACTTCCAGAAGCTCTCATCAGCTAATAGAAAGAAAGAAAGGAGCGAAGAAGAAGCTTCCCGATTGACAATGAGGCCAGTTGTGAGTGTATTTGTGAACATCACTCAGTAATCTCACTAATGCTGAGCGATCACTTCACACACACTATCTTAAAATGATGAGATGTTGAACACTCACAAAAAAATGTGATCGGCCAAAAGTCTCAAACCGGTAGTGGTCAATCGGGTTAAGATACAAATCCGGTGACAAACAGTTCAAAAGTGCATGGCTCGCCTCCAGGAACCTGCCCATGACTGCTGGACATTAAGGCTGGTGCACGACCTCGATGCATGACTTCCGCGGTGGCACGGTGAACTGGCGTACCATCTTACGCAAATGCTCACCGGGCATGGGTGCTGCAATGGTTTTCTTAACCGCTAGAACAAGGTACCCAGCCGGTGCTTACATTTGTCCAGTATAAGTCGATGACGCGCAGCATACCATCTTTTGCTGCACTGCGTGGAACGACGCACGACCACCGCCAGAGGCGTCTGTCGGCAGCCACATCATTCCCGAAACGATGCTAGCCCGCAGAACTGGTCAGCGATGGTTCAATTCGCCGGCACAATGATGCGGCCCGAGGAAGAAGCCGCGAGTGTGTGAGACAGCAGACAGCCTCCGCGCAACTCGCGCAGCAGGTCTTGAGCGACGACTCCCCATAAGTAGGGAAGGCTCCCCCGCTGGACGATCGGCTCTACAGCAAAAGCCGCCCGTGTCTGAGAAGAATACCGAAAGGAGATACCCGCAGGATACCGGACACGGTGACGATAGTGGAACCGCGAATAGAGAAGCGAGTGCTGTTTTGTTAGGTGTAAAAAAAGATGATTAAATCCTCTAGTTCTGCACTGATATATCGATCATTAGCCTCGTATCTGACTAATTGAGATTTTTCAGGTGACATGGAAAACGTTTTCCTGAGATGCACGCAGTTAGTAATTTTAAAATGCATTTTTGTTCAAATATGAGAGGTATTCATGCGTATGATTCAGGGTAATTACCAGCAATGTAATGAACATTTCAGGTACACAGTATTCTGATTAGAAACAAAATCAGCATTCCACTTGTGAGGAACTATACTATAAAATCAAACATTTCTATATATTGGTTGGTCTGTTGGTCAAAATGGTGTATTTCTTCGCTGTAGAATGACCTCTAGTATCAGAGAATCAAGAAAACACTGAAATAAAAATGTTGCAAGTATGATGTGTTACAATGTTAAAAGGTATGTACCTACTGTAATGTTTTGCTCCATTGCTTCAATATAAAACGAACGTCGCGCTTCTAACTGTATATGTATTATCGTTCACGTCGGAACACAACGAACACTAAAACCGTACTGATAACTGATAACTTAACTAAATTATATCCAATTCTACTCTTAATTATACTCGGGCCGCTCTGCGACGTCCGGCTTGAACACTCACATCACCTTCTCCTTCAGTAAGTTAAACGTTCTGGCTCCCGACGAATTCTTGTCGGCGCAACAGTTTAGAGCCAACTGACACAGTGTATGTGAGGGCTCCATCTTGGTTGACCACGTCTGCTATAACCCATTGTCGATTAGGATTTGTATAGTCCCTTATTGCTACTCGCTCGCCAATACTAAATGTGCGAGGGAAATCTGAGCCTGCAGATGGTCGTTGTTGATGTGATTCTGGTCAAAGGAAATTGAGAGGCGTGCGTGATTCTCGACCCAAAAACAATCGCGCCGGTGTTTCGTTAGTTGACGTACGTGGAGTTCTGCGAAACGCAAATAAGAAACGCCGTAATTTTTGCTCTGTGGTACCAGGTTTGCTTTCTGAGGCTCTGAGAGACATTTTCAGTGTCGCAACATATCTCTCGGCCTGCCCATTTGTAGCGGGATGGAAAGGGGTGGTAGTGTGGTGACGTACATTGTGAAACTTGAGAAAATTTTGGAACTCATCTGACGTGAATTGAGCACCACTGTTGCTCACTACTGTACGAGGGAGACCATACCTAGAGAATAAATCTTCCATAACCATAATGACTGTCGAAGTTGTAGACTTGAGCAGTGCGAAAATCTCCGGCCATTTACTGTATGCGTCGATGACTAACAAGAACATTTTTCCATAAAACGGTCCAGCGAAGTCAATATGTAGTTGATCCTATGGACGCAGTGCAGGCTCCCAGGCATGCACAGAAGCTTTGGCTGGTTTCCGCGCGTAGGTGTGACAGGGAGTACAGTTCTTACATAATTCTTCAATATCAGCGTCAATGCCTGACCAGAAAACATAGTAACGGGCTAGTGCCTTCATTTTCACCATTCCGAAGTGACCTTGTAGACTATGAAGAATTGCCGAGCGAAATTTCTTTGGGACGTAGACTTGTGGACCATGAAAAATAACATTCCCAAGCAGCAAAAATTGAAAGCTTCGGCTACCAAGCCGCTTACCCTGGCGTAACTCGTTGACTAGCGGTTGAAGCTCTGGGTCGTGCAGCGTTTCAGTGGCAATTTGACGCGCTGTAGAAAGTTGGAAGCACGTGATGTCGTCAATGGTTGCTAAATTTTCAGACTTGGTAGGAAGGCGGGAGAGTCTATCTGCATTACCATGTAGCTCTGATTTGCGATACACGATGTCGAAGTTGAACACCTGTAGTTCCAACGTGTAGTGTAGCATGCGTGTGGCGCTTAATTGGGGTAACTGCTTGCGGAAGCTGAAAATATGGACCAGAGGTTGATATGTGACCAATAAAATATGAATCGGTTGCCAAATAAATAATGAAAGAATTTGAACACTCCCCATCGTATTGCCAGGGCTTCTTTATCAATTTGCAAATATCGTGATTCGGCTGTTGACAGTGTGCGGGAGGCAAATGCTATTGGTCGTTCTTCATTGGCAACTTTATGTGACATTACGGCCCCTAGCCCAGAAGAACTCGCATCGACTGCTAATATTAGTGGGAGCTCCGGATTGTAAGATACAAGGAACTGGTTAGAGGCGATTTCCTGCTTGATGGCGGCAAAGCTTTGGTCACAGTCTTCTGACCACTCGAATGTTCGCCCTTTTTGTATAAGCATATAGAGCGGTTTTGCAAATGTGGATACTGGACAGTGAAAATGTTGATAAAAATCCTTCTTTATATCTTCGAGTTTTCACCCCCCCCCCCCCCAATATAGGATCTCTGTTATTATAATGTGGCAGTTTCTATAAAAAGGGGTAACTTTGTCGATCCAACGAATTTTGAGTTACGGACAGTACATAATAAAGGAATGAATGCCCATTCCAACGAGCTATCGGCGAGATTTGTAGCGTTTTTTGTTCCGGAGGTACAAGCAGTCAAACATGAGTGTAACAAAAACGCGCGAAAACAAGTTTTTGGGAAAAACGCGTTTAAATTTAGACACACCTTTTTCTCCCACTCCGTCAAGCGGCCCTAACTCGCCGCGGAATCACGTTACCAGCCTCGACGAGGGCTTGTTGGAAAGGTAATTTTTCGCTCTTCTGCGTGATAACAATTCAGAACATCGGATTTATTCGTGAGCTCCGAAAAACCACGAAGAAGCGAACGCAGACATTCGCATTCATTTCTCATTCCCTTTCATAATTCTCTTTCTTTCTCTCCCTCTTCTCTCTCATGTACGTAAATTTTGTCCCTTCGTTATTGCGATGTTTTTTCTATAGAAATCAACCAAAATCTCAAAATTGATTTTTTCGACCAAAAAATTTTGTTTTTCTTTTTTCGCGTTTTCTGAGACTTTGATCGATCGACAAAGTTACCTCTTTTCATAGAAACTGCCACATTATGGAAAAATTAAGGATACTTTTGGGGAAATTTTCAAAAAAATGAAGACACAAAAATTCCAAAAATTCTAGCGTTGTATGATTGGAGAGGCTACAAAATAGCATTATTCGAGTGTGAAGAACATTTCACTTGTTAGCGCTTTGTGCACCTTTTCCTAGCTGCTGGTTGTGCATGGCTTTATGGTAGAACTGATATCCAATTCTAGGATGTGAATCTATGTAAAATATTTTTGTATTAACCAAAATTATTACTTCATGAGTTTTCTTTTTCTCTTTTCAACAGATAACCAGGACCAAGCAACAACAGTTGTACTGGGATTAATTGGATATTGATAAGTTTTTGTACATAAATAATTGTAAAAATATAAAATATTAGAATAACATTGATCATTATTCATGAATTTTGGCTGTCGGAATTTTGTGTGTCGGGGAGGAGCGCACTGAAGGGGGGAGGGTTAACCAAAATGTGACAGAATCAAAGACGTACCGAAGAGTTTTTAGGGGAGGGGGGGGGGTAAAAATTGTGAAAGTCTCAACTGACACAACTCAAAATTCCCAAGTGTCAAAGCAAAAAAAAAGACACCTCACTTTTTGACCTGTTGGGTTTTTCCAACTTCTCAACTCAATTCTCAAGTATCAAAGCAACAAAAAAAAACAAAAAAAAACCACTTTTAACTAGTTGGATTTTCCCAACTCACTTAACTGAAATTGTGAAATTTCCCGATTGCTGAGTGAAAACTTCCTACACTATGGGGGGGAGTTTCCCCCCTGTCCCCTATCGGTACGACCCTGGACAGAATATTGTCAGAACGGATTAGAGTGCTGCTAAAATGCGACAGAATATTGCTAGAAAGTGTCAAGGCGCTGCTAAATTGTGACACAACACTATACCAGAACGTGACAGCATTGCCAAAATATGACACAGTATCGTCAGAATCTGACAAAGCCTCTGACAGGTTGTTGATGGAATATGGCAAATACTGGCAGTCGTACCACTGCATTGACAGATGCTCCGTCGTATGTCTGTCGCGTTGTGTCACGTTGTGTCACGTTGTATCACGTTCTGTCGCGTTCTGTCATGTAAAATCGCACGGCTGTGCTCGATTCTGATTGGTTCTCCTGCTGACATTCTGCGACAGATCCGCTGACAGGATTAGCATCATCAGGCATCGGTTCCGATCGGACTATTAGAAAGGAGTGTGGGTCAGAATTGATTTTGGGAAAGAGTGCCATTATCTGACGCTCTGTAGTTGGGCAATTAAAATAGCAACCCGAAATTTTTACAGCGAACTTTCACGATAAGATTATTACTATAATTATCGCGCATGTCTTGATTGTCTCTTCCATGCTGCAATGCAGCAATATATCGTGGAATATCGAGATCCGTCTTAGTACTACATCCATCACTTAACCACAGAGCGCTTCAATTATTCCAGCATAGTCTCAAGACCGTCAGTTATGTTAGCAACACTTAAAATTTATAGTGTTACTGTAAATAGAAAAGGTGCCAACATTTCGTAGAACTCGTACAATTTTGGACTAAGTGAAATTCATTTTATGAAAATTATGTTCAACCACTTTCCGCATGGTCTTTAATTTTTTTCTGTGAGGTTACCACACTATATCTTGCACCTCCTTCCCATCGGTATGCACCATAGTTCGGGAAATATGGCCAAAATGTTACCAAAACGATTTAGCGACGTTTGGAATCAATTATTGGATACCCATATTAAACGTTACAAAATACTAGAAGCCCTTCCCCTCATGGCATGGGCCTCGGTGTCAAATATGGGGTAAACAGATGAAAGGAGGGAGGCGAATAAGCCCTATAAACGATATAACTCTGTGAAGTAAATAGTAAAGTAGCTGAAGAAGATGATTATAGGGCAGTGCATCTGTGTTGAAAAGTATAATAATTATTCTTGACAGGGATACCTTGAACTCCATTTTGAGCAGTTCTAATCCAGATACAAGAAAACTGTTAATGACATTTTCTATAGGAAATTTAATGTACCATTTATTGCAAAATAAGAAAATATAGTGGCTTAAGAGGGCAAGTTTCGCGGTAAATTGAAAAAATGTAAAACATTTTCGATATAATTTGTATTAAAATTGATTTTATGAACATCCTGTAGATCGGATTTCGACCATTATTTTCCTGTGGTTATCACAACTGCCCTCTACTATTACTTACTGGTACCATTTTTCTGTCTATCTACAGTCGTGAAAAGAAAAGAAAAATCAAAGATAGAATACTTTTCAAAATTTAACCATAACTCAGCTCCATCAAAAGTAAGAGTATGCAAACATATCCTATTATGTTGGGGTAGACTGCCTACTTACCAGGTGGAAGGGGGGTCATAGCAAAAGAAATACCCTGTATAATCGATGAAGTAGGTCCTAGAAGTTCCACTGGATATAGATATAATGGGCGAACGCAATTTCAGTTTTGAATAACATAATCGCGTCTTCTGTTAGTGAGGAGGTAAAAAGAAGGAAATACTTGTACAGGGTAGAAGCAGGGACGCTCCTTGAAAGTTTATAGATAGCTGATATGCTTATTTGAACCAGGGGTACCTACCCAGTGAACGAATGTCAGCCTGTTTAGGTTCGTTTTAAAAATGACCTTACGTCTTGCGGTTTTTTTTTTTCTTGTTCATTTAAGGGAGATGAGCGAACGCGTTCTCTTTTGTTCAGTTTGAGATGCAGGAAGAGGGTTTAACGTTGTTATTGACATTAACATTGCATTAACTCACACAAACACAAGTATTCCCTCTGTTTTGTCAAGCGTTTGTTCATGTCTCCTTAAATGGATAAACGCAATGGAACGGCAATCATTTCCGTTCCTTCAGCACCTTTGATCCGAATATTTAGATGGAAGAGTAGAAAGAAGGTTGTTCCCACATAGAAGAGCGAAAAATTACCTTTCCAACAAGCTTTCGTCGAAGCTGGTAACGTGATTCTGCGGTGAGTTCCGGCCGCTTGAAGGAGTGGGAGAAAAAGGTGTGTCTAACTTTAAACGCGTTTTTCCCAAAAACGTGTTTTTGCGCATTCTCGTTCCTCTCATCATTGACCGCTTATATCTCTGCAACGAAAAATGGTACAAATCTTGCCAATAGCTCGTTGGAATGGGCATTCATTCCTCTATTACATACTGTCCATAACTCAAAATTCGTCGGATCGACAAAGTTGCCCCTTTTTATGGAAACTGCCACAAATAATTTAACGGGTGAAGAAGGAAAACTTGTAGATTAAAAAAAGACGAAGTGAAAAGATGGAAAAGAAATATTGAAAAACTGTATAAGGATAGAATGGGTATAGGTCAATGTATGGAAAGAGAAGATAGTGTGGAGGATGAGAGGAGATCCTATTTTGAGATTGGAATTTGATAAAGCTCTGGAAGAGATGGAAGAGCAGTTAAAACAGAAGGAGTGGATGAAATTGTCGGTGATAGTTATTGAGGAATGCAGGAGAAGTAATTTTAAAAAATTTGTACGAATTAATTTGCAGAATGTATAAGGAAAGAGAAATGCCAATATATTTCCAGAAAAGCAGGTTACTTATGATCCCTAAAAAAGTAGAGGCGCTTAGCTAGCCATTAACCATTAGCGGTTAGCCATTATCTTGCAGTTTTCGGGAGATTTTTAGCCAGAAAATTTTTTAGCCATTAGCTAGCCGTAAGCCAATAAAAATTCGGAAGCTAACGACTGATTTCATTTTACTAATTTCTTGTTTTTTCCCTTTTGCCATTACATTCAAACTGAATTTTTTTCTTATTCCTTTTCGGTGGATTTTCGTTTTTTGGATTGAAACTGCAAACTCGTCAAACTCAGACTCACAATTGGGGGAAAGAAAAGGGATTGGAACCAAGTTACCACTTCAACTATTTTATTTTTACCAGTGAAAAGTGCAAATTATATCCATATGGTAAGAAACTGGACCTTACTGTAATCTGTATTAAGTAACCATTTGAATTTGAAATTTTTCCCCAAGTGATCTGGGATCTGGGAACTAAAAATGTTGGGATAGTCTTTAGCCGTTTGCTAGCCAATCAGCGTCCTGAAGCTATTAGCCGCTAGCCGAAGCCAATTATAGAAAAAAAAAAGAAAAAAGTTTCAGTTGTTATTAGGTTTAGCCAATCTGATTGGCTAGGCACTTTTGTAAAAAAGCAGGAGCAAGTAAATGTGAAGATTATCGTACTAAAGTTTACCATCGCATGTATTAATAATTCTATAGCTGGGATAGTAAACAAGAGAATACAAAATGATATTGAAGAATAAGTGGATGAAGATCAGTTTGGATTCAGAAAATGTAGAGGAACTAGGGAAGCAGTTTTACAGGTAAGGCTTTTATTAGAAAAAAAAAAAAACAGCGTGGCCAGCTCTCGGCATTTTTGGATAGACTTGGCCAGAGTGTAAGGGGAAGACAGGCCCTCGTACCACCTCCTATAACTACTGGATGACATAATCAAGTTACTGGAGCGGGTTACTGCTTGTCGGGTAGAAGCGCATATCGCTTTTAGAAGTGGGCTGTCGAAATGCCAGTATGGATTTTGAGCGGGTCGGCCGACCAATGATGCGGTGTTGTATGTACAATAGATCATCAACACTGTATGCGGCAAAGAAGCTTTGCATAGCCGTTGGTCTCGATGTGAGGAACACTTTCAGTACACTGCCTTGGAAGCGTGTCCTGAAAGCGATGGATGAGCGGGATCTCCTGGGGTACCTACGAGCAATCATCAGGAGCTACCTGGCAAACAGATAGATGACATATAAACATGAATGCGGAAGATCGTCACGTCCAGAAGATCATCTCGGTAGGTGTATCCCAGGGGTCGTTCTGAGGACCCATGTTGCTGTTCAAATATGAGAGATATTCCTGCGTATGTTTCAAGGTATTACCGGAAATGTAATGAACATTTCAGGTACATGGTATTCTGATCAAAAACTAAAAACGACGTTCCACTTTTCAGGCATTACTATAAAATCAAAAATTTCCATAAATTGGTTAGTCTGTTGGTCAAAATGGTATATTTCATCGTTGTAGAATGACCTCTAGTATCAGAGAATCAAGAAAACATTGCAATAAAAATGTTGCAAATATGATGTGTTTTACAATGTTAAAAGTTTATATACCTCTATCATTAGACAAGTGCTATTTGCATGACTGAAAATTACGTAGAGATTTTCCAAACAAATAGTGTTGGTATATTGAGCCATGGGCAGGTGGCAGCAGTGACTTTGAAGCCGGGATGAATAATTATTGATCAAGGATGTAAGAGTTTATTTACCTTAAATAAGAGAAACGGTGTTGTTACAGTGTAAGTCCTTTTGAATGATGATACAAAATGCAGTAACGATTTCAGTGTGTCTAATTAACCAAACCATGCATGTTAAGTAGGCTTCTCGATTTCCTCAGAAAACGGTGGTAGCGATTCAAAATGCTGTCACAGAGAAAAGGCTGATATATCTGCAGTGAATTGTGACCTGTGTCAATCACTAGGTAGGCTTCGTTCTAGATTATACGTTCGCGTAGCTCTCTGAAAATTAGCGAAATCCATGTAAAAGTCACGAGATATGTGTTTAATGTCATAAACAATAGTAATAGCTGAAGCTGGATGATTGCTTCCCCTTCTCCTGGGGCCGCTTTGCGGGAAAACCCTTCAGCCTACATTCCCCTCATCAACACTGATTCCAAACCATTTCTCGGCGCGTCGCATCTTGCTTGGGATGCGAGGGCATAGGAACCTTTAGCAGTCTACTTGACTGCTGCTTACTTATCTGTTTCTGCTTATCTCTGTATATATGTCTATTCGTCTCTGTCCTATTTCTACTTGTCATCTCTATCCATCTCTATTTCTGTCTAACGCTTTTGTTACTTTCTGTGTTCCAGTGTATCTGTCTGTCCGGAATCCTAAAAGGTTTCCTCCAGGAGTTATACGGTTGTGAAGACATATTTCTAGTAAGAAGTGAAGAAATCAATTTATCGTTATTAGATAGACAGCCAACTTACCTCATTGTAAAAGGTGGCAACATCTTATGAGTATAAATTCGGTAAACATACAATATTAAGGCAGCTGCTAATCCACATCCTAGAATGATGAAGAGCCAACGAGCCAGATGACTGGAATTATTTGACTTTGCCTATTATGATATGAACAGAACTCGGGGTTAATACAGAAGTTAACAATAGAAGACCCGTTCTGAATACTTTAGACAGCGTAGGGAATTTGCAGCTGCATCCGTTGACAAAATCCAAAATTAGGAAGTAGGTGTAGGTAAACTTTTTGTTTTTTCGAATTCGAGATTTATAAGTAATGAACTTTTATCCATTGGCAAAGCTAGATATTGAATTTCTGAATTAACAAAATCTAAAAACTGAGAATAAGTTTTTCCAGGCATACAAAGTTACTCTGTGTAATCATTCTGGTGTTTGATTGTTATTTTGCTCGATCCGAACATACATCTGATGATAAGAAGAGTTGTAATTGAGTTAGTAAGCTGAATTTTGACTTTCATCCGGGATGGCAAAATGAAGGTCGGTTTGAAGGTGAACCCAATCGTACTATTAGGGAAGAGTATGGGGCCAGAATAGATTTTGGGAAAGAGGGCCATTATCTTACGCTCTAGCTATTAAAACAGCAATCCGAAATTTTTATGGAGAAGTTTCACGATAAGATTAGTACAATAATTATCGCGGATATCTTGATTGTCTTTTCCATGCTGCAGTGCAGCAATATATTGTGGAATATCGAGATCAATTCAAGTACTAGATACATCACTTAGCCACAGAGCTCTTCAATTTTGGTATAGTCTTAAGACTGTCAGTCATGTTAGCAACACTTTTTACACATTTTAGAATTTATGTATGCTACCAATAATAAATTAAATAAATGTGCACTTACTGGAATTACTACGCACATTGATGACTGAGTCAGTGTGAAATTATCAGCACAAGCACAAGTCTGGAACAATATTTTACGCGGAATTGTTATAAAGTAACGACAGTAGAACCTCTACATTCTATAGGATTATGAAATACTCGTGCTACAGCGATTTCCTGAAACCCACGTCTGTGCGTGTGTGCGTGTGTGTGATACCAGTATATTAGTCCGCATCATTACTCCAGCTATATAGTGCTGTCTCGTGAGTTTGCCAAGCCTCAGGCAAAAGGTCAACACAAAGCGCGGAAATTTTCTTTTCGTGAGCACATTTTTAAGACCGCACAAGGCCCTGATTGGTGCTAGGCCTCAGGCAAAATGTCCTTTTGCATCCCCCCCCCGCCTCGGGACGCACTGCATAGCTACTTAGTGTGGATACAAGGGTGATTCGAAATAACTTGGACTGGTTCTTCAGCGAGGGTGCTAGGCAACCAATCGTGCTATCAAATATACGAACGTGTAATCTAGAGTTTCTACGGTATCTCCAGAAATTTCAAGGCGCTACTTCATTTCAGTGCGAAGCAAAAGCATTTCCCATGAAACGTGTTAGTCAGACCGCTAACAAGGTGGAGTAAAGGTCCAACAAGTGGTCAGAGAAATCTGGAAAAATTTATTCGTCAGCTTTTTCTTTCTCGAAGTATTGTCCATTTAACAAAAACAAGTTTGAATGCGTTCAACCCACTTATCAAAAAATTCGCGAACTCAGCCTCTCGAATACGGTTCAGCTCTGTTTTTCATTCTGCATTTTGGCGATATGGAGGAAAAGTGACGACCTGCAACGTCCGCTTCAATGTTGGAAGCATCACAAGGCGTGACACGAATGGTACGGGAGCAGGGTGGCTATTTCGAGGGGTCGCACGAACAGCTTTTACGCGAAAATTTTTTCCGACATACGATAAGAGTGCCCAAGATGATTTTCTCACAGAATGTCGACAAAACCCCGACCAGGTTTCATGCTCCGCTGCTTGTCTACATTCTGCGTTTGCTGCTCTTGCCTATTCACAGACTCAGTCCAAGTTATATCGAATCACCTTTTGTATTTATGTATTTCTCTTCGGAATTGTGTACCTGCGAGGAAGTAGATCGGTCGAGAGTGCATTGAAGGGGTACGTAGGCTCGTCTGGTAGCCAAGGTACCCGACGCGCAATCAGTTACTCTAGTTACCGGCGGAAAAGTCACCCATTTACAACCCTCAGTTACCCTCAGATTACCCAGAAACCCGTCGGTTACCCTTGATTCCCCTTTAGTTACCTGGGCGCTGTACACGACTGAGAGTAAACTCCTAAGATCCTATAACACCGCTTGACCAGCGTTTACAAACTTGGAATTAAATCACTATAATATCACCGAAAAATTGGCAAATTTCACATATGAAAATCTCAGCGTGATAAAGGGGATAAAGGTTAAAACTACTGAAGACTGTTTATCGCCTGCTCGCGAGGAGGAGTTATCACCAGGGCTGTAAGGAGAAAATTGGGGCCTGGGGGAAATTTTTGATGCGGGTCGGTTGGAAAATTACTTTATCAGAACAGAATAACTCGCACTCAGTACTAGGATCAGGGGCCCCCTGACCATGAGTCCTGAGTGCAAGTGATAATGCTTTTGTCCAGTTTTATTTTGCTTTGCTTCATAAAAATTATTTTCGATTATTTTCATGTATTTTTTGGCTTTTTGCTATTTTTGGTAGGCCCTCTTCCAAGACCGGGGTCCGGGGGTAAATCTCCCCCTCCCCTCCTCTCATCACGCCTGGTTAACACCACTTATCACGGTGTGAACGGTCATCTTGTAGCCATAACACCATACAACACCCTTTAGCTCTCGGTCGTGAACAGCACCCTGGGTAACTGGCAGGATTTAGTAACCAGCGGAAAAGTTACCCTAAAGTTACTCTCAGATTACCCAGAAACCCGTCAGTTACTTTGGTTCCCCTTTAGTTATCTAAGTAACTGGCAGGATTTTGCGCATTGAGTAGTAATGCTTGATACTTATGTTCGGATGTATCTAGTTGGTGTAAATTTTAAAAATGGCTCCTAGAAAGTTGCAACATGTTAACATATTAATACTAGGGTGTCCCTTATTTTACAAGTTTTCGCCAATTGATTAGGGTCGCACTGAAATTTGTTCCAATGGACCTAGAAACTCGCCATAAAAAAATTTGAGCTCAATCTGAGGTTATTAACCTGTGTCGCTTTGACCTTGAAGTTATGTGTAATATTGAGATTTTACAAAAAACCGCAAATATCTCGGAACATATCAACTTTAGGACCAAAATGCATATAATATAAAATGTCCCCTGTTAAATTTCCTATAAAAAGATTCCGTACAACTCTTCTCTAAAATGCATATTTACCGGGATAATCGCAATAATGTGTAAAAGTTTCGAGGAACTTAATTTCTTTTTTTTCCTTTCATAACCGACCTTCACTCGCTAAATCGTAGTTATCTAAAAAAACATATTCACTCTAGGACCAAACTGCATGTTCCTCATTAAATTTTCTGTAAAAAAGATACAGTACAACTTTTCTATAGAAAACATTTTTATCGAGATAATAGCAAAAATGCGTGGAATTTTCGAAAAACATAGTTTTTCTTAATTATTTTCTGGCTGAAGTATCTATTAATGTCGGGTAACGCACACTACAATATAATCAGTCTCTGGTCTACCGGGGCAAGTGCTCCAGTCCCTCCCCTCCACCTGGCTACGCCTATGACAGTTTGTTAGGTACCTACTATAGAATAGACCTCGAATTATGTATGTATATCAACAATAGAGTCAACATTGCGCATAAGATATAATATAGTGCTGTTAAGGAACAGTCATATGTTCTTAGAATTCATTGTCATTTCCTGTCGACAAATCGCTGTTTCCTATTGTTGATTGTACATCATCTCAAGTCCGCCATACCAAGTCTTCAAAGAAATCTTTCAATGCTCAAGACTCCATAAAAACAGTTTGTTAACCATAGATCCCAAAGTTTGGTTTTCTTCAGTCATTGAATTTGGAATTAGTTATGGTGTGGTGAGACGTGTAGCGATGCATGCATGCCAAAGTGGCTCCCGAGACACAGCATCCCCAGCCTGGGAAACTAGCCCTTTCGAGTATCGCATCAGTGGCGGGAGGGATGCGTTGAGGCCGGCCCGAGCCCTCCATTTCGCCGTGCCGCTTCCGGTGCGCGCATTCTTCAAGGGCCATCATGGGGTTCCCTACTGACCGAGGTTCGTGCTCCCCGAGCACTAGCCTGAAAATCCGCACCTCCTTGTCTTGACACGTTTAGCGACGGCGGGGGAACCCTGTCAGGGGTATTTCGAAGCCGGTCACTCACTTTCGCAATAGTGCAGTCGGCCTTTGTAGAGACAGCGCTAGTGCCCAATGATACTAGGAGTGGAATGCCGGAAAACCGCTACGCGTGATGACAGTAAGCAATGATCAGACCTCATTAGCGCGGATTATAGGAAGACGCCAAGCTTCCCGGTAAATGGCTCATGGATACCTAGTTAAAAGTTTCAGTTTTAGGCTCTTCCGCAAAGTTTTCATCACTAGATTCAGACCAACAGTCCTACCTCTTTGAAATACAAGCTTTTAACCATTTCAGACACTTCTGCACATGTTCTTCTTCATCTCATCGTTCAAGGGGTGAAGATGGACACATGCAGAAGGGCTTGCGATTGTTGAAAGCTTGTATTTGCAAGAGGTAGGACTGTTGGTCCGATCCTAGTGATGAAAAATTTGCGGAAGAGCCCAAAATTGAAACGTTAACTAGACATTCATGAGCCATAACTAATTCCAATGTTTTTATTGATTCTTTTTAAGATCCCGTTGAAGACTTGGTATGGTGGACTTGAGATGATGTATAATCAACAATAGGAAACAGCGATTTGCCCATAGGAAATGACAATGAATTCTGAGAACATGTGACTGTTCCTTAACAGCACAATGTTATATCTTATGCGCAATGTTGACTATTCTTGATATACATACATAATTCGAGGTCTACTCTATAGTAGGTACCCAACAAACTGTCATGGGCGTAGCCAGGTGGGGGAAAACTGGGGTGCTTGCCACAGTAGACAGAGACTGAAGTTATGTTGTAGTATGCGTTACCCGACATTATTAGATATTTCAGTTGTAAAACAATTTTTTTAAAAACTAGCTATGTTTTTCGAAAATTCCAAGCATTTTTGCGATTATCTCGATAAATATGTTTTCTAAAGAAAAGTTATATGAAATATTTTTTTCATAAAATTTAATGACCAACATTTTATGTTCTATGCGTCTTGGTCCTAAAGTGAATATTTTTCTAGATAACTACGACTTAGCGATTGAAGATCAATTATGAAAGAAAAAATAGCAAAATACACGTTCCTCGAAACTTTCACACATTATTGCAATTATCTCGTTAAAAATGCGTTTAGATAAAAGTTGTATTGGATCTTTTGTATAAGAAATTTAACAGGAAACATTTTATGTTATATGCATTTTGGTCCTAAAGTTAATATGTTCCGAGATATTCGCAGTTTTTTTTGTAAAATCTCAGTATTACATATAACTTCAAGGTCAAAGCGACATGGGGTATAATGACCTCAGCTCAGCTTTTTTATGGCGAGTTTCTAGGTCCCTTGAAACAAATTTCAGTGCGACCCTAATCGATTGGCGGAAACTTGTAAAATAAGGCACACCCTATAGTATACGTACTGTAGTGGATCTTTTAAGCACTCGCTCTTGTTACTGATCTGATATTCTTAATGCTTTGTAAGCCTAAATGTAAATACGAACAATTCCATACTCACGAAAGCTCTGCTGTAAGAAGATAAGCACAAATGACTACAACCTCCATTGGCTTTGTGACAAGGCGATTTCGTATCTGTAGTTTTCCAGACACTTGTAATTATTAATTGACGGCTCCCCAGAAATAGGTAGTGTTCTTAAAAATTCCAAACAAAAAGAAAATCATAAGTACTCTATTGTAATGTTACTTAATTCATGAAAAAACTATAATGAAATGACGTACCTATGCAGGATGGTGAGTTCGTGGTTGAATTGAATTTACAAATGGAATTCCTAGAATCCGCCCAAATAATTTCGTTTCCAAATGATGTGATACTTTCTGGAACGACTGTTTTCTTGGTTGTATGAGTGTAAAGTTTCATCTTATAACGCGGAATACGTGGATCTGTTCACATTGATACATTTGTAGGTATGCATATCGATTTAATATGTGTATAGTAAGTTCATGTATGTAATCATTTACTGGTATATTCGGAGGTGTGCTCATTGAGTTTTCTGAGATTAGGTGTACGGATTTAGATATTCTAATTCCTAATCAAACTCTACTTTCTCATTTTCTCCCCCCTGTCCAATTGTCTACTCCTCGATCTTTCCCATTTGAAATATAACGGCTAATATCAAAGAGGAATTATTCTGGATACAATTTGAGAAATCTAAACGATTGAGAAGGGGCGCTTAAGTGATGATACTTAGGCTAATGTACATTGAAATAGAAAAATATAAAAGCAGCGGAAAACGATTATGTAAAAAATATTAAATATAAACAAAATACAAAAAAGGGATGGAAGTGAAAACGTTTTTGCTGAGAACAGGTAATATAAGATTCAATCTCAGAACTGGCAACATGTACCTTGTAGAACGCGATAGAAAAATTCTAGGTAGTTTTTAGGGTCGGCTACGAGTAGTCGAGCCTATTGCAATCACTTTTTTCTTTCTCTTCTCTTCTCATCCGTTCAGTTCAGTTCAGTTCAGCTCAGTGGCATATCTTTTCAGATGTGTTGATCTGAGCAGATCTGAGTCATAATTTAGTTCAGTGGCGCTTTATTTTCGAGAAATCAATTAGTTGAAGAAAAAGAAAAAAAAATTAACAGAATTATAAGTAACAATTTTGATTTTATTAAGGTCGGCAATGAGTCTTTTGTAATAAATTTTTTTCTCTTCGTTTTTCTTCTTCTTCTTCAGTTGTGTTCATTAATTTTGATCTTACTGCGATTCTACTTCTACTAAAGCCCTATAGACGGGAGAGTATAATGGGTCGCCATTTTGACGCACACCGTGCCCGTGGATGCCGAATCCGACTATGCGGAGCGTACCGCGTAGTCAATTCAGTATCGACGGGCGCGGTGTGAGCCAAAATGGCGGCCCATTATAAATACTTAGGTATTTCAGGCTCTACTTCTACGTTCTGCATAATACGTTGTCACCTTATCAATCCACATTCTACTTGTACGACGCTAAGGTTTATCATTTTCCTAGTTTTCCAGCGTAACTATTTTGTAATTTGTGTGCGTTTTTAAATATTACATTTTGGATTCTGCTATACGAATTCTACGACTCTTATGTTTTACAATTCCGGCTTTGGTCGAGATCAAATGAAACATGTTCGTTGCGATTCCCGTAACATAGTATCTATTTCTGCAGTACTCTCGCCTTTATTAATAAATTTTCAAAGGAACAATAGGATATGAATTATGTTTCCTAAACATAGTCAAGTATTATGGTAGTTTTAATATTCTGTTTGATGTTTCGAGGGATGAAGCCTCCTTGTAACTGTTTGGAACTGTCTGCTTGTTTTAACATGATAGCATTCGTGATATGGCTATGCGTATTCAAATTATAAACTTCATTTCAATGAAAATTCGCCCTTTGTCTGTAGCGCAAGAAGAATAATATTGAAATTTTCGGAAATGCCATGCCACCTGAATTAAACGATTTGAAGAACTATAAAAATCTGTTTTTCGAGAACACGTGATTCAAAATTCAAGAGCCCTATAGGAACTTTGTGACATAACGTTTACTGATACGTTTTTTTTCACCGGGGATACCCATTTTTGTATCAGGAACCCTAATTTAAAAAATTCTACTTTTTACGCTCTTTCAAGGATACTAATAAAAGTAATAACTCATTTTATCAACAAATGTCACTTTCTGTTTATTAGTGTTCAAGTGTACAGAGTATACCTATCTATTTTCCAGCCGAGAGTCGACCCTCTTCGAGCAGCAGAGCTGCTTGTTATACGAGTATTAAGGTATACCGTCATTCTCTCTAGTGGATGACACTTCGTAGTAGATGACATTCTTGGTGATTGTTTATATAATAGATTGAGTTTAAAGCGAGTGTTGACAACACTGATTGTTATTATATGCGGTTGCTCAGCTGATAGCATGTTTCAATGTATTTAAACTTGAAGAAGCTTAAAAAATACTCTGATATCAAATTCTCTGATGAAGATTCTTATAAAAGCGCTCAGATAAGTTGATTTACAAAATATCCAATTGGAAATTAAAAATTTAGCAGATATATAGATATGCATCACTCTTACATGAAATTAAAAGTAGAGATGTGGTTGAATTGCTGATGTACTTGAAAAATGGAGTTTGTTTATGAAAATAGCCAAAATATTCAAGTAGCAGCCACTAAAAAATGGAATCAAACAATTTTTAGTGGATGCCACTGAATGTCATCAACCAAAAAATTGATGTAGAATTTCATTTCCAGTTGAAGTTTCAAAGTGGTTGCTGATGTTCATTTTCGAATAAAACTACTGAATATACGAGTGGGGTATTACAAGTTGGAATATAGATAATAATACACGTTTGTGTGTTATTTTAATAGATGGCAAAGAAGAGACCGCGGAGAAGCTATTCACCAAGCCGAATGGAAAAGGCCCTTTTTGATGTGAGGAGAGGCAAGAAGGTTGCAGCTGCTACAAAGAAGCATAATGGGCCCCGATCAACGGTGAAAGCCAAGAATGAAAGAAAGTATGTAAAAGAATCTATGAGTCCGGTCGTACACCAGCAGCGAAACAAATTAAGCCACTGAGCGAAAAATGTCCGAAAATAGTGAAATTTTGAATAACTCCAATACCCAGTACACCTCAGTGCCGGATTAAGTGACTTAGCCGCCCTAGGATAGAAAATTTGTTACCGCCTCTGTTTCGCACATACACGGAAATTATTATTAATATTTTCGAAAAAATTGTCACTTGAAGTCACGGCTCCATTGACTTTTAGGGAAATATGGCGCTGGTACACCTGGGAATTTCTCCGGCATGAGCACACCCCTGCTTATACCTACTACAGGAGGTAGAATGACTACGTAACTTTATGTCTTCTAAGACTACTTAGTATAGGAAGCAGGGATGGGCAGTATTTAAATCTTGCTTTCTCTTAGTGCCATATCCAATAGGTAACTGTTGTACGCACACGGTGTATGGCTTCCTGGACAGGGCCGTCAGTCGGGGTTTCCTAAGGTTTGTGGGGTTAGAAAATTCTTTACGCCGAGGACACTAGAAAAGTGTTTTTTTTTTCAGGAAAGTATGAAACTAAAAATGTGAATTTTTCAACCTTTTACAGCATCTCAAAACTTGGGTGTGACATTTAAATTCATATCCCCAGATTATGCTGATTATACATTCCTGCATTCTATCGCGCGTTTAGCAGTTTAGCTACATTCTAAACGAATGTACCTGGGACCAATTTAGATTAGTGCAAGTGTGAGCCCAAGTATGCTAGCCGCCATCTTCATCTTCTCATTCAGCGTGCAACCTCAATCTACGTCGCGGGCATCAGTCTGAATTGTCGCCCGTGACGCGTTCGCTCATCAACGGAAAAAGTGAGGATAAAAATGGCTGCTTAGCATGTTTGGGTTTTTGAAGAATTCAGCTGTTCCGGCCTTTGGAATGAGAATTCTCGAGATTTGAATTTCAAGTTCCTCTTTCGAGGGAATTTGGGATTTAAAATTTCAATTCGTTTTTAAAAGGGATCTTTCCATCAGATTCGAATTTTTTTTCGATAAGATTTTGCCCAATTTAATCATTTAAAATCCGAAATCCTCGGAAATTGGAATTTGAATTTTCAGTTTTATAGAAGGGCATGTATTAAGCTTAATCCTATTTTTTAAAGAACAAAAAAAAAATTGGATTTTAATTTTTTTATGGAAGGTTTTGCCCATCTCTAATAATAAAAGTAGTTTGGTATTTAGTGTCTTACCAGTCGATTCTTCAAAACTTCCAATCGTATCTGAAAATTCGTTTGCGACAAATAGGATATCTGTATTTCTTGCGTAATGCAGTACCATTTTTCTAACGTTGATACCATCTTTGAGTAAAATTTTCATATTATTTTGAGACCCATCCATCATGTGTCTTTCAATAACAAGTGTTAAGCTATTTATCACATATGCGAGAAACATAAACCTGCATGGACACATAGTTTCTAAATAGTAAATTAATAAAAGGAGGAGAAAACTGTAAATGCTGCGCGATTTTCTCGTTAGTTCTATTAAGCTATGTGAAAAAACAAATCACTCATACCCTTTATTGGGAGCCAGTGCGATGTTGAGAGGGATGTATGTGGAATTGCCTTGCCATAAAGTAGTTGTAAATAGAGTACTGAGACTAGTGACTTTCACAGAGTAATTCGTAGGCTCGATCCAATAGATATTGTTTCCAAAATCATCATATTCTAATGCGTTGATTGTTCCCGCGTCACCCACTGACAATAATAATGTTGTCATTCTATTTCCGGGATTGAAGACGTAAATCTTTTGCAGACCAAGTGGGCTAAATATTATGGTACCTATCCAGAAATGATTAGTCTATTACCAATGTGGAACTTCTAGAAGATCAGTTGAATTTTTATTCTATTGAGTATCTAATTACCATTCATGGAGTTGTAAGAAAAAGCAGAAATTGAATGAATATCCGAAAGACCTAGCTGGTGTTGTACTTGTGGTGTTTCTGAATAGATATCTCCGATAATGAAAAATACGGCTCCATTTGTTGCCAGTAATGTAGTATCTTCACAGAATTGTGAATTCACGCTTAAAGTGCCCTCTTGTCGAATACCATCCGATGTCCGGCATATGCACGAATAATCGGTTTCAGATGTTGACAAGCAAATATCGCTGCACATCATATTTGCGCACGATTTATTCATCTGCGGTACGAAACACATACTTATTCGGTCATTCGAAGATTCCGATTTATCACCATTTTGTATTGTGAAAATGCAGTTTCACAATTTCTGAATTGCCTAACATGGGTCTGCCCACTTGTATAGCAGAATTGATTGGTCAAAAGTGTGTTAAGAAGTCAAAAATACGTCAGAGTGCTCTGATTGGTTGAAATATTGTCAAAATGTCAAAATATCGTGTCAAAATTGATGAGGTCAATCCTTGTAGATCAGGTAGGGGCTTAACACAAAACTAAAACGGAAACCAAAATGACACAAAAACATTTCATTTTAAATGTGCCCTTAAAACAGTAAACCAATTGATTTTGAAGCAGAAAACCATAACTGTAACTGAAACCGTTTGTGTTTTGGTTTTAGTTTTGTGCCACATCACAGTAAAGACCTGAATTCTCCCAATTTAGGCTACATTCTTACTTTTTTATGTCTTCCAGTCAGGGTTAGTGATGGGCATTTCAATACATTTGTGGACCAATACTTGACAACACATGAAAATCGTGCATGGATATAAATTGATACATGACATAATATGTGTATTGATACATCAATACATGACAAGAAGTACGAGTATATGATACATGGCAGATATGTACTGACATATAAAACTGAAATTGACACAAAATCATCCAAAGAGCACTTGGCACAAAACTGGAACTGAACGGGGATTGTATAATACCAAAATGAAAATTGTAACCGTTTGAGGTGAATGTGCTGCACATAACCAAAACCATTTTGAAATCTTGTGTCAAACCCTTGATAGTAACCATAATGATCTTTGTTCCATGTGTTTTTCTCAGTGTTGTTTTGTTAGACATAATAAAACAAAATGACAAAATGGATGCTGTTAAGCAAAAGAGACTTAAGGGACATTTGTTGACAAAATTAGTTATTAGTATCATTAGAAAGAGCATAAAAAGTAGAATTTTTCAAAACTGGGCCCTCAGTTCAAAAATGTGTACCCGCGTTGAGAAAAGCTTATCAGTTAACTCTATGTCCGTGCACTGGCATTATTCATTGGCTCTTAAATGTTACATTTTCTCAACAAAAAAAAAAAGATTTTGTTGCTTAAGTCCCTTTTGCTTAAAAAACCAGATGACTTAAGCTGGAATTTTGTATGATTTCACACAGTTCTGTCAAGTGCTAATGATCAAAACAGTTAAGAATGAGTCAGCTTATAGAAGAACCTTCTTCTTAAATCATTCTCATGTTATTGTTATTTGCTATCTTACTTCTTTTATTCTTATCTTTTGCTCTTATTCTTACATTCGAAGGGAAACTCGGTAAGTTGCTAATATTATTGGTTAGTTTGTGTATTCTTTATTCTTTCACGTCTGTAATAAGGTAATAATTCGAAGAACTTCTTTTAAAAACAGCCGAAGTCAGTTTTGAAATTCCAACTTTGCCGCCAGACAGCAATACAACTGAGCTGCTGTTCTGCTGGATGCTTCCATGGGAAGCTGAAGCTCTTTAATTTTCAAAATCTATGCTACTTTTTGCTGGATTAACGTTGGTAATTGGTGGAATTGTCGCGCCTTATTGAACGTACCCCTGCCGAACGATTGTCTCAGGCTAAGTGGACTTTTCCCTCGGCAGCCGGGTTAGAAGTCCGTTTTTTTCCTCTTTCTGCTGTTTTTGGAAATCAACGATAGATGCAAGTAGTTACGACCTCAGTGTATCACATTCTGTTGAAAATTGTTATACTTTTTTTTTCGACTTGCTCAAAGTTGAGT
Organism: Acanthococcus lagerstroemiae; assembly: GCA_031841125.1. Taxonomy (NCBI): domain Eukaryota; kingdom Metazoa; phylum Arthropoda; class Insecta; order Hemiptera; family Eriococcidae; genus Acanthococcus; species Acanthococcus lagerstroemiae. The sequence continues at coordinate 55,096,997 of CM063112.1, read as the reverse complement.
GTGACTTTCTTGCTACGGCTTACTCTAAGGCCTGTATCGATGTGTATAAGAATGAGAAAATTATTTTGAATCCTTCCGCCATGATATTGTGGGACAGATATTAGAGAAATGTTAGACATACCTAATATTGTAGATTGTGCACCGCCCGCATCTACAGTATTATTTTGACATGGATATGTCTAGGTATTGCTTCTTGTCAACTGATTGTGTCTCACGTGTCGGTAAGGCGGCTCTAAGGGGAGGTATAACGGACAGACATTTTGATTGCAAGAAAAGTAACCAAATGCGCGTTGATGCAATGAGAAATTATATCAAGACGTGCTTGTTTACTTTTCTTGCAATCAAAATGGCTGTCCGTTATACCTCCCCTTAGAGAGCCGCCCTAGTTTTGGCAGACGGACACTGCAAGAATTCATGGACGACTAACATTGAGAATGTTACCACAGTGACGTCATCACGGCAGTTGTTGCTTTATTCTTTATTATTCCCCGTTGTGTGCGCGAATTCGTTCTTTGCGGAATATTCTACTTGTTCTTGTTGTGTGTAGATTACATGCGTGGAACGTGTTCGGTAGCCATAAGACATATCCATGTACTGATATATCTGCATGCAGTGTAGATACTCTTTACGCTTGTTTCTCAAAAATAGTGGAGGAAATTGATTTTGCGGCTTATTTATGCTCCTTGACAGGCTTAGCAGCATATATGTACATGTATGAATTTCCTTTCAAACATTAAGCATATTGGTACATAATGTCATCCAAACCTCTGTGTTAAAATTCAGCCTCCGAACACTTTTTCATCAATTCAGCCTTGTTTTCTCATCATTATTCTGGACTAGTTATCCTTTTCCCATCAATTTTTTTTTTTCCTTTTGGAAACTTAGGTACCGTTGTATGGGTATATGGGGTTAGTGTTGTGTGATAATGAATGATGTGTGTAAACAGAATGAAACCCGAGTCATGCTATTCATATACAACGCCCAAGCATGTTCTTAAATTACAATAAAGCGAAACAATGGATTCGACCAACAATGTAAAAGAAAGCTTCTTGTCCTCTCCTGATTCCCCTTAAATATACACACGTGAGGATAAGAGTGATATGGATTTAGTACTCTACGGGTTGTATTTTGAAAAAACCCGGAGGCTCATGTGCACAAAAGGTCCTTGTTAATATGGAAATAACCCGAAGGTATTATTGATGTCTGCAAATCGAAGATGTGCTGTAATCTGTAATGTACCTATAGGCTAGGATACGTACGTGATTTAATGTTTCTTCGTTGAAGGCTTTTGAAATGCCGACCACTGCGGCTGGGTAATCTTTTGAAACGTTTTTATAACTGAATGGATGAATGCAGTTTGCTCTGTTGCAGTTGAATAGCCCTTTTTGTTTCGGGTATATCCAATAAAGCGTATCATTATACACTCCAAATGAGGGCACGTGTTCCGTGAATTTAACAATCATCTTCATGAACAGAATTTACAGAATTATTGTTAAAGTAGTTGAAGAGTCAAAATTTTCTTGCGAAAATCTGTAAAACACAAGACTGCTTATACTGGTAAAGCAGAGGAGATGAATCTATTTAATTATTAAGTATAGAGGCAAATCACTCCTAAAATCAATTACAATTTATTAACACGACGTTTTAACATCACTGTCATCATCAGGTAACACAACACGTACAATCTGAACAACTCTGAAATCCATGGTCTAAACGCTAGCTTCACTCCAACTGTATGCAGGACAAAAAACTCAAATTTATAGAAAAATAATATAGATCGCCTAATAATATTAATATTAATTTACACCGATTTAGGTAAGATTAAACCGTTTCACTGTATTTTAAATTCAATTGGCTAACTATACCCCCACCTCCTTACTGTTTTACTGTATTTTATTTCGATTGGTTAACGTTACCCCCACTTTTTTGTATTATGTTTCGTGAATCTAGCGTTTAGACCATGGATTTCAGAGTTGCTTGGTTTGTACGTGTTGTGTGTTACCTGATGAGGACAGTGATGTCGAAACGTCGTGTTAATAAATTGTAATTGATTTTTGGAGTGATTTGCCTCTATACTTGATAACAAGAATGCTTACTTCCTACTGTAACATAATTCATTATCGCCTGAAGATGAGAATACGTACATTTTTTTCAGTTCCATCGAAATCAGCTGAATGCGCCTGATCACCATCCAACCAATAAAGTCGTTCCTGTTGCGTATCTAATGTTAGATAACTGGGTGATGTTAGGTGAGTCAGAATCTCCGAGGCGGAATCACCACTCATGAACGATTTAACGATTGAAAAATCGGAAGTACTCTTTTGCTCGATCCAAAATAATAACCTGCCAATGAATATAGAAAATTTGAATACCTATCTGCTGATTTTGTGGTATAGGTAGCCTACATAATTTTCGCATGCAAACCAAGACTGTGCAGGCACGACGAATGAAATACCTGTGTTTTGGTGAAATGGATAGGCGAATTGGCCTCTTCATCAAATCGCCTCTCAAAAATGTGCACATGGACATCTTTCCAATTTGAGTAGAACAATCACATGCTTGAATCCGGGACAACCCAACTCCAAAGTTGTCGATAATCATATAGCAAATGGTAGTAGTTGTGTTGTAGTCCATAGCAAGATCTCGTATACGAACTGTAATAAAACATACACGTGTATGTCTCCTCTGTCTTCATCTGTCTTATTTTTTGAGTCATAGTTCACAGTGAGCTTGACTTTCATTTAAAGAAAAAACAAAAACAAAACAAAAAAAACGGGTTATAAGTTATAGAACCAAGTGCCAGTTATTGGATCAGTACCATCAAATTTGAAAGAATAAGCGTGCAGTGTAAAGTAAGCTTCGTGTGTGAGCGCTCTCTATGTGTGGATTAAAAGTAAAGCTCTTTCGGTGTACATCCATACTCTGTAAGTCAAAATATTAAAACAATATCCTGTTCTGTATCATGTTTGAAATTTAACTGTGCAATTTCCTTCGAAAAAAGGGCGTCTATGAACACTGAGCGAATTGAATTTCGATATGGTGAGTGAAATTTAGTTATTTTTGTATTTATTTAAATTATAGAATTGTAAGATAGAATGGTAAGGAAACTTTTTCAAGCATTGGCGTTAGTTTTTAAAGCGAACATACATAGAGAATGCGCCTCAATAGAAGTATCAGCAACTTTTGTAGCGTATATTTAATAACTTTCTTGCGATGATTTAATTTGAAATTATTTATTCCAGAATCAAAGGAATACGCCAAGTGATACCTGATATTATCAATTTACGCAAAATAATGTTGAGTCAAACGGAAAAATTTTAATCCAATTTTGGCCCAATCCATTATTAGCACCAACAGATAAAAAAAAACTGCTTTCGCTTCGCGAAAGCAGTACCGACTTTTCGGCCTTCGGCCGAAAAGCACTCGGAACTCGCTTCGCTCGTTCCTCGCAGTAATACCGAAACGTACTCGGAACTCGCTTCGCTCGTTCCTCGCGAAATCTAGACACTGTCGACACGTTTTAAGTGGTAAACGTTTTAGAAAACGCAAATGTCGACAAGGACTAGTGGTATTCGGCCGAAATGTTTAAGGCCATTCACGTTTTAAAAAACGCAACTCTCGACAGAGAATAGTATTATAAAAAAAAAATATAAAACTACCCGGCTATCAAAATTAGAGTTCGTATAAATTTGAAATCGATACATTCAAGGCGGAAACGTGTAAGACCGAAACATTTGTATAATACAACACAACTACGCGGCTATCAAAATTCGATTTCCTATAAATTAAATCCCAAACAACATCGAGTACATAAGTCGCCTCGCGCTTCTTATGCTGAACTTAAATTGAGGAAACTCGTGAACGACTCAACAGATTGTTATCAAACTTTCACCAATACAACTTCGAGTACTTCTCTATAATGTACCAAAATTTGGAATCAAATGATTCGATAGTTCCTGAGATTTTTGTGCCACAAATTTTGTCCTCAAGGAAAACTCACGAACGGCTCGACCGATTGCCTTCAAAAGCTTATTTTAACAACTTCGAGTACTTCTCCATAATATACCAAAATTTGGAATCAATTGATTCAATAGTTTCTGAGATTTTCTTCCCACAAAATTAGGGTGTACATATATAAACATATAAATATATATATATATATATATATATAAGGAAACCTGAAATTCAGCCACTATTACAGTCGTGTTCTAAACACTCCGAAACGCAAAAAAAACATTGCCCCCGCCCCCAACTTCACAACTGTGACGAGTGTAATACCTCCCTTTTCTTCGAAAAGTCGGTAATATGTTATTATAGCAATAATATTCTCAAGAGGAACTCGCCACTTTTGACTATTTTGACGTGGATATGTGGATATGTCTTATAGCTGGCCATCAACCAAAATTGTGCCTCACGTTTCGGCCAACACGGAGAACGATGTTATCATAATGACGTCATCATGGCAATTGTTGCTTCATGATATTCACTATTGTTCCTTGTAGCGTGCGCAGATTTATTCTTGGCGGAGTATTTTACTTGTTCCTGTTGTGCGTTGACTGATTGAACATGTTTGGTATATAGCCTTAAGACATATCCATGTACATACCAATGTGTCTATCTGCATGCAGTGTTGCTACTTTTTACATTTTTATTGTTTTGTACTTATTTTCGTGACATGTACCTAATGTTGACTATTTTATAACATTGTCAATTATAAACAATTTTTCTTGAAGTTCCATGTTGCCAATATTTTTGTACCCAAAACAGATCAGTCCGTTTTATTGGCATTTTTGATCATGATTATAACAGCAAAACTTTTGATTACACCACATAACAGCATAAAAAACAATGGAATGAAAGTATGTGATTTTAGCTATATTTTGAAAACTAAAATACAATGGCGTTGAGCATTTTTCTCGAGGACCTCTCGTTTCCATATCAAAATTAAAACTGTATCAAATTTTTCACTTTTTCCCTTCTTGTTGTACATGAATAGCTATACTGATACTGATAATAATACTATGAGCGTGCATAGTGGTTTGATCAGTGGTATCATCTTGATAATACTACAATTCGCATTTATGATAGCAAAAAATTAATATCGCCATTGAATTCCTCGTTGAAAATACATATCATAGAATTATGTATTCTCGTGTCATTGTTTTTTTGTTTTTTTTAAATCTCAAATGGTTGTACCTATGATGTTATTTTAGAAGTTTGTCAAAATCTTGCCAATACCCCTGTTGGCATTCTTGCAAAATAGCGGTTATTTCAGACATGTTTTCTCCCCCCCCCCCTGTATCTTTGAAATTATTGTACTGGACAGAAAATCAATAACGCGGCTTCATTAGACAATCACCTTTTCATTTCACATTTCACTGTATAGTACCTACTGATTATTCTTGATATATTGAGATCGATGCGAAAAAAAGCGATCCAACGACTGGCACCTTGCTATATCTATCTACCTATACCTATATGGCATATATGTATCAAGTTTAGACTAGGTATTTACCTTCTCCATTATACTCCATTAGTTTCTTATGAGGCAGTAATATGCTGCTAAGTCGCGTTGTCATCCTGATGCTAGAGGATCGCGATCCATTAGGAAATGTCATATCAATTACATAGTATATACGATACCTATAACTGAACGCGGCTGAAATGCTTTGGTTTGAGCCTGTAATCCGTATCGCGAATTCTAACTGCTCACCGAGAAAGATGAAATTCAAACTAGTGAAGTTGAAGTATTGTTCTGATGATGAAGTGTCATACATTAACAAGGCTTCGTACTCTGTCGAAAGTAGATATGTATCAACGTCTAATGCAACGCTCAGAGAATACCACAAGAATCACATGTCGAAGAACATACCACAGGCTTTTTCGTCTGTCATATCCTCACAATCTGGTACTAAGTCACAATAATCCATAATCGATACTTTTTCGCCATCATTGCAGTAGAACGATGAATGATTCTATTTCGTTCGCATGAAAACAGAATTGCTACAGCGAAACTAATTTATGCGCATAATCTTTAGGAGATTCTTGTGACTATAAAGTCATTGCCCGACGCTCCATACAGACTACGTGCGCGATGTAGCGGAGTGCGACCGAACTAAAAGTGAAGTCTATTCAATTTCCAGTCGAAAGAGACCAAAACGAGCGGGCTTGCATCCATAGTTGCCGAGCTACAGCAGTTTGAAGTTAATGTGTTCGGATTTCGCCTACAAGCTAAACGCGTGCTGTATAAAATGAGTTTGGAAAGTGCGAATTTAAGAACGGAACATCGGTGGGTGATCCGGTATTATGTTCGTCGTGGTCTGAGACATTAAAGCAGACGTGTGATGAAATGGAAGGCGTGTATGGTACGAGTCTGATGCCGAAGAGAACAGTTCAGCGGTGGTATAAGGAATTTCGTGATGGCCGCACATCAGCCTTGTCGATTCCACAAACTGGGCCACCGCGAACAAGTGTAACCGAAGTAAACCGGAACACAGTGGCAGCTTTGATTGCCGAGGACCCGCACATCTCGCAGCGGATGTCAGACCACAACGAACCCAAAACCGGATCACCCATAGTTGTTCCGTTCTTAAATTCGCACATTTTATTCAACACGCGTTTAGCTCTTATGGGCGAAATCCGAGCACATTAACTTCAAACTGCTGTAGCTCGGCAACTATCTACTCAAACGCGCTCGTTTTGGTCTCTTTCGGCTGGAAATTGAATAGACTTCACTTTGAGTTCAGTCGCGCTACGCTAGATCACGGACGTAGTCCGCACTGAGCGTTGCGCAATGACTCTTGGGCTACCTTTTGTAGGTACCTACTTTTAAGTACATAAGATCGGATAACATAGAATTTGTACGAACCGTGTTGATGCCTATCAGATCACGCCACAAGAATATATGGATGAACAACGTCCGTAAAATCTTCTGTTGCATCTGAAACAAAGTTGTTTTTTTTTCTTCTTTTCTTTTTCGCTTTGATACTTGGGAATTGAGTTGAGCAGTTTGGAAAATCCCAAGTCAAAAGGTTTTCTTCCTTTGCTTTGATACTTGGGAATTTTGAGTTGAGTCAGTTGGGACATTCACAATGTTTGCCCCCCCCCCTCCTAGGAAAAACTCTTCGGTACGTCCCTGTCAATTATTACGCTATATGCTTGAAGTTAGTCCGAGTAGATCATTTCTATTCTTAATTGAAGATATCTATGTGTACTTTATTTCCGATTAGCAAAGATAAAGTTTCTTACCCTAAAATCTGGATTTTTACAATTCTTCTGTTCAAACCTCATTACTATATTCTCAGTACCATCGTTCTCATTACTATGCCCAGTAGTACTTTCTTGATAGGATAACAGATAGTTCAATTTAATCACTCAAATAATCCCCTCTTATTCTTCTCAGATGGCCAAAGAAGGCAATTTCATAAAATTAACGAAGAAATTTGCTTGTAATGAATTCAATATGGCTGTATTTTCAGTTATATTGTAAAACTTTTCATTACTGTGGTGTACTTATCATTACCCTGTCAATGTGTTTTTTTTTCCTTACTGGAAAATTCGTGCTAAAAATGAATGTCTGAGTGCAGATATCTAGTTTTGAGTTAGTAAAAAGTAAATCTTAGAAAATTAAAAAAAAATTAAAATACTGAAGTTAGAAAATCACTTTACTGGTAAAATCACCCCAATATTGAAATGGAAAACTAAGTGTCAAGCTCATAATTAGAGATCGGATTTTTCGGTAGGAAAACGTGAGATTTTCGGTACAAATATCTGAAAAATCGATAATATTTGGTTTTTAAGGAAAAATGAGGGGAAAGAAAAAAGTTTATTCGAATTATAATTTTATAAACTTTCTTACGACATATTTTTACAAAAATTTAGTGTTATACATGCATCACAATAACATGTTTTTCAATATTCTCGGCCGTTAAATTGTGCCTCCTATCAGAAAGAATACATTTGTATTAAGAGAAACTCCGTTCCAAATCTACAGAAGTAAGTGGTGCGTGAGTTTGCCTTCTTCTTCCCCCCCCCCAACATTGGTACGTCCCTGCCCAGAATTAGCAGAAAGAATATTTCACACACTAGTATGAGAATGGCACGATTAGTCTTGCTATCAGGGATAAAGGAATATCGTGTAGACCTTGACGTCATATCCACAATTTAATAGGTACTTTGTTATTATTGTTGTAAAATAGAGATTTCTAATGATTTCGGTGTTTTCCAGTTTTTTTCGCATTCTCGGCTTTTTTCACGCTTTTGGTGTTTGTCGGTAAAATAGAATTTTTTCCCTGCGTCCCATTCATCACAATTCGAACTTCACTTTATTACTGATTTCGTACTTCAGGAAGAAAAGTGTTGAATACCTAGGAATCAGGTCTCTACTCATAATATAACGAATGTTACCCTATAGATGGGCTATGTACTTACTTCAGCCGTAGTGTAACAGTCAGATAATTTTTAGCCTATTTTTCAGGAACTGCGTTGTATTAATTTATCAAACTAACAAAGGCTATATCGACATTTTTGAAATCACGAATGAAATTAGTTCTGTCCCATACGACATCAAGTGCAGAGCTGTGTTCAGATTGCATTCATTGTAAAATTAGTAACAATTAGGTCTGTTTATCTCAAAGAATAGCGTTTATCGCCGCTGAAATATGGAATATGAGCATGAAAACAGAAATTGATAAGGACGAACTAATTGTATCTTATCAGTTGAACGGTGTTTTGTGGGCGTTTATTTTGCACATGGGTAATCCTGCAGAAAACAGCTTAATATTGTTTTCAACTTTGTTCTCGCGGTGCGAGCCTCTATTTAGCGTTAATCTACTCCAAAAAATGTTTTGTTGAAAGTAGTGGCTTACAGAAATTCTTGTAGGAATAAAGTAGTGCCTCTTTGAGCCTGAACTGCTCCGGTTCGGCGACGGATTAGGGGGAGAAGGACTTCAACTTCCCATCATGATAGGTACTTACGTACAATTTCCAGCGAGCTCCTAACCGAACAGGAGGTCTTTCGGATCATAAATTTTCTAATGGATATTTGCTTAAAACGTGAAAATTTTTTGCACACCTTACTCACGAATATCCGATTTTTTGTTATTTTTATGGTATTAAGATAATGATTTTATGGGCCATGGTTTTTGCTTATCTTATTAGATTCATGCTCGAGCTTTTATTTCAGCTCTCAGAATCCAGACTCCTCCCTGAAAATGGGTGAAATCAACGTTGTTTGAAAATTTGAACAAAGATTGAAACAATTCTCAAACGTGGGATTTAAATGTTGGGGTTGAAATTAAAACGGGAGTACTAACTCAATTATTTGTTTGAAATCAGCGACGAAATAAACTCTATTTTGATATTTAGCAATGTTGATCTTGCCTTATTTAGAATGCTGGACTGATATTCCATCCTATAACAGTTTCTTCAATGCATCTCTGCATTCGGAATACTACTGAAGAGGCCTCTTTTCATTGATGAAGATTCGATTCCTTAATACCTATCATGTCGGGGTTCCTTTTCAAAGTTTGAGAAGAAATCAATCCCTCCCCTTCCCCACACGGACGACAAATTCAATTGTTCTCTTGTGGTGACTCTTATTTTATCAATGTTCGAATTTTTTCTCATCCCCAAGTCGGTGCTAATTAATTTGAAAAATTACTTCTGGTGGAGAAAAACTGAAAGGAAGGGATTAATATAAAGATTTTGAATTTGGATTGCTTTCTTCATTGCAGCTAACAGTTACCATAAGCGCCAATAGTCAACTTGGAGTGAGAGGCTTATTGAGACGAGGGCTGCTAAGTATCAAAATAATCCTTAAAATTCTTTCGCTCGTACAATTTTTCACTATTACGGAAAAGCTTTTAGAGAATTTTGGGGCTAAGTGTCACGTATCCCCTCCCTCTATTTATTTTTGAGGTATTTCTTCAAATCACTCCACTTGCGGGTTTTCGCCGAGATGCTAGTTGACTAACACCAATTTTAAAGCATGATATGTCCAAAGTTTGTTTAGAAACAAAAAAAATTGAATTGGTGGAGTAGGTAGCGATCATGAGATCATGATATCAGTGAAGTACCAATTGACAAATAGCTTGGAGATTTATTCGAGTAATTAAGCATTATAAGGTGAAGAAAATTATCGATTTCGGGCAAAATCTGTCCATACTGAGAAGAAGAAAGAAGAGGATGAGAGAGTTTTCTGTTGGTCATGTATCCCGTACAGTGTATTCGATAGCAAAATGTGGAAGAACTATTTTGAAGGTACCACTTATTTCTACAGTTCATACCGAGAATGTTTTTCGTCTATGAGGTAGTAGAGGGCAGATATGGAAGGTTAAAGTTTCACTGGGGAATATGTTTAGGAAAGTGGACCTAAAAATTGGGTGGCTTAGGTCCTTTTTCTCAGCTGATAATTTTGTTAATTCTACATAATATTGTTGTTGTTAAGTATAAACCTGTGGCGCGGTGGGTGAAATGGGAGGGCGATTATATTTATTGAGATCTGCTGTTTTATCGATGTATTGATCATTTCGATTATAAATGTATTGATGATTCATTTAAAAAAAAATCAGCTTTCCCAGCGCGGTTAGCTGCGCTAAATTTTGTCACAAAAACGACTATCGCAATGTAAGAAAAAACTTTTAATAGTGTGTAGTGTGTATACTTACACTTTACAGCTACAACAAATTAATGCTTTCGAACAGTTTCTAATATTTAATACACAAGTTAACTTACTAATTCAGTATTTGCTTCATTTTCAGACGATTTCTGTACCCGTTTGCTGGAAATTGGTGAACCATGAGGATAGAGATAGAAAATCGTACAACCGGCAAATTAAGACTGCGTTTTATTGTGGGCATACTTTCTAACTAGTCTGGCAATCAACATTAATTTCATCTGTGCTTAGTGTTCTCATTACAGATCTGAAGCCCTGCAGCCAGTTAGCTGTGTGAAACAAGAAGTCAGCCAGCTAATCCAACGAAAAATAACCATGATGATAGAACCAGAAGTCAGTTTTTAATTTTGATCTCCGTTGGAAGTAACATAATGCCCTTTTTGGGTCGCTACAATTTGTATTAACCATCACATGTAAATGTATATAATCAAGTTTCCCCCCTTTTTTTCAGAACAAACACCCAGAAAACAAAAATTCGAGGATCTTACTTGAGTAATTCACAAAAGAAAAAAAATGGTGTATTTCAGTTACTAGTACGCATCTCAAATGCCATATCAAGGATATTTCTTTTTATGGTTTCGTATATTATCATCCCCTTCGCCTCTTCCAACCATCAACATGTGTTCCTCCTCCCAAATATTCACTAATTCAATCCATTTATGTGCTTTTTTGTGGTTTAAAAAAAAATCCGGAATTACGGCTCCATAGATAGAAAGATAAGCAAAAATGAGGTGAAACACAGTACGGACATTTGAAGGAGCTACCTAAATTGAAAGTTGTGCACTTCCAATAGTTTATTCAAATTTTGCAATTGGAATTTTAAAAAAGGTAAGCAATGGCAGATTTACTATTGTGTATTAATGTGTGTTGGAGCACAGAGCAACAAAATTTTGAGGGCGCAAAATTCAGGGAAAATATGGAAAATGAATAAAATGGGGATGAAATTTGTTTCACTTGTATATATGTATATGTATTCTTATTATTATTTTTCGGGGTGGAGAGGGGCGAAAAATAGCACACAACAGTCAGTCAGATAAATCCGGCCTTGTAACCCACTACCACCAGACAAATTATCAATTCACGCAACTGCTTCCTCTGTACGAATCATTTTCATCTGCACCTTCCCAAAAGGAGCACCAAGGAGCTGGAGGCATGTTAACATTATATCCTGCCACCAGCAGATCCAATTACCAATAATTTATACAAGTATGTCCAGCCCCGTCGAGAGAAAAAGAGGGCCTGGAGAAATTTCCACGTTCCCCTCCTTACAGTTCATTTTTTTTCTTTTGTCAGATGGGGAAAAATTATAAGTTACGGAGTAAGATGTTTCTTTCATGGTGTAACGTGTGATTGCTGATTAGATGTAAAGTATGATGTAGCCGTAATCGTTCAAATTCAGGTCTTTTAAAAATATCGGGCTCGGGGTATTTCCCCCCTCTTTCCCCTCCCGCTCGACAGGGTTGAGTATGTCCTCTGTAAAAAAAATCACTTTTTTCAGCATTAGCTTCTGAAAAGAAGCCCCCCAGGGGTGAGGGCAAATTGATCTCAAAATGTGGGAAACGAAAAATTAGCACTTCTTTAGTAAGGGGGCTAGATTGGTTATGATATTGATTTGCCCTAACCCTCTTTAGGTTTTTCTTAGAAAAATCCTATTGATGAAAATTATTATTATTTTTTTTAACAGAAAATGTAATGAAATGAAAAGAGAATGATTTGTGCCTGCCAGTAGCAAGTTATGCAACTTGAATAACATGCAAATCCGAAATCGGTTCCTTTCGAATATTTTCGTAACCTTGAGTAGCCTTAGGGAAAAAAGCAAAATTTTGCGGAAAATCGCGAGTATTTCGCGAACAATGAGAGATAGAGAAAAAGGGAGGAAATCTGGTTAAAAAAGAGTGCTCATTTTTCATTTTCTATTATTTTGATATCAACTTGCCCCTCAGCCCGTGGGAGGCTTTGCTTGAGGTACTACTGAAGAAAATTATTTTTACGTGGCAAATATTTGTACAGATTAGTAATTTAGTACATGCCGCTGACGGATTATAATGTGAACGGTGAACATGCCCCCTGCTCTTTTTGGGACTTCTCTTGGGGAGATACTGCAGATGAAACTGATGTGTGTAGAGGAAGTAGTGGTGCAAATTGATAATTTGTGTCTGGTAGAAGTTGGTTTTAATATAGACCCGCCCTTATCCCCCAGCAGATTTACCATTGTGCTAAAGTGTGCTTAAGCACAGAACGGCAAAATTTTGAGGGTGGCAAAGTTCTGGAAAAATAGAAAATGAATAAAGATAGGGATAAAGTTCGTCTCACGAGTATTTTTGAGGGCAGCAAAAAATTAACTCACAGCGGGTAAATCCGACCTTGCAGGTAGAACCCTTCAATATGAAATATATGCAATTCAGGTCGATAAATTTCTATTGCCCCTTCAATTTCGAAAAAGTTGCGAATTAAAAAGTGTAATTATCTTGAAATAAGAGTTTGCTTTTTTTAAACTTTAATGGCTTGTAGCCCCTTTAATTTCAAGCATTGAATCATATTTGTACAATGTGTTGTTTGGTTTTCTCACCGAGTACTATCACCTCCTACCGACAAGATTGAAAAGGCGACACCTCACGAATCCTCGGATTTGGAATTGTTCGGCAAATTCGACCAATTTGTTGGTAAACTCAAGAAAATTGTTAATTCTCCGATGTCAACTTTGTAACCTTTCTTTTTTCTTTTTTTGGTTCAGACGAAAGTTTTTTTTATAATAATTGTATTGGCATTTTCAACATCAGTCGGCAAAATGGCCAAATGTGAAAATTGCTTGTATATACATATTTTGCAGAGTTGGCATTTTGACATTTTTCCATCCCCCTACACACACACACACACCACCATCACCACCATGACCACGCCGGCAGGGCTTGGCCCGCCATTGTCTACTGACTTGGCGAGCTATGCTCTGGAACGTCCTCTATAGGTCTAGGTATCATTTCTCAAATTAGTGGAAGTTGCTGAATTCACTTTTGATTTCAGATTCGTGACCATAATGTACCTCCCCGCGTTGTACCATCCTTCTTCGGTACCAGCACAATGGGGGATGTCCATGGACTTGAAGATGGCTTGATAACACTCTGTCTGTGCAGGTCATTGATCATCCTGTTGACTTTTTCTTGTCTTGCCAACGGGACTCTCCGGGGGCGCTGTTTGATAGGCGGACTGCCCATGTCTCCAGTATCAATCCGATGTTGCACCAATTCTGTCCGGCCAACATATTGTTGCTGGGAAACTCATAGCGCTCCTGCACAAGCGATTCGACAGATAACATACGTGGGTTTCATGCTGGAAAGAGGCCATAGGGGACCGCTTTTAATTTTTTCGGAAGTTTCAGCATTTTCCCTTACGATATAAACGTTGTAAGGACCTAAAAATGTAATGTTTCTAATAGAAAACTTTACGCTGAATGCTATAATATGAATTATTATGCAGAAAACTACAATTTTCATGTAATAATTGTACTCACGCTTTTTTCCTCATCAGGTACGCCAGACAATGACAAAATTCTACTGAATGGAATCGTAAAATTATGAGTATTATTCTCAGTTTTGGCCTCGGTTCTCATTATTCTTGCTTCATTTTCATCCATATAACTTAGTATAAATAGAGCAAGAATGACGTAGGTATGTAATCTCCCGTCTGGAAATCGTGGCGCCAGCCCGAATTCCTGCATCGGCGCCAAATATACGCCAGATTTGCTTTTGATTCTCTTGCGCAAATTGAGTACTAATCGAAAATTAACTTTCGATTTGCTCCAGGCCTCGTCATATACATATAGTCGGTCCAAATCTGCACTGGCCCAAAATGCCTCAAAATTGCGACAAGGACGCTTACATGCATTTCAGATGGAAGGGCGCTAACACCAACCTGACGCAAATTTGACGCTGGCCCCATGTTTTCCAGTCGGGCTCCAAAAGGCCGTATTGTCATTCTACATATTATTCATGATCGACCAGAAAGGCATATGTGCATACATTGAACGACTGTGATACATACACACACCTTTTTGCCCGACAAATAATTCCATTTTATTATTTTTTTTCGGCACATATACTCAATCAGAATTTATCTGTTAAACTTTTTCTTTTGATTCAACTATGATAGGTACGCCGTTTTGGCATGACATAAAATTAATACATATACGTATACAGTGGCGTAACTAGGGGCGGACCCGGGTGGTTCAGGCCCGTCCATTTTTTTAAAGGAATAAATCCTTTTAAAATAAAATAATTATATTTTTTCTCAAAAAGACAAAAGAAAAAGAAGATAATAATTATATCCTATTTGCCTAACGTAAGTCACGTCACGAACGCCCGCATAATTACATTTTATTGAACAGCAGCATTCATTCAAGTATGCGTTTACTTTTAATGCTGACGTAATTTTTCAACACTTCTCCCCCTCCCCTCGAGGTGCATTAAAAAAATTTATTTGGTCTTTAGCAACTTAACACAACTTTGTAACTTTGTGTTGTCCTTCCTTGCCCATGCAAAAAAAAAAAAAAAGCTAGTTACGCTACTGCATAATATATCTAATATGTACAATTTATTCTAAGTAAACAAAAAAACCAGTTTTGCAGTTTTGTTAGATACGCCCTTTTCTGGTATGAAGCTCCCAATTTTTTCATGCAATTTCTGTGCCAGTTTTATGAAAAATATTGAACCACGAGGATGGAAATATCAAATCGTAAAGCCAGCATATAAGACTGTCTTATGTATGCTTTCTAATTAGTCTGGCGATCAACATTATTCATCCGCGCATAGTGTTCTTTTTAGAGACCTGAAGCCCTGCAGCCAGTTAGCCGTGAGAAACAGGAAGTCAGCGGGCCAGGGCAAGCGAAAAGTCAGTGAGTAACTTTAAGCTTCCTTGCAGGTCTTTTAATGTCCTTTTTGGGGTCGCTAACAATTTGTATTAACAATCACATGTAAATGTATAATCAAATTTTTTTCTTCTTTCAGAATAAATACGGAGAGGAAAACAAAACGAGACGTATAATGATGAACAATAACACAGGAAAACAAAAACTCGAGGATATGAGTATTAATAGTCACGGTGATGAAACTCTTACGTATCTTAGGTAATTCTCAAAAAAAAAAAAAATAAATAAAAAAGAAAGAAAGAAAGAAAGAGTCGTATTTGTATTTTAGTTACTAATACCTATACCTACATATATCAAATAAATACGTGACATATCAAAGGTATTTCTTATTTTTATGACATCCTCTTCACCTCTTCCAACCAACATATGCAGGGACGTACCGAGGGGGGGTCTGGAGAGGACACTCCCCCTCCCCTGTAAGAAATTCTCACTCAGAAGTTGGGAAAATTTACCATTTCAGTCAGGCGAATTGGAAAAATCCAACAAGTTAGGTTTTTTTTTGCTTTGATACTTGGGAATTAGGTTGAGAAGTTGGGAAAACCCAACAAATCAAAAGGTTTTTCCTCTTTTGCATTGATACTTGAGAATTTTGAGTTATGGAATCAGTTGGAAAAATCCAACAGGTCAAACGGTGTTTTTTTTTTTTTTGCTTCGATACTTGGAAATTCTGAGTTGAATCAGTTGGGACATTCACAATTTTTACTCCGTCCCCTCACCCCAGGAAAAACTCTTCGATGCGTCCCGGAATATATGTGCCCTTTCTTCTAATAACCACTAAATTAATCCATTTGTATTTTTTCTTGTGTCTTTTTGGTCTTAAAGAAACTGACATAGTGGCAGTTTCTATAAAAAGGGGTAACTTTGTCGATCCGACAATTTTGAGTTAGGGACAGTATGTAATAGAGGAATGAATACCCATTCCAATGAGCTATCGGCGAGATCTGTAGCGTTTTTCTTTGCGGAGATACAAGCAGTCAAAGATGAGTATAACGAAAACGCGCGAAAACACGTTTTTGGGAAAAACGCGTTCAAAGTTAGACACACATTTTTCTCCCACTGCCGCGGAATCATGTTACCAGCCTCGACGAAGGCTTGTTGGAAAGGTAATTTTTCGCTCTTCTGCGTGGTAACAATTCAGAACATCGGATTTATTCGTGAGCTCCGAAAAACCACGAATAAGCGAATGCAGAAATTCGCATTCTTTTCTCATTCTCTTTCATAATTCTCTTTCTCTCTCCTTCCTCTTCTCTCTCATGCGCGTAAATGTTGTCTCCTCCTTATTGCGATGTTTTTTCTATAGAAATCAACCAAAATCTCAAAATTAATTTTCTCGACCAAAAAAATTTATTTTTCTCGCGTTTTCTGAGACTTTGATTGATCGACAAAGTTACCCCTTTTTATAGAAACTGCCTTTATATAAAAGTGTTTGCCTGTGTGTTTGTTCGAGGTTGCTGGTGGGTGAATCGTAAGAGCTGGGGGGGGGGGTCGTTCTTTTTGACTGTTTTCATATGAACTGTGAATAAGTTTTAGGGCATAAAAAATCTCAGTACCCTTATTAGAAGGAGGCCACAAACCCCACTCTGGATCCCTATTTTTTAATTTAATTTTTTTGACTGAGACGTTTTGAAAGGTTTTACACTGAACTTCTTCTCTTGTGTTGAAATTTGGTGGCTGTACCTGCCTCCCTTCAGAAATTATTAACGGACCGAAAACTGTAATATTTATAAAAGTGTTCGTTTGTCTCGGCCCCTTTCGGCGGATCCAGGGGCGTTAGAAATATGGTATCTACCCCTTTTGGCAATCACCGACTCTAAATTCAAAATTACACGCAACTCAGCCCAGGGTCCTCCTTTCTTCCTGCTCTGTGCAGAGACGAAACTATAGGGGGTGTGAGGGGTTGAAATACCCCGCCCCCATAATTTGACAGTCGGCAAATTTTGAAACAGTTCATTTAAACTTGTAATTTTTATTAATTTTTTTTTTATTTTATTTTTTTCAATTAAAAATCAGCCCATTCTTAATTTAAAAAAAATTATGTTGACGAAATTCGACTTTAAAAAAAATATTTGTTCGCAAATTTTTCTTCTTCGCCCCCCCCCCCCCCAACTGAAAGTCAAATTTCGTTTAGAGTTCTCCTATCAGAGAGTAGTCAGTCAAAAGCTCAAGGTTTCAAGCTGAGTATATCAAACGTTATCTGAAAGGTTGAAACAAACCTGAAACGTGGAAGATACTTATTTCGAAAATCTGAAAGTCGGTAGCAAACGTTGAATTTCGAATTCCAATGACTATTTTGTTTTTACTAGATTCACTGTTTGACCTAGAGCCTAAAATTTGAAAAGGTTGAACATTTTATTAAAATCTAAAAGTTGAAAGTAAAGTCGTATTTTCGAGAGTCACAAGCTGAGTCCAATAGCAAATGTTCTGTTGTTTAATTTACGGGCTTTGGCCCTGGTGAATATAGGAGGGAAATTTAGTGTGGAACAAAAGTCAAAACTTTATGTGTTTTTCCAATTAGAACTAAAGGGAGCTTGTGGCCCGGATCCTTCTAACCCAATCAATCTGAAACTTTGTAGTTTTTGATTTTTTGATTTTATTGGAACCAGTTTAAGAGACACATCAGAGGAAATTCAGAAAAAAATATCACCAAGAGTAAATAACGACCTCCTTAATGAGTAAAGGAAGTTGTGTGTTCCCCTCAAGTATTCCTAACATCATTCCAGTTTACCCTCCCAGACTAGGGTATGCATGTTAGACTAGAACGGAATAGCCTTTAAATCACGCTTCTAAGATTGCAGTGAGAACACTGAATCAACTAAAAGCTACAGTTCCGAGGGTGTAGACTACGACATGTCACAGCTCGGATAACAACTGTTACTCCGACCTACTATATGTATATCTTGTACACTGCACGAATCTATCTGCGAGTATCATCGCAACCAAGTTGCGGCGTGACGGAATCTTACATGCATATGTACGCAAATATGAGTGCTTGGGGGATAAGGTTTCAGTCTGCATTTGCAGGAACGAAACTATAATGGGGGTGAAACAGCCCCCCTCAATAATTTGGCAGTCGGCTAATTTTGAAACTGTTTATTTAAATTTTTCATTTTCTGAGACGTTTGTTTGTTTGTTTGTTTGTTTTTTTTTGTTTTTTTTTTCAGCTAAAAATATATTGATTAAGAAATCGGCAGATTTAAAAAATTTTGTCGGCGAATTTTTAGTTAAAAAAAAATATTTGTCAGCAAATTTTTCTTCTCCACCCCCCCCCCCAAACTGAAAGTTAAGTTTCGTCTCTGGCTCTGTGGGGATGCTGAGAGTGCTGATGGGGTGCCTGGCTTGGCGTTCGCTGGTCTTCCTGCGGGTGGGTCTGCATTATCCGGGATCCTCTGCCTGTAGTGGGTCTAGGGTGGCTGTAAGTTTTTTGTAATAGTATATTACGCAACAAGGGAATAATGTAATAAATTTTTTATGGTTTTGTTGAACAAGACATAGTGATGTGTAGGGCAGGGAATCTTTGCTTACATTTCCGCTTAAATCTGAGCAATTTATTTTACATATCCTCCTGAGTCTGCACACCAAATTTGAAAATGTATATTTTTGCATATTTGAGAATAAATGCATAGGTATTTGAAAGTATATGCATATTTCTGCATTAATAGACAGTTTTACTAAAAAATAAGGTTAAAAGCCCGAAGATTTTTGAAATATGCTCAAGAAATGATTAAAATGTAAATGAAAATGGGTAATTCTCACAAAAGTGCGATAGTTTGTGTCTCTATTATTTACTCAGAAAGTATTCCAAACAACATATATATGTGGTATGTAGAGAATGACTTCCTCTGCCTAGCACAGTTGTTTAGAAATCTTCATGCCATTCCCTTTTCTAAGTAAAAAATGAGCTCGAATGGCAAAATGTTCCATCAACGTGGACGTGGCTACCATTTCTTGAAATAATTATTCATTGCTCCGACCTCTTTAGAAAGCGTTTCTCTGGAAACTAAACGCAAAAGTTCTCTTCCTATAGCATCATTCTACATGTAGAAATGCATTTGAGCGGCCTTCAGTTTTTGTCCGGAAATTGGAAAGATATGTCTTTGTTCTATTGAATTTGATTCTTTTGTGAAAAAGAAAAATTATAAATTCCGCACACGCATTCATCTGCAAACGTGTTCTAATTTTATGACTAGTGATTTTATGAAAAACACAAAAAGTAAGAATAAAATGGGGAATAGAAGTACATAAAAATAAGTGCATATATTTGCATATTTGGAGATGCATATTTAAAATAAATAAATGCATAGTTTCCACTGCCCTAGTAGTGTTAAGAATTTAAAATGTTTCGAAACGGTTTCGCGGTGATAAAGTAAGTGCATCTTATACCTGCTAAGTACAGAGTATTTCATAATTTTCAAAATATCGTAATTTTTCCATGGTGTTTCTTTCTTCAAATTTTCGCATAATGATGTACCCTAAAACGAAAAAGCATAATTACCATGGAACGCTAATCTTTTACATTTTTTATATTTTGTAAATGTGCTGCGAAACTGGTGTAAAACGATTATATTCAACAAAAAGATGAAACGGTGAAGGCGGTTGAGGCGGTCGAGAATGAAAAGTCCTATTGAGAAGCTTGTCGATATTTTGGTGTCAAACTTGCAACTTGAAAGCAGCAAGTACATAAAATTGTTCCAAGCATCGAAGGCCGATGAAGCTAATTGCAAACAGTACAAGTATAATGTAAATTAAACCACAAAAATGTAGTCGATGAAGAAGAAGAAAGTACCCTATAGTTACTTACTGTGTTATATACAGGGTGCGGCAAAAGTCACTTGTCCGATTTGCACGTTTCAAAAAATGAAAACAACAAAACATTGTACAGGAGAAATTGTATACGTATACAATTTCTCCTGTACAATGTTTTGTTGTTTTCATTTTTTGAAACGTGTAAATCGGACAAGTGACTTTTGCCGCACCTTGTATATAGGTACATGGATCGTTTTTGAAAAAAAATAAATAAATAAAAAGACGTGTCATGATTTTTCCAAATATTAAGGACGAAATGAAAATAAACAGAGACCAGATAGTCAAAATTTTGAAATTCCAGCTCTAGAAGTCAAAAACTAGAAATTATTTCATGGTACAGCACGTTTCCCAAAGTTAAAAATTGCGACACAACGGAGAAGAAAGAGGAGGGACAAACTTTACGAGAAATGCAATTCGTTTTGAAAGTCGCTCAACTCGTTTCTGACTTCCGTTTGTTCAGACTTTCAACGCCAAGAAACTTATTGTTAGAAGAGGAGCCTCAAAATGAAGAAATTCAATAAGGCAAAAAGAAACTCGAATTAAGTCCGTGTTAGCGTCTGATCACTCTTCGTCAGACCGGGTTCCGAACCCCCATTAATATGAAAACATCTCAGAAAACGACGTATCTTCGACGTACCTATAAATTGAAAACCATGCAAATTTTTGACTCAGAATTTGAAACAATTGCGACCCCGGTAAATTCTGGGCTGCTGGCCTCCAAGTCCAGAATCAGGCCCTGGTACGTCCAATGCTACTTAAAACTTACGTTCGGGATATATTAACATCAAGTCGCAAATATTGCAGAGTTCATGATCCACTTTCGTCGACTTCTCGGAAAATGTGAGTTGACGATGGAAAATTTAGTTCAGTATATCCCGGACAAGCGGTTTTGAAAATATTCGAACTTCTTTCCGGGACGTCTACGAATTCCATGTAAGAAAACAAATAAAATAATAATCAATTATATGCGAAGACACAATTTATTGAAAATATGTTGAACGACTCGTGCTCGTGTGCAAATTCTTGGGACCTTTTCCAAGATTCTCTTGTTTCCTGCACCATTCTTTCTCGGTGACCAGTTTTGAAAATTGCTTGTAATTTTTCGCGACGTAAAGGCGAATGAAGAAGAGAACTTCGATCCCGGTGTAACGGGAGGAGGACCAAGTGGAATGGATACGTTAGCATACGATAAAAGTCTTGCGAACTTGCAGTATGAAAAAATACAACCGGTTTTCGTTGACTCTTTATGGAGGCTTCATTAAACGAAAATGTAGCTTGATTGAAGTCAGCAGTAGAACCAGAACAATTTTTGGCGGTGTGGACGTGTATTCACACTTACATAAAATTATAGACGTGTTCTTATATCGGATGCAACGAAATTTTATCTTGACGTGAAGTTATCTCGTGATATTGAAAAAAGTAGAATCGAAAGTTGTAACTACGTTTTTCATTGCTGGTTAGATAACAGGTGAGTCTGTCCTGATTGGTTAGCTGAATTTTCTTGGCTGATTTTCCTAAATTAGTTACAAATCGTGATCCGGGAGAAGGAAGCTATGTGTGATCAAGTACCGGAAGAAAGAAGGGGATGTTGAAGTTTTCTGTGAGTCTGTCTTCACGTATGGTGTATCCGATCGTAAGAAATGCGAAGACTATGCTATGAAGGTATCGTAAATCACTGCAGTTTATTGTCTGTCCATTTTCACGAATGAAGCCGTAGAGAGGAGACGTGGAAGTTTGAAGTGCTGCAAAGGAAATGCTCGAGATAATGCACCTAAAGGTCGAGTGATTTTTCGTCCCTCCGGGTCCAGTACGACAGCTTGAATATCTTAGGCAATGCACTCATAACGACTTATTACATTTTAATATTACTGTACAGCCTTCAATTTTATTTATAAGACAAGATTTTCATAATTTGCTCTCCAATTCGTTAATGCGCCAATTGTCAAACATAGGCCTCCCCACCCTCCTTCAGTGGTTACATACCCGGGTATACTTACCCCGCGCTAAACCTGCATGCCGAACTATTTCGTCCTGCCATCTCGTTTTTGGTCGTCCTGGTTTTCTTTTTCCCTCTCAGGGAATCTATTCCTAGACTTTCCTTTCCCGTGTATCCCCTCCACCGATTGCTGCATGGCCAGTGTAGTCAAACTTTAATTTTTTATTTATGTATCGGCTGTCTTCTGCTCTTGGTAGATTCCTAACTGTCGAATTTTTTATTCGGTATTTCTTCTGAATTCCAACTAATTTGTAAATCTCTTCTGATGAACAGTTAAAAAGATTGGGGGATAAGGCATCCACTTGTTTTACTTCGCGGTTCATTTCGAAAAATAAGCCTTTTATCTACTCTAACCCTTTCTTTTGAATTCTTATGTACTTTTCTGATCAGTCTTACAATTGTTCTCGGGATATCCCTTGTCCTCTAGTCAGGGACAAAACTATAGGGGGATGATGTGGGGGGGGGTTGAAACACACCTCGCCCAATAATGTGACAGTCGGCAAATTTTGAAACTGTTCATTTGAATTTTTCATTTTTAATGAATGTTTGTGTTTTTTTTTTGTTTTTTTTTCAATAAAAAAAGATTTCGATCAAGAAATCGGCAAATTTCTAACTTACAAAAAATATTTTTCCGGTAATTTTTCTTCTCTACCTCCCCACACTGAAAGTCAAATTTTGTTTCTGAAAATGGAGTATACCCTGAACTCCATTCAGAAACTAGTCAGTCAAAAGCCGAAAGTTTCAAGAACTGAGTATCGAATGTTATCCTAAAGGTTGAAACAAAGCCGAAATATGAGACATTTCGAAAATCTAAAAGTCGGTAGCAATGACTATTCTGTTTTTTACTAGATTCTCTATTTGACCTAGAGCCTGAAATTTGAGAAAGTTGAACATTTTATTAAAATGTAAAAGTTGAAAGCAAAAGACTTATTTTCCAAAGTCACAAGCTGACTCCGATAGCAGTGTTCTATTGTTTGATTTACGCGCTTTGGTGCTGGTGAATAACTTATAGGAGAGAAATTTAGGCTGGAACATAAGTCAAAACTCCATGTGTTTTTCACATGAGAACGAAAGGGATTTCTGGCACGGATTCCCCTAATCCGATCGACCTGAACCTTCGTAGTTTTTATTTTATTTTATTCGATCTAGTTTAGGAGACGAATCAGAGGAAATTCAGAGAAAAATATAACCAAGAGTAAATAACGACCACCTTAATATGTAAAGAAAGTTGTGTTTCTCTCAAGTATTCTTAACATCCTTCCAGCTTACCATCCCAGACTAGGGTATGGTTCCTGTGCGCATATGTGGGTGCTTGGGGAATAAGGTTCAAATCTGCATTCGCAGGGAAGAAACAGGGGGGTGGCTATACACCCCATTGATTTTGTAGTTGTCAAATTTTGAAACTGGTCATTTGAATTTTTCATTTTCAAGAAACGTTTGTTTGTTTGTTTTTTTCAATTAAAATATATTTTGATTAAAAAATCCGCAAACTTTCAATATTTTGAAAAATGTGGTCGGTGAATTTTTAGTTTTCAAAAAATAACTATCGGCAAATTTTTCTTCCCCCCCCCCCCATCTGAAAATCAAGTTTCGTCTCTGCCACTAGTAGAGCTTTCCACTGTCGGAAGAGGTAGATCGAGTCAAAGGCTTTTTGGAAACCTATAAATAATAAATTTAATGATAAATTATATTTGTTGGCTTTTTCAATAAGTTAGTTAATTTATAATAAAAGTTTGTCGATCATTGAGCGCCCTTCTCTGAACCCTGCTTGTTATAGGCTTTGACTCTAGTCTAATTATTCACATATTCTGGTTTTATCATTTAAAAAAAATTTCACCAAGATTGTAAGTTACACTTATTGCCCTGTAATTGTTTATATCAATTTTGTCTACTATACTGATCAAAAGAATAATTTCTGAGATTTTCCATTGGGTAGGAATTATCTCATACTTAATGATTTGTTGAACAATTTAGTCAAAACCGGTGTGAGTTCTTCAGCAAACAGCTGAAGCTTCTCATTTCTTTTCTTTTTTTTAATCAAATCCTACTTTTTTTTTCTTTCTTCTTTTTTTAGAATGATTACAATTTTTCTTTCTACATATAATATAATGGGCATCTTCATGAAAATGAGATTTTTTGTTTTTCCTATCTGGTACCTTCGTGTCCTGCGCATACAATTTTTTCCCCCGAATAATATGTAGTTACTTTCACTATCTTTTTTCTGTCAAATTCAAGCTTCTTTTCCCAGTTTGTGACTTTTGGTATTACATTTTAACTTCTGAAAATTTCTTTCTGCTTTTTTCCTTAGAATCCGCGTGGCTGATAATTTCAATCATTTTGTTTGTATGTATTAGGTTTTGTCTCTTTTGATCGTCTTTTTTGAAATATACCTGATTTCTATTACTTAGTTCTGTTTTATCTAAAAGCATTTTGTTAGTTTTTTGAGCCAGAATTTTTTTGATGAAATGTTATTTTGATTGTTTGACCTGAATTGCTTGCTGAGAATTCTGTACAAACTTTTTTTAGAATACCCTCCAGTTTGTCGTAAGAAAGTTGTGTGTTTCTCTCAAGTATTCTCAACATCCTTCTTGCTTACCCTCCCAGACTACGATATGTTCATGTGCACATACGTGAGTGCTTGGGGAATACGGTTCAAATCTGCATTTGCAGGGAAGAAATTATAAGGGGGGGGGGTGAAACACCTCCCAGTAATTTGGTATTAAAAAATATTTGGATTAAAAAATCGGCAAATTTTTAGTTTTCAAAAAATATTTGTCGGCAAATTTTTCTTCTCCCCTCCCCCTCGCAAATCTGAAAGTCAAGTTTTGTCTCCGCCTCTATTAGGGCTTTCCACGGTGGGAGGAGGTAGATTGAGTCAAAGGCTTTTTGGAAGTCTGTAAGTAATACATTTAATGATGAATTATATTTGTTGATTTTTTCAATAAGTTTATTTATAATAAAAGTTGGTCGATCGTTGAGCGCCCTTTTCTGAACCCTGCTTGTTCTGGGCTTTGATTTTAGTCTAATTGTTCATATATTCTGATTTTTGTAATTTTTGAAAGAATTTCACCAAGATTGGAAGTTACACTTATTGGCCTATAATTGTCTATTTCCGTTTTGTCTCCTTTTCTGATCAAAAGAATAATTTCTGAGATTCTCCATTGGGTAGGAATTAACTCATACTTAATGATTGGTTGAACAATCTGGTCAAAATTGGTGTGCGTTCCTCGGCAAACAGCTGAAGCATCTCATTTCTTATTTTATCAAAATCCTACTGCTTTTTTAAATATTATTTTTATTTTAGAATGACTACAATTTTTGATTCTACATATAATATATAAGGGTCTTTATAAAAGTGAGATTTTTGTATTTTTCCTATCTGGTTCCTTCGTGTCCTGTGCAAACAGTTTTTTTTTTTTTTTTTTTTTTTTGTGTATAATAGTACGCAGGTACTTTCACCATCTTTTCTTCATCAAATTCAAGCTTTCTTTCTCAGTTTGTGACTTTTGGGATTACATTTTGATTTTTGGGAATTTCTTTCAGCTTTTTTCGTAGATTTCGCGTGGCTAACAATTTTACTCATTTTGTGTATATTAAATTTTGAATGTCGTGTTTTGTTAGTTTTTTGAGCTAGAAAATTTCTTTTTTCACTATTTTTTATGAAATTTTATTTTTGATCGTTTGACCTGAAACGCTTGCTGAGAATTCTGTACAAACTTTTTTTAGAATACCCCCCAGTTTGTCGTAGTTAGCCTGGATGTCTTCAAACTGTCTAAAATTTACCTTTTGAAGTTCCTCTTTTACTTTAATTTTTTCTGCAAGTTTTTGTACGCTGGTATTAGTGTGTTGATCGTTTTTGTACTTTTCTTGAAATTTATGATTTTGACTCTGTACGGGATTTTCAGTATCATTTTTATTGCTCTGTGGTCTGAAGGAAAGCTCGGTGATCAGTGGCGTGGCTATAACTTTTTTTTGAGAGGGGGGGGGAGGTTAATTTTCAAAATTATTTTTTGCGATTAATGTCTCAGTTTAGTGATGGAAAAAAAGATTCGAGGATTTTAACCCCCTCCCCCTTTTATAACTACTATTTCCACATCGTTGATTACAAAATAATCAATTTCATTTTTGGTTGCCCTAGAGATAGCCATGTCCATTTTCTGTTGTTATTATTACTACAAATATTATTATTATTTTTTAAATAACAAGTGTTCGCGATTTCCAAAGCGTTATTTTCAGCAAAATTCAACATAATTTCCCCATTTCAATTTCGAACATCCCCTGAGCAAAATTTCCCAATGCTAGGATAGTTGCTTACTTCCAAATTGCCTCTTAATTTGGCATTATTATCTCCTATTGAGATGTTATAGTATTCTTTTTCTTCGTTAATTTATAGTTTATTGTAAAAGCTCATAGAAATCCTCAGTTGCGTTCTGGCTAGCTTGTAGAGTTGGAGCATACCATATAGTACAGTAAACTCTCGCTAATTTGAATTCGAAGGGAACAGCAAATAAACTCAAATTATGGAGGTATTCAATTAAGAGGATGTTCAAATTACAGAGGTTAAGAAATTCGAATTAAAGAGTTTTATTTTTCTTACACTCGCTGTACACTTTGATATAGGAATGCAGGTTTGGGGTGGGAAGGTAATACAGTACAATATAGGGCTATTTTTTTAAATAATCGGTAATTTTATTTTGGGTAATGTTTTCCTCGCTCAGGAAATCGATCTTATTTTCAATTTTCACCAAAGCAGTGAATATGTCATCACCAGTATCACTATGTTGTTGAAAGTACCTCATAAGCACCGCATGAGACTGCCGAGCTTAATTTTTTGTTACTGTCGGTACATGCTCGATTTCGTCATCATTATTTAAGCCAGCCTCTAGGGATTCATCTTCATTAACTTCAGCAAGAATTTCCTCATCGGTCAAAGCTCCAGCAACGACAGTATTATCGTCAAAGTGTACGAACTCTTCAAATGTAAGTTCCCCACTGCCAGGAATAACATTTTATGCCTCTACAACATCATCCAGTACCTACCAATTCTTCTTTTGTCCTGCTCAACTGACATCATTCTTCTTCTAGCAAAACCGCAATGTCTGAAGCAATTAGCAATGGTCTGTTGAGTTACATTATTCTTTGATATTTTTGACCCATGTTTTATGAACATAAAAGCCTGTACCTAGGAAGCCGTTGGATTGGCCCTAGTAAAAGAAATAGTTCCCATTTTCCCTTTCTGATAGCTTTTCTCCTTCCATTATCGCAGTTACATCAAATTTAGTCTTTCTCATTATTTCTTCAAATTCTTAGAGACGACTAGCGTTAGCTAAGCCTTGTGTATTCACTCGGTAGAGCGTATGGCGATGCACGCATGCCAAAGTGGCTCTCCAGACACCGCAGCCTTGGCCCTGGAAACTACCCTTTCGAGTATCGCATCGGTGACCAGGACGAATTGAGGCTGGCCCGGGCCCCGATTTCAGTGGCGTAGCCAAGGGGGGGGGATTAGGGAATAAATCCCCCCTTAAGATAAGAGTTTTTTTTGTGCTGGCAGTATCACAGTAAATGCGCGAAATGAAATTTGAATTCAGATGCATAATGAAGTTGAAAAGCACAACATAGTGATACGTCAAGTTCATATTACGTGTTCCCACCAGTCTAACTATATTATTGACCCCCCCCCCCCCGGGAAAAATCCTGGAACACCGCTGCCCCCTTTCGCCTCTCCGCTTCGGATTCGCGCTGTCCTGCCCGGCTGATCCTTGAGTATTAAACGTTAAGATATTTAAAATTTACTCAACTTAATTTTGTTTTATTTTTTTGGAGGGGGTGACTGCCTGCTGAGTATAGGGTGGGGGTACAGCAGGTATTCTGCCCTTCGGATGCTGCGATAAACTTAGGGAGGGTGAGTTTCTTCTTCAATTTCTCGGTTGTGACTGGCTTGCACTATGCCGGGTGCCTGCTGAATTCTTGGTGCAGTTGCCCATTTGCTTGTGTTGTTCCATCTTATCCCATTTGCTTTTGGAAGCTTCTCTTTGAGACGGTCCACATCTTCTAACCAGTTGTGAGTGATCACTTTGCTGCCGTCCTGCCTGAATCGGCATTGTATTTTCCTATTTTTCAAACATACCAGATACGAGTCCCAAAGTTTTTTCGCCGCTTAGAAAATTGCCTGATTTCTGGGTGTGAGATGATCGTCGAAGTGTATTCTATTTTGTTCATCACCTCCAACCCCTCTCTATCGTTTCACTATTAAATTGTTTAAGAATATTTTAATATACGTATAATGAAACAATTAACGAAATGCAACACCCATTGGAATCAGCCGATTGTTGGTTGTCACTCATGCAAATTGTGACTGATCGCAGTCCAGGAACATTCGATCAAGAAAAAAGCGAGTAGGACGAAATTTCCGGCCAAGTTTTTTCATACATCTCTTCAGATTAGCGATGCCGATCGAAAACCCATTTTTCGATAATCGATTAAGTCAATGCTTAAAACCTGATTTTTTCAATTTTTTAAAAATTCAAGATCTTGCTAAAATCAAGAAATCGACTTTTTTCAGTGATTGATATTGATAATACTAAATACTTTGATTGTGTGAGAATTTGAATTCGATAAGAAGTCTAAACTGAAGTGTGGTGCAGTAAATTAAAATACAGAGTAGTAAATTTTGTAAATAGTGAAAAATACCACATTCATTTGTGTGGTTCTACACAGATTAAATCTACCTGATTGGCGTATGCCAAATATGAATAGTAATTAGTGTTGAAAGTTTAATTTTTTTTTTTATAATAATGTGTAGACGATCAATTTTTTGTCTAGACCTTGTTTTTTGTTGTTGTTTTTTTCGCCATAAGACTATTTGAAAGAAATAAAAGAATATAGAATAAAATTTATCATTCTACAAATAACCAAAGTTCGTTTTTCTAATTAATTTTTTTTTTTTAAATCGATTTTTGATTCAGATCATTATAAATTTTGCAAAAATCGGCATCACTGCCTCAGATTGGACACATGCACAACATATCAGAAGTGTCCAGTGGACCCCGGGACCCCGTTGAGCATGTTAGGGCTAAACGTACTACAAAAAACTTTTTTTTTTTTTTTTTTTTTTTAGAAATTTCGAGTACTGTTTGTGAACGATGTGGGAAAAAGCAAGAGACCAAATTATTCCTCGTTGAAATCTACATTCAAATAAATCTTTAACTCTTTCGTCTCTTCGGTGATGGAAAGTTGTAACTTAAAAATCATAAATTTTACAGGGGTCACATAAAAATGATTGTATTTATTTGGATTCCTGAAATAAAATGTGGATGTGATTGTTGAAAACAGTACCTTTTAGTAGTACATAAACCTTGATTCTGTTTGTATAATTGTAGTTACGACATTTAGAAATTATGGCATAAAAACAAGCTGAGTTACGTCATTTTACTAATACGTACGTATTTTTCGTCGCTCGTCATTAGAATAAATGAGGAAAAAGGACTGATACGGCTGAAATGGGGTTCATTAAAATGGAAAAATAAAACATCAAAATGCAATTTCTTATATATGTTTATTCCATTTTATTTCATTTTTATGCATCACTAGAATAAATGAAGAAAATCCGTTTAATTCAATAAACTAAAAAAAAAAGAAGAACAACTGGAAATTAAAATTGTCGTAAAAATGATGACCGAATCAAGAATAAAATTTAATTTATTTTTCAGAACTGATAGGAGGGCAGGAGTAAAAGCTAATGATTTTGAACTCTAGAAAAATAATAAAGGTTACAAATAAAAATTTTCGTTAAAACCCTGAGATCAAGATCAATAATAAAATTTAATACTGCAAAATACTGTTGAAAGGGACCTTTCTGATTCATCAGAGTAATAAACTAGTAACGATTAAAATTTATAGCCGCCTTTTAGCGAATTCACGAAAATTTTATCTAGCTATAACGAAAAAATTTTATAGCTGCAGTTAACTTGCTACGTCTTTTTGGATATAATCAAACGTACCAGGTGATGACGTACCTTTCAGTAATGCCATTTTAAAAAGTACGTAAATAAAAATATAAATCGAGAAATTCGGAGTTACAACTTTTTTTAGCGCCGGAGGAAAGATTTTCTTCGTAGTTCCCTTCCAAACGTCGCTGGGCCCCGCTTAAAATCAAAATAAATTTCTAATACTATCATGCATTAGCACGTGCCTTACGGAGAGCCAGTATAAAGTTTGTGACGTGCATTCGTACTTACCCACTTTGGGGAACTTGAGGAATATTGATTACCCCCTAATCAATTTTCCTGTTCTAATACTCATGACCTACAAAAATTTTCTGTCTGTCCTCTCTCCAACTCCTGGATACCACCATTCTGTTTCTCTGTGTTTGTTGGTTTTGGAAGAAACTTTAATGATGAAAGTTCTGAGCTTCTACTAATGCGAATGATGAAAATGAGGGATCTGTGTTGGGTTTTCGAGGTCGCTGAACTCATTTTCCTCAAAATCTCAAATTTGCCATGAAGGAGCAGCGCGAGATAAAATTTCGTGAAATTCGATAAGATATCATTTTTTCTGTTTCGGGGGTCGCGGAACTCAATTTCGACGTTAATTTGGTATTCATTTCAAAATTGAGCTACATATAGGGCAACGGAGAAGGTACAAATTGATAAGAATCACAATAGATGTATCAATATTAACGTCTCGGGGACCACTGAATTCGATTTTGACGTTAATTTGAAGCTTACTTCAAAAAATGGCGCCAGAGCAGAGGGAGAGATAAATGTATTAAGAACACATTGTGGGTATCTGAAATTTCGAGGATAACTGAATCAGTTTTCGACGTTCTATTTACCAATATTTTTAAATTCAGACACCTGGGGGGGGGGAGTGGTACCAAAATATACATGACAATATGGATGCAGTTTCTTAGATTTTGGATCAGGATGGTTCCACGTTCTGGCATTCAGGAGGGTAAACGGACCATTCTTCAGGGACTGAGAATATTTTGTTGCCAGCAAATTTGAAATCGTAACATTTGATTTTTTGGATAGGAGAGGGACATATTTGAGTTACACAATAACATCCTCAACAAATTCCACCATTCAAATTCATCAGATCCGACAATCACCATCTTTTAAATGGAAAAAGTATAGAAAGGTGTCCGTCGTCGTGGATGTTACCTTGTCTCACTTAGCACTTGTTATATATATTTTTTTAAATTTTCCCTATAAAGTGGTATTATTATACAGAAAGACTGGAAGTACGAGTATACATATGTTAACATGTTCAATTTGCTGTCAGTGACTTCACATTTGTAGAAGGGATGGCGCGAAGTTCTCCGAGTTTTCCGTCCATTTTCATGGTCTGTCATATGTGCCTTATACATTTTCCAGTACAACATTTTAATCCCTGAACATAGGGTGTCTATAGGTGCTGAAAAGTCCTAAGTCCTGAATCTTGAAAGTACGTCCTGAAAAGTGCTGAAATTTAAGAAAAAAAATCTTCATTTTTGTTAGAAATACTCAGACATAAATTTTTTGCGATTCCTTCAATCGGTCATTAAAAAGTGTAGCGCTGGATCTATATTCCGAAGGAGGAGGGAAGTGGGAGAGCAAAAGGATGGAGGGGTAAAGGGGATAAAATACTTGGAAACAAAAGAACAGATCTGCACGCTCGGAGAAAAGATGGAAAATATGCCGACTAAAGGGTCCTGAAAAAGTACTTCATTTTTACTCTTCAATTTCAGTAGACATCCTGGAACAGGATCTAGGTGCCAAATCGTAGTCATTGGCACATGTGATTACACAATTTTGAAAAATTCCATAGAAAAAGAATTTTTGAAGCTATTTTGTCGGCAGTCGTGAATATAAGTGTTTTCGCCATGGACAAGATGTCTATCGTCACGAACGAAAATCATTCCTCTCCCTAAATTTTGATGCCCCCGCTCTGTAAACTTGTTTAATATTCTTTGCTATGTACAAACGAAGTATTATGGAGAAACTAATATCTCTCTCCCTTTGAGGGGATGGGAACTAACAATAGACCCATTGAACTGGAGAGCAAGTAACTGGAACAAGCAGCTTCTCTTGACAATAAAGTGGAAAAAGAAATTAAATGCAGAAGAGCAAATGCATGGAGAGCATTCTAGACCCAAAAACTAGTGAAATCTACGCTTCAGAACTAAAAAAAAAATTGAGCACAATCATTCCGGTACTAACATACGCAGCCCAGTCTTGAGCCTGTTCGAGGAAACAAACCCAAAAAATACTGAAGACTCAAAATGCGATGCTCAGGAAAGTATCATAAGTGATAGACTAAAGGACCAAGTCCGTACCGCCGATATATTTGAGAAAACCAAACCTAAAGGTGTAGGAGAGACTGGTGTGGTGAGACGTATGGTGATGCACGCATGCCAAAGTGGCCCCTGAGATAGTGCATCCCTGACCCCGGAAACTACCCTTTCGAGTTTCGCATCAGTGGCCGGAGGGACTCTTTGAGGCCGGCCCGAGCCCCCATTTTGGGGCTATTAAAAAACTTAAGTTGGACTACGCTGGCCACGTCGCCAGAGATTCAACTGTAAGTGGAATAAGATAGTGACCGTGTACGTAGAAGAGGGAGGCCAGCGACGCGTTGGTCGCATGAGATTGTTGAGGTGGCCGGTCTCAGCTGAGTCTCCCAGACCAGAAACAGGATCAAATGGTGCGAACTGTGGAAGGCTTCCGCTCAAAAATGAGCCAGCTGAGTGCTGAGCCTGAGGCAGGGTGGGCTCGTCCACCTACAAGTGTGTTATATGGGGCACCATACTAAAGCACTTAATGTAGAAGCCAATCAACAAATAAATAAAAATCAAATGGGGAAAGGAAAAAAAAAGTCTTATTAAGAAATCAATGCCATCGTAATATTCACAATTTCTGGAGAATGATCCATAGATGAACTAGCGAATAAAAAAAAATTTCTCGATAACAAACGGGACTTTGAAAACTGTAGACCTTACAAATAACGTCTCCAAAACCCCTCCCATCCCCCACCTCGTTCTCTAAGCCGGGTCGAATTCTTTCAAAATGTTGAAAAATTCCGAGAACCATCATCGATATTGGAACATGTTTCAAACAAAATTAGTTCTAAACTGGACTTCCGGTCATACTAATTTGTTGCACCTGCCTTTTAACCTACGCTCTGGGGGTTGAGATTGACCAGTTTTCAGACAACGCTGTAACACAAGCCTCATGGGGGAAAAGTCAGGTTTTGACCGATTTTCTCAGTTTACAGAGGGGGGGGGGAGAAATAGATTCGACCCGAATATTCATTGGAATCAATTCCCAATGCTCTACTAACTTTTAATTACTGCGAAATGTTTTGTCCTCACTCCTCCCACCGTTCTGGAACGACCAGTGGTGGTTCGGGTTACGCAATAACATCCACAACACATTTCACCAATTCAATTCATCAGACAAGAAATGCATCACTGATTTATTAAAAAATAAAAAACTAGTAACGATTAAATTCATAGTCGACTTTTAGCGGATTTACGAGATTTTTATCCAGTTATAAAGAAAATGTTTATGGGTGCAGTTAATTTGCCACATCTTTTTAGGTGTAATCCAACTTGATGGCGGACCTTTCAGTAATGACATTCAAAAAAGTATGTAAATAAAGAAATAAAAATATAAATCGTAAAAGTTTTTGAGCTACGACTTTTTGGCGCTAGAAAAAATATTTTCTTCGTAGTTCCTTCCAAAAGTTGCAGAGGGGGGCAGTTCGAGATCAAAATTAATTTCTAATACTATCATACATTAACACCAGTCTTATGAAGAGCCAGTAAAAAGTTTGTGACATGTATTCGTGCTCACCCACTTTACGGAACTTGAGGAATGTTGATTACCTCCTAACCAATTTTCCTGTGTTAATACTCATCACATATAAAATTTTTCTATCTGTCCTCTCTCCGACTCCTGAATGCCACCATTTTGAAAATTGTGTTTCTCTGTGTTGTGTTGGTGGTAGAAGAAACTTTAATGATGGAAGTTTCGAGCTTCCATGAATGCAAATGATGAAAATGTGGGATCTGTCTGAAGTTTTCAAGGTCGCCGAACTCGCATTTTCCTCAAAATCTAAAATTCACCTCGAGGAAGCAGCGTGAGATAAAACTTCATGAACTACGATGTGGAAATTATTTCTTCTGTTTCGGGGATCGCTGAATTCAGTTTTGACTTAATTTGGTATTCATTTTGAAATTGAGATACATACGGAGCAACGGAGGAAGCACAAGATCGATAAGAAACACAATATCACTATTAAGGTACTGGGGAGGGAGCGCTGAATTCGATTTTGATCATCATTTGAACCTCATTAAAAAAATTAGTGCCAGAGCACAGGGAGACATACATGTATTAAAAATGTACTGTGGGCATCTTAAATTTCGAAGGTAACTAAATCATAGTCTTCGACATTCTCTTTACTAATACTTCCAAATTCAGGCACCTTGGGGAGAGGGGGAGGGGGAGGGACATAAAAAGTACTTGAAAATAATTATAATATATGGATATAATATTTTAGATTTAGGGTCAGGATGGTTTCATGCTCGGGCATTCAGGAGGGTAAATGGGTCGTTCTCCAGCAACTAAAAATATTTTGTTACCAGCAAAT
This sequence comes from Acanthococcus lagerstroemiae, assembly GCA_031841125.1. NCBI lineage: Eukaryota > Metazoa > Arthropoda > Insecta > Hemiptera > Eriococcidae > Acanthococcus > Acanthococcus lagerstroemiae. The sequence goes on along the minus strand of CM063112.1, from coordinate 55,061,975 downwards.
TTTGATTTTTTCGGGGGGGGGGGAATTCTTCGGGTTACACAATAACAATTACAATAAATTCCACCATTCCAGTTCATCAAACACGACAAGTACCATCTTTTGATTAGAAAAAGCATAGAAAGGTGTCCATCGTCGTGGATATTAACATTCGATCTCACTTAGCATCTGTTATATTTTTCTACATTTTAGTTTCTGGTTGTTTTTTCCAAATAAAATGGTATTATTATTCAGAAAGATTGGTAGTATATGTTGAAAAGTTTGAGTTGCTGTTCGTGACTTTACATTTCAATTTCTGTTACCAGGGTTCACAGTCCACTGTCGTGGTCAATCTTTGACTGGTGCTAAGATATGCGGCTTGTACATTTTTCAAAGGCAACAAATGGCAATTCTGGTACAATTTTAATCCCTGAACACAATCCAGGTGCCAGATCGTAGTCTTTAGCGCATGTAATGACACATCATTCAAAAATTTTCTGTATAAGGAAATTTTTGGTGCTGTCTTATCCGTAGTCGTAGATATCAGTGCTTTCGCCATGGGATGCATATCGTCGCGGACAAAAGTCTACCCGTTCCTAAATTTTGATGCTCCCGCTCCATAAGCTTATTGAATATCCTCTACTACATGCAAACCAAGTATTATGGAAAAAGGAAGAAAAAATGTCTAACAAGAAAAGAAATGTCACTTTAATATTTTCAGTTTCTGGAGAATGATCCGCAGGTGAACTGACAAGTGAAAAAACATTTCTCGATAACAAACGGAACTTTCTTGAAAACTGTAGTTGAAGGTCTTTCGGATAGTTTTCACCCCCCCCCTCCCCGTCTCCTAAAATTTTGAAGAATTTCAAAAACCATCATCCGTATTAAAAAGTATTTGTTTCACACTGGATTTCCTCTAAAATTGGTCAGACTAATTATTTAGCACCTGCCTTCTAATTGGTCAGACTAATTATTTAGCACCTACCTTCTAACATACACTACCGAGGGTTGAAACTAACCAGTTTCAGACTACACTGTAACACAAGCCTCCTGAGGGAAAAGTCAGGTTTTGACCCATTTTCTCAGTTTACGGGGGGGGGTTGAAATAGATTAGACCCCAATTTTCACTGGAGGCGATTCCTAGTGCTACTAACTTTCCATTCGTGGGAATTTGCGGTCCTGTCCTCCCCTTGTTCAGGAACCTCCAGTGGTGGTTTTACACTTTCAATTGCTTGCCCGATTTTTGAGTTTGACATTTTTAGAACTTGAAAAAAACTAAACTGGAAATAGACATCGTGTGTAGGATATTCGGGGCTGCTAAATTCAATTTTGACATTACTTCTCCCTCACTTCAAAATTACTACACCTGCGGGAGAGGGTGAGGGTCAAAATGAAGTCAAATGCAATGCGCCTCTCTATCCTTAGGTTTTTAGAGTCGCTGACTTCAATTTCTCTGACGAAAAAAATTCTTGAAGTTGGATTGTCCGTAGTCGTGGATATCAGTGCTTTCGCCATGGACTAGATGTTTATTGGCATGGACAAAAATCCTCCCCCTCCCTAAATTTTGATGCTCCTGCTCTGTAAACTTGCTTAATATTGTATACGACACGTAAACTAAGTATTGTGGGGGAGGGGGAGAGGGTAACAAAAAATGAAACACCATCTTAATATTCTCATTCTCTGGAGAATGACCCAAACAGGATGTAACATAATCACAATATATTTTTCTGAGCGCTAAGTTGGATCGACGCGAAATACCGAGGATCTTCAAGTGGGAGGATCATGTTTCTTTGTGGATGGAAAATTTTCTCGCCCCGAAAAGAGGGATCAATACCACCAGCTTTAGAATTATGAATAGAAAAGTACCTATCGAAATAGGAGTTTCCTAATCGTTAGTATCGAATTTTGAATCAGATTTCTGGTCCGGTCCCGATTTGGGCACAAAATACGAATTTCGGACGCAAAATTGACCAAATTGATTGATCGAAAAAATCGGACACATCTTCGAAATAGGGGTTTTTTGGGTCGCTGATTTCGAATATGGCATCCGATTTATGATCTGAACCAAATTCAAGCCTCTTTGCTCATTTTGATCTTTTGGGGCCCAAATCGAGGTCGGTATAAATGGTGAATCCTTTTTTCAATTAAGACGAATAAAATTGAAATTAGTACCTATTTTCGAAGTAAGTCTAATTGGTCTCTCATTCAACACTGCAGCCTTGTCGACAAACGTTAGGAGCATAAATATCCTGTCATCATACATGGACGGACTCGGAAAACGTTGACTTGCATTTTGACTTATCAGCCTACAACACTGAGTTGAATGCTCCGGTTATCCTCTAACAGGCTTCTGCTTCTTTATCGTTGGTTATCCGACCTATATTATCATCGCAGCCTCCTAACTCAGGTGTTATCAAAGGGCGTATCAATTCTATATTTGGCAGTGGGATTTTGAACAGTCGTTCTTTTTTCTCGGAAAGTGAATATAGCTACTTATCATGCTTTGAGATCACGAATAAAGAAATTTTATCCCAAATTTTCTGTATCTCGCTTGAGTAGTGGACCTGCGACTCTTTTTGATTTTCCCTCCTAATAAAAGTGTTTTGGCAAGCTTCTAATTAAAAGCATCATTTTATGGAATTTTGAAGAATTTCGAGCTCATTATTTTAGTATACGCATAAACAAAATTTACACCGGCGTGTCGAAACGCAAGCATGGAGCAAGATTACTCAATAAGCTCGTGAAATTTTATACTCGAAGACTATGTAAGAAACTGATCGAGCCTTCAGATATTTTTATTATGAGTATAAATTGGCAACCTTGACACTGAACTGGTGCTTCCAACGTTGGATTTCCGTCGGAATGGTTTTGCAAGGTGTTTGACATCCGGCGAATGTTTTCGTCGACTAAACTGAAGCTTTCCGGGTACCTCAATAGTATGTTTGTGAAACCGTTTGGCAAAATATTCATTCGGTCTCAAGGTTTTAACGTGTTCCATGAATGGCGGTTTTCAAAAGGCGTATACGATTTATGTCTCGATAATTCTGATGAAAAATCTACGTAAAGGATACGCTAGGTCGGTGCCCGGTAAATTCTTCGCCGACGAATTCTTGGCCTACAAGATTCTTTCCTCATTAAACCTGCTTCACGTTTGAAAATTCTTACCATTTCAACCTCGACTTGAAGAATGCTTCTATTTTCCTTCTCACTTGAACAAAGTTAGAACTGTCACTTACATCATTGAAAATGTATATTAGATGCTCACATTTTTAAGGACCAGGCTGGAATACCTGTCCTTGCCAATGGTGGTGATTCTAGAGCTTTGAAGCGGACTTGCTCTCAACGAAAAATCTGGAGGACCTTGCCTTCCAAAAAATTTAGCCTCAAAGGAAATTCTTAACGTTTTTCACAAAAAATAGAGTTTTTCGACACGAACATCAAAATTCTGAAAACTAAAGCAATTTGGACGCAACAAATTTCGTGATCCGAATAAAATGAGCAATCGCTGTCATTGCCCTGCGCTGTTACTGGCGTGATTAAAAATTATTCTGGTGGCGTAGACCTCGGAGAATGCATTTATTACTGAAACTTGTACTGAAATTTCTGGAAGAAGAATTTTTAAGAAAGAACCCATTTAGGTGTCGTGATAATTACATATTTGAGGTCGGAGTCACGTTAAAATGTGGCATTATGTGCACGGGTAGTGAAAATTTGGTAGAATAATGCAATACTTATTTTAAAAATGCCGTCTGCGAATCATGTTGTGAGATAGACATCAGTCTCATAGGTGAAGCATTCTTTAAGTCGCAAAGAATCTTTAAAAGTGATTAAATGTTTGGCGGACAACTTCCCAGCGAAAAATTGACAGCGAAGAATTTAACAAGTGAAGAATTTAACTAGAACCGGCTAGGTCTTCTAAAGTTGTAGATGTTTGAAACCATGTTTTACATTTGTATCACTCTTTTTTTTTAAACAGAAAAAGTTTTAAATTCGGAATTTACAATTTCCGAAGTACTCAGAGGTCATTTTCCAGGAACTTAAAATATTAAGGTGACATTTTTTCATTGTTAGACTTTTTTTCATTCTTAATACGTGGTTTGCATGTAGTAGATAATATTCAACGAGTTTACAATACAAGCGCATCCAAATCTATGGAGGGAAACAACGTTTGTCCACGATAATAGACACCTTGTCCATGGCGAAAGAACTGATATCCACGACCATGGACAAAACAGTTTCAAAAGTTTCTTTTTTCAAGGAAATTGAAGTCGGCGACTTTGAAAACTACAGGATAGACATGCACATTGCATTTGACTTCATTTTGACCCTCACCCTCTCTCGCAGATGTCGCACTTTCGAAGTAAGAGGGAAGTAATGCCAAAATGAAATTTAGCAGCCCCGAGTATCCTACCACACGATGTCTATTTCCAGTTTAGGTTTTTTCAAGTTCAAAAAATGTCAAACTCGAAAACCTGGCAAACACTTAAAAGTGTAAAACCACTACTGGTGGTTCTTGAACGAGGGGAGAACAGGACCAAAAATTCCCAGGAATGGAAAGTTAATAGCATTGGGAACCGACTCCAATGAAAATTGGGGTCTAATCTATTTTTACCTCCCATATAAACTGAGAAAATGGGTCAAAACCTGACTTTTCTCGCAGGAGGCTTGTGTTACAGTGTCGTCTGAAAACTAGCCAATTTCAACCCTCAGTAGCATATGTTAGAGGGCAGGTACTAAATAATTAGTCTGACCATTTTTAGAGGAAATCCAGTGTAAAACAAATAATACTGTTTGAAATATTTTCTAATGTGGATGATGGTTTCTGAAATTCTTCAAAATTTTGGGAGACTTTGATCTGGCATAGAAAATTTAGCGTACACGGCGGAGCGGGGGCGGGGGATATTTGGCAACTATTCGAAAGACATTCGACTACAGTTTTCAGGAAAGTTCCGTTTGTTATCAAGAAATGTTTTTTCACTGGCTAGTTCACCTATGGATCATTCTTCAGGAACTGAAAATATTAAAATGACATTTCTTTTCGTGTTAGATATTTTTTTTCTTTTTCCATAAAACTTGGTTTGCCTGTGGTGAGTATATACAATAAGTTTATGGAGCGGTAACATCAAAATTTAGGAAGGGGATGACTTTTTTCTGCGACGATAGGCATCCCATGGCGAAAGCACTGATATCCACGACTACGGACAAGACAGCTTCAAAAATTTCCTTATCCAGAAAATTTTTGAAAGTTGTGCCATTACATGCGCTAAAGACTACGATCTGGCACCTGGATCATGTTCAGGGATCAGAACTGTACCAGTATGCCATTTATTGTGCTGGAAAATGTATAAGGCGCATATCTTAGCACCAGTCAAAGATTGACCACGACAGTGGACTGAAAACTCTGGTAACAGAAATTGAAATATAAAGTCACTAACAGCAACTTGAACTTTTTAACATATACTACCGATCTTTCTTATTAATAATACCACTTTATTGGGAAAAAAACAACTAGAAACAAAAATTTTTAAATACACTTATAACAGATGCGGTGGAGACAAGATGGTAACATCCACGACAATAGACACCTCTCGAAGAGTATGCTTTTTCTATTCAAAAGATGGTGATTATCGTGTCTGATGAATTGGAATGGCGGAATTGGTTGTGAATGTTATCAAGTAACCCAAAGACCCCCCCCCCCCCCAAAAAAAAAAAAAATCAAAATTTGCTGGTAGCAAAATATTTTTAGTTTCTGGTGAACGGCCCATTTACCCTACTGAATACCTGACCGTGAAACCATTCTGACCCAAAATCTAAGACATTATTCTATATTTTAATATTATTTTCATGTACATTTTTGTGCCCCTTCTCCTTCCCCTCTCCCCCGGGTGCCTGAATTTGAAAGTATTAGTAAAGAGAATGTCGAAAACTGATTCAGTTACCTTCGAAATTTAAGATGCCCATTGTGCATTCTTAATACATGTATCTCTCCCTCTACTCTGGCACTAATTCTTTAATGAGGTTCAAATTATTGTCAAAATCGAGTTCAGCGGCCCCTCCCCAGTGCCATAATAGTGATATTGTGTTTCTTATCGATCTTGTGCTTCCTCCGTTGCCCCGCGCATGTGATGTGTCTCAATTTCTAAATGAATACCAAATTAGGTTAAAATTGAATTAAGCGACCCCCGAAACAGAAGAAATAATTTCTATATCGTATTTCATGAAGTTTTATCTCACGCTGCTCCTTCATGGCAAATTTGAGATTTTGAGAAAAATGAGTTCAGCGACCTTGGAAATCCCAGCAGACAGATCCCACATTTTCATCATTTGCATTTATGGAAGCTCGAAACTTACATGATTAAAGTTTCTTCTACAACCAACACGACACAGAGAAACACAATTTTCAAAATGGTGGCATTCAGGAGTTGGAGAGAGGACAGATAAAAAATGTTTATAGGTGATAAGTATTAACACGAGAAAATTGGTTAGGGGGTAGTCAACATCCCTCAAGTTCCCTAAAGTGGGTGAGCACGAATACATGATATGTCACAAACATTATACTGTGTGTACGAGTATGTACATACACTGCTGTACTCTCCACCGCGATCAGCTTTTTTAAGGTTCGCGACTTCTTTTGTAGATAGCAGTCCCGTAGCCAGGGGGCAGGGAAGGCCCCCTGGCGCAGTAATTCGCCCCCTCCCCCTCAGAAAATAAGAAAAACGTTTTTAATTTCTAATTACCCCAGTAAGATTAGGGATTACTATACATTTTTTGAAACTTTATTTTGGCATCTCTAATTCCTAGGTATAATGTGGTTTATTTCAAATTCATAAGTTTTTAACTCCTGTGAAAGTACCTTCCGTTCCTGTTTGATTTTTTCTAAGGTTTCTTCCAATTTTTCTCAGAATGCATTTGATTTCGGTAGAACCGGAAGTGGAATTTTTCCACCGTTTTTTAACATTTCAACTCACAGGTCCTGAATTAATAAGAATCTGATTAGGGTTTAGATTAAGTCAGAATTTCAGTCACGTTTTGACTAGATTTTTGTCGTGAATGATAAATTACGAAGACCTTGATTTTTGAAAAGATCACTGACCGGAATTCAGATGAGAAAAACGCTCGCATCTTCCTACCCAGAATTTAGCCAGACAGGACGATTTATGCAAAACCGTACACTCGAGCATGATTATTCACCCTGAATTATTGGCAACGTAGCAGGATCTCACCTTTGTCAGTAAAAAAATTATTATTGTCCTTTTTTAAGCAACACTGCAAGAAATTTCCAGACGGAAAATCTCATGATAAATCATAACCCCACTGAGGTACCCTCAACAAAAACTGTTTTTCGCTGGTGTGTTTTCACATTAAACAGAACATATTTCACCCAAAATGCATAAAATTTTGGAGAAAAAAAAACCATTGTGTGAAGCACCCTATTCAGTGAACACCTATGACAATCCAAACATTGGGAAGATCTGTGTTTTCTTTCCGCTGGTTTTCAATTAAAGACAATGTCCATGTCAGTGAACTGGTCTGAAGTCACGAGATTTATGAGCCCAGAAGCGGAACAAGAGCGAAGCGTGGTGGGAGTCCTAGCCTAGAGAGACTTTTTGAAGCTTCAAAAAATTTAATTTCCTTATAATTCCTTTCTCATAAGGAAAGCGAGCGCATGTTTCACTCATTTTAAAATGAAACGATGGAATCTTATAGTGCTAAAGCTTTTGTTAGAAATAATTCTGTCTTCGCTTCTACTTTGACCAATTTAAAGATTGAAAATAATTCCCCTTTACCTATCTGAATGAATTCTGAGATAGAGTAGAAAGTGACATCAAAATCTTTTTTTTTTCTTTTTTTTATAACTAGTACGTATTATTACTTACATAAATATACTTGCACATGATACTAGAGATTTGGACCCCATTTTTAATCATCCACAAACATTTCTTCCCTCTGTTCATGAGAAGACGCAATTTCCGCTTCCTCCTCAGGAGAAATCAAACTCCTGGATTTAGGACAAGCCAGCAAATATGTTGCCAAACCAATGGATTATCACATGCAAATCTACCATCACACACAGGACAGACAAATAGGCAGACACACAGACATGAAGTTTGGTTGGCAGGTCCAGAGACAAACATATAAGTTGAGAGAGTGAGGCGCCGAAGAAGGTCGACAAGTGTAAAGCGCGTGTGGATAGAGTTCGGCTGTAAATAAAGTCCTCTAAATTCTGTTAAAAACGAGTTCTGAAATTTCTGCCATAAAATTCTCTTTTTCCCTCCTGCAGTAGATCCAAGTTTCTGCTTTATCAAGCTCACAATTCGAATAGGTACCTACCATCATTCTGATCGAATTGTATTTTACTTCAGGTCATCTCACCGAGAACATGGCAGAATACAGGAACTTCATCCGATTTGCGATTTACTTCGCCGTGGTATCAGCCATTGCGTACTTTTGGTTAAAACGAAAACTGAATTACTGGAAAAAGCTGCGAGTTCCGGCCGTGTTTCCTACCTTGAGATTCAACGACTTTGCCTGGATGTATTTCAACGAAAACCGCTTCGTCTATTTCAGAAAACTGTACCGTAAATCAGCTCCCCATAAATACGCCGGGTACTACTTCGGCCTGTTCACGCCCACACTGTTGATCCGCGATCCGGAATTGATCAAAGCTGTTCTAGTCAAGCAATTCTCCTCTTTCACCGAGAAAATGCCGTTGATTCAGGAGAGAAGCGACCCGCTCTTCCAGTTTCTGATCAACTTGAACGGCGAAGAATGGAAATACAGTAGGAAGAACACGGTACCTGCATTCAGTTCCGGAAAAATAAAGTACATGTTTCCGGCCATGTTCCGAACTGCGATGGAGTTGAACCACTCGCTAATCAGATCTCCGGATGGCAAGAATAAACTGAACGTGAAAATCGTGTCTTGTCGATATATATTCGATATGTTATTCACCAGTATGTACAAAGTGGACCCAAAAACGGCGGCCGAATCAAACCACCATTTTCTAGACATGGCTCATCACTTGCTTGACCGAACCCAGACGGTGGTCCGGTTCAATTTCTGGCTGCAGCAGTCACCGAAGCTGGCTTTTTATTTGGGTGGTCGAGTGATCGACCAAAAAGCCAAGAGTTACTATAGACACTTATTGGAACTGATGAAGCTCAAAGGGGATACGCACACTTCCGACGTCGACCTTGTACAATATTTTCTGAATTCGGCCAAACCGAGAGAGTCCAATGGAAATTCGGATGAAGGTAATTGATGAAAAAGTCTACGTAGGTTAGAGCACTATAAACACAAGTGCGGCAATGCGCCATTTTGGTTCCAACCGCGCCCGTAGATACCGAGTCCGACTCTGCGAAGCGTACCGCGTAGTCAATTCAGCATTGACGGGCACGGTTGGAACCAAAATGGCGTATTGCCGCACTCGTGTTTACAGTGCTTTATGTACGTTAGGTATGTTGCTGAAGTTGTACTCTATCTGTATGTCGGTGTAAAAGCAATTGCCCATCTCAATAACTTAGTATCACCGTGTTATTGCCGTGCTGCTTACCAGGTGCATTGCCTCACGGACTCCTCTATACTTTATTCAAAATTGTTAGTATGTCGTGAAGATATTCAATGTTCTATCGTGATGAGTCTTTTGGTAGACCGGATTGATCTGATCGATGAGACCGACTGGTTAGGATCTGTTGAATGGTACTGAGGACCGAGGTCCAACGTCGGCTTCCTTGAAAGACTTGGCCGAAATGTGAGAGTAGAATAAGTTGTTTTATTGATTTTTGATGAATAGTTTACGTTATTGGTTACAAAAGAATGATCACTTTAATGATTAGGGTGTCCCTTATTTTACAAGTTTTCACCAATTGATTAGGATCGCACTGAAATTTGTTCCAATGGACCCAGAAACTCTCCATAAAAAATTTGAGCTCAATCTAAGGTCATTAACCCGTGCTGCTTTGTCGTTGAAGTTATGTGTAATACTGAGATTTTACAAAAAAACTGCGAATATCTTGGAACATATCAATCTCAAGACCGAAAAGCAGATAACATAAACTATTCCTTGTCAAATTTCCTATAAAAAAGATCATATACAACTTTTCTCTAAAACGCATGTTCACCGAGATAATCGCAATAATGTATGAAAGTTTCGAGGAACGTGGATTTTATTGTTATCTTTTCTTTCATAATCTATCTTCACTCGCTACATCGTAGAGTTATGTAAAAAAAAAAATTCACTATAGGATCAAAATGCAAAGATGGTCCTAAAGCACCTAAGTCGCTATGTGGCCAAGTGGTAAGACGTGCCCGCTTCGCAATCCTTCCGTCTCGGGTTCGAGTCCCACCAACGTTGGAAAGCTAGTGATATTCTAATACTCCCACTAACATAATAGCGAACACAGCGACTACAGTGTCAATCGAGATGGAAACAGCGCATCCTATAGTCCCCGACAGTTCACACAAACAAGGCATTACAATCGCAGGACATGTTACCATCAGATCAGAAAGATTGATACTGTGCGTGCGCACGTTGTGGACAGCTTACTCAACGTTGTGAAATACATGTAAGCGAACTACGGCTACACACTCTTCGGCACTGAGGAGGAAAACTCAAACGCCACAAAACTTTGAGGAAAGCAACGGCAAATTACCCCGACCAACCCTGTCCAAGAAAGTTGCACGTCAGAAACCGCAAAACGTCCGGTATTGGATACTGCACCTGAAGAAGAAGGTGAGAAAAGGCTGAGTAATGAAGATAACAAGAGCTACTTTTAAAAAAATTCAGTCGTTCTGAGACATGACAGATTTCTGAAATGATTTTTTGTCAACAAAATGGCGAGTCGATTGTACTTGTGCGTGAAACTACAGAGCTATTCTGTTGTTTAAGTAGTGATTTACTCAGAAATTATGATTGCTGACTTGCTCAAATTCAAGGCGCCCAACAAGCTTGGGTACCACTATTTTCATATTAGGACCAAATTGTTATCGAAAACTCAACTGAAAAGACTTGTAGGGATATAGAATCTCTGAAATGATGGATAGAGTGTATATGGCGATACACGCATGCCAAATTGGCTCCTCAAACACCGCACTCCTAACCCCAGAAACTACCCTTTCGACTATTGCATCAGTGACCAGGGGACCTCTGAAATGTTACCTTTATTGTAATTTTTGTAATTAAAGTGATATATGACCTGGAATCATGAAATGTGCCTCTTGTGCGAAAACAGGTTTTCTATATAAACGAGTGAAAAGATGGATATGTTTTTCGAAAATTCTACATATTTTTGCGATTATCTTGATAAATGTTTTCTAAAGAAAAGTTGTAGAATGTATTTTTATGGAAAATCTAACAAGGAACATTTAATGTTATTTGCAATTTGGTCCTTAAGTGAATATTTTTTCAGATAACTGCGATTTAGCTCGTAAAGATCGGGCATGAAAGAAAAAAATAAAAAATTTAAAAAAAAATACATTCTTCAAAACTTCCACACATTTTTGCGATTATCTCGGTGAATATGCATTCTAGAGAAAAGATGTATTGAATCTTTTCTGCAGAAAATTTAACCAGAAACATTTTATGTTATATGCAGATCGGTTCTGAAATTGATATGTTTCGAGATATTCGTGGTTTTTTGTGAAATATCAGTATTATACATAACTTCAAGGTCAAAGCAGCACGGGTTAATGACCTCAGATTGAGCTCAAATTTTTTACGGCGAGTTTCTAGGTCCATTGAAACAAATTTCAGTGCAACCCTAATCAATTGGCGAAAACTTGTAAAATAAGGGACACCCTATTAATGATATTTTAAGGATACGTGATATAGCTACTAGGCTTTTCTACTTAACAAGACAAGATTCGTTTGAAATGTAAGAATTGCTAAGTCCGACATCCGGACTGGAGTGCCATGATGGTACTTCTCTCGTTGACCGAAATGAGTGGAAGACTTGGATTGAGTCTTTGTGGAGAAACTATACACTAATGATCGATGGGTTTGATGAAGGTATCTCCAAGGAGCGGCCATCAGAGGATGAGTTGTTGACTATGTTTGAGACCTGGCACATGTAGGCTATGCGATGGAACGCGATATACTTTTAATTAGAATAGATGGTATAGATATACTGCGCATGTGTCGCAGATACAAAGACACTGAGGAGTTTTTTTTGTTTATGGTGCATGGCACGTGTAGCTTGACTGTGGAAGTATAGAATACTCGGTAGCCGGATGCTCGCGGGTATTTTTTCACTCCGGAGCTCATAACCTGAAGAAGTATAGCGGAACGTCTTTTCTACGCGGTAATATTGATAATTTATACACATATAAGTCGAAAGTTGTTTATTTTACCAAATTGTCAAATGATCATCTGTCCCTTGCGTTAATTACGAAACTATCACCATGAGCTGCATCTCACAATGCATATTTCTATTCGCTCATGGTCTTGGTCATCACAACAGAGAAATCCAGTGTTTCCTGAAAGGGCACAACTTTGACTTTTCGTTAATGTCCAGAACGCACTTCACCGGGAAATTCTACGAGATTCCTCAATATAATCAATCCTACCAGTGTATTGAAAATGTTCCTCACATCGAGACTAACGGCTACGCACAAACCATCTCTGCTGCATACAGATACAGTGTTAATGATCTTTTGCACATATGTATAATACCGCGTCACTGGTCGACCGATCCGCTTGAAATCCATATACATACTGGGATTTCAACAGCCCACCTTTAGAGGCGATGTGCACTTCTACCCTCAAAGCAATAACCCGCTCCAGTAACTTGCCTATGTCATCCAGTAGACATAGGGGGCGGTACGAGGAAGGCAAGCCCTCGGGTTTGTTATTGCCTTTGCGAAACAGGGCCAGCCTCGCTGTCTTCCATATCGCCGGATCATGGTTCTCTTCAAGACACCTCTATAGAGAAGCAGGTGCGTAGCCATTCCTGCCTCAGCGAGTGGATCAGTTCCCAGGCCAGGCTAGGTGTCTCACCCGGCCTCGTGCTTTTCTCTTTCCTCTGATCCGATCCACGGCTGCTTTTTTTTAATGAATGAAAAAACTCGTTCCTTTCTTAAAGGTACAAAACGAGAACGAGCAGGATTATTCTAAAAGGAACGAAAAGAACAACCTTTTCCATTCTGAACGACGTTCAAGTTTGAATATCGTTTTCAGTTATTGCTCATTGCTGAATCTAATCATCTAACTACAATCTTTGGTTAAACGGGAAGCGGGGAGCGATGCTCTGCCAAGCAGCCGGCTGTGTTCTCTACTCATCCATCAGTCAACTTATTGGCGTGTTCTTACCGCATTCATTTTCTGCGCAGAATATTCCAAACAATGGTTTTTCGATTCAGCTGTACTTTATACTTCTGTGTCCGCCCTACTTGGATCAAGTACCATAACTGCGGTAATGAGCTGCGCGTTGTACGAAATTGCAAAAAATTCAGACGTGCAAGCTAAATTGCGCGCGGAAATCGCAGAGCTAATGAAGCAGAAGCACGGTCGAATTGATTACGACGATCTGCCTAAAATGGGTTACCTTAAAAAGTGTTTGTTGGGTGAGTTTTACGCAGCACCCTTGTGTGATAAGTAGCAATTCTCTCTGCAGATGAGCAACCGTATGGAATAAGTGCGCATAACATTTTCAGAAACGCTACGAAAATATCCACCCGTTCCCGAAGTATCAAGGGTGTGTACGGAAACGTGCGTTCTCTCTGGTACGGATCTGAGTTTGGTGAAAGGAAGCCGCATCAGTATTGCAGTCAGCGGAGTACATCATGATCCTGCATTCTATCCACATCCGGAGAAATTCGACCCTGAACGATTCGCCGATGATAATAAAGAAGCTCGTCATCCGTATGCTTACATTCCATTCGGAGCAGGGCCCAGAATGTGCATAGGTTAGTTCAACAAAATTGCTAGCCACCTACTTGGATATGGCTTCTGAGATTTATGCCAGAGTTTCACAAATTAATCCTCCCTTCCATCATCTTTTTTTCCCTTCCTCTGATGCCCAAGTCTGATCGACAAGGGTTGAAGAAGAGTCTTCTAGGATCAAGGTTTAATTTTTATTTGATAAAAATTTTGATCTTCTTTAAAAGAGGGCTCCTATGCCGGGGTGAAGTAACTAGTAATGTTATATTATAGTCGAGAAAAATAACGATAATGGAACACACATACTGTTATTGTAACGATAATAGTAATAGGTAAAATCATAAAGAAATAACGGATCGTGTTCAACATCATGTATATAATATGCAAGAAATCAGATCTGTTTACAGTTTACTACTTAGCAGGTATGACTGTCCTCGCAAATAGTTTGTGCTAGGTACTCTCTATGTTCATTTCTGTGACATACCCATTTTACAATATCATCTCCCAGAGTTTTGAACTAAGGTGCTACTCTTATTAGTGAAAAGATTGAGTTCCAACAGACTTGATTATGAAGTGTATCTACTTACTACATGCACCTATAAAGATGTCAATTTATCAAAAAAATCAATAATAATAATTGACAGTTTTTTCTAGCACATTGATAAAACTATCCCCTACTTTATGTTTTTGTGTCACGTATCATAGTCTATCATTATTTGTGTATACTGTATAGCATAGTTTACAACATCAAGGATATGCCACTTAGCATAGTCTACGGTAGTGTAACCTCTTTTTCTTATCATTATAGTAATTAATTATTGCTGAGACAGATGACATACTGTTGTATATAGCGATACCAGTCTTTGGCTAAAGATTCCAATATATCTATATTGATAGGTTGATATTTGGTGACAGTATAAGACTCTATACACATTCAGGTAAGGATAACTACAATTTCCTTTCCAGTTTGTTACATGACATGAGAACTGGTGACGCAGTGTTCACCGCTCAACCGATTCTCTTTTTGATGGCCGAACTGGAAAGAAAATGGCGGCTGTCTTTACCCTTACAAAGTACAGTAACCGCCGTTTTATCCGATCACGTCGGGACCGACGCAAAATGAACGTAATAACCGAAAATCGCAATAATCGGCGGGAAAATGTTTGGAGGAAATTTTAAAAACGACTAATTTCTTTCAAAATGAAAAATCGAGTACATTAGTGCATGAAGGAAAACGATCTACTGCGTATTTTTACTTGAAAAATTGAGTTAATTTACTCTGCTTCAGCGAGAGAGTCATTGTTAAAATGGATTGTAAGTTGTTACACATAAGGAAATGTTCGTTTCTTATGTGTTCTACTCTGTAACTCTTCTTAAAATACCTAATGCTTCAAGCTTCACACTCTTTTTCATCATCATTCTGTTTAAAAAAAACGTGTATTTAACAAAAGAATCAAGGTTTATCTTCGGTAAATCTAGATTTTTCTGAACGGAATACGGAAAAATGCACACAAAAGACTTATTTTGTTCTGTTCATAGCCATTTTGATCGTAATAAGCGGCTGATCGTATTAACCACTGAATGCATTAAATGGTGGTTACTGTATATTGAGTCTTAAAATTGCACTTAAAACAGCCAAAAAACGTTTCTGTTAATGCGGTTAGGGTGATTACTGTTATTTGGTTACAAGCTCTATATGCGAATAAGGTTAATGGTCATTGTTAGGGTTGCATTGTTCATTTCCTACAATCAACAGTTATGGTTCAAGTTGGGTTGATTCCCGTCGATTAATGAAAAAAGAAAGAGTTTGACTGCTACATGGAAGGACATCGTTACACAGATAAATTGTCCAGGCGACTGCGTTGATGCGCATACCCACGTTCCAGTAAAAAAGTACCTTCTCTAGTCGTCCATTCTCGACATCATTCGGCATTCTCCGTGTCCGCCGGTCAAAAGGTGATGGAACGAATGACCACGTAAAGAGGAATACACAACTACATACTTCACAGTATGGTAACGTTCTTGTGCGGAGCGTTTTCTGCGGAATTTTTCCCTTTCACGTGGCAAGCCATATAATCGCTCTGATTAACAATAAGCCAATAATCAAATGAAAGAATTTAGTTGTTCGATTGCCCGAATAATCAGTACCTAACTGATAACAACAAAACCGCAACCAACCTGCAACTATTACAAATTGAAATTTTGCCTTGAAACTGTACAAGATAACCTAAACGTTACGAGTATTTTTAGCGATTGAAAACCAATAACTGAATCAATGGTCTTAGTTTCAAGCCTTATTTATACAGGTTTTCTAATAATACTTGTTAAATAACTATTAATTATGTGAAATTGATAACATAACCTTAACCGTTAATGATATGAATGAGATAGCATAACTTAAACCGCAACCACTAATCATATATGCTCAAATAATGTACCGTAACTGTATTCTAAGAGCTATGGTAGCACTGAAGTCCTCGACACTTCCACAACAGGTTTTTTTGTGGCGTTTAATCTCCAGACCACATTCTCACGGCCCCTTCACTCCTTAATTAAAAGTTCATTTATTCGTCAATTGTTTGTGCCTTATACGTGCAGAATCCCATTTCATCAAAAAGAGACATCAAAATTTAGGGACTGTGAGAACAGTGTGGCCATAGAATTCGACAGTTCTATCACAGTTTGACCTGACCCTGATATTAACCCCAAATCGAAATTTTACTTCTTCAAACGAACCAATGTGACTTGACTAAAGAAAAAAATTGAACACGAGATTTTTAGGGTCGTTCATTTTTGAAATTCAATCAGATTTGTGATCAGACTCCCAATATGGCTTACATAATTGACCTCCCGCTTCCTCTTGAAGGTCGTAGATTTATTTTTAGAAACCAAGCTTTTCCAAGGCGTTTTAACTGCGTGCGACTTGGGACGACAGAGGGGCTATCCTATTAGAAAAGTTGATTTTAAAGTTCTGTAAATTTGAAATAATTTCAAAATTTTTTGGAGGAGGTACAAAAGTCCGCTCATGCTGTTGTAGTGCTTCAAGCCGGTGAAAACAAAAACAGGAAGTGAGAAAGTATTTCAGTGCAAAAACTGTCTATGTGAATGAAATTGAAAGTCCTTTTTTGTTCCTTCCCAATGAACGGAACACTTGGAGGCTTCTTCCGAAAGGAAATCTCTAATTAAAATCACTTTTTAACATATATTAAAATTCTTATGGCTGAAGAGTTTTGTTTGAATAAGCGGTGAGAGCGCTAATGTAATATTCTTATTTGCTTACAATTTTTCATCGCTAAAATAGGATCTGAGAAAACAGTCTATTCATCAACAGGACGTAAGAATCTATCGCCTAGGCTTTGCGAAATACCTTTTATTGCATTCCCTTTTCTTATTAATGTTATTATTATTTTATCAGCAAATAGAATTCTGTTTACATTATCATCTATAATATCTCCCTATATACTAAAACAGTAGAATCCGCCGCCGCCACCTCCAGAAGAAAAAAAAAGCTGCGGGTTGCCTACCCTAGCTCTTAATTGCTTAATTGCTTATTTCTTCAGGAGTAGCCTACTCTTGAGAGAGGGTTCATGGTGGAGGAGGGAGCTTAGTAAAATCCGCGGCCGCCACCGCCTCTAAAAAAAACACTGCAGGTTGCCTACCCTGTCCCTTAATTGCTCATTACTCCAGGGGTAGCCTACCCTTGGGAGGGGGTTTATGGTGGAGGAGGGAGCTTGGGGAGGAAGGTCGCGGTGAATGACGAAGAGGAATGGGGATAGGAGAGCGCTCTCTGTACACTAAACAGTAACAGCCACCTCTTCCTTCCCCTCCGTGGGGATAAATTCCTGATGGCTTTCCCTGTACCTTCATCTCACGTTTCACCAGAGGTACCCTACTCCAGGGTGGCTTCTCGGTGGAGGTGGGAGCTCCTAGAGAGGGAGGATGGCCACGGTGAGGAAGGGCGTCGCGGTGGGCGAAAAGGAGCATGGTGGGGGAAAGTGACTGTGATGGGGAAGGATAGCTGTGGTGTGAATTGGCAGAGGGTAGCTGACCCCACGAGGGGTCCTTCGTGGAGGGGAGAGCTGCTGGATGGTGTAATGCCGTGTTGTGTTGTTCTTATATAACACTTTTCCAGCTTACGAAACACTGTTTGCGAGTGACGGCGGGGGTTGGGCCGCGAAGCGGCCAGGGGTCAAAGCCCCCTAGTATTGACATAATGTTGAGCGACAGCTGTTTTCGAGGCGGACCATGTCATCCAAAGGAGGGGGGAGGTTGATCATAAAATAAAAGCTTCGCCATTCTCACAGTTTGCAAAATTCCCGTTGAACATGATGATTCAGTTATAAAGAACATCTTCATCTAAGCGAGCACAATTTAAAAAGAAAAAAAACTGATAGACTTTTTAGTGATCTGTTCCGTTATGCTCTGACCGACGGACCCGAAGAATGCCGAGCGACCCCCAGAATGGATGACTAGAGAAGACATTGTAATGTGGGAATGCGGGTCAACGTGATCGCCGGGACAACATATCCGCGTAACAATAGCCTTTCATGAAGCGGTTGGACTCTTTTTTTCCCTTTCTTTCTTTTTTTTTTTTTTTAACATTTTGCCGACTGATTTTAAACATGCTGACTCAACCTTCATGCTTTTTCCATCAAGCAAAAAATAAATGAATGATGATCTTAGGCATAGAAAGAAGCATGGCTACTACTTAATAATACAAAAATTCTTCTCCCACGTTCATTAAAACAAAATGGAAAAAAATGAAGCTCTTAGCTAAGTATGTTTACTTTTCCCGACTGACGTTGAATGAAAATGCTGAGTCAATAATACAAAAATTTTTCATAGAGGCGAAAAAAATGTCGACTCCGAAAACTTGTGGAGGGGCTGTCACCCCCCCCCCCCGTATGGTCTGCACTTAGTTGTGTTCATGTTCTACGGGTATAATGTGTCATCGCGTTGTAATTATATTTGAGGAGCGATTTTCCAAAACGGCCTCTGTCCATTTTTTTGAAAAATCGTTTTATAGTGCCATATGGTGAGGAATCTAGTAATATATTTTCTGGCTCGAACAAAATGACGATATCGCGAATCTAACGCATGTAAGAAGCCAAAATAGACTCGCAAGAAGAAGAAAAAAGTTGTTCCAAAACGGCCTCTGTCCACATATTTTTATCACGATGGAGGAGTCGACATTATCTTGAGAATTTTATGAAGTAGAGTCTACTGAAAGGCACGTTATGTCTAATTTTGTGCCAAACAAGAACTAATAATTCAAAAATGTTGTTCCAAAACGGCCTCTATCCAGGAGATACCCCATTTCGCGACTGTCATGCGCGTCTCCTGTGCAAGGTACATTCAATATCTCAACGAGATATATTCCTGTAAGTGTTCTACTAGGCAACCCGACTATCAACCGTGATATGTAGGTGTAATGTAGGGATACACCAGGTTTTTTCTTTCCCGTGAAAAAAATATAAAACTGGACAGAGGCCGTTTTGGAAAATCGCCCCTCATTTTCTGATGTTTATAAATTTTGCGGTATGATCCACTGTTCGGAGATCGAAACGTTATATATGAATGTGGCGATTATGCAAAAGCTTGCGTTAAAAGTACGAAAATTGAATGTTTTTTTCCATATTCATTTTGTATGATCAGCTTTTTCTGCTTTTTGCTGCTCATTTGATAATTGCATGGAGAATAGCGATTGCACTAGTAATATTGTTAGCTAGATAACTTGTTTTTGTGTGTACTATTGTTGAATCCGTCGAATTTACGATGAACCGTTTTTAGTAAAAAAATATGCTGAGCAAAAATGAATGCCTTCGTTACATAGCATATTATCTCAATTGATTTTCAGTATCAAAATCATGAAGTACAGAAGGCTTTTTGATCTCTTTACTATTAAAAAATACTCGTTCATAATGAGAGCGAGGAACTCTAGCTTGTTTTACTGACTCAATACATTTGTTTCCAGTTTTCCTAAAATTAGGCTTCGTGCTCAGACGGTTTATGAATTAAGCGATTCAATTCCGTCATTTCATTCCTATCTGCAATTCTGGTCACTTTAGTCATTTTTCACTCGCTCCATTTCTATCTGTTGATCATTACAACTGATGCCTAACTTTTTTTTATTTTATTTTTTGTTCCGAACAGCTGAGAGATTCGTCAAGCTTCTGTTAGAAGCTGCGATAGTGAGTCTTCTTTCAAAATATACAATATCACTTCCGGATGACACCAAGTCTATTGAATTCGAACCGGGAACATTCCTTGTCATAGTGAAGAACATTGAACTGCAATTTACTGAGAATACGGTCGCATAATTTCAACCGCAATCAACTAGATAGTCCAGTCATATGCAGTATTCTCTGGGCACAATGGTAGACTCAATCTGGAATATTTTCTTAAACCCACTTGTGACAGGTAATGTCGTGTCTCATGAGAATAGAAAAGTCGCAGAAAAGTGACGAGCCATGTCCGGGAACTTGACAAGAAAAGGGCTCGTTTTCCGACAGAAAGTCGGTAGCGTCCATGATTAGTTTTTCCCTCATTGCTTCCTCACAGTATTTATTTCTAAGGATTGGTAATTGATATTAAAATTTTTCTATATCCTTTAGATCTTTAATATCAGATACCTATTGTATCGCGGTATAATATCTTTCAATTTAGGATATAAAAAATATATATGTATTTCTCTCTAATTGCCTACGTGTGTAATATTATTTGCAGTATCTTTTACATCATTAGAAAATTCCAAGTTTGAAAAAACAATACAAATGCTAAATACACAGCCAGTGCCAGATTTAGGTGAAATCAACCCTGGGCTGCACTCCTCTTCATTTTAGATCACTCAGAGCTGCATTTTTAGTTTTTAAATTACGTGTTCCATGTACCAGGCGCGGCTCAGAGCTGACAAATGCCTTAAGGTCGATATCATAACCAAGGCTCTGAAAAAAGAAACGCGGAATACGAGTTGGAGCTACATAAAATTTTTAGAAAATGATCTGTTGCACTTTTGCAGCCGTGCAGCTCTTAGCCTGGCCATTTTGATAGTTGTTAATGATGTTTAGGCCCCTCCAAAGAGTCTGAGCTACGGGTCGTCGCTTCCCTCAGGTGGTTCTCTAGAGGGGGCCCGTCAAACTTCAGCGTCAGAGTCGAAGCAAGAGTCGCCTCGGCTTTGCTCTACGTCAGTTGGGCAACTTAGGAGCCACTCTTAACACCCAAACACAGGAAGAGCTAATGCTGGGGTTGTAACCACTGATCACCGTTTGAGAGCCGGAACTGAAGCCGAGGCAGTAAGTGAATTGCAAGTCCTGAATATTATTTACCTATAATCTGTAGTGATACTGTAGCTTACTGTGCTGTATAGCTATAATGTGATTTTCAAAAATGAAAATTTTGATAATTTGTGTCCTTTCTCTAAATGCAAACACTGTCTCTGATTTTTAGGAAGGTGGCTGAGAGGCCGCGTTCCTAATCCCAATGATAAGAAAGTCTTCCACTTGATAATTTCCAAGATTCCAATAGTAAAGACTCAACATTGCGTTATATGTAC
Source organism: Acanthococcus lagerstroemiae (assembly GCA_031841125.1). Lineage (NCBI taxonomy): Eukaryota > Metazoa > Arthropoda > Insecta > Hemiptera > Eriococcidae > Acanthococcus > Acanthococcus lagerstroemiae. Next base: position 55,040,571 of record CM063112.1, on the reverse strand, counting down.
CCACATTGGCACAACGACGTAATATTGTGAAAAGAAATATAATTTATATATCATGATGTATCTTTTATTACAAAATGATATTAATGATACTAATAAAGTGATGTAGTATCTTTTGGTTTGCGATATTGCCCGTTCCTGCTTATATTGTAATAAATTTGTGACCAAAAACATGAGACTCGTTTATTCAGTAATTTATTATAGTTTTTCACTGTGTATGTTATTTTGTTCTTAAAGGTATTGTACCTACACTTTTATATGTGGACGAGAATCAATTTCTCTGTTGGTTGGCAAACCTCATGGTACAAGACAATTTTCGAAAAAGAAAAGGTATTTTTCTCGAAGAAGGGAGCAAAGTTCCTCTCATTCGGCGAGAGAACATTTTGGAGAATTATAAGGTAAAGTAGGGTAAGACGACGCAATGGGCAAGATGCCGCAGGTGTCCGTTTGGCATGTAAACAGCGTATAGTATTTTCTCTCCTCTTTCAGAATTTTCATCAGTTTTACCAGTAAGTTGTGTTGTTATCCTTTTCTTTTGTCCTTAAAGTTATGTAGTTTGGCAGTTTCTAAAGACGGGTAAGATGACCGAAGTAAGAGTAGGGCAAGATGCCGCACTATAATAAAAGATAAATATCCATTATTTATGTTCTAACGAATATGTTTCAACTTTTTATTTCAGATAATGGTGTTGCATTACGTCAATTAAACCACTAGAGGGTCCTGGACAGAAACGCAGCTGAAAGACGTGATAGAATACGTGAAAAAAACAGCGCACGTGAAGACAGCCGGTTGTTAACAATTTCGGAAAGAACCCCTACTTTTTTAGAAGTTACATTTTATACATTCTATACTCGAATAAAATAAAATAAAAATATATAAAAAAATGTCATATTTTCATTAGGTTTATTAAACATGTAATTTCCATAAGCCATCTTACCCGACCAGAATAAGGCATCTTACCTTACCATTGCACAAGAAAGCCGAAAATAGGGGTCTGGGAAAATTATAATACCTTTGTTGGGTGGAGGTAAAAACAAGATACATCTGGATGAAAGATGTAGATGAAGGATCAAAGTATCTGCAGCCAAAATTTCAGCTCTATCGAATGTTTTGTCAAGAAGCTATGACCCTTCTTCGAAATGTGCGTCATCTTATCCTACCTCGCTCTAACTAGTTGGTCATTTTTCTTCTCCCCCCTCTCTAAAAATGGGTTTTTTCTTGTCCGAAAAAGGAGATATTTCCGAAAAGGAAGCACGTAGTTTCATGTTTTCAAAGAAGCGAAATTCTTTTCGAAACGGAAGGGATGATTTTCATCTCCTTACTAACAGAAAAGGAGCCATTTTCCCCAGATTTCTCAGGAAAGGGAATACGTGTATATGTATTTACACTGTAAGACATAAGCCAATTTGGGGATTCTTTTTCAAAACGCTGTGAGTCAGTTTTTTTTCCCTTTCCGGAATCAGATGATAGAATCCCCAACTCAGTGAAAAAAGCATCATAAATAATCACCTTTTCTTCATCTGATCACAATATTTGCTATTGAAAAGTTTCATTTCCGAAACGCAGTAAGCGCATTTTCTGTTGAAATCCCCCCCCCCCCATCAATGTCTTCATATAAAGTAGTTTTAAGGAAATCAGTCTTCTTCATTCTAATATTTTCTAATGAAAAATATCATGTCAAAGTAGTAAGTCCATTCGCTATATACCCGTATTCCAATTCCAAAGCGTAGGAAATCAAAGTTTGGGAGTTTCCTTCGGCTTCTTTCAAAAATGAAAACCTCGGGTCGTACCTGTGATGCTTGGGACCAGATATTGTCAGAAAATGTTAGGGAAGAAATCAAAACTGAAATCTGCAAAAAGTTTATTGTACTTTCTAGAAAATTTACCAATGTGGCCCTACTACATTTTGGAAAAGCATCTCTCAGTTCTCTCTCAGTTAACTTTATTTAAGAAAAATATAATGAAAGGAAATTCTTATCGATATTCGGAATGGAAGTTTCCATTTCGATACTCGAGGGCGTATTTTTATTCTTTACATACTAATATACGATGTATTTGTTGTCGTTGTAGAATCCGAATTCGCTCTCAGAATGCAATTTTAATAACTGAATTGACTCACGATTTCTTTATCAATAACCAAATTTGCTCTCTTGGATACCCATACGGCATAACCCTTATTGTGCAGTGATTTTTCTTCCCATTTTTACATACTTATAACTGTCTATAATTCTACAGATTCTCCTTGTAGATCCGACGCTGTTGGATGGCCGAGGCCCCCACCATAAGGTCTGTACCCGCCGAGTGGGGACCGCACTGTGAGTGTTAGAGAAAGTTGCCTGTCTTCCCAAAGAGTAGGCCCCGTAAGTCGGAGCAGAGATGACAAGTTGCTACATTTTTATACATATGAAAGCAACGCGTTCACTGTCTCTGTGACTATATCTGTGGAACATTGCATATGTGGCAGTTTCTATAAAAAGGGGGTAACTTTGTCGATCGATCGAAGTGTCAGAAAACGCGAAAAAAGAAAAACAAATCTTTTTTGTCAAAAAGATCAATTTTGAGATTTTGATTGATTTCTATAGAAAAAGCATCGCAATAACGAAGCGACAAAATTTACGCGCATGAGAGAGAAAGAGAATGAGAAAGAATGCGAATGTCTGCATTCGCTTCTTTGTGGTTTTTCGAGCTCACGAATAAATCCGATGTTCTGAATTGTTACCACGCAGAAGAACGAAAAATTACCTTTCCAACAAGCCCCCGGTGAGACTAGTAACGTGATTCCGTGGCGAGTTAGGGCCGCTTGACGGGGTGGGAGAAAAAGGTGTGTCTAACTTTAAACGTGTTTTTCCAAAAAACGTGTTTTCGCGCGTTCTTGTTACACTCATCTTTGACCGCTTCTATCTCTAGAACGAAAAACGCTACGAATCTCGCCGATAGCTCGTTGGAATTGGGATTTAAACCTGCACTAGAGTGCGCTGCAAAATTGCCTGCGCGGGTGTTAGCGGGTGAAAATGAGTAAGTGACCATGTGTACTTTCAAATAGAAACACTGCTATCTTTAGTAGGAAAAAAAAAACTAGTAAAAATTATTCTGCCAGTAGAACTGATTATAATTTAATTTTTTGGTGATGATGCAGTCGAATTTAGGACAAATTTTCTTTGAAAATGAATTTCTAATCAACTTAATGATAGTTGAAGTTTGCTACACGCTTACGGTAAATCATACGTGATCACTCACACATATCGCAGGGCTGCCAACACTTGAAACTCTAAGTTTAAATCCCAGTGGGCATTCATTCCTCTATTACGAACTGTTGGTAACTCAAAATTCGTCGGATCGACAAAGTTACCCCTTTTTATAGAAACTGCCGCATATGTTGATATGCACAACACTTTTATCGAAGCATTTGGGAAAATGAACATCATTATCCCTTTTTACGCTGACAGCACTTCGTTTATTTGTAATCGGCTTATCACTCAAAGTTAGGTCCAGATTAGATTTGGCTCCTTTTGGCGGGGCCAGGAGCGGTAGAAATATGGCACCCACCCCCTTGGCTCTTATTCATTCATATTTCGAAATTCAAAATTAAAGATATAAAAAAAAAAGTTTAAAAAAATCAGGTTAGGTGAAATTCCCATTTCAATACACATACGGCACGACCCCTACGCAATGATTTTTCTTCCCATTTTGACAAACTTAGGATTGTCTGCAATTCTAAAGGTTCTCGTTGTGGGTATGGTTAAAAATAAACTGCTTGTATGAGAAGTCTAGTGCAAACAAGACAAGTTCCAAAAACCTTATTTTTCAAAAAACACGAAAAACTGATTCTCGAAAAAACATATGTCTCATTATGAGGTGTAAATTGCTCCAAGTCATCCCTCATAAGTTTGAAAGGTGTTTCCAAAAAATGTTTTTAATAATCCTCTCCATGGGGGGTTTGGGACTACAATATGTGTTGGAACATGTCAGTTTTGACCCCCACGCGACTTTTATTTCTGCGATTACTGACCAACGTTTACTGAAATCGAAATTGTATTGCTGTAAACCATTATCCCTTCATTTTGGCCAAGATTAAGATGAAATTCCATAGAAATACTTGGCGAAATAATAATGAAAAATTCATCCAATCAACGACCAATAATTCTGTTATCATTCCAACAATGGGGAGAGGGTTCATGCTGGAGGAGTGAGCTTAGTAAAATCCACTGCTGCCACCACCTTTGGAAGAAAAAAACACAAAAAAAACACTGTGGATTGCCTACCCTGCCCCTTAATTGCTCATTTCTTCAGGGTTCATGATGGAGGAAGGTAGCGGTGAAAGACGAGAAGGAGTTGTGCTGGGGGAGGGCTTTCTATACACTAAATAGTAAAAGCCACTTCCTCCTTTTCTCTGTGCGGATAAATTCCTGGTGACCTCCTCTGTACCTTAATCTCACGTTTCACCAGAAGTAGTCTACTTCGAGGGGGCTTCTCGGTGAAGGTGAGAGCTCCTGGAGAAGGAGGATGGCCACGGTGAGGAAGGGCGTCGCGGTAGGCAAGGAGGAGCATGGGGGGAGTGACAGTGGTGGAGGAGGACAGATGTGGTTGAGTTTGGCAGAGGGTAGCCCACCTTGTTGTGGACTCATGGCAGTTACCTCATCGTGGTGAGCCTAAGAACTGGCTGACATTTTTTTTTTTTTTTTTTTTTTAAATAGTAGTTATACTCTTCCAGCTTGAGGCATGAGTGAAGCGAGTGACGACGGGGGTTGGGCCGCCAAGCGGCCGGGTGGCAAAGCTCCCTAGTACTCTCTGAATAAGGTACCTGCAGGTAACGCCATCCATTTTTCTGAAGCAATTATCTCCTCCCCTCCCCACACAAAAAACTTTTTGAACGGATTTGGTGACGTGATGTTATAAAGGGATGCATTTTGTAACATTTTATGAGGTTGCTTCTTTTCTTGAGACCTTCCACTTTTGGCAGGAACCACAGTTAGAAAATTCACTTTCTGGCGTTGTTGCCCACATTGGAAGGGTATGAAAGCCAATTATCGCTAACAGTTTTATTACTTTTGCGAAGGTTTTCGTGTGAAAATTGATTGGTTTATGATATTAAGTAATAAAAAATGATAATTTAAAAAAACCTATGCCAGAAAAAAAAAACAGATTGTGAAACAAAAAGTCTCTACTCTTAATGAAATATTAAAAGCAATAAGTCAAAAAAAAAAAAAAAGTCCTGTAATCCCCACTAGTGTACACGAACAAGGCATTACAATCGGAGGACGTGTTACCACCAGATCAGGAAGATTGGTACTGTGCGTTAGCACGTTGTGTAGACAGTTTACTTTTAACATCGCGAGACACGTGGCTAGTAAGCGAACTGCGATTGCACACTCTTGAGCACAGAGAAGGGAAACCCTAACGCAATAAAACCGTGCTGAAAGCAACGGCAAACTACCACCGCACAAACAATTTCTGCCCAACTCCAGCTTGTTATCAAAACTATATTTCAATTTCTTTTATTTGTGCAGACTGATAATCCGGGAAAATTACGCGAAAAAGACACCAAGTTCGACAAAAAAGTCGCAAAGTTGAATTTTACTATTGGCCAGACGGGAATTCTGAGGAACGATCCAAACATTCCAAAGGATCCCACTGGTGGTTAATCCTGTAGGGGGTGAAACAACGCCTCATAAATTAATTTTTGATCATAAGTCACAAAATATCTCAAACAAAATTATTCTAAATTGGATTGTAGCATTGTACATACAAATGGTCTCTTACAATTTTTCGATATTTACGTTCGAAATAGCTAAAAGATTGTAACAATTTGGTAACGCCTCCCCCCCCCCAATCCGTTTCTGCAGATGTGGGCCATTCTTCGTTTTACTAATAGTCAGGAAGACCCCCAAGAGCGTTTTTATGCAGGGGCCTAGTCAGCAAATATCCACCTCATAAACGTTACCAAAAATTATGACCAAATTAAAGATTTTAATGTATGGCGTTGTTATCAGCCTCTCTACTAAAACCGAGACTGTTTTACAAATAAGCCTAAAAGCTTCCATCAATTTAACTTTTTGAAGAAAAAAAAAGTAGTATCGTAAAGTAGATGAAATGAACTTCTCAATTATGTATAAAACATTGAACTTATCTTATTTCCTTCACCTACATAATTAATGTTGAAATTTCGGTTTTATTACCGGCTGCATAAAAAAATGAACACGTTTTAGATGAAGTAATAGTAAAAAGACTTGGCCCCGTTACTTTATTTCATGCTATAAATCAGTATAATTATCATATTATATCATCTACAGAAATGTTTTATTACTCGTGCGTTTTTGAACGACATGACGTTATTTCCCACGTGACATTCATAGCCGGGGGCACCTCTGATTTCCTCTTCAAATCTTCCTGAAACAAAAATTTTTATTGCTGTATTCAATTCAGCTTTTTTCTCGATATCTTCGGTCTTTGGACTGAAGACTGTCTACAGTTCTACAGATTCTCATTCTAGGCCATTTTGGGTTCCCATTTTGATACGTATACGGAACCACCCAGATGTAGTGATTTCCGAAATTCTCAGTCTCATCGCGCTGTATCACCCACTCTAACGTCCACTTCCAATTCAGTCAACTTATTTAGTGTTCTCGAGACGTTGCACAATCAATATAGGAGTAAAATCAAAGTTTAACATGCTTCCTTCTCTATTCCTGATCAGAGTAATCGAGGAAGCCAATTTACCGGTTGTTACAAGTACACTGGTTTGTATTATTTTTGTGTGCAAGTCTATCCAATGAAAACTAGCATCAGCAGGAGCCAAGCGAATTCGGGTTCAGCCATTGTCATTGCATTCATATTTGAAACCTATTATGGAAAATTTGCGTATAATGGCTCAATTATTGCCAAACGCCTGCAAAATGGCGCATTGCTTTGTTTTCCAGTTTCATAAGAAATGTTGATAAAGTTGCCTTCTCGGTTCGCCGTAAAACCAGTAATTGTTTCATCGTCAGTCGGAAACTACACCCAAAAAAACATTTAAAAAAAAAAAAAAAAAGCTTTAATTTGAAGAGAAAATTAATTCCCAAGTGGAAAGTTATTTTATCAAATGAATGTAATCATTTTCTCGAAAATTAAAAACTTTAAGAAATAACACCAAACCCTCCTATTTTGTGGATAGCTGAGAATTTTAAGAAAAATTGTCTCGGTTTCGAAAGCTTATGGGTCTCCGATTCCTAATATCGCGTCAGATTTTGGATCAAATCTCATTTTTGGAGTTACTTAACATATTATTCACCCTACGAAGACTTTCTAATAATCTGTCAGACTTTTACTATACCCTTTACGACTCGTTAAGATGAGTAATAAAATGGGTATTTCGCAATTTTCTTCTGTCTCGGAGGAGGAGAGGGGGTAAGACATACATCGTCGTAATATTTTTTAATTCTTTCAGACGTATTTTATTCTTCAAAACTCCTCCAAAATTCTTAAAGGGCATCTATGGAATCTTTTCATTCTTGTTCAAGATAATTATTTCAGACGCTATATAAAGAGTTTTTAAGACTCTTCCAGACTTCATAAGACCCTTTAGCCTCGTTCAGATAAACAACAAAATACATATTTAAAATTTTTTTTTCCAGAGGAGTAGGAGGAATAAGGGCATATGTCTTCACACTAGCTTGAAATTCTTTCGCACTATTTTACTCTTCGAGACTCTTCTAGAATTGTTTAAGAAAATTTGTAAAATTTTCCCGAATTTAGGCCTCTACACCGACTTTTACAAAATCCTTAACACTCATTGAGACGAGCTGTAGAATGGGTATTTTCAAATTCTTTCCCGATGGGGGGGGGCTACATTTTTATACAGGGGTTATATATCCTCATTCATTTATAAAATTCTGTCGGGCGTGGTTTATTTTTCAAGACTTGTCCAGAACTATCCCAGATTATTTCTGTAGCTTTTTTGGATTTGCTTAAGAATATTATTTCACGGTCTACAGAGACTTTTTTATACTCTTTCAATGTTTTCCGAGACTCTTATCAACCTATTTAAGACTACTTACGACTCGACTAGACACGAAAACAAACAAGTTTAGAAAAACCTTAAAGAGTCAAAAAGTATTTGACCCGTCCCTATAAGCATTTAACTCAGCCAAAAGAGTTTCAAATGTCTCAATGAAGCACAGAATACTCTCAAAACGTTTCCGTAATGTTTGTAAAAGCCGTAAAGAAGTTTCGAAAAAAATCTAAAGCAGGATTGAGAAAATTTTAATGAATCTCGCAGAATCTTAAGCCCGTCCGGATGATTTTCAAATGATCTTAAATAAGTACGAAAAAGTCTCAGTTAATCCTAATATTGAGAACAGTCCTTAAAATTACTGTTAAACCAAGAACAGTCTCGAAACGAATCTCGACGATATTTAGAAATGATAAAACCATAATATTCAAAAGTTTTGAAAAGTTTTAAATAAAATTTAAGAAGCCTGAGAGAGTCTGGAGAAGTTTTGAACTCATCCAGATGGATGTCAAAAAGGCTGAAGCAAATTGAAAAGTGTCTGAAACAGCTAACATAGTATGAAGAAATATTTCAGTGATTCTGAAAGAAGTATTAAAACTATTAGAGAATCTTAAAAATCTTCAAGAATGTCGAGGCTCGGGATAGCGTGGACCAAGTTCGTAAGATATGTAAAGAGTCTGAAACATGTCTTGAAAAATCTAAAAGAAGTTAAGACACAGCAAGAGCTTTCAGGAAGTCTTGAAGAGTCACGAATGAGAACATTGCAGAGGCTTGAAGACGCTTGAAGAGGCATTTAGGAAGTCTTGAAGAGTCACAAATAGGCATTGAAAGGGCTTGAAGATGTTACATCAATTCTTGAATCATCAAGCTATATATGTGCTAGGGAATTTGCCCAGCCTCCCGGTGGACCACTCCGCTCTTGAAGGCTAGTGTTAATATATATCGTACAATGAAGGATAATTTTCAACCCCCTATTTCGGGCCTTTGAAGGCAGTAACACAAAAATAACAAGAGAACTTCCTTTTGTATAATTAATTGAGGAACAATTTTTGTATCGAGATTTTTTACCCACTCTTAATATTTCCCCAATTTCCTTGGAAAAACTGCTTTTGTGAGGGCTGTCAGCTCCCTAAAGAGTGAAGTTCTACTGAGATTCTTATTTTATTATTTTATTTTGGGGTCTTGACCCAATTTGAAGTAATGTTTACAATTAATTAACATTAGATCGAACAGTTAGGTAAGTGAAAACGGTCTCTCCCCAGCTCCACCTTCGGTTGCCCATTGCTTGGCAAAAGCCTTTGTCATTTGTTTCATTTTAACCGGTCCCTAGCCATACTAGGCTAGTTCATGCCGATACTGCGGACCAGTTCGTCCGACCGTCTCGTGGCCGGTCTCCCTATTCTCCTCCTATCTTCATGTGACACCCATGTCATCATAATTCTACTCCATTTAAGAGATGAATCCCTCATTACATGTCCAGAATATTTGAGTTTCAGCCTTTTGACAGTAACCCAGACTTTGTTCGCGTTGGTTTTAGTCAGAATTGTTCGTATTTTGACCTGATCTTTGAGTCTAATTTATAAAATGCTCCTTGACGTAGAACTGTGTGTGGCTCGAATTTCTCGGATTTGCTTTCTCGTGGTGGCCCACATTTGGACCCTGTAGGTCAGGATAGGGATGACCGTGTTGTCAAGGATGCGTATTTTTTGTTTCTATGTTTATATTGCTTTTTAGAACGTTTTGTTGTGACTAGTTTCCAAGCATTGGCACCGGAAATTTTGAGTTCTTCCTAGTTTTTTTTTAGGGGGGGGGTGGAATCTAGGTTTTGGCCTAAATATTTGTGCTCAGATACGATTTTGATTATTTTGCCGTCATTTTTTATTTCGCTCATGTTCACAATGTTAGTCATGATTTTAGTTTTAGATTGATTGATTATCAATCCTACCTTCCCGCCCTCTCTCCTCGGGTTCTCCGCCATTTCAGCAAGCCCAGCCGCGGTTTTGCCTATAAGAACTTTGTCATCGGCATACCTGAGGTTATCTAGGAATTTAAAATTAAACAAATTTTATTCTCCAACTTTAATTTTCATCTCTTTGCTGACCCAACTGAATTGACGGAACACGTGTTCTATAGTACTGCACTTTTAATTCGCTGATCAGGATGGTAGGCCATGGTGGGGTGGGACGTATGGCGATGCACGCATGCCAAAGTGGTCCATATGACACTGCACCACCGGCCCCGGAAACTACCCTTTCGAGTATCGCATCGGTGACCGGAGGGACGCCTCGGGGCCAGGCTCGAGCCCCATTTCTCCTTGCCACAACGGTGCGCGCGTCCTACCAGGGCCACCATGGGGTTCCCTATTGACCGAGGTCCGCACTCCCTGAGCGCTCGCTTGAAATTCTGGTACCCACGGCCGGACGCGCTGCAGGAAGACTTACATATAAAATTTCAAAACTTTCGAAATTTTTATAAATTTATTTCTGAGTATGGCGTATTTAGCCTGGCTTGGAATGGTTGAGTGAAGAATCATTTTCAACCTCCCTTAGCAACGTTTCTGCATGGGCTAGTTCTGAAAAAATTTCTAAGTACCTTTCTGACATTATTTAATCAAGCGAGAAACATTTTTTGCATCATTTTCGACAAAATTAATATTTATCAACTTCCCAAGAGATTCTCAACTTCGGAAGCTAGTTCAGATCCGGACGCGAAGCACCACTCCAGATTTTCGAGAATTTTTCGTCTGTCAATCGGAATGCCCGATTGACCATACCGTATCAAATTTCAGTTGTCTCAGAATTTTTACATCTATTGGACTACATTAGGTTTCTGCACTTCATTCCATTTAATAAATTCAAGTAGCCGAATCTGATATTGAGATGCTGAGGCCCAAATTGGAGCCGTGCCTAGAGCTGATAAAACGTTATAGGAATTAATAAGAAAAAAAAATGGGACCCATTTATCGGCCCACAATGGTAATTTTGAATTCACGAAAAAAATGTGCTGTTTGCACGAAATATATAAATTACAAGCACAATAACAGGTGCGAAACAGAAAAAGACAAAGTATGAAGAAAAAATATTAAATTTCAGAACGCAGTGTAATTCGCTTACACGATAAAGTAAAATACGCCCGGAATTGTAATATCTTCTACACACAATGAAAAAAAGAGACACGATATTACTGCGCCCGAAATAAAAAGTTTGAACTTTTGGCCTATATCATAGTTGCCACAAACTTATAATTTCGCATAAATTAATGCCAAAATTAAATTTTGGAGCAATAAAAATCCATGAATTGATTCTATACTGTATTTTACTGCATTGTTGTCCGCCTCCCTCTCCTCAGAAGCTACAATTTTAGATTTAGAGACAAACCGATATCAAAAACGAATTCGTTGATTTCGAAATCTTGCGGTGATCTCGATGGGGTCATTCGCATAAATAATAGGTCCAAAAATTCCTAATGTACTACTGTAATAAAGGTTAATTTTTACACCCACTCTTTTTTCTTTTTCTTTTTGCTCTCAACCCGAGTTCTGGAATCTGCACTTTCGAGCATTACCTCAAAGCCTCCCTCTATGGCGTTTCTAGAGCACTTAAGAAAAAATTCTTAATGACCGTTTTCATAGAAAATTGGATCCCTCTTAAGCGTCTAGCTCCACGAGTCGGTACGTTATCCGTGATGATGTATAATTTTTGTGTTTAAACAACATAACATACCGTATGCAAGTCATTTCGTGATATCGATTTTAAAACTCGTGATTTAAACTTTTTTTTCGGGGCTTCACATTTCGTTCAGTCATACTGTTTATTTCGTGCTATTTCATACTTCCCCAAAAAATTATTCCAACGAGATTCTCAATACTTTCTCGTTGAAATTCGAAAGTTGACCTGGCTCCCTGTTACAATAAAATTTACTTCGATGTATCCAGAATTTGTTGCCACCGAACTAAAATGCTTTGATTCCATCGTGAATTCAAAATACTGGTGTCGAGTTGGTTTAATTGGTCCAGTTTAAGATTATTTCATGGCCAACAATATGAGAAACATGTTAACACAACGTTGCGTTTTGGCGTCAGCACGGTTCTAATTTATGTGCTAATGACTTTCGGACCTTGAAAGAGTGCGTAATATGTGGCAGAATAGTGATCGTAAAATTTTAATTACAATAGTAGAAAAAAAGAAGAGCTGAATGACGTACACTTTAACTAAATAACTAACTAACCGATATCATAATATATGTATACGAAGTAAATGTAGTATAAAAAATTTTAATGTACATGTGTTGTAAACTATAAGCCCAACCAACACGAGCGGAGCCTCAGTGGTAGGGTATAAATAAATAATTCAATTCAACAGCTTGCAACTCTTGAATTTGTACGTATAATTAAGGTTCAATTCAGCTATTCTTTATTTTATTATGAAAATGTAAATTCAAAGTAGAACAAAAAGCAATTAAATGGCGTTTACCCTACCTTTGGTGGCATAATTTTTAATGCGGATGTTTATGGGTCATAAAGTGTTTCATTGAAACTCTTTATGCAAATTCGGCATTAAACTTCAAGGCCCAGTTGTATGAGCTGATAACATTAGAAAAATTTTGAAAAAATTTACGTGTTTGGGGGTGGTGTGGTGGGACGTATGGCGATGCACGCATGCCAAAGTGGCCCCTGAGACACCGCACCCCCGGCACCGGAAACTACCCTTTCGGGCATCGCATCAGTACCGAGACAGAAAAGCTCCCCAGTGCTGTCTCGATCAAATTTTTAAAATAAGGAACAGGAATACCCTATTTCTACATGGTAATACGAGTATGTCAAAATAACTTTCTTTTTTTACAATTCTTATTACGTTCTGCTACAGCTGGAGTACCTATTCAGTAATACGGATGAAAGAGATGTATTAGCGTGCGAAACTACGGAGCAAAGTACCTAGTTAATTAAAATGTTACAAAACTCAAAAAAAAAAATTTCGCTTGCATATTAAACATTAAAGTGGTACACGGTGATGGAACTTACAAATTTCAATCGGGCACACAGAGTTCGGAAAAACTCATTATGCCGCGAGTTACATCACTTTCCCCTTGAACCCCGAAAAATTCATCGCCTTAGTGAGTCAGACAGTAAAAGTAAAGTGCACTAACAAAGCGCTAACAAATTGGAAAATTTCTGACTCCGAACTTGAAGATGGTGCAGAGGCTGCCATTCTCCTGTCAACCTCCCTCTAGAATTTGAGGAAGGGAGTAAGTACTACCAAAACGTTTTGACTACAAACTCACAGTAAGAGTAGAGGTCATTTTTCTTGCTCTTCCCCTGGAAGCAGGGTAAAGAAGTAGTTATTAAGAAAACAATGCCCTGCACTGACATGCACTAACGCACCATTTTAACCCCAAAATCAGTAAAAACGGGACTACCAACTCCTCAGCCTCTTTCGATGAGCAGAAAGGGGTAACACTAAGGGAATGTATACCTACACTAACGAAGCACTAATAAATGAGACCATTTTTAGCCTCGAATTTGAAATAAGGGGCTACCATTTCCCTGACCTTCCCCTAATTTCTTTTAAATAGCTCGACATAGTCTAGGCCAGTGGTTCTCAAGGGGGCGATCTAATTTGCTCTCCATCCGAGTCCTGGAATTCGCCCTTTTGAGCATTGCTTCAGAGACGTCGCGGAAGCTGTTAGGGCTGTCTTAGCCCTCTTCCCTTCTGGCCGAAAAACTGGCCTGGGTCAAAAATTCTGGGGAGGCCGATGTAAAGATAACGAGGGACGGCAGGCTTGTTTTGGGCGATAGAATGGAGATGAGTATGTTTCAGACGGTCGGGGGCAGTCAGCATGTTTTTGTACACAAGCGTTACTTCGAAGAACTCCACTCCCCTATCTCTCATACTTTTGTTCTTTTGATTTGGTAAAATAACGTTATGTTATTTGTTTTCATCGTTCTTCCAAATGTATTTTTCCTTCGCTGATTTTAGTTTTTGAGAAACTTCTGATCTTCATTCTTCACGTAATAGGGGCATTGGAAAATGTTCAGTTTCTCAGGGGGGGGGGGTAGCTTTAAAATGTTGAGAACCACTGATCTAGGTAAATCTGAACAAAAAAGGCGAATTTAAAAGATGTTTGATAACAAGCTGGAACGAGATGAAACTTTTTAATGTAGGCCCCTTGAGGCTCAAAATAAATTACACCGAATCGAGATACTGCGTCCTTGGTGGTAGAAGGTTAAGCCTTCCAAAATTGATGTCTTCCAAAAATACCGAGAACTGTCACATTAAAATAAAAATTTCAAACAGAAAATATTCTCGAATGATTTTCGAATGATTTCTCATAACAAAAATTATATTCAATTTTTTCGTAACCACCTCAGTACTCTCAGAAAGAGGAAATTAAAAATTACCTCTTTGGCAACTTTTTATTAACACAAGCCTTCTGTGGGAAAATGTAACGTTTTGGTAATTTTTCTGGTGTTACCAATTTTTATGACCAGATAGGATGCCAATTATGGCATAGCCAGCCTAATATTCGAGGGCGCCTGATCTCAAGGGAAAAACGGGAAGGGGTTCTCAGACGAGGGGGGGCTAAAATTATACAGACCACTATTTGATAAAATCGCAAGGAACGTGTCCAGTCCCCTCTTGCCTTGATGCCAATTGCCATTGGATACGCTTCTCAATCCCCGCTCCTACCCACAGACCCAGAATCTTTTCAGGGTAATTTCCCCCATTACATCGTTCCGCCATTTTCATCACTGTGCTTTTCATATTTTATCATATTTTTGAAATCTTTCTTTGAGGAATCATACAAATCTGTACAAATGTGAAAAAGAACGTTCAGAAATAGATTATCAGATTTTTAATGTCACTGTACTAAATTTTTTGTATCTATGTGCCCTTCAAATCTTTAGCGGTGGGGGGGGGCAAATATTGCATTAACTCATTTTCAATACCTACTGTCATCATAGGTTCCTATAGAAAATTCAGAATGATATAATTAAACTATGAGACAAGATGGCGCTGCAAACTAAATTGAATCAAAATTTCATAGTAGTTCCTCATTTTTGGATTCGGAGTCAAAAATAACGTCAATCGTTTGTGCGCGTTAGTGCGGGCATTAATTTCGTTAGTACTCATTTTCTTTTGCCCCCTCTCCCATTGTCGTGAGAGAGTCTGAGGAAATGATAGCCCTGTTCATGCTGCGTTCGGGGTCAAAAATGGTCTCAATCGTTAGCGTTTTCGACTGTTACGCCATCTTCAGTGGAGTTCCTTAACATTTCTTTTTGTTGGTCCTGTATTATTTATAGTAATGTGTAGTACCGTATTGTAAACCTGTTGGCGTGTGTTCCTATTGGTTGTCTGTAGTTGTGTAACGAGTATAGGCATTGGTTTTCACCAGTGCTCACTCCCATCCTCTGATTGTACGAGAATAGAGCCAGAAAAATGGCTGCTTCGGTTCAATTTCAAATTTGGAGTGTAAATCAGTCTGATTTTTTAGCGGGTCATTCTCCAAAAACCACAAATACTAAGGGAGCATTATTTTTTCCCTCCCTTTTTAAAAAAAAATTATAGAACACTCGGTTTTTCTGTAATAGAGAATATTCAACAAGTTTAGAAACAGGAGCCTCAAAATTTAGGAAGGGGAACGACTTCTGTACACGACGATAGACATCCTGTCCATGGCGAGAGCACTGATAGAATTTTATTTTCCAGAGAATTTCTGAAAATTACACTATCACATGTGCCAATGACTACCGTCTGGCACTACAATCGTGTTCAGGGATCAAAACTGCCATTTATTGTGCTTAAATATGTATAAGGTACATATCTTTGTACCAATCAAAAATTGACCACAACAGTGGACTTAAAACCCTGGTACCACAAAACCTTGCGCAGCGCCATCTTTTCTGGAAATGCGAAGTCACTGACAGCAAATTGAACTTCTTAACATATTATAATTCCAATCTTTCTGAATAATAATACCACTTTATAGGGGTAAAACAATTAATGTCGCAGGTATTGAGAAAAGATGGTACCATCCATGACGATGGACACCTCCTATACTTTTTCAACAGATGGTAATTGTCCTGTCTGATGAATTGAATTGGCGGAATTCATTGGGGATGTTATTTTCTAACCCGCAATACCACCCCCAAGAAAAAATCGAAAGTTGGGGCTCAAAATTTGTTAGTAACAAAATATTCTCAGTTTTTGGAGAATGATTCAAATGCGTACGTCCAAATCATAAGGAACCAATTTATCGATCTTATAGTCAGGATTTTGCAAGGAGGTGAGCAATTTTTTGTGGAGGGGGAAGGGGTGGCTTGAAAATTATATTTAGATGTCGGGAAACTCTGACACTCGGTCGAAAAAATTGAATCAGTCAACTTCATTTATTATTATTCTATTTGGTTGTTGAATGAAAGTTTTTAAATTTTATTTGGGATATCTCGTGTTTATTCCCTCACCCCCGTCCACTGCTCTTTGAACTCTCTTCAGTCCGATTCTTCTATAACGTTCTCCTAATGACGAGCTATGATGAATTCTAATGCACAGGATCATGTTGCGTAGTGTACGTTGCGTTCAGATTCACCTGCAGGCGTAAAGAAATATTGTAACAACTTGCTCAGAGTCTTGTACATCCAACTGACTCATTTTCCTTCTTAAACTAAAAATTGGGTGCTTCTTCGGAATTTTAAAAGAATAACCTTAATTACGTATTTCCCCATAGAAAACATTTGTCAATTTTACCCCAGTCGAGCTAAAATTTTTAGGAATTTATTGTGGAACCATGATCATTTTAACACTACCTAATATTTGTAGCTACGCAGATTTCGAAAAGTCAACCATTAAAAGTTCATCATTTTATTTCAAAAAACGAAAAAATATGGAGTTTCTCCCCGAAGAATAATCTTCAACTTTTTTGCTGTCTTTGGGAGGAAGCCAAAGACTTTCAGAGATATTTGAGACTCTTCAAAACAATCTTCAAAGTGTCTTTGGACTGACATTATTACTTCACATTCTACAAAGACTTTTCAAGAGTCCTTCGGACCTTTATAAGACCCTTTAAGACTCGATAAGATTTTGTAAGATTTTCTTCAAATCTCATTAAGATTCTCGTCTAAACACTAACACATGGCTATAAGAGTCATAAACAAGTTTAGAAAAGCCTTGAAACGTCTCGAAAAATATTAAAACCGCCTTGATTAGAGTTGAAAAGCACCGAACAGGCTGAAAGTGAAGCTTAGAATAGTCTCAAAATACTTTTAAAAAGTTCTGATCATGTCTGGAAGAGTTCTCAAGAAGTCTTGGAGAATCTTGAGCGAGCTTGGAAAAATCTAAATGAATTTCAAAGTGTCATAAATCCGTCCAAATGATTTTTAAAAGGTCTTGAATAAATTCGAGAAAGTCCTAAGAAATCTGAACTATGTCTAAGATAGTCTTGAGATTCTCAATCAAATCCTGGAGTAGTTATCAAACGAATTCGGAAGAGCTTCGGAGGCAATCTACGAGTATAACATGTCTGGAGATCTTGGTGTGTGGTGGGATGTATGGCGATACACGCATGCCAAAGTGGCCTCTATGACACCGCACCCCCCAGCACCGGAAACTACCCGTTCGGGCATCGTATCAGTACCGAGGGGATGTCTGGAGAAGTTGTGAACAGTTTAAACAAGTTGTGAAAAGCAAATAGGAGTCTCAAAAGGTACTGAATCCGTCTGGATAGTTTAGAAACATTCGGAAACCAGTCTAATAGAGTCTTAAATAGGTAACAGTTATACTTTAGCTAGTCTCTGATACAAATTTTGAAAATGTTAAAGAATAAGTCTTACAAAACAATTCGGGCCTGAGATAGTCTTGACCGAATCCGCAAAAGTTTTAAAGTCTGAAAATTTAAAACATAGGAAGGGCTTTACAGAAGCCTTGAATAGTCCTGAGGAAGTCTCTATATTTAATCAGGCCTGGAAGTTCAAATAATCTTTCCAAATATTCAGCTCTTTAGACGAACCCTAAATTCGAAGTAAATCTTTGCACACATTCTGTACTAGGCGTATTACTTTCTGTAGTCATCTGGCCACTTTGGTTTGGCCAGGCCATTCGTGCGCCAGACTACCGGGAATCTGTTCGGTTACCCTGCGAGCCACTCCACCCCGGTCTTTTTTCTCTCTGCGGAGATTAGAGCTGAACAAAAAGATAAATGCTATGAGATCTTGTCATTGATGTCATCGCTATCTCTGCGGAAGGTGATAATTCACAGCTTCCAGTTTCGAGCACGTGCGTTACAAACCTACATCATTTTATCTTTCGTAATCGTAGGCCTGTATCCGTTCGTGTGACATTATTCGTGACATCTTTACTGATTATAATGGAGCCTTATTCATATATATTATAAAATAATATAATCAGGCGGAAACGGTCTTTAAAATTTTTAAATTTGTACACCTTGAAAATCTTTTTCAACTTCCTGTGTTGATAAGAGTACCAACTATCAAAGCGGTCTCCAACTGTTTTCCTGTTTATATCTTGGCGCCAAATTGGGCTGAGCACAATACCATGGCCAATGAGCGCCGGAATGAAGTTGGTTTGGAAGAGATTTTTCTATCAGGTAATTTCAACTAGAAAAGTGAACGGATCCAAATACTTGAAAAAAGTTACGAAAGCAAAGTCGATGGTTTTATTTCACTAGCCCTATTATGATTAATTTGGTGGTCAGAAATAGTATGTGTACGTATTAAAGAAGGGAAATTGGGAGGGCGATTGTCCCGAGTAATGTCCAAATTTGGCTCGAGGTAGCAAAACTGATCATCTGTTCGCGACTTCTCTTTTCTGTTTGTCAATTTCAAGAATAATTGTCAGGTGGCGAAATTAAGTTTTCTCCTACCAAAAAGAAAAATTGCTTCAGTTTGTTCCTGAGCGCTCGATTGGTTCTAATTTTTGCTCAATAATGTCCAGAATTGATTTTCAAGAGCTAGCGACACCGATATATAGTTTCAGCGCATGAGGAAATTTAGAGCAAACAAGATTTACAGTAGACTGGAAACAATAGGTAGGATATTTTTGCCTGGTTAATGGTTAAAATTAAAAGTTCGAATTTGACTGAGATCATCAGAAACATGAGTTAATAGGTCAATAGTCAATATTTAACCAATAAAAATAAAAAATCCCCCAAAATCCACTGACCCCTCCCCCAGAAAAAAGAATGGAAAATTATACCAGAAAAAAAGTTTTTAGTTTCAGCATTATTTTGATACTCGTCCGACCTCCAAGAGCCTCTTCCCACTTCGAATCGACTGTTATTGAAAGCTGAAATGCTGAAAATTCCACTATTTGATGACTAGAACATTCAAGAAAAATGTAATTGACCCTTCGATAACCCAACTGGAATGCACCGAAGAACTTTTCAATTTTACAATTCGATAACTCGATCCAACCTTAAAACCACTGATGAGGAACAACATGAAAATGAAACCGAACCTTCAGCTAAGTTCTTCCTAATTATCAAGAATAAAACTTTGAAATTACAAAAATTACAAGAATCGACGAAAATAAAAAATCGCTCTTCGGGAACCCATCTCTTTTTACTTGTCGTGTTCACAATATAATGATTGTATGTTTATGTTAAAACGATTACCTGTGGAATTATAACATCAGGCTAACGTTGATACAAAACTAAAAAAGGTGTAAACATAGGTCTAAAAAAATGAACGCGATAGGGTGTTACTACGCGAAAACCCTGAAAAAAGGATAACGAAAGGTAATTTGCTAAACATTGTCCGGGGGGGGGGAGGCAACTAACCATTAGAAGTCCGATTAGTTCTCCAGAAACTGAGAATATTCTGTTACCAGCCAATTTTAAAATTAACTTTCGACTTTTTTGATGAGGGGGAGGGGAGTAATACAATAACATTCTCAACAAATTACATCGATTTAACTTAACAGATAGGACAATAACGTTCTACTAAATAGAAAAAGAATAGGGTAGTGTCCATCGCCGTGGATGTTATAATCTTGTCTCAATACCTGTTATATTTTTTCTTAAATTCTTATTTCAAGTTGCCCCCACCCCCTTAAAAAAATAAACAAAAAAGTGGTATATTATTCAGAAAGATTAGAAGCATATGTTGAGAAGTTCAATTTGCTGCAGTGACTTCTCTCCAGAGGGTACGACGTAAATTTCTGTAACCCGAGTTTTCAGTCCATTGTTGTGGTCAGTCTCTGACTGGTGCAAAGATAATGCGTCATGTACATGTACATCTTTCAGCACAACAAATGGCAATAATGACACTGTCTTGATCCCCGAACACGATCCAGATACTAGATCATAGTCATTGGCACATTTAACAGCATAGTTTTCAAAAAAATCGTCCCCTCCTTAAATTTTGATGCCCCTGTTCTGTAAGTTTTCTACTACATATAAACCACGTATTATGGAGAAAAAGTCTCACAGAAAACGAAATATGCTATCTTAATCTCAGATTGTTAATAGGTATAGTTTAAACTTTGTAAAAAGGGCATAGCCTCCATGGCATTAAGTTTTTCTTTTAAATAAATGAATAAAAAGTTTTTGGGGAGTGACCAGTCCCCACTCTACTCTATCTGTAACCGTTCAACCCCCCAGACTTCTTTCCTCCGAGAAATCTCAAGTATTCTGGAATATACAAAAAATTTTCCAACCAAAAATTCTTCTATGTAAGATTTTTTAAATAAAAATGGTCTCCAGGACTTTCTTTGTATCTACAGACACGTTACAAATGAAGGGGGCGCAGATGGCTTCAAAATAACCCTTATGAGCAGCACAGTTTAATACATGCCGTATAAAAGAAGAGAAGTTTTTTGAGGGTCTTTTTTTTTTTTTTTTGAATAATTTTATGGGATTTTGAGTTTTGGCGGGGTTCGAATTTCACACGCACTCGATTCTTCTCCTTTATAGCATTCCATCTCTGGGAATTTCTTGTCCCCCCCCTCATCCCAGCCTCTCGGATACCACGTATGTGAAATCGGGTATTTCTTTTTGCTTCAGTGATTTGTGCAGGAAGTATTTTGGGGGAAGTTTTCGAACTGATAAAATGTACGAAATTCCATCAGAATATGAGCTGCACGACATTCCAGGCCCCCGAATTCAATTTTTCTATCAGCTTTCTCCTTAGTTGAGTATTTTTGCCCCGGGTATCGGGCCATGGTCGAAAATGTCATGAATTACATCAGAGGTCTCACGTATAGGATTTCCAAGATCGCTGAATAAATTTTTTATATTATTGTAATTGCATTTTCGTAACTGTTACATCTTGGGAGGAGCGAAGAGTCAAAAACGAAAATAATAAGAAATAGAATGTACCCATTACGTTCAGGGCTTTTGGGGTAGTGGAATTCAATTTTGATGCCAGTTTCTCCCAAGTTAAAAGTTGTAACATCAGGGGGAAGGGCAAAATCAAAAATATTTTAAAATATGATGATGGATGATGATGTATTTTTTTAGTCTCCCGACTAGTAGGTTGCGTCCCTCCATTTTTCTATCTTTTGTGATAATCTCCTCATTTTTCAGAAAAATGTACGCTTTGTATCCTTTATTATTGCTCTTCATAGCCCATTCTGTAACTTTCTTTCATGTTCTTTCTCTCAATCATCTCCTCTGGAAGTAATGACAATATCCCTGGATGTTGTATATTCTAACCTATCATTTTAACTCATCTCTTTGTAATCATTTAATCATTTTTGTTTTCCTTCTTATTTGCTTCAACATTTCCTCATTCCTGACCTTTCTATCCATTTGATTTCCAAAATTTTCCGACAACACCACACTTCAAAAGGTTCTCTCCTTTTTCTTTTTTATGTTCCTATCGTCCAGATCTCACACCCATACAATGCTCTATTCTAAATATACGTTCGAAGAAATTTCAGTCATACTTCAAAATCTATATTTGCTCTAAATATACATACATCCTTCTAGAAAAAAGGTCTGTTAACTTCAGGGGCGTAGCTGCGGGGGGGGGCTTGGCATCGGCCGACAATGTGAAAAAATTAAAATTTATTCTGGTAATAGTAAGCATTACACGTACCTGTAACATTGTAAATGTGAAACGAACTCCCCTCCCCCCTCATACCAAGTCTGGCTACGCCACTGATTAGCTTGTTTTATTCTCCTCTTGATTTCTGTTTTACTTCTCCCTCCTACATTATTGGAGTACATGAGTATTTAAATTCCTTTACCTCTTTTATTATTTTTTTTTTTTCATTTCCTGTTTCCATAATATTTATTGAATTTTGTTGCAATCTGCGAACTCCCATTACTTTTGTTTGTTCTTATTCGTCTTCATTTTATATTTTATTCTACCTTTTCGTCCAAATTTTTCAACATTTTCTTTAGTTCCTCTTTACTTTTTTCCACTATAGCAATGTCGTCTGAAAACCTTATCACTTAACCGTCTCCACTTGTATTATCATATCTAATTTCCTTTCATACCTTTCTTCAACTATTTTCTCTATAAATGGTTAAACGGTGTTAGTAAAAAACAGCAAACTTGTCTCACTCCTTTTTCAGTTTTTGTTTCTCCCACTTTACCCTCGTTTTGTGTGTGAGCCCTTCGATCCCTATATGAGTTCTATGTTTTAGTGGGGTCTTTTGATCTCATTTGAAGAATATTTTTAACGCTTTGTGCATTTTTTGCTTTTTAGTGATGGCCCAGGTCTAGACTCCGTAAGTCAATGCCGAAAGGACTGTGCTTTCTGAGTCCTATTTGTAGTATATGACTTCATGTTGCGTTTCACTATTTTTCTTTGGGACCAGAAAGCTTTCCACGTGTTTACCTTGCGGATTTATAGTTCTTTTTCCCCCAAATATGGAGCTTGCTCTAAGTACATACCTATATTCCGAAACCACCCCGTGATTTTATTGTCGACTAGGGGGCTTCGCCTCCTGGCCGCTTCGCGCCTCGTCCGTGTGGTCTGAAACTTTTGTTCCTGAGTTGAGATTTGCTTTGTGCTTCTTTTGCTCCCCCTCTATCAGCAGTCCTCAATCATCCACCACGAACCCTCTTCCATCCTTTCTTTATCACGATCCTCCTCCTCCTCCACCACGACCCCGTCGTTGACCATGGTTGCTCTCCGCCTCCACGGTCACACCTCAACAGTCGCAACCCTCCTCAGCCACAAACTCCTCCCCCACAATGGCCATAGTCCTCCACCTAGTCTCCCCTGATCACCCTCTTCCACCACGAGTGCCCTCCATTAGGACCACGTCCTTCGACCACCCCACACCACTGTGGCCTTCATTTTTGTTCACATACCACACCCCCCACCAAGACCTCTTCACCCATCAGTATGACCTCCCCAATGGCGGCCTTAGTCCCTCTCTACAGCCTTCCCCTTCTGCGGGTCCATCGCTCTAAGGCCTCCTCGCTCAACCACCACGAAGATCCCCTGGTCCTCCAACCAGGAGCTTCCACCACCATAACCAACCCTCCTCCATGAGAACCCTTCCCTTCAAGACCACCTGCCCGGGACCAGAACCTTCCGCACCAGGGCCTTCATTCGCCTTCCCGGCCGCCTCTCTCACCAAGGACTTCCTCCTCCATCAGGACCTCTTACACACCATCCCCCCCGAGACCTTTATCTTCCTCTACAGTCCCCGCCACTGCCGTGGTTTTCCTTCCTTTCAGGAGCTCCCTCTTCCAACATGAGTACCTCTTACACCCTCAGGCCTTTATCTACCAAAATTTGACTGCACCTCTAGGATCCTCACCCACCACTACTTCCTCCTTCATCAATGGCCACCCTCTCCTACTAAGGATTTCCTCCGCCACGAGGACCTCTCACCCACCACTACCCCCTGGGCTTCATCTCCCATCAGAGCCCCTGTCCTCACTATGGCCTTCCAACCCCCTTGAAGATCCCTGACCATCTACCCAGGAGCTCTCACAACCATGACCACCTCTCCCCCGAGCGCCCTTCTTCCTCAAGACCCCACCCCACCGCCAGCCCCTCCCGCACCACGGCCATTTCTCTTCAAGTTTCCCTCTCTCACCAAGGACTTTCTCCTCTACCAGGTCCTCTTACTCCCGCCCACCCAGGGCCTTCATCTCTGTCCACAACCCACGCCCCTACAGGGGCTCTCCTCCCCCTTCAGGAGCTTCTTCCACAACCATGAACCCCCTCCTGAGGGTAGGCTACCCCTGGAAAATTCAGTTATTAAGGGGCCGGGTAGGCAACCTGCAGCGACTTGTGATCTTGAAGATTATGGGTAATTATGTCATTTTATGTCTTTTTATGTCTTATTATGTCAGTTATGTCTTACAACTTGGAGATCTTTTATGCTAGAACCGAGTATGTCCTTGAAAGTAGTTGATCTGCCCCTGCAATCCTCCAAGGGCTTTCCTCCCCCTTCAGGAGCTTCCTCCACAACCGCTACCCCTGGAAAATTGAGTAATTAAGGGGCCGGGTAGGCAATCTGCAGCGACTTGTTATCTTGAAGATTATGGGTAATTATGTCATTTTATGTCTTTTTATGTCTTATTATGTCGGTTATGTCTTAAAACTTGGAGATCTTTTATATTAGAACAGATGATGTCCTTGAAAGTAGCTAATCTGCCCCTGCAATTTTTTCGGATTTTTAGATAGGCAACCCGCAGTGCGTTTTTTTCCCGCGGAGGTGGTGGCGGCGGTGGCGGCGGATTTTACTTTTTCAGTATATAGAGAGATTATGTCCTTGAAAGTAGCTGATCTGCCCCTTCAATTTTTCGGATTTTTAGATAGGCAACCCGCAGTGCGTTTTTTTCCCCCGGAGGTGGCGGCGGCGGATTTTACTTTTTTAGTATATAGAGAGATTTTGATTTCTTCTAAATTCTTGATATTCGTCGTAATTTTTGTTTTTGATTGGTTGAAATTAGGCCCACTTTTTCACTCTCTCTCTTCGGGTTTTCCGCCATTACTTTTAGTTCTTTCCCATTCGTCGTGAAGATGGCAATATCATCTTAAGAAACATTTTCCTTTAATTTTGACTTTTATCTCTTCGTCCCTCCATTTTAGTTGCCGAAAGACCTATTCTAGTACTGCACTACAAATATGGGTGAGCGAGGATCACCTTGTTTAACATCTCTCTTGATCGGAAAATAACCTGATTTTTTGTTTAATTTTATCTGAGCCAAAGAATTTGAGTAAGTGTTAATTAGAATTTTGATAATACTTTCAGGGACCTCCTGCTGTGCTGGAGGCTCCCATATTTTGATGTGGTATAATGAATCAAAAGCCTTGTTAAAGTCCACACACATTATAGCTAGGTGTAGCTGGAATTCCCTTATTTTCTCCAAAAGCTGGCCCAACGTTTGTATATGGTCAATCGTTCTGAAATCCTTCCCCCTAGCCTGTTTCATAGCTTGTTGCCTATCCAAAATATTGTATATTCTTTGTTTTGTTATTGTCATAAACACATTACGAACATTCGACGACTGGCTGATCGCCTGTAGTTATTGATTTCGTTATGATCACCTTTTTTTATGTAGTGAATTATTTCCGAAAAGTACCATTAGCTTGGCGGAAGACTCGAGGCGAGTAGACAGTTAAACAAGCTAGCCATGGGACCTATCACGATCTCACCAAATATCTTCAGCGATCATCTGGCCCCGGGGCCCAACCTGACTTCAGTCTATTTCGAATAATCTGTAAAGTTGGCGTCGGAAGATATTTGAAGTATTATGCAAATCGACGAACTATCAAATTACGTTATAAAATTGACGTCGATTTGACATTGTTCTACGGTCCTCCTGCACTTCGACGTCAAGTCGATACCATTTTATGTGTTTAAATGATGTAAAGGCTATCTGCATTAAGTAAACTTAAAACGCTAGGTATAAAATATTAATTTTATCGAACAAAGATTCAGTTAGAAAAATTAATTAGTTATAATGAAATACATTTTGTAAATAATGTTGATTCTGTTCGCTTACAAATACCATGTGGTGATTTAAATTCAATGACAGAATAACAAAACCACTACCAAGGTGACAACTTGCGCTTTTTCCAGGTGTAGTGAAAAGTTGATAATCTCTTTCTTTCCACTACTCTACCGTTTTTATTCGAGAAGAAAAATTCTTATAAAGAAGAATTTTGGCACGGTTATCAAGTAGCACTAATGAACAAACACTGAAGGTTTGGTAACTTCTTTCATCTCCGTTTGGAAAAATGACTAATGATTTCAGGTTCTCACCCATATCATTATTTGTATCAATTCTATGGAACTTTTGAAAAGGATAAATAACTCAAAGAGTGCTCAATATTGCCTTAAAAAAAAAAAGGTAATTTACACTAATTTTCGCGTAACTTTTCCCAAAATGTGGTAGGGGGGATTCGAAATAATCCTTTCAAGTAATATACATTAATATTCGCAGAAGAGAAATCTAAAATTTTCGGTAATTTTTTCAGCTTGAAAAAAGTGATACATTACTCTTGCACTCACTTCCTGCCGACCAAAGTTATTGTTCCCTCGAGATTTTTCACCCTCTTCTAACCCTGCCCCTGTAATTTCACGCCTTTAAGTCAGTTCTGAGAGCAATCTAACTACGAAATTTTTCCAAACTTCCTTAATTACGTAACATGTGCCCTGGGGAAAATCATACCGCCTCCCTCAACAAGCAGAAAGTCGTCGTCATCGTCACTTTTTTTTGTTGACAATCCACTAGGTACTTTCACCTTTCCTTCCATTTTTTCTTTACTTCGTTTTTTCAGGGGCCATTTTCAAGCCGAATGCTCCACAACATCTTTCCCTTTTCAACCCTCTCGTGAAAACAACGCTGTTTTGTAAAAATACATATTCAAGATCTGTTTAAGACTGCTCATGAGTTCCTTGATTCTTCCTGGCTTCTTTTAAGAAGCTCTGTAAGACTCTTCCAAAAATGAAACATTTTTAAAATCCATTTTGACCTAATTTAGACTAGTCAAGAAGGTTCAGACTGTTCACCACAGATTATTTGAAATTCTTCATGGCTCATTTAAAACTCTTTAAGAATCTTTTAGGTTATTTGAGACTAGCAAAAGATCTTCGAGCTTTGTTGGGTACTCTTGAAGATTTGTTCAAGACCTCGTCAAACTCTTCCAGGTTTGTTTCCTAGTTTTAAAAAGCTCCACAAAATCTCCAACAGTCTTAAGTCTGCCTGGATAAATCTTACAGGGACTCGGATCACTCTGAAATAGTTTGAAACGTTCTGAAAATTGTTTTAGTGAGACTTGAAGTAGCCTCGAAAAGTCTCAAAGCGACTTGAACAGGGTTGGAAAAGACTTGACAAGTCTTATGCAGACCAGAATGTCCTCAGATTCACCTTCTTAGTCCAAGTAGATATGAAACTTCAGAAAATATTAGATTGTCCCAATTTCTCCGATTTAGTTGAAATTCTCTGTAGGGATATGGTTTACCCATTTCTACTTACGGCTCCCATTTTTTCATATAAAACTAGTTTTATAACTTTTTTTTTAAATGAAACTTTGACCTTAATTAGGCCTTTATGCATTAGTATTATCCAACTGAGCTGAAAATTCAGTCGAAATTTGAATTTTATTTAAGAAACAAAACCATACTTCCTGAAATTTTCAGTTTCCTCCTAATTCTGATATAATAATTTCTCATGTGAATTTTGATGAATTGCACAGTTTTTGCTTCCTTCATTTTTTACTGCCGCGTCCCCATTATAAACATACCTCGGGCTATCACTAGTTCAAGCCTTGCTCAGAACTTATTTTGAACTGATCAAGATTCGCTTCAGACTCTTCCAAGCTTATTACAAGCTTTAGACTTCTTCAGATGTGATTAAACATCCGAAAGATTTGTTGAGGCTTAATTAAGACTTGTCAGTATAGAGTCGAAATTTTAAGTCTTGTAAGCCTTCAACATTTTTCACAAATTTGTTAAGATTCTTAAGGATTTCTTTAGATTTGCTTACATAAGATCCATGAGACAACTTTTCGAACTAAATTCAACAATCTTCAAAACTCATTCAAAACCTTTAAAACTATTACAAACTTGTGTAATAGGTTTTGAACGTCACTGAAGCGTTCTTTGAAACTGACTAAGACTCTTCAATGCTCACTTAAGATTTTTCTATACCTGTTTAAATATTTTTAAGTTTTTAAGGCTCTTCCATACTTTAATACTCAATGTTTGTTCAAGAATTATTTAAGAATTATTTAAAACTATTTCCGACTCTTCAAGACTGAGTCCAACCTAATTTTAGTCTAATTGAAGTCTTTTCTCCTTCAGTTCAGCTTATTAGGTGGATGGATACAAATGAATAAATAGTTAATGTTCTCCTAGTGGATCCAGGGAAATAAATTGTCTCAGAAAAGGCAGAAGCCCGGTATAACAGGTGAAACGGTTTAGGTCGATTTTTTCTATTTTTTCTTCAGCTCTCTGCATGTTTGCAGCTACAAAAGAGAATTTCAGAGTCCATCGTCACAATCCTATCTCACCGTAGAGAGGTAAGGCCTCGAAATATATGATTTTCACACTTTCAGCTCAATCTTGGACATCTTTCGGTCAAATGGTACGAAATTTGGCATGCCGGAGGAGACTCCGAGTATAAATACACCCAAATTTTTTGAAATTTTTATCTACCTTTTTTGGCCTTTAAAATCAATTTGGACTTTGGGAAATACCGCTTGTACTGTCATTTTTGAATTGTCGAAAGAATGTTAATTTTCAAATATTTCTCAGTGTACTCCCCACCTTTATGCCAATGTTCCGCAGTTTTAGAGTGGGGCACAAATCTACACGGTTAAAAAACTACTTTCTTCGGTTTTGACATGGACATATGTTTTGCCGGCCGTCAACGAATATTGTGTTTTACGTATCGACCAATTCACTGATGTGGAGAATGCCGACCAACGTGAAGAATGCAGGACCTTTGTCGAATATTTTACTCGTTCTTTTTGTGCAATACTCGTTATCAGTTTACTTTTTTTTTTTTTTCTTCTCGTTGATATGACTTCACATGAGATAAATTCCAGTCGCGTTCACGCGAATAAGTCAGTGAGTCAGTCATTTTGAATTATATTGCGTTTTTGCTTTATTTATCTATTCATTTCTTCAAAATTCGTTTTGTTCTCCCAGTACAAATAAACCAACATTTTGAAATTTCCTTCTGCCTTTTGTGACCTCCAAAGTCGATTTTGAAATTTTGAAAATGACGCTCACGCGACCACTTTGGATCTGACAAAAAAATGTTAATTTGCAGATATTTCTCAATATATTCCCCACTTTTATGCCAATTTTCGTTATTTTAGAGAGCTGGCACATACCTATAAACGCTCAAAAACTATTTTTTCGGTTTTCCTTCATTGATCTTTGCTCATGAAATTGAAAAATTAGATCTGGCACCAACTTCAAGTAAGATCTACGTAAAAGGTAAACTTCTGCTAAAATTTTCAGCTACCCACTTACGTTTTAACCGAAGTTATGAGACTTTTCGATTCTCACTTTAGTTATCTTTTCTCTTGCTTGAAATTGGTGTCGGATCTGATTTTTCAGCTTCATGAGCAGAAATGATTGAAACAAACCGAAAAAATAGTTTTTCGAGCGTTTAGGTATATTGCCACCTGTCTAAAAATGATGAAAATTGGTGTAAAGATGGGGAATATCTTGCGAAATGTGACCGTGAACGAAGAAAAGGTGCTTATGGCTAAAATCAAGTTTGTGAGAAAAACACGTTCAAAGTTAGGCAACACTTATTCCGCTCTCGCATTAGATGAACAGTAAATCGGTTTTTTAGCCATAAGCACCTTTTTCTTCGTTCACGGTCACAAATAGTATTTGCAAATTAAAACTTCTTTGCCCGCTCAAAAGTTGCCGCATGGGCGTCATTTTCAACATTTGAGGAGTTATCTGTCAAAAGGGCTCCTAACGAATAGGAATCCTATTTGTCAGGGGCCCTTTTGACTGGTAACTCCTCATTTCAAAATCAATTTTGGAGGTCACAGAAGGCAAAAAATATTTTAAAAAATTTGGTTCATTTATACTTAGAGCTTTCATTTACTTGCCAAACAGAGTTCGAGACTGAGCTAAATGTACGTATGAAAATCATAGATATATCTTGAGGTCACACTTCTCTGGAGGGGTGCATGATTTTGACGATGCCTCTGAAATTTTCTTTTACCTCTACAAATAGAGGACTGAAGGAAAATTTGAAAAAATCGATTTAGGCCAACTCACCTATCATATACTGCGTTATAGCTTTAAGAACAGAATTTTAATTTTTATCAATTGTGGTGGCTTTCAGCTGTAATTTTCGGATTTAAATTTGAGTTCAGATTTTTGGTGCCTGTACCAACCCTCTCCCCGTTACAAGTATCTTCGTGTCGGCCCTGGTAGACACCCCCTTCCCACTTGTGCACACAACTGAGAAAATTTTTAGGAAGGTCACGGAAAAGTCATATTTTTTTATTCTTCAGTTCCAGTAGACACTGTGTATGCATGTATGTAAGGGGGGGGGGGTTATACATCACTTATGGTTCAGGAGTGCAGGGATGCCTTGTTAGTATATTAGTTAGGGTGCCACCCTGAACCATTTTCAGCAAACTTCTACCAGTTACCCATTTTCCCCACAAAACCACACTTTTAGACTTTTAGATCTAATTTGTGTGGAATAGTATCCTCCTCTCTCCTCTTAGATTTGCGTTGTTCCCAGTTTGTTCTAATGTGTTTCAGCAATCAAATAATTTTATTCTATTGCGCCGTTCTATTTCTCGATGCGGGTTGGGACCCAATCAGGCTGCATCAAAAATTTGATAAAATATTTGACACTGTTCCAATAGCAGGGACGGCGCGATCTTGTATTCTGCGGGGGGGGGGGTGTTTATTAAAATTTGTAAATACGCGTATGTGCGCTTTTTTTGCCGACTGTAGAATTGCCGACGAACTACTAAAAAATGTCAATGAAATGCCGACGAGTATAAAATGCATGGGGGTGTTCCACCCCCCCCCACCCCACCTCGCGACGTCCCTGTCCAATAGTCTTCTTCAAAACAGCAAAATCAACCAATTTTGGAGCGAAGTGACGAATCTCCAACTTTTTTTCTCTCCATTCTCAATTGTTGGAGTTTAGTGAAAATATATTCTTACGGGCTGTAGTGGCGATCTGTTTGTTATACCCAATGGAGGCAGAGCAGATGCGAGACTTTTTTGATGATATTATCACAATTTTTTTTTTTCTTTTTTTTGTTAATCAGAGAAAAAAAGTTCATTCGCAAATTAATATTGTGTGTGAAAGGGGGTACAAAAAAATACATTGCATACCTTACTCCAGAACTCCCGCCGTTCCGGCCCCACTGGTATTTAATATTGGCGAATGGAAGAAATCGTATTTAGTTATCCCCCCCCCCCAGGACTGCCTGCACCAGTAGCATGGCCACGATTATCGCAAGGAGGAGCCCAAACTAAAAAAAAAAGAGTTAGATATGCTGTTTTTTATTTATGTACCCTAAATTTACTGCAGAAAAAAAACAAACAGAGTAGTTAAGATGGTCATGGGAGGCATGGTCCCCTTGCCCCCCTGGCTACGCCACTGGCCTGCACTGTCTAATGGTGTTACCAAAAGCTATCTGATACAAACTACATATTTAACGCAATAACCTGTTGTAATATTTTATTTTTGGAAATTGGTATTTTCGTAATGAACGGCAAGCTTTATAGTTAATTCATTCTGTATATGGCCCATGTCATCATCCCTATTATGATAAGTTTGGAGGTCAGAAATATTTTTGAGAATTTGTGCTTTCCATTTGTTAGACTTTATTTTGTAGTTTTTCGAATTCGTTCTCATTCTCTTGACTGGTAATACGTTGATTAAGTAGGTCTTTCTATTCTTAGCACGCGTCAGCTCCCAACTGCTCTACAAAATCTGAATAAAAAGCAATTCATGTTTGAATATTTTTAATGATCACACTCTTTCCAATTTGGCTTGAGATAAATGAACAATTTCATGTTATCAATAAGTACATAATTAGTATGTAGGTTCTAATGTTTCTCAGAAACAGACCCACATTTGTTGAACTTAAAATATAGGAACATTGGAAGATATATCTAGGTCAAATACATAGTCAGTAGAAGTAATTAGTTCCTTGTATTAATGAGCCTTAAAATTCTAAGCACAATAAACGATAAATATTTTGCACAAGAACAGTCCGTACTTAAAAAGTTATCAGCTATTCATATATTAATGAAGCTTAAAATTCTACGAACGAGAGAAAGTAGGAATTTTTTGCTCAAAATTGTAGTTAGAAGTAAATGGCTAATAATCTTTAACTCTGTACAATAAATAATCAATTTTCTTGCATAAAGATACAGTTAGTAAAAGTACTTAGCTACCTAGAAAAACATTTCGACGCGAATTCTTTACATCTAAATGACGATTTGAGCTTTTGTTCGACACTAAATCGACGTTGATTTTATGTGTTAAATACCGTCAACTTGAAACTTAATAAAAACTTATTAACAGTCAGATGGGCACCAAAATGAACGGGTTTTGAGGGTAATCAAGTCGTCGATTTAATAGTTCAAAATAGCCGCCAAATCCTCGGAATTTTGGTTGATAAATCGACGCGTCATTTAACGTCACTTTAACCGTCCAATTGACGTCAATTTAGTTCTCAGTTCGATGTCATGTTCAAAATTCTACGCCATTTCTAATGATCCAATTTTCCATTCATTCAAAGCCTGTGACAAGGAGCTCCTAGCTTGTATTATTGGCTTTCTCCGTGAAGGGGGTAAACTTAGAGCTTTTGCAGAGTCGAATATAAAATATGAAACCACCGTGTGAGGTTATTCAGATTCACCCTGGTGATGATAATGATGATGATGATTTTTTTTGAGTCTCTCAATTGGCAGGTTGCATATCTCCGTGTTTTCCTCTCCTGTGCTAATCTTTTCATTTCTGAGAAGGATTTACGCGTGTATCCTTCAATGTCTGCTTTCCATACTCATTCTTTGCTTTTCTTTCCAGTTCTTTCCCTCGAACATTCCCTCTAGCAGTACTCACAATATCCCTTGCTGTCTTAAATTATGACCTATCATTTTAACTCTTCTCTTTACGATTATGTTCCAAATTTCTTTTTTCCTTCCTATTCGCCTCAATATTTTCATTCCTGACCTTTTCTATCCGTTTGATTTTCAAATTTCTCCGAGAACATCATATTTCAAAATCTTTATCCTTTTTCTTTATTGTGTTCCTACTGCCCAGGTCTCACATCCATAAAATGCTACACTCCAAGTACAAGTTCGAAAAAATCTCAGTTTTATGTCCAAATCTATATTTTCCCTGAGCATAGATATCTCATTTTTGGAGAAAAAAAAAAACAAACTCTGTTAGCTTGTTTTATTTTACTCTTTATTTCTGTTTTACCTCTTCCACCTTATGTTATCAGACTACCTGAGTATTTAAATACCTTTACCTCTTTTATTTATTTTTCAATTTCATGCCTCCTATTTTCATATTTATTGGATTTTGTTCCAATCTAGTGACTACCATCACTTTTTTTTTATTCTTATTCATCTTCATTTTATATTTTATTTTCAACTGTTCATCAAACTGTTTTAACGTTTCCTTTAATACGGCTCTACTTTTTTCCATTACTGTATGTCATCTGCAAACCTCGTCATTCTAACTATCTCCATTTTCACATCCGATTTCCATTCATTCATTTCTTCAATTAGTTTTTCTATAAATAGGTTAAACACTACTGGTGATAAACAGCAATCTTATTTTAATTATTTTATAATTTTCGCTTTTCTCACTCCATGCTCTAATTGTATTTGAGCCCTTTGATCCTTATATAAGTTCCATTATTATTATTCATTCTTCATATGTAACTCCTATTTCCTTCAATATTCAGAACATTTTTGATCTTTCAGCATTATCAAAAGCTTTTTCTAAATCTATAAATTGTATATATGTATCCAAATCTCATTTCAGTCTTTTTTCTAATGAAAGCCTTGAACATAAAATTGCTTTCCTAGTGCTCTACGTTTTCTGAATCCAAACTAATCTCCCATCCTTTTTTTCCCATTTTATTTTCTTTACAAACTGTAAACTTGAGGTTCCTTCCGTATGTACTCGTACCTTGTTGTGCACAACTTCATCTGTGAGTAATAAGGTACACGTTAGCTTCAATGCACAAGACTTTCCAATTCGTCGTCAAAATTGATATTTCGAACCGACGTTGAAATTAGACGGACAAATTTACGTCAAATTCGCGAATAAAAGCTGTATTAATTTTACTATACAAAATCAACGTAGATTTGGTGTCAAAAGGGAAAATTACATTGATTAATGATTACAGTCGACGTCCATCTGTACATAAAAACGACGTCAAATTAACTAGCAAAAACTATGTCGATTTTAAAGACTATACAAAATCGACGTTAATTGAATATTTAAGACAAGAGTTACAAATTTCACTGATTACAGTTAACGCCAATCTGTGTTGAAAATGACGTCGAGTCTATTTTACAAAATCGACATCAATTTGGTGTCCAAAGAAAAAGTTACATTTAACGTCTTATGTAAGCCGGATGTCGAATTAAAGACAACGTCATTAATCTGTAAATTTCGCGCCGAAAAATATTTGAAGTGTTCTACAAATTGACGGACTATCAAACTACGTGTACATTGTCAAATCGACGTCAATTTGAAATTTTCGACGATGTACTTGCACTTTGACGTTAAATCGACGTCCATTTTATGTATTTAACTAATATAAAGGGCATCACATTAAACAAAATTAAAATGCTAGATACAGAGGAATATTCTTATCACACAAATTTTCAGTCAGAAAACGTATTCTGTTACACTTCGACGTCAAATCGACGTCCATTTTATGTTCGACATCAAATAGATACCATTTTATGTGTTTAAATGATATCGAGTGTATCTACATTAATCAAACTTACAATGCTAGATACAAAAAATTAATTTCTTTAAACAAAAATTCAGTTGTAAGAATTAATCTCTAATTAAAAGTGTTTGTTTGTCTGTGTTTGTTCGAGGTTAGCGGGTGAACATTAGAGCTGGGGTTCGTATTTTCTAGATGTGTTCGTATGAACTTTGAATATAGGTGTTAAGCTATAAAAATTTCGGTACTTTTATTAGTAGGACTACAAAATTTTATTCCCTCTGGATCTCCTAATTTTTTCGAATTGGATGTTTCGGAAGTGTTTTACATTGAACCTCCACATTATGTTGAGATATGGTGGCTGTAACTGCCTCCCTTCAGAAATTCAGATATTATTAAGGAACAGAAGCTCCAATCTCTATAGAAGTGTTTGTTTGTCTTCGCCCCTTTTGACGGATCCAGGGGCGTTAGAAATATGGCATCCAACCCTTTTGGCCATCACCGACTCTAAATTCAAAATTACACGCAACTCTGGTCGGGGTCTCTCTTTCTTCCTGCCCTGTAGGGATGCTGAAGGTGCTGATGGAGGGCGCCCGGCTTGGCGCTGTAGTTGGTCTAGGGGGTTACTAAAGTTGTAGTGAGATATATTCTATACACAATCTTTATTCTATTCGCTTAGAAATGTTATGCGGAAATATTTAGATTCAATAACAGAATAACAAAATCGCTACCAGGGTGACAAATTGTACTTTTTCCAGGTGTGGTGAAAAGCTAATAATCCCTGTTCTTTCCACTATTCCGCCACTTTTATTCGAGAAGAAAAATTCTTATAAAGAAGAATTTTTGCACAGTTATCAAGTAACGCTAATGAACAAACACTGAGGGGGTTTGGTAATTTCTTTCATCTCCGTTTTGAAAAATGACTCCTGGTTTCAGTTACTTGCCTATATATCTTTATTTTTGTATCAATCCTGAGGAACTTTGGAAGAGGGTAAATAACTAAATAGTGCTCAATATTACCTTAAAAAAAAAAAGTATAATAATAATAAATAAAATATAAAAAAAAGTAATTTACAATAATTTTTTACGTAACCTGCCCCAAAATGTGGTAAATGGGGGATTTGAAACAATGCTCCCAAGTGCTACACATTAATAGAAGTCTCTCTTACTGGCAGAATCCTGAATTTTTCGGTTTCGGCAGTCTTTTCAGCTTGAAAAAAGTGATCATTACTCTTGAATTCACTTCCTGACCACCACATTTATTATTACCTAGAAATTTTTTCGCCCTCTCTTGACCCTCGCCCCTGTAATGTCACGGCTTGAAGTCGGTTCTGTGAGCAATCTAACTATGCAATTTTTCCAAACTTCTTTAATTAAACAGCATATGTCCTGGGAAAAATCAAACCGCCTCCCTCAACAAACAGAAAATTATCGTCATTGTCTCTTTCCTTCTTAATAGTTCACTAGGTACTTTTCTTCTTTCTTTCTATTTTTGTATTCTTTTTTTTTTCTTCTTCGTTTTTCCGGGTGTCATTTTCAAACCGAATGTCCCACAACATCTGTCCTTTTTCAACCCCCTCGTGGAAATAACGCTGTTCTGTAAGAGTACGTATTCAAGATTTGTCTAAGACTACTCATGAGTCGCTTATGATTCTTCCTATAGCTTCTTTTAAGAAGCTGTAAGACTTTTCCAGAAACCAGAATATTTTTAAAACCCATATTCTAGCCTGATTGAGACTACTCAAGAGGGTGCAGACTCTTCAACATGTCAGACTCTTAGACATTTTTTATGGCTCATTTAAAACTCTTTCACATTTGTTTGAGATTCGCTAGAGCACTTCGAGTTTCGTTGGGCGCTCTTGAAAATTGTTCAAGATCTCATCAAAATCTTTGAGTTTAGTTTCGATTAAAAAAAGCTTTACAAAATCTCCAATATTCTTAAGGCTACCTGGATAAATCCTACAAAGCCTCGGATCAATCTAAAATAGTTTAAAACATTCTTAAAATAGTTTTAGTGAGGTTAAAAGATGACTTGAAAAGTCTCAAAGAGACTTGAACAGGATTGGAAAGTCTGGACAAATCTCAAGTAGTTCAGAATGTTCTCAAATTCTTCATTATCTTAGTCCAAGCAGATACTATGCTCAAAGAAATCTTACCTTGACTAGTTTGGTTGACGTTGAGTCTGTTAAGATTCCTCAGATTTAGTTGAACTTCTCTACAGAGATGGTTAACCCATTTCTACTCACGGCTTCCTTCTTATACAAAACTAGTTTTATAACATCATGTTTTATTTTTCTTTCTTTTTCTTTTTTTAATAATGAAACTTTGACCTTAGGCCTTTATGCGTTAGTATTATTCAACTGGGCTGAAAATTCAGTCGAAATATTTATTCAAGTGACAAAAACCATACTTTCTGAAATTTTCAGTTTCCTCCTAATTTAGATATAATAATTTCTCATTTGAATCTCCTGATGAATTACACATTTTTTGCCTCCTTCATTTTGAACTGATCAAGAGTCGCCTGAAAATCTTCCAAGCTCATTAACAAACTTTAAGATTCCTTCAGATGTGATTAAACATCCGAAAGATTTGTTGAGGCTCAATTAAGACTTGTTAATATAGTGTCAAAATTTTAAGTCTTGTTTAAAAGCCTTTAACATTTTTTATGAATGTGTTAAGATTCTTCAGGATGTCTCCAGATTTGCTTCCATAATATTCGTGAGAGAACTTTTCGAATTTGATTCAACAATTTTCAAAACTCATTCAGAACCTTTAAAACTACTAGAAACTTGTGTAACAGGCTTTGAAAGTCACCGAACCATTCTTTGAAACCGACTAAGACTCTTCAGTGCTCATTTAAGATTTTTCCAGACCTATTTAACTATATTTATAAGTTTTTAAAGGCTCTACCATGCTTTAATACTCACTGGATCGGGATGAGTAAAAACTCTCCCACGCGATATTTTTAAGACTTGCAAAATTTTTGAAGATTCACTGAAACCATCCAAGACTCCTTTGAGATCTTTATAATTCTTTCGAAGTGACCTAAGATTTGGATTCCTTCAGACTTTATTAGAATTCTTCTGAGATTTATCAGGATTCTTCAAGACTGAATCATGACTTTTCAGAACTGGATCATATGACTTTTGTTTCCTCAAAACTCTTTAAAACGCTTGGTGCCCTGTTTAAGATCCTGAAAAACTTATTTAAGACGCTGCAAGATTCGTCTAAATTTATTTAAATTTTACTACGGCTCTTCAAACTTCTATTACCTCTTTCGAAACCTTTTCACGCCAGTTTAGGATTCCTCGAAACACAGAAGCTTTGTAAAACGTTGCCATTCATAAAACGTTTTTATTTCAATAATTTTCTTTGGAAGAGGGGCAATCTCCCCCATTGGCCTGCGTATCCCATTGATCCATAGCTACTTATGGACGTGAGGATTTTTTTTTTTTCATCAAAATAGTAACGTCCTGGTACAGGACCCAGGTCATAAAGGTCCTTCAAAAAATGATTAGGCCAAAATTCAAATTTTTGCGTTATTGTCCACGATTTTGACAGGATCTTTTAAATTATAATTGAACTGATCAAAGAGGGAAAACCGAGGAAACTGATACGAATTGTAGGACCTAAGATCTCATATCTCAGAATCTGGCATGGTCTAGACTTGAAACATAGATCCCTGTATCAAGATCTGGATTTTCATAATTAGATGTCTACTTTCACAGGCAGCTATCGATCTCAAATTCATTAGAATCTCAAGTTGATCTCAATTTAAATACTTCAGACCCAAAACTGGAAGAGCTGTAAGCCAGTTAAGAAATGGAGATCCAATGAGATCCGTTTTTCATAGTAAAAGACTTCAATTCCTAATCCATTTCATCTACCTACCTGCCTCCTGGATTACAGAATTACAATCGCAAGATTCCCAAAATTTGAAGATTATACCTATGTAAAATAAAGGTAACTAGATGCATTTCTCATCGAGTAAAAAGATACTTTTCCTCGTGTAAAATTTCATTATATGAACTGCTAATTTGCTGAAGGATATTGACCAAAATGAATATCAAGTATAACTAGTGTTTAGATAACACGGCCGGATGCTAGATAACTTTATCAGAAGACTCGAAATAAATTGACGTCTCCTTATCCCTTTATCACAACTTCCTGAATTCACTTTATCATTATAGAAAAAATGTTGACGCATATTATCAAATCGTTATATCCACCACGCCCGTAGCAATATCACTACGTTTCACCTGTTCTCAAAAAGCAAAAATGCGTCTCCTATCTTTCCAAGCGCAATCAAGGGAAGGGGGATGTAGCCTCTCCCCAAAAATCGATTTTTTTTTTCAAAATCAATTCATGAAAGTAGGTAGGTACCAAGTCGAGTTTTCACCCCTGCCTAAGTTTTTGTTCTCTGTTCTAGCGCCCACCAAAAAAAAGTTCTGGTTGCGCCAATGTACTAGGATGCCCGATTTCAGAATGCTGCGGAAGAAGCTTCTCTTTGATTTGTAATTGGACAAAAACAAAAAAGAGCTTTTCAATAGGGTTAGCGATGAATCATCATTTAAGGTCTGCACAAAATGATTGCAGTAATGGTTCTTGTATTCTACTGGGCTAGCATAAATCCAAACTAATTAGCTGGACGAATTACTGTTACTTGTAGTATTCCGCAGGAACTAGTGTGAGATGCAGTATTGCTATCATCACTATTTTCTCTTTCCTCCACTAAGATCATCTGAACTTAACAAGATGTGGTTGA
This sequence comes from Acanthococcus lagerstroemiae, assembly GCA_031841125.1. Taxonomy (NCBI): domain Eukaryota; kingdom Metazoa; phylum Arthropoda; class Insecta; order Hemiptera; family Eriococcidae; genus Acanthococcus; species Acanthococcus lagerstroemiae. The sequence continues at coordinate 55,000,961 of CM063112.1, read as the reverse complement.
AACTTGAGTGATGCGACTAGTAAGACTAGCACTCCTGTGTTCTCATGGAATCGCTTCTTGGAAGAACTGATCCAGATGTAATTAGGAAACATTTTCTGGCTCAGCGAGCTTAATATTCTTCTCGGGCAGACGAACAGACTGAATATTGCAAAGCCTTAAATACTGTGCACAATATCCACAATCTCTGTCAGCTACGAAGGGTCTGATATAGTGGTTACAATTACTATCGCGTTGCTACAGGCGATGGTGAAGAACCTCAAATATATGTTAAATCTGGAAAATAAGAAGATGGGTTGAGTTAGTTTCAATGGAGACTCTCGGGTTTGAGAAATAAAGGGATTATAAATTAAATGAGAGTTGGTACTCTGTAACAGTGCTGTCCCATTATGCCCCCTTTAAGAGAAATAAAATTTTCCTGTATATATGGGCGTGGGACAATTAAGGTCTTAGGCTAGGAAAATTACATTTTCCCCTTGGTGAAATTGATAATATGTTACCTGATGCTAAATAGGGGAGTGCTGTAGTCCGCGTCCTTGGTACCATTCAGCCTTCTGCACCAATGTGAATCCAAGCAAGACTAGCATATACTATTCTTAGGAACCTTTCTTGGACGACCTGATCCAAACGTGATTAGGGAACACTTTCTCGTTTAGCAAGCTCAATATTCTTCCCCGGCAGACAAACAGGAAGAATATTGCGAAATCTTGAATACTGTGCACAATATCTACAATCTCTATCAGCCGCGAAGGTACTAATATAGCGGTTAGAATTATTATCGCGTTGCTGCTGGAGATGATGAACAACCTCAAATAAATGTTCAGTCTGAAAAAATAAAAAAAGATGTCGGGTTAGCTTCAGTGGAGATTCTCAGGTTCGAGAATTGAAGGGATTATATTATTAAATGAGAGTGGATACTCTCCAACAGTACTATCCCCGTGATGCCCCATTTAAGAAAAATAAAATTTTTCTGTATATGGGCATGGAAAAATTAGGGTTTTATGCCAGGGAAATTACATTCTTCACCCAGTGAAACTGAAAATATGTTACCTGATGCTAAATAGAGGAGTGTTGTAGTCCGCGTACATGGTACCGTTGAATCTTCTGGACAAATGTGAATCCAAGCAAGGCTAGCATTCTTATTCTTAGGAAATCAGTTCTTGGAAGACCTGATCTAGACGTGATTAAAAAACACTTTCTCGTTTAGCAAGCTCAATATTCTTCACTGGCAGACAAACAGGAAGAATATTGCAAAGCCTTCGATCTATGCACAATATCTACAATCTCTATCAGCCACGAAGGGTCTGATATAGCGGTTAGAATTATTATCACGTTGCTGCTGGTGATGATGAACAACCTTAAATATACGTTCAGTCTGAAAAAATAAGAACATAGGTTGAGTTAGTTTCAACTGTGACTCTCAGGTACGAGAGATTATGAATTAAATAAGAGTTGGTACTCTCTAACAGTGTTACCCCGTAATTCCGCCTTTAAGGAAAATGAAAAAAAATTTCCATATTTGTATGGACGTGGAAAAATTGGGGTTTTAGGCCAGGAGGAATATATTATTTCGCAGGTGACATTGATAATATGTTACCTGATGTTAAATAGAAGTGTGTTGTAGTTCGTGCGTTTGGTTTCATTCAACCCTCTGGACAAATGTGAATCCAAGCAAAACTAGCATTCATATTCTTGGGAAATTGTTTCTTGGAAGACTTGATCCAAATATGAATAGGAAAAAACTTCTAGTTCAGCAAGCTTAGTACTCTTCTCTAACAGACAAAATGCGCTAAATATCGCAAGGCCTTGGATACTGTGTACAATATCCCCAATCAGCCACGACGGGTCTGATATAGCGGTTACAATTACTATCGCCCTGCTGCTGGCGTGATGAACAACCTCAAAAACACGTTAAATCTGAAAAAATAAGAAAATATCGAGAAATGTAGAGATTATAAATAAAATGAGAGTAGATACTCCCCAGCAGTGCTACCCCCATGATGCCCCCTTTGAGAAAAATAAAATTTTCCTGTATATATAGGCGTGGAAGAACTTAGGGTTTTAGCCCAGGGGAATTAAATTTTTTCCCGTGGTGAAATTGATCATATTTATGTTACCTGGTGCTAAATAGAGGTGTGTTGTAGCCCGCTTGCTTAGTACCATTCAACTCTCTGGACAAATGAGAATCCAAGCAAGACTGGCACTCCTAGTCGTAGGGAATTGTTTCTTGGAAGACCTGATCCAAATGTGAATGAGAAAGAATTTCTGGTTCAGCAAGCTCAATACTCTTCTCTGGCAGAAAAACAGGAAGAATATTGCAAACCCTTGAATACTATGCACACTATCCACAATCTCTATCAGCCACGACAGGTCTGGTATAGCGGTTACGATTACTATCACCCTGCTGCTGGTGATGATGAACACCCAAATAAATGTTCAATCTGAAATAATAAGAAAATATGTCGTGTTAGCTTCAATGAAGATTCTCGGGGATCGAAAAATAAAGGGATTATAAATATACTAAGAGTAGGTACTCTCCAACGGTGCAACGCCATGATGCGTCCTTTAAGAAAAATAACAAAAAATTTTCCCGTTTATATGGCAGTCGTGTAGCTGGGGGGAGGCAGCCCCCATAAAAATTTTTGCCCCTCCCAATTTGCAGACAAACGTGTATAACAGGTTATTTTGTGGAATTGATACTCCCCACTATTAACTACATACTGTACACACGTAACTACGCAACTTGCCGCTGTACTTTTATCCCAACTGTGCTGAATGTGCCTTGAAATTGACAAACATTCAAATTAGTTATATCTCTATAAAAAGTGTTTTTTTACCCTTAAAAAATCTGACCTCCGTTTTGTACCCCCCCCCCCCCGTACTTTAATTCTACCTACTCGGCTATTATGTGGGCGTTGAAAAATTAGTGTTTTGGGTCTAGGAAATGAAATATTTTCCCTGGTAACATTAACAATGTCAGGTTACCTGATGCTAAATAGAGGAAAATGTTGTAGTTCGTGAGCTTGAGACCATTATTTAACCTTCTGGACAAATGTGACACGAAGCTGCACTAGCATTACTATTCCTAGGGAATTGCTTCTTGGAGCAGCTGATCCTAATGTGGTTAGGAAACAATTTCTGGTTCAGCAAGCACTGTTCTCTTCTCTGACCGACAAATGGGAGAAACAGTGCAAAGCATTGGATGCTGTTTACCATATTACAATGCACAATAGCCGTAAGGTTCCTAGTATAACGGTTACAATAATTATAATCCCGTTGCTGCTGGCGATGATGAACATCCTCAAATACATGTTCAATCTGAAAAAAATAAGAAAACATGTTATTTTCATTGGAAATTCTCAAGCTCGAGAAATGAGGGGATTAGACATTAAACGAGAGTAGGTACTCTGATAGTGCCACCTATGTGCTGCCCCCTTGAAAAAAAAAAAAAATCCCCACAAATAGGTATTGAACAGTTAGGGTTAAGGCTAGGAGAATTAAATTTTATCCCCTGGCGAAACTGATTATACTTGTATGTTACCTGATGCTAAATAGAGGAGTGTTATAGTCCACATGCTTGTACTACTCAATCTTCTGGACAAATGTGAATACAAGCAAAAGAATAACATTCCTATTCTCAGAGAAAGTTCAACCTGAAAACATAAGAAAATATGCTGTGTTACGATGGAGATTCTTAGGTTCGAAATATAAAAGAATTGTAAATTAAATAAGAGAGGGTACTCTCTGTTTTACGAAGAATAACAAAATTTTTCTCTATACATGGACCTGGAATAATAAAAATCTGGAGCCGGGGGAATAACTTTTTCCCCGCTGGTGAAATTGATAATGTTATGTTACCTGAGGCTGGAGGCGTGTTGCAGTCAAAATGCTCGTAGGGGTCAACTTTCTAGACAAATGTGAATCCAAGCAGAGTCACATTCCTATTCTCAGGGAATGTTCAACCTGAGGACAGAGGGAAATGTGTAGCGTTAGTTTCGATGAAGATTCTCGGGTTTGAGAAATGAAGGAATTATTAATTAAATGAGAGAAGCAACTGTCTGACAGAGCCGCCCCTGTGGTGCTTCTCTTAAGACAAACAATAAAATTTCCCCAAATATATGGGTGCGGGAAAATAGAGGTTGGGGCTAAGGGAAATAAAGGTATGTCACTTGTGAAATAGATAATGTCATGTTACCTGAAACTAGACGAATTCGCTGTCGAAGTGCTCGTGCGAGTCACCGAGCAAGACTAATATTTCTACTATTAGGGAATGTTCAACCTGAAAAAATAAGATAATATATTGAGTTAGTTTCGATGGAGATTGCCAAGTCCGAAGAATAGAGGATTTATAAAGTAAATGGGAGGCGGTACTCTCTGAAAGCGCCATCCCTATGTTCCTCTTTTTAAGAAAAATAACAAACTTTTCCCAGGTATAAGGGAGTGGAAAAATTAGGGTTGAGGCCGTAAGAAATTAATTTTTTCACTTGTGAAAGAGTTAATGTTATGCTACCTGAGGTTAGAGGAATTGTGCCGTGAATGTACTCCAAGGAGTTGACCTGCTGGATAAAGAGGATCCAGGCACGCTAATATTCCTACTCTCAGGGAATTTCAACCTGAAAAAATAAGGAAGTATGTAGTGTTAGTTTTAACAGAGATTCTCGGGTTCGAGAAATGAAAGAATTATAAACTAAATGTGAGAGGGTAGTCTCTGACGTCACACCGTTAGTGATCCTTTAAAAAAAAATATACAGTGGAACTTCCCTATAACGAACTTCTGGTATAACGAAATTGTCTATATAACGAACTTTTTCGCTGGTCCCTTGGAATTTCCATTCAAAAACGTTTCTTTATAGCGAAAGAAAATTTCTATATAACGAACTGGTCGAGTGCTTGAATCACCTTGAAAAACATGTACAGTACTTTCTGGTAATTTTAAGATTATACACGTCCGATGACCAAAATGATAACGAGAACAGCTCTGTATGTATGTGTGGGTATTTCTTTTCATTAAAAGTTCTCAGTCTATCGTGTCGGACGGTGTTCTTCAAGTTGAAACACACGTGAACCATGTCGAGGAGAAAAGTTTTATTTATATAAAAAAAAAAAAAACCAGTCCAGCAAGATATTCGTAACACTATTGCATTCTACCTAATTAATTAGATACTTTATTATGTATTTACATATAGTATGCATAAAGTCTACCGTATAGTACTGTACTTGTACATACATATGAAGTGTAATTGAAAAAAAAAAAAAAAATTCTATACAACGAAGTTTCTATATAACGAAAGTTTTTCTTTATCCCCTTGGAGGTTCGTTATATAGAAATTCCACTGTTTGTGTTTCCGTATATATGGGCATGGAAAAATTATGGCAGGGGTCAGGGGAAATCAGTGTATTTCAGTGATGAAATTGATAATGTTGTTACCTGAAGATAGAGGAACGTTGTAGTCGAAGTGCTTATAGGAGTCGCGAAGCAAGACTAACATTCCGATTCTCAGGGAACGTTTAACCTGAAAAAAATAAGATAATATATTGAATTAGTTTCGATAGAGATTTTCGAGTTTAAGAAATTAAGGATTTATAAATTAAATAAGAGAAAGGGTACTGACAGTGCCGCTCCTAAGGTCCTCTTTAAAAAAATAAAATAGTAAAATTTTCCCAAATATAAAATGTGGAAAAATTTATGCCGAAGGCAGAGGAAATAAATGTTTTTACTAGTGAAATTGATGATGTTATGTTACCTGAGGTTAGAGGAATGGTGCCGTGAATGTACTCCAAGGAGTCAACCTGCTGGAAAAGTGTGAATCCAGACAAGCTATATATTCCTGTTGTCAGGGAAAGTTCAGCCTGAAGAAAAGAAGATAATATGTTGATTCAGTTTCGATAGAGATTCTCGAGTTTAAGAAATTAAGGATTTATAAATTAAATAAGAGAAAAGGTACTCTCTGACAGTGTCGCTTCTAAGGTCCCCTTTTAAAAAATAAATTAAATAACAAAATTTTTTCAGGTATAAAGGTGTTGAAAAATTAGGGCTGAAGGCAGAGGAAATAAATTAATGTTTTCACTAGTGAAATTTATGATGTTATGTTACCTGAGGTTAGAGGAATGGTGCCGTGAATGTACTCCAAGAAGTCAACCTGCTGGAAAAATGTGAATCCAGGCAAGCTAATATTCCTGTTCTCAGGGAATGTTCGACCTGAAAAATAAGACAATATGTAGTGCTAGTTTCGACGGAGATTCTCGGGTTCGAGAAATGAATTAATTATAAATTAAATAAGAGGGGAAATGTTGCTTTCAAAGTCCTCGTACGAGTTACCATGCAAGACTAATAATCCTCTTCTCAGAGAATGTTCATCCTAAGAAAATAAGATAATACGTTGAGTTAGTCTCGATGGAGATTCTCGGGTTTGAGGAATAAAGGATTTATAAGTTAAATGAGAGGAAGCACTTTCTGGCAGTGCCACCCACCCCTATTCTCTTCTTTTTAAGAATAATAACAAAATTTTCTCAAGTATAAGGAAGTGAAAAAATTAAGGTTGAGGCCTCAAGAAATAAATTTTTTACTTAGTGAAATTGATAATGTTATGTTACCTGAGATTAGAGGAATTGTGCAATGAATGTATTCCTAGGAGTCAATCTGCCGGACAAATGTAATCCAGGGAAGCTAATATTCCTATTCTCAAGGTATGTTTATATAACCTGAAAAAATAAGAAAAGAAGTAGAGTTAGTCCTCTGGTTGGAGAAATGAAGGATTTACAAATTAAATCTGAGGAGGTACAGACTGACAGTGCCGTCCCTATTGTCCTATTTTAAATAAAAATAACGAAATTTTCCGAGGTATAAGGGGGTGGAAAATTTAGGATTGAAGCCACAGGACATACATGTTTCCCTTAGTGAAATTGATAATGTTATGTTACCTGAGATTAAAGGAATGGTGCAAAATGAATGTACTTCTAGGAGTCAAGCTGCTGGAAGAATATGAATCCAGGCAAGCCGATATTCCTATTCTCAGGGAATGTTCAACCTGAGAAAATAAGAAAATATGCCGTGTTAGTTTTGACAGAGATCCTTTGGTTCGAGAAATTAAGGATTTATAAATTAAATGAGAGAAAAGGTACTCTCTGACAGTGCCACACATAAGGTCTTGTTTTAAAAAATAAAATAAAAGAATAAAATTTTCCCAGATTTAAAGGTGTTGAAAAATTAAGACTGAGGGCAGAGGAAATTAATCACTAATGAAATTGATGATGTTACGTTACCTGAGGTTAGAGGAATGGTACCGTGAATGTACTCCAAGGAGTCAACCTGCTGGACAAGTGTGAATCCAGACAAGCTATAATATTCCTGTTCTCAGGGAATGTTCGACCTGAAAAATAAGAAAATATGTAGTGTTAGTTCCGATGAAGATTCCCGGATTCGAGAAGTGAATTAATTATAAATTAAATTGGAGATGTTTCCTTGTACGAGTATGGGCATGGAAGAATTAGGGTTGGGGCCAGGGGAAATAAATGTATTTCACTTGTGAAATTGATAACGTTCTGTTACCTGAGGCTAGAGAACTGTTGCTGTCGAAGTCCTCGTACGAGTTACCATGCATGACTAATAATCCTATTCTCAGGGAATGTTCATCCTGAAAAAATAAGATAATTCGTTGAGTTACTTTCGGTAGAGATTCCCGAGTTCGAAGAATGAAGGATTTATAAATAATTGAATAAGAGGAGGTACTCTCCGGCAGTACACCGTCCTTCTTACTCGTATGTTCTCTTTAAAAATAAAAAAAATTCCAGGTATAAGGGAGTGGAAAAATTAGGGTTGGGGCAAAAATAAATAAATTTTTTCACTAGTGACATGAATAATGTTATGTTACCTGAGATTAGAGGAATGGTGCAATGAATGTACTCCTATAACTCAACCTGCCGGACAAATGTGAATCCAGGCAAGCTAATATTCCTATTCTCAGGGAATGTTCTACCTGAAACAATAAGAAAATATGTAGTGTTAGTTTAGACAGAGATTCTCAGGTTCGAGAAATGAAGGATTTATAAAATTAAATGAGAGAAGACACTCCCTGACTGTGCCACCCCAAGGTCCTCTTTAAAAGAAATAAATAATAATTCCAGTTATAAGTGTGTGGAAATTATTAAGGTTGGGGCTAGAATAAATAAAGTTTTTCACTGGTAAAATTAGTAATGTTACGTTACCTGAGGCCAGAGGAATGTTGCTGTCAAGTCCTCGTAAGAGTCACCAAAGCAAGACCAGTAATCCTACTCTCAGGGAATGTTTTCCTTAAAAGATGAGATAATACGTTGAATTACTTTCAAAGGAGATTCCCGGGTTCGAGGAATAAAGGATTTACACAACAGATGAGGGGAGGTACTGACAGTGCTGCCCGCCCCTATTCTCCTCTGTTTAAGAAAAATAACGAAATTTTCTCCGGTATAAGGGAGTGGGAAGATTAGGGTTGAGACCACGGGAAATAAATTGTTTTACTAGTGAAATTGATAATGTTATGTAACCTACCTGAGATTAGAGGAATGGTGCAATGAATGTACTCCTAGGAGTCAACCTGCTGGATAAATGTGAATCCAGGCAAGCTAATATTCCTATTTTCAGGGAATGTTCGACCTGAAAAAATAAGAATATTTATGTAGTGTTACTTTTGATAGAGATTCACTGGTTCGAGAAATAATGGAATTATGAATTAAATGACAGAAGGTAGTTTCTGACAGTGCCGCCTCCAAGGTCCTCTTTAAAATAAAAAATAATAATAATTCCAGATATAAGGGTGTAGAAATACTAAGGTTGGAGCCAGAAGAAATAAAGTTTTTCATTAGTAAAATTAGTAATGTTACGTTACCTGAGGTGAGAGGAATGTTGCTGTCAAATCCTCGTGCGAGTCCCCAAGCAAGACTATAGTAATCCTGCTCTCAGGGAGTGTTCATCCTTAGAAAATAAGATAATACATTGAGTTAGTTTTGATGGAGATTCTCGGGTTCGAAAAATGTAGGATTTAGAAATTAAATGAGAGGAGGTACTCTCTGGCAGTGCCACCCTTATTCTCCTCTTTTTAAGAAAATAACGAAATTCTCCTAGGTATAAGGGAGTAGGAAAATTAGGGTTGAAACCAAGGGAAATAAATTTTTTTACTAGTGAAATTGATAATGTTATGCTACCTGAGATTAGAGGAATGGTGCAATGAATGTACTCCTAGGGGCCAACCTGCTGGATAAATGTGAATCCAGGCAAGCTAATATTCCTATTTTCAGGGAATGTTCGACCTGAAAGAATAAGAATATATGTAGTGTTAGTTTTGATAGAGATTCACTGGTTCGAGAAATGAAGGAATTATGAATTAAATGACAGAAGGTAGTTTCTGACAATGCCGCCCCCAGGGTCCTCTTTAAAATAAAAAATAATAATAATTCCAGATATAAGGGTGTAGAAATACTAAGGTTGGAGCCAGAAGAAATAAAGTTTTTCATTAGTAAAATTAGTAATGTTACGTTACCTGAGGTGAGAGGAATGTTGCTGTCAAATCCTCGTGCGAGTCCCCAAGCAAGACTAGTAATCCTGCTCTCAGGGAGTGTTCATCCTTAGAAAATAAGATAATACATTGAGTTAGTTTTGATGGAGATTCTCGGGTTGAAAAATGTAGGATTTAGAAATTAAATGAGAGGAGGTACTCTCTGGCAGTGCCACCCTTATTCTCCTCTTTTTAAGAAAATAACGAAATTCTCCTAGGTATAAGGGAGTAGGAAAATTAGGGTTGAAACCAAGGGAAATAAATTTTTTTACTAGTGAAATTGATAATGTTATGCTACCTGAGATTAGAGGAATGGTGCAATGAATGTACTCCTAGGAGTCAACCTGCTGGATAAATGTGAATCCAGGCAAGCTGATATTCCTATTTTCAGGGAATGTTCAACCTGAAAAAATAAGAAAGTATGTTGTGTTAGTCTTGATAAAGATTCTCGGATTCGAGAAATGAAGGAATCATAAATTAAATGTGAGAAGGTAGTCTCAGTGCTGCTCGTTAAAAAAAAAAAAAAAATGTTTTCGGACATACGGGCATGGAAAAATTAGGGTTGGAGCCAAGGGAAATAAATGTGTTTCACTGATGAAGTGGATAATGTTGTGTTACCTGAGGCTAGAGGAATGTTCCTGTCGAATTGCTCGTATGAGTCGCCGAGCAAGAGTAATACTCCTATTCTCAGGGAATTTTCGACCTGAAAAAATGAGATAATATGTTGAGTTAGTTCCGATGGAGATTCCCGAGTTCGAGGAATGAAGAATTTATAAATTAAATGAAAAAAGGTACTCTCTATCCGCCTAAGGTTCTCTTAAGGGGAAAACTTTCTTGATATAAAGGTGTGGACAAATTAAGGTTGGGGCCAAAGGAAATAAAATTTTTCGCCAATGATATTGATAATGTTATGTTACCTGAGGTTAGAGGAATGTTGTAATTAATGTACTCCTAGGAGTCAACTTGCTGGACAAATGTGAATCCAGACAGGCAATATTCCTAATCTCAGGGAATGTTCAACCTGAAAAAATAAGAAAATTGGCGGCGTTTTAGTTTTGATACATAATCTCGCGTTCATGAAATGAAGGAATTATACATTAAATGAGAGAAGATGCTCTCTCACATATCCGCCCCTGTGGTGCTCCTATTAAGAAAAATAAAATGTTTCTGTATGCATTGGCATGGAAAAATTAAGGTTTGTGGCCAGGGAAATAAATTCATTTCACTGGTGAAATTGATCACGTTATGTTACCTGAGGCTAGAGGAATGTTGCAGTCGATCTGCTCATAGGAGTTAACCTGCTGGACGAATGTGAATCCAAACAAGCTAAGATTCCTATTCTCAGGGAATGTTCTACCTGTTAAAATAAGACAATGTGTTAGTTTCGATGCAGATTCTCGGGTTCGAGAGATGGAGGAATTATAAATTAAATGAGTGAAGGTACTCTCTGACAGCGCCGCCTTTATTGTGCTCATTCTTTTAAAGAAAATAAAACGTTTCCGTATATATGGAGATGGTAAAATTAGGGTTTGGGGCCCAGAGAAATAAATGCTTTTACGAGTGGAATTGATAATGTTACGTTACCTGAGGCTACGAAGAACAGTGTTGCAGTCCACATGCTCATAGGGGTCAACCTGCAGGACAGTTGTGCATCCAAGCAAGACTAAGCTTTCTATTCTCAGGGAAATTTCAACCTGAATAAAATGAGAAAATATGTTGTGTTAGTTTCGACGGAGATTCTCGGGTGGGAGAAATTATGGAGTTATAGATTAAAGGAGAGTACTCTCCGACGGTGCCTATGCTTTTGCATTCAATATTAAGAAATCCAATTTTTAATGAACACATAGTGATATATTGCATCGATAAAGGAATATAGTGACAAAATTCTCAATTCTAGTAAAATTACCTACAAATCGAATATTGTCCCGGAAAAATGACAAATTTTAGACTCCCGCACCTGCATAGTAGTACTCTACGCCTAGAATTGAATATTTATAAATCGAATATCGTATCGGGAAAATGACAAACATTTCAGCTTCACCCATGCTAGTAATACGTTACATCCAGTATTGAATCCAGCGACCTTAAAATTCTATAAATAAATTGAATACTATCTCAATAGAATGAACTAATATTTTGCCCTCATCTATTTCAGTGGTCCCCCAAAGGGGCTGGTATAAAACTTACCCCAGGGTTGGATTTAGCGACTTCGAAAGCCCATAAATCGAACCCGCCGATCCTGAATTTCAACTCTTCATCATTCTCTCTCCTCTTTTGAGGCCCCTTAAAGTCGTTACCCCGCATTTGAAGAATTAAATTATTACACTTCTTATCTGTACCGAATAAACTTTCAAAATTTGATAAAACGAATTTTCAGCGCAATTAAGGACTGACAAGGAAAATAATAAAAAATGTAAAAAGAGTATTTTCTTAGGGGAGGGGCTTGAGGCACCTACTCCCCTTATTCGATCGACCTGGATTTTTCAGAATTTTTTTCTAATTGAAACCAGTCTAGGGGGTTTGGTATAAAATTCAGGTAGAATTGGAAAACTGAACAACGAAGCCACACCTTTTAATCCCAACGAAAATATTTTACATTAGGCTTAAAGAAAAATCCGGGTTTTCAAAAAATCATAATAATTAATTTAGGCAATGAGTTCGGGATTAAAAATTTTTCCTGCTAGGTGCTATATGCTTTCCTTCTAAATGATTTTTTATCACGTATAAAATTGATAAATGTTACGTTACCTGATACCAGAAAGAGGAGTGTTGCAGTCCAAGTACTCATACCACTCAACCTTCAGGACGAATCTGAATCCAGTTTAATAAGTGAAACGAACTATACTGTAAGTTTCACCTAAACTTGACTAGATATGGTTGAAACTTGAGTGATACGACTAGCAATACGAGCACTCCTGTTCTTACGGAATCGCTTCTTGGAAGAAGTGAACCAGATGTGATTAGGAAACACTTTCTGGTTCAGTAATCTCAATATTCTTCTCTGGCAGACAAACACGAAGAATACTGCAAAGCTTTGAATACTGTGCACAATATCCATAATCTCTATCAGCCACGAAGGGTCTGACATAACGGTTACAATTATTATCAGGTTGCTGTTGGCGATGATGAACAACCTCAAAAACATGTTCAATCTGAAAAAATAAGAAAATATGTTGGGTTAGATTCAATGGAAATGAGAAATGAAAAAATTATAAATTCAGTGAGAGTACTCTGTGACGGTGCTGCCCCTGTGATGCCCGCTTTCGGAAAAATAACAATTTTTTCCCATATATTTGGGTGTTGAAAAATTAGGGTTTTGGGCCAGGCGAAGTTTCTTCATCCAAGAAAAAACTAGACCTCATATAAGCCCTTTCAATCGGACAAAACGAGATTCCGCAGGAAAAAATCACAGTCCTTCAAGTTCTTATATCTAGTTTCAGATTCATATATACAAATCCACTAACAATGCTAATTTCAGTTTTTAAAAAACTACTACATGGAAGCTGACCATGTGTGTTTTTGTTATCCGTATTAGAAGGGGGCCACAAAATCATTCCCTCACAGGACTCTGCTTCTTTTCAAAGACGTTTTTGGAAGTATTTTACATTGTACTTCTCCACATCTTGCCGAAGTTTCCTAGCTGTAACTGCCTCCTTTTAGAAATTATTGGGAGGTTGGCTCAAAATGCTGTATTACTTTTACATCTGATTTAACGTGACCATAATATACTTATATGGTTTCATGTTCATTTGTGCAACATGCGGACCATTTTCAGCCTCGTATCATCTCCAAAAGCCCTAAAACTCTAGTTTTTGGAAACTGTGTTCAGCATTTTTTGTTCTTATATTTATCCGATTGAATTTTTGAAAATACCAAAATCTTTGTCTCAGTTGCACAAGTATGAAGCGATAAGCCATAAATGAATTAGGACCCTCCGATTAATGGCAATACTGGTTTCAGTAACGTGGTGTATGGGACCTCCTAACAACCAGGCATCACACCACTACCCATTCATCAACACACACGCACACAAAGTAGAAACCAGTTGTTATTGTTTGATTTTATGTAAAAATGTGTCGTGAGTTTTCATGTACAAAAATATGAAATATGATACAACTACAGTTACACCTGTTCTTCATTGTCATAAGTATACGCATTACTACTCATCAAACGTTCAATCTGGTGCACAAGTTTATCTCTTTTTTTTTTCTTTTCTTATTCAAAGGGGTGGCTAATCCGGCACCTCGTCGGTGGGTCCGTATATTTACTAATATACTCACAAACTCCTAAGTTTAAATAATAGTTTTCCTGTTCCAGGTGGGTTCCCATATTCCACCCGGCTTTTACCCCGAAGTTTCTCACCGGGTGCCACAGGGAACCCCTCACATTCTAAACTATTACTATGTACTTTATGGCCAATCCAGACCTCTTCTTGTGGGGGAGGTGGGCCTTACAGTCTTTTCCATTATTATTTAAAATTCCGAATGGTGCCTTCTCTTCTCTTCTGACGACAAAACTTTCTGAGTACGACGACAAGGATGATGGTGGCCGCGACAGCGTTGGGGACTGCGACCCGTTCGTGCCCTACCTCACTATGGAGGAGGTGGACCTCGTCAACACCCGACTTTGATCTTACCCACTAGGGCTCGTGGTCCATCACCCGTAGTTGGCTGCTATTAACGACAGTTTCCACATCCACTGCATTGGCTGGGCACCTAACAGCAGTGTGGCGTTCTGCGCAGGGGTGCTGCATCGACCGCCGTCTGGTCTTTCAACAGAGGGATGCCATTTTCTTTCGAGTCCTTGAGAACTTGATAGGAGCCTCCCTAGCCATCCCTCTAGTTGCAAAACCTCCTCCAGCTTCCATCTTTGCCCTGTCATTCTAAAGCGGTACTCCTGCGTGATTTCTTCTTTCGCCGCCTTCAGGATGAGCTGCCGCACTGGATCGGGCTCTGCGCTCAGCCAACTACGTGTCCTCTTCAGAACAGTGGCGTAGCGTCGGGGGGGCACGAGGGGGCACGTGCCCCCAACATGTTTACATAGTCCTCTAATATCAGTGATTTTAAAAAAATATTTCAATTTTCGACTTTTTCTCCTTTGAAAACCTTGTTGTGCCCCCCCCCCTTTGGGAAACCCCTAGCTACGCCACTGCTTCGGAATGTCCTTTAGTCGGCTGAGCTCGGCAGTCCACCATCAGAGACCTCTGCTCGGTTTCTCTGTTTTCTCCGCTTTCTTCATGGAGCTCTGCAGCTGCTCCATCAGCTGCTGTCATGTTATCGGGTTCTGTCACAGTACCGATGACTTTGATGCGTGATCCGTGGATTGCCGCACACAGTTTCTCCGAATTGGAGGTGCGCTTCCATTCCTCCAGACTGAAGATCCCCCCCCCACACACACACACATCGAATGTGATGTACGCGTGATCTCACAGGGATCTCTCTCTGAATTCTAGCACTATCGCTCCCCGGGCGGCTGCATAATCGTTAATGCCGGAGAGCTCCCATCTCCGCCAAGTGTGGTCGGCGGAGTTCTTCAAGAGCAGTCGATTCTCTGCGAGAATATCTTCGTACCGACTGCTCCGCTGGTTTGTCACGCACCCCGGGGAACCAGAACGGTGTGGCAGTTGAAATGTATAATAGATGCGCTTTTTCTTCTACCCTTTTTTTTTCTCTCTCTAGGAGGATCATTCGTAAATCGGATCTATTGTGTTTCTAAATTCATTATGTTCAATGAATGACGGTTCCCAAAAATTTACGAACTAGTTTGAAAGCATGTACCTGGCCCATTCAAACTGTTCCCGCTACGCCGTTCTTTCCAATAGCCTGGTGTTTTCGATTTGGCCAGTCGGCAGTCGCGTCCTTGCTTCTCTTACGAGTGGTTCATCTAATTATTGCAATTTTTAAAAAGTTCTCTGTATACGAGAGATATTTCGCGCCTTACATTTGCACCTTTACGCAAATTGCAGTAAGTACAATCTTCATTTTTATAACTCACATTTCACTTTTTACTAAATATCTACATACATTGTCTTCGCTTCCTAATTCGTTTTGCATAATACAACTAACTAACTCTATTTTTATTTTTATCTATCGGCTTTCTGTTTTCAGAATATATTTTCTTTACAGTTCGTCAGTTTTAATAGGTCTCTCTTTTAATCTTAGATTACTTATTCCCTTTTCCTCCTTTCATGTTAATTTTTGCGCATACTTAATACAGATTCGATTGGATTTCCCAAGACTGCTGACTTGGCAAAATTCTAGTGAAGATTGGCAATGGTAAGACTGCGATTGTAGATGGACAAATTTGTTTGCCGGCTCAAGTAGTATCATAAATACTGTTGATGACTTGATTACACTCGTATATCTTGAGTTACAGAATCGAATGAGAAACTTGAAACTTGGCTGTGTGAAAGACCGATTTTTTTCCTAAAAAATATGATGACTGCTATTGGGAAAACGAACAAGTGGCATACAATTCGATGGATACAACAATTGAGAAGGATAGCGTAGTTAACTTTTCCGTGGACCTGGTTTGCCTTCCTACAAGTTGGAGCCAAATGGCACACAGACCATACTGTTGCGAAATATAGACACTCCACGACCATGCAAATGCACATGGTGGCTGGAGTAACACATTTGCGGCCATATACTGACTAGATTCGCCAAAGGAGAATCATATTATTCATCCAGAACATTCCAATGATAGGTACCATCGGACTGCATCATCAAAAGGTAGTATTCAATTAAGTTGTGTATATTTTTTGCTGTAACCATTAAAATAAAGTGCAAGGCCAGATTCTAAGGTGTTGCATGTATCAGTTTGAGATCATTATGATTTTCTCACTGATAACTGTATAGCTTACTTAAAAGTTAGCAGTTCGAATGGATTATATTTGTTGGCACTAGGTAAACACATTAGCCTATACTGTTTATCTAGAAGCTCTTCAGTCAAAACTCAGTATATTATTAGCAAATTTGAAACATTCTATACTCAGGTGGAATCTTTTATTTTTATTCATTAAAACTTCGTTTCTTCTATCCGAGTAATGTATGTAGATTAGTGGCTAAAGATTTGTACTTATAACTTGTACTGCACCCACACGTGATACATTTTCGCCAATCTGCATATTTTTAAACACACGCGCTCATAATAAGCTAATCCCAAGTTTATGAATTAAATGTGAAGGACATCGTGTACCAAATAATTCGTTTAATTGTTAATAACTTATGTAGGTACAATGTAACACAGATCTAGATAGTAGATACCAATGTTCCTCCGTCGAATTCAGTTTAACCCACTATCTAAATGAATCGCGAATCGGTTGCGTACTGCGTTATTGCGCAACATAGTTACAGCGCGAAAAATATTCTGCAGGGGTATTGCCCTGTCAAAACTGGTCATGTAGCGGAACAGCAAAGCGTTTAGATGAAAGGATTTTAAGGGTTGGCAGCACTGCTGTATGGACTGTTGTTTCTTGCAACTGCATATATGTAACTCGAGCTAAGATTAGTTATAAGAGGTTCGATGAGGTAGATGGTGTTATTAGTTCATGATAATAAATATTAATGAACGATGATTCGATTGATAGTTAGTTTTATTTGTGATTGCTCACGTTAATAGTCTTCAGATTATGGGTCCAGCTGCGCACTTCTGCTAAGTAAGTATTAATTAATAATTATTGTCCAGGATTATATTCTATTTAATTTTAAATGTGCTTCGTGTGTTTGTTCGAAGAGCCAGAGGGGGTTCGTACTTCCTGGATGAGAAGTTTTTAGGCTGAAAATTTCAGTACCCTTATTAGGAGGGGTTTTTTGGAAGTGTTTTACATTGAGTTTGTTCCCATTCTGCTGAAATGTAGTAGCTGTAATTATCTCTCCAGAAATTTTTAGGAAGTTAAACTTCGAAAATTTCCAAAATCAGCTCAAAATACTTTTGAAAACATGAATATCTTTGTGATCGATTTTCAAATGAATCAGGACCGTTCGACTGAACGCAAGGCAAGTTAAAGCTATCTTCTGTTGTAAACTTCCCCAGGTTTCAGTAATGTCTCGCAGGGACCTCATAGCAACCACGCGTTACGCAACACTGAATAAACCAGTTAGATATTATTGTTTGACTGCATGTCAAAATGTGTCATTCCAAAGAAACATGTATCTAACCCGCGTCGGCATTATTTCCATACCTAAGCAGATGCACCTTTTCTTCTGTCCCTTTTTTTCTTTCTTTCTCCAGGAGGATCATTCGTAAAAACGATCTATTGTGTTTCTAAATTCATTATATTCAATGAATGACGGTTCCCAAAAATTTACAAACTTGTTCTGGCCCATTCAAACTGTTTTCGCTACGTCTTTCTTTCCAAAACCCGGTCGGCGGTCACGTCAGTTGGCGGTCACGTCGTCGTCCTGATTTCTTTTACCAGCGGTTCTTTTAATTAAGGGACCCATTTATCGGCCCACAATGGTAATGTTGAATTCACGAAAGAAATATGCTGTTTGCACGAAATATATAAATGACAAGCGTAGTAACAAGTACGAAACAGAAAAATAAAGAGTTTGAAGAAAAAATTAAACTTCAGAACGCAATATAATTCACTTACACGATAGAATAAAATACACCCGGAATTTTAATACCTTCTACACACAATGAAAAAAAGAGACACGATATTACTGTGCCCGAAATAAAAAGTTTGAATTCGCGGCCTCCATCATACTTGCCACAAATTTACAATTGCACACAAATTAATGTCAAAATCAAAATTTGGAGCAATAAAAATCTATGAATCGATTATCCACCTCCTCAGGAGCCACAAATTTAGATTAAGAGCCAAACCGATATCAAAAACGAATTCGTTGAGTTCGAAACCCCTCGATGATCTTGATGGGGTCATTCGCATAAATAATAGGTCTAAAAATTCCTAATGTACTGTAATAAAGGGTAATTTTTACACGCCCACTCTTTTTTTGTTCTCTCAACCCGAGCCCTGAAATCCGCCCTTTCGAACATTACCTCAGAGCTCCCCTCTATGGCGTTTCTAGAGTACTTAAGAAAAAGTTCTTAATGACCGTTTTTATAGAAAATTGGATCCCTCTTAAACTCATGGATCTCATATCTCCACGAGTATGTATGTACGTTATCCGCGATAACGTATAATTTTTGTGTTTAAACAACATAATATACCGTATGCAAGTCATTTCGTGATATCGATTTTAAAACTCTGTAATTTAAACTTTTTTATTCGTGGCTTCACATTTCGTTCAATCACACTTTTTATTTCGTGCTATTTAATACTTCCCTTTATTTAATGCTTTTTTTTTTTTTTTTTTTTTTTTGTTTCTTTGTACAGGAGAAATATTTTGCTCGCTATTTTTCCACATTCTCTACAAGCTACAGTGAGTACGACTGATTATTATATTTTCGTACCTCACACACAATTTCTTAATAAAATATTTTCATATATTTTCTTTTCGTTCGTTTTCTAATTCGTGCCCTAATTTTATTTTTGTTATTTTTACCAATCGGCTTTCTGCTTTCACAGTGTATGTACTTATTTTGTAGTTCGGTACCTAGTTTTAATCTGTTTCCTTTTTTGATTTCAGATTACTCATTCCCAACCTCTGTGTACCTTCATTTTTGTACGTACTTACTATAGATTCGATAACGAAGAGCGTTTTCTAAAGTGGGTTGAGTTAGTTTTTGACAAAAATGCGTTTGATAACACCACCTGGTGGTATAAAATGGTAGCTATATGTAGAATCTAGTTATTCCGACCTACCAACTCGCCTTTTTTGGCAGTGTTAACAGCGATATAAGAAATAGTTTTCTTCCAAAGTGGCTCAAGTCAGACAACTTTTGGCTTCCAAAATGACCTAACTTGTTCAATACTCCGCGATCCAGTTTTTAACGATTCTTCCAAGCCCCGAAGTCAATGTAGAAATATTGAAATTTGAATACATACAATAAAATAAATGCTGATTAATTGTACAGACAGTAGCAGGAAAAAGATTTTCAAATTGGTTTTCAACAATATGCGTCATATTACAAATAAGCAAAAATTCGGTTTCATTTAGGCTGCAAACCTGAGTTGAATACATTTTGCTCTTCCAGAGTGGCTTAAGTCACAACTTTGTCAAAATTAAAGTCGTATAGCTCTCGGAATTAAAATTTTTGGAAAGCGAAATTTTCAATACGTTTCGGTATACTACTCCACAATAGATTTCACTTGTTTCCAAAAACACTGTCTCAGAGGAGAGGGGGGTCCCAATGTTTTTTCCATTTC
This sequence comes from Acanthococcus lagerstroemiae, assembly GCA_031841125.1. Lineage (NCBI taxonomy): Eukaryota > Metazoa > Arthropoda > Insecta > Hemiptera > Eriococcidae > Acanthococcus > Acanthococcus lagerstroemiae. Next base: position 54,981,161 of record CM063112.1, on the reverse strand, counting down.
CTAAATGATCCCATTTTTTGACTTGACCCACTTTGGAAAAGAGCTCTTTGATTGTATTACAAGTTTGGAAACCAGCTGATTAACGTTTTCCCAAATCATGTTAAATCAAAAAAAAAAAAAAAAAAAAAACAGTGCTCAAGAAAACAAAAAACAGTGGACTTTATGGTTTGAAAAAATAGTTTATATTATTGTGTTTTCAAATGCTTGTGTTGTTCACAACCGGAGTAGAGCTAAGAGTGTAAAACAATGAATTAATCACGAAAAAACAAGAACAATGAACAATCCCCCCCGAAAAATAATGGACTTAATCAGGTTTTGAAATGCGGATAATGATGCAAGCGTCCTTCAAGCCGCTCAGAACGGCCATATTATTGAGCATTGGGGTGATGTCAACTTACTGCTAGAAACGCTGTCATCACAAAATTTTGAATATTAGACTTCAGCAGAGACGAAAATGAGGGGACACACAGGGGGCAGCTTCCCCCTTAAGCCGCTGCTAGACTTGGGAAATTTTAGTAGATGGATCAACAGAAGTTGGGAAAATCCAACAAGCTAAAGTTTTATTTTTTAAAGCCAGAACAAACAAATTTTGGTACTCGAGAACTTTGAGTTGAGGCAGTTGGGAATTTAACAATTGTTGCCCCTCTAGAAAAAACTCTTCGCTTCATCCCTAGACTTGACACGTTTCGGGAAAACGCTTCTTAATTTATTGTGATAGAAATTTGCATCAAATAACTTACATGTACTATCACGCGGAGTTAGATAACCAATGTTCCTCAGTCTAACTCACTTTATCTGACTCATGTCAGTTTTAGCCTCAGTATAAGTGAGTTACGAGGCTAGTCAGCTGGTTTAATATAGTATTATTAGAAAGCTTTCAGGGTGCGGGCGTTTTGATGGTTAGAGTTAGCTTAATGGTGAAGGAAATTCACAATAACGAGGACGATTGAAGAAGGACTGATGTCCTGGACAGGGACTTGTGAGCAAATGATGGCATCGAACTAGTACCATCTTCCTTCATCTGATACAGAACATTTTCAGAAAAAATATTTAGCTGTCTTCTCCTCAGCGTAGTGGCAACACTGTCAGATGGGACTGGTTTTAACAACAGCGTTTGACACGAGGGTACCGCAGCTTTGTCACCAGCTCCTCGAGGTACGATCGCACTTGTACGATCGTTTTTATGGAAGCGCGCGCGTACCTCGTCGCACCTCGTTAGTGGTATACCAGCAGCCCTGGTAAGGGTACAATGCCCCAGTGACATGTGGCGTATTCAGTTCAACCATGCTGCATCAAAGAGCCTTTAACTCGGTGGTCTTCTCCTCAGAGTAGCAGCAACACTGTCACACCCATCAGCACTGGTGTAAATGGAAAATCAGGTTAACAATTGAAAAGTTTTTCTTTCAACCGCAACAAGTCCGAAAAACAGATTTTGAGAAAAATGCAAAATATTAACAGTTTGGGTCAGATTGTAATGTAGCTGCTGCTGAATGGTGAAGATGAAGGGTAGGGCAGTATTGAGCTGGTACTGAGTGGGAAATAATCGAATTTTAACGTCTCCCGAAGAGGTGGAATAGAATGCCATTTTGTTACATTTTGCGGGGAAAACGTATGGACTTTTTGCGGTTTGCAGGAGGTAGCAATCTCTGATCCCAGATCCCGAGTTGTATGAATTTTTTGCCGTTTGTCAATATTACCAGCTGCTTTGGCGTATAATTATCCACCATTTCCGATGCTTAACTCATTTTTGATTTTTTGGACTTGTTGCGGTTTGAGAAAAAGCTCTTCAATCGTGTTTGATATGAGAATACCATCGCCAAATTTTAACGCAGCGCACTGTTAAGGGAACAGAAATTGAATGTTTCGATGGCTGCATCAGAGAGCCGTTAATTTATTTTCCATTGTTTGACAGTAAAAAGGAAGTTACCTATGATCAATTGTTTCCAAAATTAAAGAAAAAGAAAAAAAAGACCAGTTTCTAATTGTTTGTTTTGTTCTTTGGAAAAGTAGTTACAAGTCAGGAAGTTTGGTGACGTATTCCCGGAAATGGAGAATATTGAAATAATCAATCATCCAATCATAAGATAGACTTATGAAACTGAGCAATACGTTACATTATGAGAGCCGATAACGATGTGCAAAAGATGATAAAAACAAAACAGGGAATCTTATTAATTCGTAATAACCTGGGCAGCTAGAAAAAAATATGTCTTGAAAAGATCAAAATATGCGCATAAAATATTTCCTAACTCCAAAATAATATCGACATATTCCCTAATAGGCAAAACATTCCAAAATATACAATATACTCGAATAGGTACCAAAATTTCCGAGAAGCCTAATCCGAGTATCACAAATGTTTGGAAATTTTAAAGATACAAGTCCGTCTGGAAAGAAAACATCCAAGTATGTCAAGATAAACTGCGGAGTCTGACAGAGCTGCCACACTTTCTGTGTCCTGTTAACATCTATATCCCCAAAATTCTAAACAAATGACATGAAATAAAATGAACAGGATCATCTCTAGATAGCAGTAATCACCTCCATACTGTCCTCTTTGCAGACGATTGAGCCATTTTAGCCGAAAACGAAGACGACCTATAGCGCACTGCCCACAGTCTGAGCACTGTAGTGAAAATATATAATATGAGGATATCCACAGCAACAACAGAAGTTAGGTTCTCCTTCGAAAAAGAACCAGTTCGCTCCAAGATAGTCAGAAATAGAAAATGTATACAATAACTAAAAACGCTTTCTGGTACCTAGGCACTGAAGTATCGCACATGGGAGAAGTCGATATTGATACGAAGATGGTGGAGCTGAATTATTAACAGAATACTGCCACCCAATAGTATCAGACGTGAAACCCGACGGAAAGTCCACCAGACCCTTGCAGTGCCTGTGGATGCGAGATCTGGGCTCTGAGGAAGAGAAATGAGCAGAGGATCATAGCTGCCAAAATGCGATTTTTGAGACGAACGTTTTCAAGTAGTGGAGCTGAACATAATACACGTGGCCAAGAGGATTAAAACTAACACTGCAGGTTTCCTTTTCTTGAAGAGAGAAAGTCAAGTTCCTTTCGTTGAGAAACGAAATGAGATGATTTTTTTTCGATTTCCTTGAGAAAAAGAAGAGGTGCATTTTCTGAGGAACCAAGTTTTGTACTTTCACAATAGGAAGAGATAAAATTCGCATTTCTCAAGAAAAGAAATACAAGCCCCCCCCCCCTCCCAAAAAGGCAGAAATTAGTTTTTGTCCTTTTCCAACTCACAGGAAAAAAAAACATGTTTTTCATCCTTCAAGAAATATAACAATTTGTTTTAATGTATTGCTCCAATAAAAGGATCAACCCGATGCACAATTAGTTCCCCTCAAGTTACCCGCGGAAAAATTACTCTTTTGTAACCCTCAGTTACCCTCAGATTGTCTTCCATAAACTGTCATTCAGCCAATCAGAACGCTCGATTTACGTGGTGGGTAACTGGTGACCCTCTAGTTACCCATGTAGCCCTGTAGTTACCCATCCCGTCAGTTACCCTCGGAAACCCTTCAGTTACCGGCGTCATCGAAGAGTTACAAAAGGGTAACTTTTCCGCTGGTAATTGGCGGGTTTTTGAGCATCCAGAAGTTCTTTTCATTCAGGAAATAGACAAATTATTATTTTCAATAGATAGCTTGTTCTTCAAAAAATGGAACAACTTATTTTCCATGCCTCAAAAAACGGATTAAAAGTTTTGTCAAAAAAGATCAAATGCGATTTTCTGCTTCCTCCTGGAAGAAAGAAACGTGAGATTTTTTTATGTAAGAGATGGTTTCCTTTTTCCCGAGAAAAGCAACGAGTTCCCCCTTTGTTTGATTTATCTCACTGGAATCTGTACGCTCCAAAATGAGTCAAACTGACTCGACTCGAACAAACTATAGTCTAAATGTCTCACTGTACATGAGCAAAATTGTGTAAAAATATGATCAAAATTGGAAAATAAAGAAAATACTCGTTCCTTCCCTCGATGCAAAAGAACCCTTCTGGGTCAATTATTTTGAGAACTTCGGTATGCTCTTTGCAGAGAGGGGTGAGATAACTTTCAACATTACCATACTCTGATACTGGTCTTATTGGACAAGGAGTACAATTTTCCACATTTTCTCAATCTCACCGACTTGTGCGAATAGAAAGGACACAAAAGTTACCTTGATCCGTTTCTATAAGTCAGTACCTACTCTTTTCTATATAGTTTGATTCCAAGCCCAGAATAATGGCCCCCAAGGGGAGAAAACCTTGGTAACAAGCCTTTGTAAATTTCTTGGTGCTTTTCCCGTTTCATTTCGTACATGGGGGCTGAGAAGTGAAAAAAATAGCAAACATTTCCGAGAAAGCTCATGATTCCCTACCAGAGAAAATATTTATGTAGGGAGGGAGGTGCTTGACAAATAGTGAATTAGTACTGAACTACGAAAAATAACAGTCCCACCTAATTTCTAAAATTATCTGTTTGATAAGAAACATTTAAATCAGGAAATATTTATTGAATGTACATAATTTGGAAACCACTATTACGTAAGCCTACGTCATTCGTCTGCTACCCTGCCCTCTCAACCCTGTTGACCCTGTTCACATTTCCAGACGGCTGATTGCTTGACTTTTAGCCAGTCTGTGAGCACATGAGCTGAACACCATATGTGCAGTCTTGTACAGACTTGTGTCGCACTTCTAGTTCTTCAAAAGTCATAGTTCCTTCAAAAATAATTTTTCTAGCTATAAGTAACTTGTTTTCCTATTTAGTTCTTATTAATTATGATATTTTACATAAAAACAAACGTACAACATTTTTTTATATTAATGGCATCCAGCTTCAGTATATGGAGCAGTAACTAGAGAAATCAAGGATAATGATAGAAAATGGACTGCGGATTTTCATTTATGTGAGTTTTAATGTTTAGCATAACTGTATTATAATTATGTTGTAGCAGCTCCGCATTCTTTTTTAAATAAAAGAAAGTTAAAATGTTAGTCATGCATTTTTCAAATTCATAAACTTTGAAATAGGCATCAGTAAAGACTAATTTTCAGTCTATTTTTAACCCCCTTACATTACAGTAAAATGAGGAGCTAATCTATTTTCAATCATATTCCAATTTTGTCACCCAGATCATAACTGTTGAATAGATTTTGAGATTAATTTTTTAGCATTAAGACGTAAAATACCGGCTAGCCTTTACTGAATATGGTACTCAAATTTTGATTACATCCGGCCCACAACTAGTTTATGTGAAAACTTTTTAAATATTTTTGAATTTGAAACATCATTTTATGTTTAGGTCATTTGCAAAAACCACATTTTTTAAATCAGCACAGTCTCCCTCCCTTGTGGGGCTATAAGGAAAGAAGTAGGCATGAAACAACATCTCTATAAATTCATTGACTCAGTACACCCTACATTCGAGAACAAAAATTCCAGCTGATAAATATTATTGGATCCATTTGGTCCATTTATTAAATTAAATGTTACTCCCATGGGGATTTACCCATTTGGAGGCAAGGGCACAGCAGATTTTCTGAAACCTAACAGTTGCGTAAATTGAATCATTCTGGAGGGATTTCCTAAGAAAAAATCTACCCCCTTTTTTAATCTTGTATACATCTGACTATTATTATTTATTTATATTACTGGGGGCCACATTTGAAATTTTATGACCGCGGGTTTACGTCGTACTGACATCCTTGAAATATCTTTATGAGACTTTTATGGGGGGGAAATTAGCCCTTATGTTTCCTTTTACACGGAGTCCTTGGAAAATTCACAGGATATATCTTTCTCTCTCTCTCTCTTCTTTTGAACTGGAAAATAATTTTTCTATCGGTGAAGGCCCCCTTACTAGTGGAAGCCTTAGTGGACCCACTCATGCAGCACTGAACATACTCATTACTATGTCCCTTTTTATACAGATTCTTGCTGTCAAGTCAAGCTAGAGAGTGCCTAAGTCAGCAAGTAAAAAATTATCATTTTTTGATTCTTTAACCAAATTCCTCTCAAATTCCTGTAATTTTTCAATCTCTTTCCCTTGAAAGCCAGTCTGGCTACGCCACAACGTACCCATGATGGTTCAATGTTATAATTAGGGATGGGGCCAGGGGATAGACCTCTCCACCTATTAGCTTCCAAGTGGCACTTTTCTGTGTTACCTACTCTTCAATTTCTCATTCATTTCAAAAAATGTTGTTCTCTGCGCTCTCAAAGCACCAGTTTCTCACGTTTGTTACGCGAAATCCCCCCCCCCCTTAATTTCTGTTTACACAATTGCTGTAGTAACAATTGATTCAATAAGCGGGAACGGAACAAAAAAGTTAACAGAATAGATTTGTTTTGTTGCAAATTATCTTGTACAATGTTGAGAATGACAATAGAGTCCAAATATTGAATATCCGAAGATTTCTTCCTGGCTACACTTTCAATACCGCTGCGGTTTCTCATTGCCGCTAGGGCTGGAGGATTGTCTCCTTAAAATCCTACAGAAGCCTCCTACTCAAAAAACAACTGTATATGAAAGAAATAATTTTTGGTCAGCCCCCCATGAGTTCCCCTCTCACTCCAGATCAGCTGTTCACGCTTTGGGGTTTCACCCATTTTGAACGTGCTTGTTAAGACCAAATTAAGGGAGCGATACCCAATTTTCGTAGTGAAAATCTAGAAACCTAAGAAACTTCCCCATGAAACTACGTACCCTGGACATCTCCGAGAAATACCAGTCTGTTGACCTTTTCTTTTCTTTTGCCTGCCACGTTTTGTTTTGATAAGTTTTAAAATAGCGCATCACAAATGTCACCCCTCCAACGTGGGCTATGAAATCTTAAATCAAGTTCAGATGCCTGAAATGAAATACATAGTTATTGAACGGAACTTATATTTTGTTTGCGTTAACGAACAGAAATGTAGATACGTATTTCAGGAAAAATTGGGTATCATGGTGATATTCTGAAAAAGTACAATTCACTTATATTTGAGTCGTAATGTGAGGACGTAGATTTTGAATGTTTCAACGTTTAAATGTGTGTTTTGATTGAGCATTCAGTTTCAGTGTGAGATTTAAGGTTGAAGATGCTAGGCGTGATATTTCGAGCGAAAACCCGATTTTAGCTCTTAGTCCCAAATAATAGATTTTTAATGCATTTTCGAAATTTTCGGTAAGACTTAAGTCAGTCTTAACCTTTGGCCCCCAATAATACATGTTTAATTGTATTTTCAAAATTTTCGGCAAGGGGGGGGAATTTGACATTTTGGGGAGTAGCCGTCTTGGCCCGGCCGCTGAGTTTTAACACACGTTGGGGAATTGAACTATTTTACATTTGATCAATACTGAATGAATTTTGGAAATATATGAGAATACATTTTTAACACAGTGAGGGACTGGGAAAGAAAATTCTGTCGAAAATGTCAAATGTCTGTGTATTTTTTCATGAGAAATGGAGGGGGAAAATAGAGCCCCTGTTTGTCGTGAAACTTTGCAGGACTTATTTTCATCTCACTGAAACCGATCCAGGAGTCACCGAAAGGATTCAAAAAAATCTACCAAGAATCATCAAAAAGGTTCCCTTACTATGTAATCTCTGATGGATCCAGTCATGACTCGGAGTACCCTCAATTCAGGAAAGATATTTTCCAAATTAGTTTTGTTGGCAGGAATGAACTAAGTTGACTTTGGGTTCGGGTGAAACCACAAACGTGGCAGTTTCTATTAAAAAAGTCAACTTTGTCGGTCGCAAATCATTTTTCGAGTTAAGCACATGTTTATATAGTGGACTCAATTCCTGACAATCTCTCTACATCCATGAGAAAATAGGTACCTCGCAATTTTCGAAAAACAAGATTTTGAGAAAAACGCGTTCCAAGTTTTTGTTGATTTTCTTGTCAAAAATTAAACTGTTTCGTAGACTATTACAGGGTGTCCGGACTTCGTTCAAGAATCCGATAGGTACGCGTACTACTCGATAGACCTAAAAAGTGGAGTACGAAAAGTTGCCTACGGGCAAATTGAAGGGGCTACGCCGTTTTAAAGATAGAATTCAGCGAAGATGGTTGTATAATTTTTTCATCTCCTAGATACGTACAAGTCCGATCGGGTCGAAGATGGAGAACTACTTGCTGATATTTCTGGAGGCTTCAGTATTTTTCATGTGAAAGAGCATTGAATTTCGTACTAGAATCCATAATAATCTTAAAATCGATTTTTTTGTTGCTAAAAACCTTACTTTTTAGTTTCTCCCGTTTTCCTCGTATTTTTCGTACCGACAAAGTTGTCCCTTTTCATATAAACTACCACAAATTGAGTGTTTTTTTTTTACGAGATCTTAAAATGCATTTATTCTAAAGAAAATTCCTTATAGTTTCTTGGAGAGAAGGAATCTATTTAGATTTTACGAACTGAAACTATTTGAGGATCAACAACAAAGGAAAAATCCCTACTTTTTGGTATGGTGTTATCGGAGAGGAAAGATTAGGAATGAGGAAGTATTGACGCGAATAGGAAGAGAAGGAGGAATTTGGAATATAATTGTAAAGGGAAGAGTCAAAATGGTAAGTCATAAAAACATCCAAGAGGGAATGGTTGAGAGAAAGAACTGGAAAAGAAGACAAAGAATGAGCTATGAAGAAAAGATAATGAAGGATACCAAGTGTAAATCCTTCTCGGAAATGAAAATATTAGCACAGGAGAGAAAAAAGTGGAGAGATGCAATCTATAATCGAGGGATTGAGGAATATCATCTTTCTTTTTTTTAATTCAAGTTCGGGGGTGGGGGTTGAATACGATACACCACTGTACTCTTCCTAGCACAATGTTCATACATAAATTCCCCAAAAGTAAACAAAGGCATAAGTTACCCTGTAAGAATTAATTTCCTTTTTAATAAAAATTTCAAACCAAAGAACTGAAAAAAAAAATTTTTGAATACCAACGAGATTATTTCCATGTTCCCTAGTTAACTGAACGACTGTATACAAGTTACACGTTTAATATTGGCCTAAAATTGATATAAGTATGCGAGTTCTTGATTTTTAGTATTTTGATTGCGAGGATGACCGAGAGTGTGATGAACTATTGGGATGTAAACTTGAAGTTTCAAGTGTTGGCAGCCCTGTATGAAATTTGAGTGATCAGGTATGATTTCCGCAGGCGTGTAGCAAACTTCAACTATGATTAAGTCGATTAGAAATTCACTTTCAAAGAAAATTTGTCCTAAATTTAACTGCATCATCACCAAAAATTTGAATAAATAATCAGTTCAACTGGTAGAATAATTTTTACTCGTTTTTCTACCCTCCTGAAGACAGCAGATTTTCCATTTGAAAGAACACATGGTCACTCATTTATTTTCACCCGCACAGGGGTTTTACAGCGCACTCTAGTACAAGTTTATATCCCAATAGACATTTCAAATTCGACGACACCCTGAATAGGACAGAACAAAACTTGCGAGAAACAATTTTTTTAAATGAAAATCTGAAAAAATGTTCAGTCTTGCAGTTTTTTATGGTTTTACTAAATTGCTCCTCCAATTAGAAACAGGCGTAACTCTTTTGGATATACCAAAAAAAAGGGGCCTAAATTTAATTTCTTTAAGCTCTCTCTTTCTTCAACTCAGTGAGGTCATATCCATTTTTAATTGGAATTGAGAGATTCAAGGTAGAAAATGGAGAAATAATGATGAAATATGACAGTTGAGTGACTGCTTGTACTTTTTGTTTAATGAAAATAGGTGAAATTTAGAAAAAAAGTACTTAAAAGTACTCGGAGTAAAAAAAGGGTTCTTCATAGCCGCATTCTAAAAAGAGTCAGTATTCTATGAGAATGAGTACACATCTGGTAACCTTATAAATTTGTGTAATAAGAGTGCTGCCCTGCACCAAGAGAATTTCGGTAACACCATATTTAAAATTCAGTTGAATTCAAAAGATTTGCAAGTTTTGAAAAATTGTAAAAAGTCAGTAATTAATTTAAAAAAAAAATAAACAGGAAGTTTGTGAAGTGTTTGGAAATTTTTTCATACATTCCAGAGTTTTTTCAAAAAATTAGGAAAAAAGGACAAAAAGACAGTATCAGGGTAGGTAGCGAGTCACTTGTGTCACATTTTGTCGTGTGTTCCTCAAAAGTCACTATTCAATCAAAAACTCACTTTTGCCACTTTACTCCAATTTTTTAGTAAGTAATTTTTCATTTTAGTTTTTTATTTAAATGTTCAATCCCAACAGGAAAGAAATAAAAGAAAAATCTTGAAAAAAAAAATTATTTTATTTTCTCGAGTCCGAGATCAGGAGTCGATATGGGCAATTTCGAAACCCTCCAGTTAAGTTTAAAGAAATATTTGGCCATCCCGGACGCAAGGTAAGAGAACCCAAAGTTGGTACTCCAAAACTCTGAATCCGATTTTCCCGCGCCATCGAAATGAGGTAGAGAGACAAGCGGTCAACAAATTTTGAATTATAGTTGAACTTTATGCACGATGCTGTAGAAAAAATTTCTCCAGCAGTCAGTTTCCGTGGTTATGATGACTGCTTTAATTTTGCAAATTGAACAATAGAGTCTCACGACATGTTATTAGAAGCAAATTTTCATGCCCTCCGCCATGAGCTAGTAAAAAACTAGAATGATATCTGACAACCTATTAAATCAGGAGGTTTCCGGGTAGCTGATTTCGAAAATTTCATCAAATTTGGTATCCGGCATCGATTTGGGCCTTAAAAGCCCAGTTTTCTTTTCAGAGTGAGAAAACTGAATTCACTCATCGACAAAATCGAGAAAAATATCGAAGTAGAGGTATCCTGAGTCATTGATTTCCAAAATGTCATCAAATTTCTCATCGAACCCCGATTTGGGTGAAATAGACTGTGTTGGGAGAATCGACAAAAATACTGCCCACCTAAGCCAAAAAGACGTATCTCAAGTCCGAATAATTTTTCATTAGAGCAGTATTTCATACATCGCGTTTGCGCTGCTACTTGTTACAATTCTTTTTTCTTTTTTGTTGGCTGATGCAATCACTGAAGTGAATAAATATTATTTTCAGAATTTTCTAATCGTTCATTCATTTTCCGTGGAGTAGAAAACGAGATATGTTTGCTTACCTTAGTAATTATACACATGAGATACGGCATAAAACTAAGCAAAAAGGACGTATCTCAATTAAAATTGAATCGGTTTGTGTAGACACAGGTTAAGTCACACTGTTATAATTTTTCAGGAAAACCAAAAAACTGTTTCAGGGTATGTGCCAACATTGACGCTTCATTATTTTCATGTTGTTATATGATATTTGGGCTGAGAAAACTAATGGCACTATTCATTTTTATCAAGGTAACCAGAGAAGCGTGAAATTTGAATTCAAAATGTGACTTAACCTGTTTCTCTACACAATTGGGTTGTGATAACACATAAAATTGTTCAGTAATTCACTCCTTTACGTTTCATATACACCGGCATACTCATGCAATTAATTGCTGATGCGCTTGCTTCATAATAATAAAACACTCAATGATGATGAGGAGGACTTGACCTGTTTTACTTCAAAATATGTGACTTATCCTATTTCTCCCGTTCATCGAAATTTTCAAATCTCTTTTTAAGCTTTCAGTATTGACGAATTGAGCTGATTTTCTGCCAGCTGACGCGGCTCGGTCGTACAGTGTTGCCCATGTAAAAAATTCATTATGGTCAAAATGAGGACTTGACCTGTTTCTGCACAAACTGATTCAATTCATTTTTCGTTAAAAAGACTCGTTTCAAATTTTCTGTTTTGGTTTCATTATTTAAATAATCAAATGCGATGCTCGAAAGGGTAGTTCCTGTGGCCGGGGCTGCGGTGTCATAGAGACCACTTTGGCATGCGTGCATCGCCATACGTCCCACCACACACCATTTATTTGAGTACTCTGTCCCCGTTCATTGCTTTTCATCCGTAACTTTGAAAGAATAATTTTAGTTTCATTAAAGAAATTAGATGTATCTCACAGCGTTACTAAGCAAAAACGACGTATCTCATTTCTAAATGGGAGGAGATACGTCTTTTTCCCTTAGCAACACTAATTCGCTTAGTTTTTCATGATGATACTGAAATACGTCTTTTTTGTTTTCTACTTTTGCAACACTGTTTCATCAAGTTACGTTGTTTTCGCTTGGTAAAATCATATACAAACAACGACGAACATGCACATGGACCTAATAACTCATTTTCGTAAAAATCTTGAGGTACGTATTTTTGGCTTAGGAGGGCAGAATACGAAACACAGGTTTTCTTGGTACGAGAATTTGAAAATTTCATCAGCGACTTTAGTTTGGCCCTTAAATTTCATTCTTGAAATCAGCCAAATTGGTTTTAGATGCGGATCGAAAGGTACCAAAAATATGATACCTAGTTCGTTAGATTTAAAAGAAATTGTATTTTTCCTCAAAAGTTGGGCGAACTGTTGCAGTTACGGGTTCTGATGATCGTAGATTTAAAATACTCATTAAATTTTCGGTGTCCCAAAACCCAAATATAAAATTTAGAAATTATTGTTTTAATTTTCATATTTCCCAACGAATCCAAATCGATCTAGAAAATATCAAAAATTGTTAAAAGGTAAACTGTTGAGGGAGACTTATAAGGCAACATTCAATGTGTCTTTAAACCGAACACACTATTTTGATTTTGGTATCTAATCAATCATTAAAGCGAACCGATCGAAATTTTTTGGAAGGGGTTAGATAAGGGAAGTTTTGAGAGTCTGGACCTTTCCCTAGCAAAAAAATCAACCATTGGCGCCTATAAAAGTATGGAAATTTAGGAAGTAAAATAAGCATAATACGTATGTCTTTCATATAAGTCCAGGCAGGGACGTAGCGAAGAATTTTATCTGGAGGGGCAAAAATAGTTAAATTCCCAATTGATTCAACTCAAAATTCCTGAGTATCAAAATTTGTTTGTATTGGTTAGAAAAAAGAAAAAAAAAACTGACTTGTTGGATTTTTTCAATTTTTGATCCTTCTGATAAAATTTCCCAACTCCGGCGAAGGTTTGGGGGCAAGTTGCCCCTGTTTCTCCTATTTTCGTTCCTGAGTCTAGGACGTACCTTTAGACCCTCCCCCTATAACGGAGCTATCTAGGTCTGGGATTTTTGAATTCCTGGCAAATTTAAGCAAAATATGGTCGAGACCTGCATCCAAATTTTGTTCAAACTCTTCATTTTAATGACATTAGTCTAAAATTTTCTTACACAAATCTTCATTTTAGTTAAATTTTGATCACTGTTTAAATTTAGTCACTTTCTTCACTTTTCTATCAGAAATTCTGTTCCCGTCCTGTAGGATTAAAATGCGTCAAAGAGAGGTAGTAGATGAGAGAATTTGACAAAATCTGGAAATTTGATGTAAAATTCATGAAATTTGATGTAAAATTCATGAAATTTGATGTAAAATTCATGAAATTTGATGTAACATTCATGAAATTTGATGTAAAATTCATGAAATTTGACAAAGTTTATAAGAAATGAAGAAGACCGGTAGCCAGGAATGAATTCTTGGAAAATTGAAAAGCTTATCAAAATTCAGGAGCTTAGGAGACATTTAGGGCACATGTTAAGTTTTCAATAGGTCTTCTGATTTCCGGGGAGAGTTGCCTGCGCTGTGTAATACTCAGGATTTTGTCACATTACATCTGTTAGCCGACAAAGAGTTTTATATTTGAGCTACGATGGTCAGCGGAAGAAGCAGAAGATTATTAATTATCGCCTTATCAGCTTAACATTCTACATGTTGTTTGTCGTAGAAACGGATGTAGTGTTGGCGTACAGATGTCTCGTACTTACCTGCGCAATTGATGTCTGCCATTCGTATGCTGCAAGATTCGAACATCATTTTCGCATCTGTGTACGCTCACCATCGTCATGACGAACAGGTACCCGTTGATAATAATTATAACCGAGATAACGCTGATATAGATGATTGTGCTCGTAGTCAAATACTGGCCAACTGAAAAAAATCGAGTAAGTTTTACAGTTCAACTTTTTAAATTTTAAGAATAAAGCAGTTAAGTCAAATTGTAATTTAATTACTTTTCCAAGATTCCGATGTCACTAGAATGACCCCCACGATCGCAGAACAGCCCCAAGCGTAAATACTGTACAGTGAAAACCTTTTGGGGCCGCGATTTCTCTGCGATTCGAGCAGTGACTGGTAGCCGTTCCTGTGAACAGATAAAATTGAGTTAGTCCAGTTTCTGAGCTCAATTTAAATGATGGTTTGAAACGGCGCAACATTTTTCAAAGCCCCTCCTGCAAGTTGCACCTAATGTGAGACAAACTGCCGCTCTGAGGATGACGGAAACTACGTCGCTTGTGCCAAGTCCTCAGAAAGGGACTTGACACAAATAAGTCTTTTGTCATGGCGTATAATCACACTTCCCATTTACTCGGCAGTTTGGACACTGCCTTATGTTTTGGAGGAAGCAACCATTCATACACACCTGTTTAGCATTCTCACGCCATCGGAGGTACGCAAAAATATTGACAAATTTCATTCACCTTATTTTTAATTTTAAATAAATTATATTTTGATTTTCGGAGTTTGTTACCTGAACGTTAGCCAGACATCATAGCACATGACATTCAGCCAAAAGAAGCCGGCAACGTCCGAGAACTGCATGAAGGCTCCTGGAACAATGAAATTTTAAATTATGCTGACTGCGCGGTGCAATTTCAGTAAATGTTTTCTCACATCATTTTTTATCCAGTTCAATCGTATGTACGTGCTCATGCACCATATTTCAGAACTTTTTTAAATGACTTTTGTTCATCTCACTCAACATAATGGAGGCTGGATCCTGACTCCTATACATATATTGGTAAATATAAGGGCTGAGGAAAAAGTTTGAAGATTTATCGTACATAATCCGGGATGGTATGAATGATGTTGAGATGACTCATAAAGTCAGAAGTAGCGACGTAATCCATCGTTCAAATAAGAATAACTTCATAAGCGTAAGAAGTAACGGTTTCCTCGAGAAAGGAGGAGAACCATTTTGGAGGACAAACCAACTTGGTTTGATAAGTAATTCTTCCAATTATAAGTTTTCAATTATTTAACCTGTCTTCAGGAAAACTGAATCTGTGAGGGGCAACCATGCAATTATGAATAATACGAGGGGAATACACCCTCTAGGCTTCCCCCAGTTATAAGTTTTCTATTGTGTAATCTGTCTGCGGCAAACTGAATCTCTGGAGACGGAGGGGGTGACCGGATAATCGCTCTTCGGCGTTTGTACACCTGTGAATGACTCGAGGGGAACCAACCTTGTAACCTTTTCCTAGTCATATAAGTTTTCTACTCTGTTCTACCTGTCAGTTGACACACTGAATCTCTGGAAGGCGACCAGGTAATCGCTCTCCAACTTTATACGCCTATGAATGACTCGAAGGGAACATATCCTCTAACCTGTCCCCAATCATAAGTTTTCTATTGCTTAACCTATCTGTAGCAAAGTGAATCTCTGAAGGGGGAGGGACAACCGAGTAATGGCTCTTTAGCATTTGTACGTCTATGAATAACACGAGGGGAACACATGTCTAAGCCTTTCCTAATTGTAAGTTTTCTGTTGTTTAACCTGCCTGTGGGCAAAGTGAATCTCTTAGGGGCAACCGGGTAATGGCTCTCCAGCGTTTGTACGCCTATTAATGACTCGAGGAGAACATATCTCTAAGGCTTCCCTAATTATAAGTTTTGCATTGTTTAACCTGTCTGTGAGCTAACTAAATCTCTGAGGGGCTACCGGGTAATCGCTCTCCAGCGTTTGTATGCCTCTGAATGACTCGAAGGGGAACACACCCCTAAGCTTTCCTCGATTATACGTGTTCTATGGTTTAACATGTCTGCGGCAAACAAAATCTCTGGAGGGGAGGGGGCAACCAGGTAATCGTTCTTCAGCGTTTGTACGCCTGTGAATGATTCGAAGAAATCCATCCTCAAACCTTTCTCCAATTATAAGTTTTCTATTGTTTAACCTGTCTGCGGGCAAACTGCATGACTGGGAGGGGCAACAGGGCAATCGCCTGCAGCATTTGAACACCAAGAAATAACTCGAGGGGAACACACCCTTAAAATCACAAAAAAGCACGCTTCAACTGGTCTGTAGCTGAATATTGAAGGAAATTTATGCATAGGTTTCACAATCAAGGGCAGGTTGGTGAGTAAGCAGGAAGGGAGACGTTTGTGCTTATGCACCTTATTTCAGCTATGTTTATTAACTTACGTACACCTGCCATAGAAAAACTACGATAATTGATTTTGTACAACCTCTCCCTCCAGAACTGTACGTAGATTTGCTTGTGATGAGAAATCCAGAGTATATAAGAAATAGTACTGATGGTCGGGATGAATAAGAAGTTTGGGCTCATGTGCACCCAGGCTATGCTGTGTTCAGACCATGTATTAATAGTGACCCATTTCCAGGAAAACTTTTTTTCGAGAGAAAAGAGTCAGAAGAACGATAAAAATGTTCCCTACCTCGATAAGGGCAGCTTTATTTTTGAATATGAGAATTTCCGCCAGGTCTTCACGCCCTTTCCCTTAAAAAAAGTTCCGGCAAAATTTTAAAAGAAAAACGCGTGCCACACGTCCTCTTCCCTACTTACGAAGGAATACGTAGAGATTGATATTTTTAACTGCATTTTTTCCTCACCCTTCAACTGATCTCCAAATTTGTTCTCATTGATTTCGATCAGCTCTCTGTGATGCTGAAAAGGGTTATTATAATGATCTAAGAGCAGGTCCGAAAGGCGGGGGGAGGGGTTAAGGGAAATTTTCACCATATTCCTAGCAGGGATAAATGGGTTGAAATACCCTTAACTGAAAGATGGACAATCTTATGTACTTACACTCCAGACATTTCTGAAGGTAAGAGGCGTTTAACCCTTGGTAACTTTTTCAAATTCTTTAAATAATATAAGGAATGTCGTCGGTACGCTCTCGTTTATAGCAAATGATTTAAATTAACACGATCATTAAAAAAAATCTTATATCAGTGATTTGTTCAATTTTTTCAGTCGAAGCAAAATTTACCTCTTCAAAGGTGAAATTTAGATTTTGGGGTTCAAATCAGGACCGATCAAGAATCAAATGAGGTATTCGGAATCAGCGATCCGAAATCCCTCCATTTCGCTATTTCTTGGAATTTTTAATCTAAGTCAATTTAGCCTCTTAAAAAGTAAAATTTTGATCTTGGAGAAACGACTCGGGATCGTGAGAATCTGATCTAATGTGCTGGATCAGCGACTCAAGGAATCTCTAATTAAACCTTTGATTCAGTTTTTGAAATTTATTTTGTTTTATTTTATAGATAGAGAGGGGGCACAGCTGAAATGCTATTAAACAGGGCTCCCTGCACCCTTTAATAACAATTTATGTGTACAATAAAAAATTAACTATAGAAAAAGAAACATAATTAATAGTAAGAAAAAGAAGAAAAATGTAAAAAAAAAAGTAATAAAAAACACAAGAAAATAAGATAGTGTGAGGAGAAAAGGGATGGACTCCTATGAAGAAATGAGATAGGTCGTCGAGGGGGAAGCCAGGGTATAGAAAACCAGAGAAATCTATACAGTGGCGCAGCAAAAAATGTGCCGTCTACGGATAGAGAATATTTAATATTTGCTGTTGCTACTCCCCTCCCCTCCATTAAAAGTTTAATTTTATAATTTTGTAAGTTTTTTAAGGAAAAAGTGTTATTGGTACTGATAGGTCGTTATCAAAACGAGCTTGTATATATTCTGACGACTCTCCCAGAATTTGAGGGTCCGCCACGACGAGAATTTTCGTGCATATTTCATTCTGATGACAGACGGTTTCGAGCAAGCAAATCTACGTACAGTTCTGGAGGGAGAGGTTGTACAAAATCAATTATCGTAGTTTTTCTATGGCAGGTGTACGTAAGTTAATAAACATAGCTGAAATAAGGTGCATAAGCACAAACGTCTCCCTTCCTGCTTACTCACCAACCTGCCCTTGATTGTGAAACCTATGCATAAATTTCCTTCAATATTCAGCTACAGACCAGTTGAAGCGTGCTTTTTTGTGATTTTAAGGGTGTGTTCCCCTCGAGTTATTTCTTGGTGTTCAAATGCTGCAGGCGATTGCCCTGTTGCCCCTCCCAGTCATGCAGTTTGCCCGCAGACAGGTTAAACAATAGAAAACTTATAATTGGAGAAAGGTTTGAGGATGGATTTCTTCGAATCATTCACAGGCGTACAAACGCTGAAGAACGATTACCTGGTTGCCCCCTCCCCTCCAGAGATTTTGTTTGCCGCAGACATGTTAAACCATAGAACACGTATAATCGAGGAAAGCTTAGGGGTGTGTTCCCCTTCGAGGATTCCATAATGTAAGCTATGTACTTGTTGTAAATTGTAAGTAGAAACAAACTCGTCAAGAATAAACGAACTATCGCGATTCTGCAAAGAAAAAGAAAAAGAAAAAAAATGTGTTCGTCTCTGAAGTGCATCAAATTCGAATTGACAATCTAAAAAGACCCGACGATCTCTCAGGTCATTTCTGTTAAGTTGCTAAACAGGTTTGGAAATTCCATAATGATTCTTCAACTCCCCGACATGTCGTTTAATGGGTGACTAGTCGCCAAGTTTAATTTTCTTGTCGCCACGCATAACTTCAAGTCTCCTTCCAGCCACTGATGCGATACTCGAAGGGTAGTTTCGGGGGCCGGGGATGCGGTGTCATAGGGGCTACTTTTTGGCTTGCGTGCATCGCCGCACGTCCCACGACACCATAACCCCTTCGTCGGGAGGGATACCATGCTGGAGAAGGAACTAGACCTCAGCACTTGAGAGATATTCAGTTATCCTGCGTCGGTCTGATTTAGTATTCAAAAACAAATGAGGAGGCGTCTTCTCAAATTCTACGGGGTTTTGTCTCAAAACCTGCGGTGCTCGCATTCAATCTGTCAACAGGTTTAGATACTGTATCCTTACAGTGGAGTAGCCAAATTAAGCTCAGAAGGCTGCAACCTCCGAACTTTCCTTGATGTTTTTTTCAGTTGTATACTCACGTAACATAATCGCTACACAATGAAGCATCCCTCCACCCCCATCCTCAATCATTAAACTGATGAAATTCTTTATTATATTAATGGCAGCCCGCGAAATTGTTTTGTAGCTGTGCTGTCTGCTCCCTTATTTTTCAGCCAACTGGTCAGTTATCCCCATTCGAAATCTGCTACTCCCAAGTTATATTGTACTCATTCCTGAGCTGAATCGCGTATGTAATAATTTTAGAAAACTTACTCAGTTGAATCTTTTTATTTGTTTCAGGTACGCTTATTTTTTGAAATATTTTCCATTGAATGGCATCTT
Source organism: Acanthococcus lagerstroemiae (assembly GCA_031841125.1). NCBI lineage: Eukaryota > Metazoa > Arthropoda > Insecta > Hemiptera > Eriococcidae > Acanthococcus > Acanthococcus lagerstroemiae. The sequence continues at coordinate 54,961,776 of CM063112.1, read as the reverse complement.
GAAATAGTGAAATATCCCATTTATTCGAAGACTACCATAGATAATGGCCATATAACCTAAGATTTACCTAAATATTTTCCATACATACTTTACTGCACCAAAATGCCCTAACCCAAAGGAATGAAACGTTACCAGTAACAGAGATTTAGGCGGATCGTCGCCTCAATTCCAAAAATTTTGAAGATACGGACACGCCTTATCTTAAAGTATGAACGAAATTCAGGCTGATGTTTTAGACCATGAAGCCTGTATGAATGTATCGTCTTCCAAGTTGAAAATAAAAAAAAATTGCAGACTAGTACTACCATAGTTTTCAGAGTACCAACATCAGTTTTGGCCACCATTTGTGACTCAGAAAATTGCAAGGCGAATGCTGATAAACCGAATAGAGCAACTTGAAAAAATGTTTGATGATGCTTGACGAAAGCAGTCAGATTTTTTTTGAGCTCCCCTTCCCCTTTGTAACTCTTTTAACTGTATAAAATGAGGCGTTGAGTATCAAAACCAGCTCAATCCAGTTTTATATATTTTTCAGGAGAGGCAAAAAATATCTGCGCGACGAAGTTTTGTATATTCTCTCGATATTTTTGGCTGAATCAGTAGAAGTTAGATTCCTCGTCATTTAACAATAGTCGATTTTTTCCAAATTCTCTTTTTTATCATGAAAATGATACTGATACGATTGATAAGAAATTGCGAACTGGCTACTGGATAATGCGCTCCTACCGGTGGAACTATGAACCTTGGATTGAGCTGGGTTTGATACAAAAGCATATCTTTGATACCATTTTATAATGGGATTGAGATGGATTTGAACCGATATTCGGTTGGTAGGTGATGGAGGATGGTTTCAACTTACAGTTTCAGCAAAAAACGGGGTTTCCTTAAAATGTGGATTAAGCTGGTTTTGATACTCAATGCCTCAAATATCATGTTTATATCGGTTTCTTGTTCATGTAAGAACTGTTAAAAGGTTCATTGTGTTACTAGAGTATGAAAATGATAACAATAATAATAATAATAATAATAATAAAAAATCACATGTTTGCCAATTCAAAGTATAGAAATAAAACTAAAGTAAGCTGCGTAAATCGCCAATTTCCAGGGAAAAAATTGTAAAATTAACCCCAGATGAGTCTGAAGCGAATGTTACAGAAAATGTTGAAAAATGCTTGATAAAAAAAGAAATCCCTGGCCAAGTAATTTGTATATGTTAAAGAAATTCACATTTCCACTAGTTACCTTTATTTAGCCACTGGCTGTAAGATACGCTTCACTTGTTGAGGTATTTGCCATCGATGGGCATCATGGAACAGTGTGATAATTAATTTCAAAAAATCCTCATTTGCTCGGAAACTAAAACGAAAATTGGTCTTGAAATATAACCTGTGATTTATGTAAGAGTCTAAACCCACAGGCATGAGGCAGTCACTACTAAAATGCTTGAAAAATACTCGTAGATAAAATTACGAACGTTTTCATCCATAAAAATCTAGCTTCGAGTTAAAATTTTTGAGGATGTTTAGTTTTTAGAAATATAAGTACGCACATTTAGGCAAAATTGATATTTCAATATTTATTTTATGCTTTTACTTACTTCAAAAATGTTTCAGAAATTCAGTAATTTTAAACGTAGGATGAAATTTTAGAAGTGGTAATGTTCAGAACTTTATCTGTTTTGAAGACAAGTTAGGGATGATTATCGTCTCCTCGATAATATTCTTAAATGCAAAAGTGTTGGGGGAAAAACTGAAGATTTCAGGTTATACCATAAGGCTGATGTGGCATGGGTTAATATTATAAATTAAATCTGAGAATAATTCAGAAAAAATTTTCAGATCAGAAAACAGAAATTTGGGCGGATCTTCGCCCAAACTTTAAAAATATTGAAGATAAAGGCCGCATTAGTTTTCAGCTTTTCAAACATCGACTCTGGCAACCGCTTGCCATTTTACAGAATGCAGGGCAAATGCTATTATTCCGGGTGGGGAAAGTTGAGGACAATGTATATTACATGATGCTTGACGAAAGTAGTAATACCTTTCACTAGCCTCCGTCCCTCTCATTCGAGTGTAAGGAAGTTCAGTGAATTACTGATTTCACTTAGGAGTGGCACTCGGGATGAAAAAACTCACTTGCTCAGAAACTTCATTAAGATTTGGTGAATGCAAATACAGATACAAATAGGTATCCAAAGCGAATCACGTGACCGGCATAAATAAATGAAGTACAGTAAATAATATAATAATAATAGTAATAATAATAATATAATAGTAACAGACTTGTATAAATTGGATAAGTTGCCAATCACTTTTCAGAATAAATAAAAAATAATAAATAAGAAGAAATAGAATTAATAGTGCAACTAATGCAACCCTTTCCTATGTAATATTAAATGCTTGAGACAGTTTATATTTTCACCAGTTATCCTAATTCAGTCATTGGCTCTTAGATTCTCATCACTCGTTTAAATATTAGCCATCGAATGGCATCTTGAGACAGTAGTAATCAATTTCAATAAATCTCGAGTGGCTCAAAGACTAAAACCAATATTGGAAGAATAATTAAATAATGCTTCGTTGAAGACAGTTATGACTTTCAACGTCGCTCCCTGTGACTTTAGACATTTTAAAAATATTTTTCATATTCACTGGTCACATACCTGAAAAATATTTTTGCAAGGATTTACCCTTATTTTATTTATCTTTTATGAGACATCATACCTCATTTCAATGTTTACGATAGTTAATTAATTAATTATTTAAGGAAAAGAAAAAACACCTGACAGGTAGATAGTACATTTGTCCACTGTGCCATCGAACTATCACGTGTTTTACTGGCCGTTGGTTATAAAATACGTTTTAATTTTGAAAAATTTGCCATTGACTAGTATTTTCAAAAAATGACAATCAAGTTCGACAAATTTGGTTAGCTCGAAGTAAAACGAACAAAATACGAATTAATTTCGGAAAATTTGCTATAAAATGGTATTTCGGAACAATGGCAATTCAGTTCTACAAATTTTATTAGCTTGAAGACTATAAAATGAAACCTCACAATTGTGCAAGCTGCACAGCTCCTCAGATTAAGGGAAAAAATCGTAAAAATAAGATTAAGCAGATCTAAAGCAAATTGATATGTTTCATACATTAATAAATAATGCTCTGTGAAAAAATATGACTTTTGCAACCCCTCCTCTTGCAGTTTTCAATATTCTGGAATTAATACATTCTTTACATTTACTGGTCAACATATGTTCATTAATTTTTGTAAGAATTCGCTCTCATTTTATTTATTTTTCATGAGGTTTCACACACCATTTTATCATTTCATTATAATTAATTAAAAAAAAAAACTAACGTTTCCAGGAGTGGAGGATGATATAACATTACTCGTCGGAGAAATGGCCGACGAAGAAAAAGGCTCGTCTTCGTTGTTCGAGTTGATGGCGTCATTATCATTTTCATCCTCGGGATAGTCGTATTTTCAAAAAAAAAAATAAAAAAATACTATAGGCAGCACATTTTGCAACGGTGCCCCAATCTATCACCTGTTTACCCGACCGTTAGTCGTAAAATATACGTATTAACTTTTAGAAAAATGTATAATATTGAAAGATGTATAATTTTGAAAAATGTATTAATTTTGAAAAATTTGTCATCCAACTACATTTCGAAAAAAATGGCAATCTGTTCAAGAAATATTGTTAGTTCGAATATTAGAAAACGAAACCTGATAGTCTCGTTTAAGCTGCACAGCTCGACAGTTTCTTGAAAATCCATTAGTAGAAATAAGATCAGGAAGGTCTAAGGCGAGTTGATAGATTGGATAAATTATCTGATAATGCTCTGAGGAAAAAAGCTATGACTTTTGGACTCCCCTCCCGCCATTTTAATTATTTTAAAGATATTCCTTACATTCACTGGTCACGTAACAAAAAATGGTTTAATTATTTTTGTAAGGATTCATTTTAATTGATTTAATTTTTTTATGAGGCTTCACGCCTTATTTTATTGTCTTCTTATAAGTAAAGAAAAAAACTTGGCAGGTAGACAGCGCATTTATCACCGGTGTTCCTCCAATCTATCGCCTGTTTAATCGGCCGTTGGTCGTAAAAAACGTATTAATTTAAAAAAATGTATTAATTTTGAAAAATTTACCATTGAGCTGCACTTCAAAAAAATGGCAACCAAGTTTCAGTAACATTGTTAGTTCGAAGACTAGGAAACGAAACCTGGTAATCTCGTTTAAGCTACATAGCTAGTCATTCTTTTGAAAATCAATTTGTAGAAATAAGATCAGGGAGGTCTGAAGCGAGTTGATATATTGGAAAAATTATCTAATAATTCTCTGGGGAAAAGTTATCACTTCCCCTCCCCCTGCATTTTAAAATATTTTGAGGATATATTCTTTAGATTTACTGGTCACGTATCAAAAATATGTTTATTCACGTAAGAATTCGCCCTCATTCTATTTATTTATTATAAGGTTTTACACATTATTTTATCATTTCATTATAATTTAAAAAAAAAAAACACGAATGTTTCCAGGAGTCGAAGATGATATAACATTACTGGTCGGAAAAATAGCCGACGAAGAAGAAAGCTCGTCTTCCTTGTTCGAGTCCTTGGCGTCATTAACATTTTCCATCCTTGAGATAGTCGTATTTAAACAAAATACTTGATAGGTACTTAGGTAGGCAGCACATTTGGCATCAGTCCCCCAATCTATCGCCTGCTTACCCAGCCGTTAGTCGTAAAATACGTATTTATTTTAAAAAATGTATAATTTGGAAAAATCTATTAATTTTCAAGAAATTTGCCATCAAACTGCATTTTGAAAAAATGGCAATCTGTTAAAGAAACATTGTTAGTTCGAAGATTAGAAAATGAAACCTGAGAGTCTCGTTTACGATGCAAAGCTCGTCAGTTTCTTAAAAAAACATTAGTAAAAATAACATCAGGAGGTCTAAGGCGTGTTGATAAATTGGATAAATTATCTAATAATCCTCTGAGGAAAAAAGCTATGACTTTTGGACTCCCCTCCCGCCATTTTAATTATTTTAAAGATATTCCTAACATTCACTTGTCACGTAACAAAAAATAGTTTAGTTATTTTTGTAAGGATTCATTTTAATTTACTTTTTTTATGAGGCTTCACGCCTTATTTTATTGTCTTATTATAATTAAAGAAAAACACTTGGCAGGTAGACAGCGCATTTATCACCGGTGTTCCTCCAATCTATCGCCTGTTTACTCGACCGTTGGTCGTAAAAAACGTATTAATTTAAAAAAATGTATTAATTTTGAAAAATTTACCATTGAGCTGCACTTCAAAAAAATGGCAACCAAGTTTCAGTAACATTGTTAGCTCGAGGACTAGGAAACGAAACCTGGTAGTCTCGTTTAAGCTACACAGCTCGTCATTTTTTTGAAAATTAATTTGTAAAAATAAGATCAGGGAGGTCTGAAGCGAGTTGATATATTGGAAAAATTATCTAAAATCCTCTGGGGGAAAAGTTATCACTTTTCCTCCCCCCTGCATTTTAAAATATTTTGAAGATATATTCTTTAGATTTACTGGTCACAAAATACATTCATTCATTTTTGCTAGGATTCATTTTTATTTTATTCATTTTTTATGAGGCTTCACGCCTCATTTTATTGTTTTATAATAATTAATTTAAAAAAAAAGTGGCCCGTTTGGTTACTCTGCCCTCGATCTATCGCCTGTTTAACCGCCCGTTGGCGATAACATGCGTATTAATTTCGGAAAAATTTATTAATTAAAAAAATGTGTCACCCCGTATGGCATTTTGAAAAATTTGCCAGCGAATAACATTTCGAAACAGTGGAAATCAAGTTCAACAAAATTCGTTACTCCGAAGACTATAAAACGAAACCCGATAGGGGCATCTTAAAAAATATTCTAACATAACATGCAAATTTACCTGAAATCGTGTCGCAGTACCGAGTCCTGCCCGTCGCATCTGTACCCCAGGCCAGAACCAAGTAAATGGCCTGGCCTGTGGCCAGTGAGAAGACGTAGCACAGCAAGCTTTTGCCGTGCACGTTTCGGAGGCGCGGGAAGAGGGCGTAAATTGCGAAAGTCACGACCAGCAAAACAACCGATATCGCCGTACAGATCTGCGAGATCATTTTGAGAGAATCTGCTAACTAGGCACCAAAAAGTAACTGTTCGTAGATAATCTGAAAGCAGAAAGTTGAAGGAGACAGGTTGAGTCGTCGACTCAGCCGCTTTATTCGTTCGAGCTATTCGCGCGAAATCGCTCTCTAATGACCTGGCAGAAATCTGAGGTCCTAGCGGTGGCGCTATTCCCTCCAAGGGGCTGAACGGTCCCAAAATCCAGTTTTTTTTTTAAATTTAATTCTCCAGAAATACTGAATGTAGGAGAAAAATTTTCAAACAAAACTTAGTTTGCATTAAATTCTGCACTAAACAAAAATCTTGCACTTTTTTCGTAATTGCCCGCGAAATGTCTGAAATAGGTAGTTCGAAATGAGCCTTATTGACGCAGGTCTTATGGAGAAACGTTTAATTTTTCGTTTTCTTAATTTTGATCTCATAGAGCGGAAATTTCAAAATACATCTGGGGCTCTGATTTTCAGTCATCGACGATTTTTTTTAAATCAGTAGAGGGAATTGCCCGAAGGATTATCTTCGTGCCTGTTAGTTCACGTACCTCAAAACGACAATATCGTAGCTCACAGCCTTCAGATCTTAATACGTGTTTAAAAGGACTCGTCAGTCAAAACAGTTAATACCGCGAACAAAATCTATGAAAATTGATAAATAAACAAATTAATTAATTAAATACACAAAAATTAAAATTTAAAAAAATAGTATTAGTACGATTGTGTGAACTTACAACCAAACTGTCAAAGTGCAATGCGACGTATGCGAACTTCCGAACACCGGCATACATAGTACGTTATAATTTAGAGATTAGGGTAGGCTGAGGTCCCCCCTCACAACCTCCAGTATTCGCAATTCAAAATTATCGATAAAAATATCGATATTTTCGATGATGCTCGCACTGGCCTTAAATGAACGTCAGTTTTTCCCGCAAATGAAGAGATGGTTCTCTTTACCACTCCCTGTTCTTTATTCGGACAAAATTTCATTTGTTAGTTTTAATTAAAGTTCAGTAACCCTGTAAATTTTACCTTTATATCGACCAGACGCCGAATTAATCGAGTTCCTAGCTGGCTGCTGATTGGTCGTAGTTACATGACACTTGGAATGATAATTTTGCATTGGATGTGATTGGAGACCGGTAATCGTCGGCCTCCTTTTCTTGACATTGGTAGTACTCGATGTTCGTGCAGGGAACGGGGGAGCATTTCCCGCACTATTGAGTCGGAAAATGATAAGGTAAAGCTTGGGGCCTGAAATAGTGACATGTTATATGTTATAAAGCTTAGAAAAATTCCATTAAATAGGAAGAAAACGTTTTGAAGGTGCTCTCTTCGAGTAGATTTATTTTAAATCTGTTGCTGAATTCGTCTAAAAAAAGAAAGAAAGAAAAACTGTGACAAAGAATATTAAAAAAAAAAATTGTACTTATTACTAGAATTCCATTAAATAGGAAGAGAACGTGTTAAAGGTGCTCTCTTCGAGTAGATTTATTTCAAATCTGTTGCTGAATTCGTCTAAAAAGGAAAGAAAGGAAAACTGTGACAAAACATATTAAAAAAAAAAAAAACAGTACTTATTACTAGAATTCCATTAAATAGGAAGAGAACGTTCTGAAGGTGCTCTCTTTGAGTAGATTTATTTCAAATCTGTTGCTAAATTCGTCTAAAAAAAAAATTTAAAAAAAAAAGAAAGAAAGAAAAGAGAAAGTACTTATTACTAGAATCTGGCTCAGTATTTCCCAGACGTCTAGTTATAAAAAATACGAAATAGTTTTTTTGTAAGGATTTGTGGGAACAGAATACACACATAAAATATTTCGTTAGTACTTCATTGTAGCTTATTTGGTTAGGGCTACAAAAAACGCAAATTCTATGGCTATAACTGTAACAAGATATTTCATTTCGTGTTACAAGTACCATCAGATTACAAGCTCAGACTTTCCCCTCGTTCGACAGAACGGGTGGTTATATTAAACTGAATGCAGATAGGAACAGGTACAATACTTCTTGAATCGACAGTAAATGTGGCAGTTCTAACTGCCCCATACTAATCAGATTATTATGCTTCGAGTACAGAAGCAAATATGGCAGTTTTCATTGCTAGCTCGTACCTACTGTATAAACTGCCTAAACTACCACATTTGCTATAAGTGCAAAAGCAAATGTGAGAATTTTCATTGTCATATAGGTACTAAATTGTTTTCGTGACCTGATGATTTTGCTATATTAATCACAAAAGCACATGTAGCAGTTTTCATTTTGCCGTATACTATTATTCTCCCGCCTGGAAATTGTAGGGCCAGCCCGGATTCCGGCATCGGTGCCAGATATACACCAAATTTTCCCTCGATTCTGGCGCAAATCGGGCACCAATCGAAAATCGGCGCTCGATTGGCGCCAGGCGCCATAGTCGGGCCAAATATGCGCCGGCGCCAACTGGCCCAAAATTCCGGCAACGGCGCTTGCATATATTTCAAATGAGAAGGCGCTAGCGTCAAACTGGCGTAAATTTGACGCTGGCCTCACGATTTTCAGTCGGGCTAGTAACTAGATTATTTTGCTATAAGTACAAAAGCACATAGCAGTTTTTATTGTCCTAGTAACTAGATTATTTTGCTATATAAGTACAAAAGCACGGCAATTTTCATCGCCACATACTATACCTATTATTGTTTTAGTAACCAGATTATTTTGTTATAAGTACGAACTAATTACCTGAAATACCAGTATCGATTCGCAAGTTCCACCATCTCCACTTGCTGTATCATGAGTCGACAGCAAATGTTGCAGTTCTCATGTACTGTTGTTCCAGAAACGGCATTCATTTGCGCCGAGTACAAATTAATAACTTGATGTTCTATAATCTTTTTGCTAATTCTACCATCTTCACTTGTTATATTAGTAATCGACATTGATGAAGCAGCAACTCATGTTTGGTTGTTAATACCTATACTTTTGCTGTCGCAAACACCCATTACATCATGCGATTTGCAGAAAGCACATTCCACTGTGGCAGCCGCGGCATTGTAAATTCAGCTGTGATTACCGCACTTTTCGGTATGAAAGCCGTGTACTTTCCACTTTCCCAGCTTTTGAAGAATGGACAAATGCTACCTGTATTGATCAAAAGCTGACGTGTTATCAGTGTATCTCTAGTCAAAATATCAGAAGATTCAACGTTAAAACATTATTATTTATAATTAGTATCAATCATGTACCTACCTGTAACAACTGCACATCATGCTGTTTCCAGAAAGCGTATTCCACTGTGGCAGTAGTGGGGTTGTAAATCCAGCTGTAATTATCGCACTTTTTGATAATATGAAAGCTGTACTTGGCATCCACTTTTCCAATTTTTGAAGAATGGGCAAATGTATCTGTATTGATTAAAAATCAACGTGTTGTCGGTGCTTTTCTAGTCAAGTAAATGTCGGAAGATTCAATGTTTAACTATTATTTATAATTAGTATCGATCATGTATAGCAATAAGTCACAAATAAACAATTTTATAATAACATTGTTTCCTTACAAACTAGGTGTATGAGTAAGATGATTAGACTTACCTATTTACTACGGATCTTAAAGTTTCTGACACGATTTCGGGTTTTTCACATGTTTCTTAAATAGTGTACTTTCATATCGAAAGGGCCCATTCTGTCGATATGGAGTTGTGACCAGATTAAATTCCGGTCAAAATGAGCCCAACCAGAGGTCTGTACCGAAGTGCAAAGCTCAGCCTTCCACAGAGAATTAAAAATTGAGTACCCGTATAAAATTAAAGTTTTGAGAAAAATGCGTTTAAGGTTTTGGTACTAAATTTTCCCCTTGTGTGTGTGTGAAGGGATTATAGAAAAACTGAAGGCACATAGGGAAAGAAAACTCTGACAGATAAACCCTGATGAAAACAAGGGGAAACTACATCAATATTCTTCCCTGGACAGAGGCGTATTAAGGCAAGAAGCCGCTCTAGGCAATATAAAATCTGCCGCCCCATTTAATTAGAAATACATTATAAGAGCACATGGAATCATAAGTGCGCCGAATTTATAATGACCAGGTGACTATGAACTAGGCTGCTAAAGTGCTAATACCCTGTAGACCAAATTGCGAACTTAAATTCACTTCGTTATTAATAAAATAACCCTAAGTTTAAATTTACTCATATAATGATTGATAAAATAATGCTGAATAAAGAACAGGCATATATTATGACAAAATTTTGTATAACAAACTACAGAGAAAAAAGAATAGAAAAATGACTGAAATAAATCATGGAACAAAAATTACGATTACAGATTCCCATAGTGCGTTTTTGATCAGTTCTTGGTTTCAATAATAATGGACCAAGAATGCTGCTGCAGTAGAAATTTTCTTAATGAGTTGACTAGGAAATTTTTGCGAAGTATTTTTCAATAGGAGACTGATAGTTATTAATATCTCGGCTCTATCTCCTTTTTTATGTAGAAATATAATTTCAGAGAGGTGCCTCTGTTCTCTCATCCAATGTTTGTAAAACATTTATGAAAATTCTTAAACATAAAATCTATTTAATTCTAGACGCCCAACAACCTCTCGAACAGGCGGGTTTTAGGAGAAAGTACAGCACTATTGATCACATCCATACTTTAGGGCAGTTTTTTGAAAAGTCGAAAGAATTTCAATTCAAGGTAGCAGTCATGTTTATAGACTTTCATAAAGCTTTCGATTTACTACACCATGATAAAATTTGGATTACATTCAGAAATCAAGGAGTTCACCGGGGAATAGTAAGTTGAAGTTTTGAAAGAAATTCATTCCAAATCGGAAGCTGTCATCAGACTGGATGGAAATGAAAAGAAGTTCAAGATTAGGAGAGGTGTCAAACAGGACGATCCGCTATCTCCCAACATTTTCAATGCAGTACTGGAGGAAATTTTTAGAAAGGTAGACTGAAGGGGTAAAGGACTAAAAATGGGGCTAAAGTACGCTGTTGGCAAATATAAATACCTAAATCATTTGAGACTTGCTGACGACATTGTTATTATAGGGAAAAGCAGCAGGGAACTTGAAGCAATGGCGGAGGATTTGAGGAGAGAGAGCAAAAAGTTTGGTTTAACAATGAACTATGATAAAACCAAAATTTTTACTAACATCGAAAACTTTGATGCGATTAGCATAGAGAATACTAATATCGAAATAGTAAAAGATTTTAAGTATCTTGGCCAAAACACGACCATAGAAAATAGAACTAAAAACGAAATCAAAATCAGGCGAGCCAATGCCTGAAAGGCGTTCTGGGCCCAAAGGGATATTCTTAAGGGGAGACTCAAAATGCTGTCTAAAATAAAAATACTCCAAAGTATTGTCTACCCGGTACTGACCTACGGGGCACAAACGTGGGCCTATATACTAATAACCAAATACATAAAATGGAAACAACGCAACATCACGCCATGCTAAGGAATATATTGGGCATAAGATTAAGGGACTAAATTCACGTTTCGGAATTGTTCACTATAAAACAAAAACTGAAAACATTGTCTAGATCATCAAAAAATTTAACTATGCAGGGCATGTTACGAGAGAATCTAGATTGAAATGGAACAGAGTTGCCACTTTCTGGATCCTGGGCGAGGGAAAACGCAAAGCTGGGAGACCATCGAAAAAATGGGTAAATGAGGTTATCGCGGTGAGAAGGCCGCAAACAGAAAAATTTGGTTAGATTTGACCAACGCTCATACCCAGAATTGGGCGGCTGGGTGAGGAGCAAGACCAACCCCCACCCCCACGAGCCTATAGATCCAATATGTAACTGTTCCGTCGATTTCGTTCCGCCGACGAGCCCGTGAGCTTATCATAAAATATAGAATAAAAATTAAAAAATTTTTCAATGGGAACGGACTTTTCGGTCACCCCGTATATAACAGAAATCTTTCAAATGGCGTATAGTTATTTCTTCTATTTTATTCCTTCTCCATTTTCTACTTTTCTCATTCCTTTTTTCCTTCTTTTTTTTCTTCTTATTTTTTTGGTCTGAAAATTCAAAATTTTGCCGCCCTAAAATTTTACCGCTCTAGGCAGCTGCCTAGGTTGCCTGATGGTAAAAACGCCTCGGTTCCTGGAGCTGCGTCTCCAACACCACAATTATGATGGCAACTCACAAAGTGAATAATAATTCCGAACGTAAAAAGTCTCCCATTCGGATATTTAGGCGGAGACTACCTATAATGAGAAACTGTCAGAATTGAGAATAGAGACATGAAATATAAGGACACCGAATGAGATAGGGAAGTTAGAAAACTTAAAGAAAGAGATGAAAAGATTGAAGTTAGATATAATTGGAATTCGTGAAATGAGATGGCCAGAAGAAAATGATTTTTGGACCGGGGGGGGGGGTAGAATAATTAATACAGCAGCGAAAAGAGGGACAGCAGGCATAGGTATTATTATGAATCATGGTGTAGAAAATAGAATGCAAAGTTATACCCAACATAGTGAGAGGACATTAATGATCCGTGAGATGGCCAGAAGAAAATGATTTTTGGACGGGGGAGCACAGAATAATTAATACAGCAGCGAAAAGAGGGCAAGCATGTGTAGGTATTACAGTAGAATCTCGATTATCCGACGATTAATTAACCTTGTGAGGGAGGAGAAGATAGAGTGGAGGACGAAGAAAGAGGAGATCCTATTTTGAGATCAGAATTTGATAAAGTTCTGAAAAAAATGAAAACAGGTAAAGCAGAAGGAGTTTGTGAAGTTTTGCTAGTGAATTATTCAAGAATAGAGGAGAAGTACAGTTTTAAAAAATTTGTATGAATCAATTTGCAAAGTGTATGAGGAAGGAGAAATGCCTATAGATTTCCAGAAAAGCAGGTTGATTATGATCTCTAAAAACTCAGAAGCAAGCAAATGTGAAGATGTATCGTATTATAAGTTTACTATTGCATGCATCAAAGATTCGAGCTAGGATAATAAATAAAAGAATACAAAATAAAATGGAAGAAAGAGTGGGAGACGATCAGTTTGGATTAAGAAAAGGTGGAGGAACTAAGGAAGCAATTTTATGTCTGAGGCTTTTATCAGAGAAAAGTCTGAAAAAAGGTTTGTATACGTAGAGCATTTGTAGGTTTGAGAAAACGCTTTTAATAATGTTCGATGGTCAAAAATGTTTTAAATATTGGATGAGATAGGAGTTACTTATAAAAAAAAGAAGAGTAACATGGAACTTGTAAAAGAATCAAAGGGCTCAAATACAAATAGAAGATGGAGTGAGAGAAGCGAAAATGCAAAATGAAGGGAGATAAAGTTGTTGTCATCAGTACTGTATAACCTATGTATAGAAAAAGTACTTGAAGAATTGAATGAAAGGAAATCAGACGTGATAAAAAAGAGGATATGGCTAGAATGGCGAGGTTTGCAGATGACATTGCAATAGTGGAAAGAAGTAAAGAAAAACTTAAGAGAACACTAAAAATGTTTGAAGAAAAATTGAAAATAAAATACAAAATGAAGGTGAATAAAAATAAAACAAAAGTATGGTAGTCGGTAGACGGAAACAGAATCCAATAAATTAATATGGAAATAGGAGGTGAAAAAATAAAGAAAGTAAAGTAATTTATATACTTAGGTAGTCTTATAACGTAGGATGGAAGAAATAAAATAGAAATAAAGAGTAAAACAAAACAAGATAAGAGAGTTTCTTCTCTTTTTTTTCTTCCTTCAAAAAGGCGATATATTCCGTGCAAATATAGATTTAAAAGTAATAATGAGATTTCTTCAAACGTATATTTGGAGTATAGCATTGTATGGATGTGAGACCTGGATAATAGGAACCCAAGAAAGAAAGAAAAAAGGATAGAAGCTTTTAAAATGTGGTGTTATCGGAGATGTTGAAAATCAAATGGACAGAGAAAATCAGGAATGAGGAATTATTGAAGCGAATAGGAAGGAAAAGAGAAATTTGGAATATAATCGTAGAGAGAAGAGTTAAAATGATTGGTCATAATATAAGACATCCAGGGATATTTTTATTACTGGTAGAGAAAATTGAGGGAAAGAACTGGAAAAAACGGCAAAGAGTGAGCTATGAAGAGCAGATAATAAAGGGTACAAAGTGTAAATCTCTCAGAAATAAAATGATTAGCACAGGAGAGAAAAAGGTGCATAACCGCAACCTGTCTAGTCAAAAGACTAAGGACTATTAAAAAAAAAAAAAAAAGTGGTAAATTATGTAAGTACGTTTTTCCTCCAAAAATGAAGAACTTATATTATTTTCGATGTAAAATGGTACAGAGAAAGGTTCCCTTCGACGCTGGAAACGTCGGAATAATTTCATAGAAAAAAATAAGAAAAAAATAAGTGATATGACCAAGCGGACGCGAATGTAAAAAGTAACCTTCGAAAGCAATGTCATTTGATTCAACAAAAATGCTCTTATTTCAGATAACTATCTTCTTTGAGAGTAAAAAATATCAAAATTACTTCGACAAAATGATTAATTTTTTAGTTGAAGACTTGAGCGGAAAGCTAAAATTAAGGAGGAATCCAAGATATGAAGAAAAAAATAATAATAAATAAACAAATAAATTAAAATAAGATATTTGACATTGCACTGTGGAGGGCATTTTCAACATTAATAGGGAAATAGTTAGCAATAGTCTACAGATTGTTTAAAAGTCTGAGTACTTTCTCTTACTCTCGTATCTATTCATTTTAATTGCTCCGAAAATTAATTTGAGAACAGAGGAACTTAGAATTGAAGCCAGCACAGTATATTTATGCTAGACAATACCATTTGTAGATAGTATGGGTAAATAACTAAGTAGAAGGACAGCACAGGCGTGGAGGAGCCTTTGGGCGTTACAACAGGTGTACAAGAGCAAAATGCCGCTAAAAACGAAAATACGAATTTTGGAAGCGTGTACAGTATCTTAATGTATGGGGCACAGACGTGGACAACCACCGAAGCGCAGAACTTAAAAATTGTGAGAACACAGATCGTTATGGAATTGTCAATTTTAGGCACAAAAAAGAAGGTTGGACTTGAGAAACATCGAACCGAGAAGGAGAACCGGGCAAAAGATTGCAGATACATCGTCAAGAAATTGAAGTTCGACTGTACGGGGCATGTTGCCCGGGAAAGAAGGAAAGATGAGGGAGAAGGGGGTTGGATTGGTATCTTAGGGAAGATCGGAGATCACCGGAGAGACCTCTGACAAGGTGGCACGACGAGCTAGAAAACATAGGGGTAGACTTTGGGTAAGGGGTGCAATGGATAGGGACCGATGGAGAAGAGTGCGAGACACCTACACCTAAGGTTCTATAGTTTCACACAGGTATAATAAACCGCCATTTTGATTCCCAACTAGTTCGAACATCCTTGATCACACGTTCGCGACCGGGTGCGAGCGCGTTCGAGAATGCTCGGACTAACTTACGAATCAAAATGGCGCTGATACCTGTTTGAAAACTATAGTACCTTACTACGCGCGATCATGGGCGCACTAAATAAGTTAATGTGAACACGATTCGTCACCTTTAGTGGTATAAGTGAACGGTTGTAAATAACATAAATATGTAAGTAAAATTAATTACTATCGGGATGTCTAGAAACTGATCTCAATATTTAAATGGAGGGAACAGATAAAAGAGTATAGTTAATTTTACATATTTTGAATTTCTGTTCTCAGGATGGCGTCTTGGATCTACTATAGTTTCTTTATCAGATTTTAGTTGACTTTTTATTAGGGGTAAATTAGGTACTTCTTAAGTAGAGCCAAGAAGTTTGCCTGAGAGCAAACTAACAAAAAAGAAAATATACGAGCAGTAAAGAAAACGCGAATTTAAATCTACAGGGTCAGCTCGTAGAGAATGTTTAAGACTATGAATATTTTGAGCAGACAGCATCCTTGGCAGATGAAAGTGGATAAAGGAATTAGTAAAAAATAAATAAATAAATAAAAATAAAATAAAGCTTGGCGTAGTTTTTGATCCTTGAAATGTTTGACGAATCAGAAAAGTTATCTGCTGAAACAAAAATCAAAACTCTGACACATGCACTCGCCCCTCTTTATTTTAAGCTGAGGAGACATAGTCGCTAACGCAAAAGCCATCCAAGAAATTACAAAGTATCCAGAGAAAGGTCAATTTCGAACATACAACTCGAAAACAAAATTTCTAACCAAACAATTCGCAAGAAAACAGTAAAGGATAATTATTATTTATTCGATAAAGAAAAGCAAATTCAAATATGCAGGACATATGATACAATCAATACAGAAAAACGGAATAAGAAACTGTTTGAGTGGGTACCCTATAACTATACAAGGAAAAGAGGTTGGCCTGGCTCGAAACGGGAAGATGAATTGGTTGAGAAGATGAGGAGGATTTGGACAAGAACTGCCCAGGACCAAAAGAAGTGGAAGCTAGCTACGGAGGCTTATAGCCGGCAGTGGGTGACTCGAGTTGGGGGTTGGCACACCTGCACACTGAAATTGACTGTAAAGAAAACTCAATGCAATACTACCCAATTTCAAGTAGTAATAAAATTGTATTATTATGCTATCTGTACGATTTAGTGATTAGAAATAAATTCCAAAAAATTCAATCTCATTGGTAAATTCATCGAAAAAACGGATGAAGACATCAACCAGTTTTTTGTTTTCTCAGTAATTAATTAATTAATATTGCATAATTAATTGTTGAAATGGCATATAATTATTAAAATTGTTCAATTCGGATACCCCCCCCCCCGAAGAAAACTAAGCTTTTCACCTACTATAAGACGTAAAAAACACGCGAGCGGAACGACAGTGTATGATAATCTATGGCAAAGTATGAAGACGGAAACTGCCACCACTTCTCTCTTTGCTTTGGGTTAGATAAGGATACTAAAATCATTTTGAAAAAAAGTTTGTATGTAATACCTTGTTGAGAATAAAAATTTACTTACATAGCTCAATTACAATAGTTTAGAAATTCAAAGCCTAGTTGTCTAGTAATTTCAAATGTAGTTCTTTCCTTCTTTCTTTCTCTCCTTTCCCTCTTTCTATTTGGGGCATTATTGCCTGTATTGCCAATACCTCTGTCGTTTATTGAACAAAATTTTCTTCTCGCTGGTGAATTTGATGCTCCTGGTCCCGAATTCTCTGCTTTCTACTCCTTTTCCCCCTTTCTGAGTTCGTGTGAATGTAAATATCTAACGAATCAATCAACTGCTGAAGACTAAAAAGTTATGGGTAATGGGCTACATTATTTCAAACGACGAAATATCAGTTTTAGCAACTGCAAACATTTTCAGTACGACGAGAAAAAAAAAAATCTCTTTTTATTTTCAGTTTATTGAACAAACTGCTTCCAAATGAGGATCTGATTTTGCTACAGTTGATGAAAGTTTTGGACATCCATATGGGGCGAACGTCGTCTCCAACACTGCCTGCTTAGAATTCGATTTTTCCAACTGTTATCGCTTTTTCAAACTGAGGGCAATTCTGCCGAATGAGTGTCGAAGGAGAGGGCTTTCTTCAGTCCGTAAGTCCCTGACAATAATCGCGGTGGTGCTACCACACTTACCTTCATTCGGAAGTCAATCTAATTTTTCCTGTCACTTGTTTAACACATTTCAATTCCAGCAGATTTGATTGAAACAGCAAGGCTGTATGTATCATCTGATAAAACGAAAATTTCTATCTAAGGGCCGGACTTACGTCATAATGTGTGTACATTTCAGCGATATCTTGACCATTTTAAAAACTGGCGGTAAATTATCAAAGGTATTCCTGGTCCGGGAACGGGAAATAGGCGTCCTTGTTCGAAAGATTTCAGAATACAGCCAAATAACTTAGATATCCGGGACTCGAAGATTAGATAAAATTATTTAACTGGGCCTATAATTTAGTCGCCACATTAATTAATTTTGATACCGGCGAAGGTTGCGATAAAAATTGCGTTGAAAAACAAGAAAGTGTGTGACCAGTTTAATGCAGTAGAGTAATGGCAGCTGTTCTCACAGAAAATCAAGGACATCAGTGTCGGAGAATACAGAAACTAGCTTCATGTGCCTGCGATCCTGCGTAATAAATCTATTTTCTATGAAGTTCAGAGAACTGAGAGGTAAAGTCGGATACGGATAGTCTATCGCCGGTGAATTCATCAGGGAAAATTAAACGCGGTCAGGTCATTGTGGGGCAAATTCACCATGGGACGGTTCATCAAGGGCAATATTCATCACTGGGAACTTTATTTTCTACTTTTATCCCAATATCAATCAATCCCCCCCCCCCCCCAGAGAGGTAAGCAGATACGGTAAGCTGTCCTTAAGACTAACTAAAACTATTCAATTGTCATTAAAGAAACATTTATACTCTTCCAGACTTGTTTCAGACCCACTAAAACTGTTCAAAATTTGTTAACAATTTTCAGTGACTCAGCTGTGCTTGACTAAGGCTTCTCAGATAAAAAAAAAAAAAACTGAGTTTCATACTTCGAGGAGAAAGAAGAAAATAGCCCTTGACATATTTGGTTTACACAAATTTCTTTCCTCTTTTAGAGGCACGCAAAATAAAACTTGTTCCGTTTTCTGATAAACAAGTAACTTATTGAAAATAATACGTAGTGTCAGAAAATAGAAAATATCGACCCCTCCATTTCCTCAATGAAAGGTCCTTTTATTGGAGCAAGACTGAAGAAATTGTTCTATATTTCTTGAAGACTGAGAAACTTGTTTTTTCTGTGAGTAAAAAGAAGACAAAAACTGATTTCTGACCTCGGTTAGCAGAACTTCTTCCTCGAGGAAAGGAAAGTAAATTGCAATTTTTTGGGTAGTGAATAAAATAATTTTATTTTTTTGTTTGTTAAAAAAAAACTTGTTCTTCTTTTCTGGAGAACAGCAAACATCATCTTATCCTTTGGTAAAAGACTTGGTTCCTCTCTTTCTCTCTCTCTCACAGGAATAGCAACTCTTCTTTTTCTCAAAGAAAATGAGGAAAATCATCCCTTTCATTTCTCAACGAGGAGAACTTTTTTCTCTGCGGGATCATGAAATGAAGGGGCTGGTAAACTTGGGGTCAGCGAGATTCGTGGTTATGAGGTACCTTTGAGTACTTAGAGGAGGTTCGAATGACTCGCAGACTGTCGATAAGAGCAGTTCGGAATGCACCGGTGATATGTCTTAGATATGAGTTTCTGGATAGTATTTAGAGAGTCGGGGCGCAATATTGAGAGGCAAAATCGTACAGTGGTTCAGCATAGTCGATTACTGGGCGGATGTGAATTTTTGTGAAGTTTCAGGAGCGTTGATCTATCGGATTCGTATGAGGTGTGAGCGAGTTTTCTGAGAAGGTTGATTTTCCTGAAGCATTTGCTTTTAATATTTTGGATCTGTGACGTCCAGGATCAGGAGTTATAGAAAATTGCACGAAAGTATTTGACGTTACTTGAGATGGGAATATGCGTATTACGTAGGTAGATATTCAGATTCTTAGGACATTTGTAATGTTTACAGAAGTATATTGCTGTGGTTTTGGCTTGTGAGCAGTGTTCCCATATCGGAAAAGTATAATAAAATTCTGCTGTAGACGAATGAAAATTGTGCTTTATTCTGTTAGCGAGGCTTTCATGTCTGCAATTTCTTTCTGCCGCATAAATGTTAAATTCTGCTGAAGTTTCGTCGCTGAATTCAAAATCGTATTAGATTTTTGATCCGAGACCGAAAATCCAAATTTGACCCCTTCAGATGAGCCATTTCCACTGTTTGCTGAAAAAATTGAACAAGGTGTTCGAATAGATATCTTTTGGGTCGCCGATCACAAAAAATCAATCAGATTTTGGTCCAAGCCCGATTTTGAATCACTTTATTCGAAGATTTAGTTGGATGTTCAATTCGATTTAAATTTCCTTTTTGAAAGGGTTAATTTACGAACCCGATCTGCAAGGGTTGACATAATTTTGACCTGCGTCAATTTTGCGAATTTTGACTCGGTATTTTGACAATACTTCAACCAATCAAAGCACTCCGTCGCATTTTTGACTTCTTGACACACTTTTGACCGATCATTTCTGCTATACAAATGGGCGGAGCCTACGTGATTGTCAAGGACCGACGCGACACTATTTTGACTCAAAAAGAGTGTTAAAGAGTGTCTTTTGACGCTGATTTTCTGATTTTGCAGATCGGGAAGTGTTTCACTGAAAGAGAAAAGAACTTTTAATTTTTTCAAATGAAAAGAACTTTTGCCTTATTTTATTAGAGTACGGTTAAGCAAACTGTTCAATTTCATGAAAAATGAGAAACATGTTGTTCTTTCTCTGGGCAGTATGTATTCTCGTAATGCAAGAGTTCCAACGAATTAATGTGGTAACATTGTTGGGTATTCAACAAAAACAGGAATAACGTTTTCTGTTTCCAAAATAAGAACTTGAATCCAATCTACGAAGAAGGAAAAAAGAAAATCGGGTTTTCATTTTCTTGAGTGAAGTGCTTTGAGGAAGCCGAAACTAACTTTGTTTTTCTAGGGAAGAAGATACAATCGTCTTTTTCTCTTCTAGAATGAATTCGTTTTTATTTTTCAAAGAATTAAAAAAAATTTTCTCGAAATAAAAAAAATAATAATAATAAATAAAATGAATAAATAAGGGAAAAAATCGTCTCTTTCCTCTCACAAATGAGAATTCTTCAACGAAAAACTTGACTTTTTCTTTCTCAAATGAGAGAAATTTCGTTCCTTTCTTTCTGGGAAGAAAATTTTTTCCTTTTTTTAAATTAATTTATTAATTAATTAATTTTTTTTCGAAAAGAAGGAACGATATTTTTTAAGAAGTCGAAGGGATGATTTCTTCCACTTTCATCCAAGAATAGAATTTTAATTTTCTTTCCTCTTTTTCCTTACATTAAGGAGAAGGAAGGACGATGTGTTTCTCCTCCCACAAATAATATACCAAAGTTCTCACAACGATTGACCGAGAAGGATTCTCTTGCCTCTAGGAAAGGAACAAGTATCTTCTTCATTCTTCAACTTTGAAAATTTGTTTAGTTTACAATATTTTGCTTTCAGTGAAAAATTTAGATTATAGTTTGTCGTAAAGATTCCTACGAGATAAAATATCGGAATTGGAAAATTAATGGGAAACTTGTCGCTTTCCTTGAAGTAAGAAATTTTCTTAGATAAATAGAATTTTGTTTCGTTCTTTGAGGAGAAAGAAAAAAATCGATCCTTACCTTTTTCAGTTGACAAAAGTTTCGTTCCTCTTTGTGAGGTATGGAAAATGACTTATTCCGTTTTTTGATGAACAAGTAACTTATTTAAAAAAAAAATAGTTTGAAAAAATAGAAGAAATCTACCCCTTTATTTTCTGAATGAAAATAATTCAAGTCTTTTTATTAGAGCAAGACTATAAGAAAAATTGTTCAATTTCTTGAAGAATGAGAAGGATGTTTTTTTTTCTGAGTAAGAAGAAGACAAAACTGATTTCTGATCTTAGTTAGCAGAACTTCTTCCTTAAGGAAAGAGAAGTAAATTGCCATTTTGTTTCTTAGGAAAGAAAAATATGTACTTCTTTCCTTGAGAAAGACGAATATTATCTCGTCTTTTTGTGAGTGACTTGGTTCCTCTTTTTTAGGAACAACTTTTCCTCTTCTCAAGAAAAGTGAAGAAAAATTACTCCTTTTCATTTCTCAACGAAAAGAACTCAACTTTTTTCTCTTTGAGAAAAAAAAAAAACTGCCAAATTTATTTTGCTTATTTTTTCTAGTTTAGGGGCCTCAGACGCAGCCAGATCAAAAATCTGGTGCGATATGCGAAATTGATGAGCCAAATAACCTTTGCGATATTTTATGCAATAGGTTTCCACTGAAGATTCCAAAGTTAGTGGCACGTTCCAGCCCTTCCTTAAAAGAATATAAAATTCTTTGCTCCAAAAGATGCACTACTCTTCCAAATAAAAGTTCATTTTTACCACAAGTTGATACGACCATCCCCGCAACGGTGAAAAAAAGTGGGAAATAAATGAAACACTATATAATTATTTTACAGAATTGAACAATAAATTAAACAATGGAACTGAATTAATTACACATTATAAAACCAATCGGCCACTTAGGCATTTCAAAAACAATAGAGATCAGTGATAGTAAATAATACAATTTTTTGTAATTCAGTATGAAGTATCAAATCACTTATACATTAATACAACATTTCGCTCTTGTCCGAAATTTTACTTCGAATAACTCGAGCACAAACATGAAACTCAATTCGTAAAATTTTATTAGTGGTGAGAAGTAGTCCGTATATTTTATTCTGAAGAACATACAAATGTTGGTTTTCTAAAGACAACCTTAATTTAAAACCAATATTTCGTACTCAGATTTGTAATCTTCGTATTGGCCTACAGCTATGTAACAACTGGACAAACTGGGATGTACCTGTAGACAAAAAACACAGATGATTCCATTTATGTTTAATTATGGAGTTTATGTTCAGAATTTGAACAGAAACTCGGAGTTTCGAATTCTACTTAAAGTTTAAAACTTCATACTGAAATAGCATAATCCCAATTGACATGTAAAGTGACTAGATCTATTTTCTACAACTCATGTAACTTGAAAGTGATCAATATTGAGAAGGTTTCTAATCATTTTTCAGTCACATACACAAATCACTTTCTTGAAACTTTTCATGAAGAATCACGGTCAAATTTAGGTGACTGGTTGACCAGATCAGTCATTTTTTCATCACCCTCAAGAGTGAGTAGAACGGATGGTCATCAGGATATGCTGATTTCATTTTAAAAGTATATATTTTCATCTCTAATATATTATAAAAGTGGCGAACCTTCCCAGGGATCTTGGTTTTATTTATTTCCACTCGGCACACGTACAAAGTTTCTCCTTTATGAGAGAAACCGCCAGGAATTGCTGTTGGTGGTATTTCATCATTCTTTGTAGACACCCATCTAACGGAGTCTGGATCGCCACATAATACCTAGAAACACAACGTATATTCGGCACTTATTAGTACACAGGTACAGACTTGACAAACTACCACCATCCAGATTATATTGTCCATTTTCGACTCACCTCGTACTTCCGAAATGTATGTGCCGTATAGTGGAAGGGTACAGACGCCAACCTCATCGATGGCACCAGTTTTCCCGGTAACAACGTATCATGGCCTTCACCGAGTGCATCCTTGAGAAGAGCTCTCGCAATGTAAACTTCCTCTCCATTTGATGTGTTTCCTGCAGCTATCGCAAGTAGTGGTACAACTAATTCATCAGAATCAGTAGCAACCCAAAATGGACCCATGTTTAAAGCATCGGACGTTGGCGTAGTTAGGGTATCAAAACCCGTAGTAGTGGTCGGCGGGGGCGTCGTCAGAGGGATCATGGTAGTGCTCGGCGATGGCTTTGTGCTCACAGTGCTGGACGACGGAGGTAGAGGTTTTCGAACACCAGCGACTGGAATTCCTGTAATGTAAAAGCGTCGCATTGTTAAAGAGCGATGCTTGTGTTCTTGAACAGTGTGGTACGTATAGCATCACTGTGAGTTCATAAAAGGTTGTGACCGGGGTTCTAGAGAGAGTTTTCGAATAGTTCAAATTCATAGAGTTCAAAAAGAACATATGAATAAGCTCAGAATATTTTTGTTAAATCTTCGGACAGTTGTCATTTAAATGACTCAAGCATCTTAGCAAGTACTGTATGCAGCATTCTGTGGTTGTCACGACTTGAGCGGTACAAATGAGTCGGGAATAAAAGTGTAACATTCTCAACAAGCCTGTTATAAACTGATCATCAGAGTTGCCAGATGGGAAGTTAAAAAATGTACCAGCAAAGAAATTTCTAAGATTGAACCAGATTTCAAATAAAATGTACCAAATAAAATGTGTGATTATTGAAATTGTAGGAAAATGTAAAAGGAATTTTTTTGGTCAGAATCCTTAAACTATACCAGAATCCGTTAAAGATATTAAAATGAACCAAAACGAACCAAAAAATGACAAAACATACCAGATCAAGAAAATGAGCTTGTTGAAATCTCCAAATATTGTACCAAAAAAGTTGAACTGTTCCAGATCTGGTACGAGTGTACTACAAAGGGCATTCAGAAACTACTGTCAGTAAGCCTCAAAAACCGTCTTAACAAATTTTATTGGAAAAAATCACATTACAATCTTTCGAAATAATGTCCTTGGGTTTCTATGCAGCAGTCCCAGCATTCCTGCCATCGCTTGTACACGTTCAGGAAAAATTCATCTCCAAGCTGTTTAAAAATCGCCTCCGAACTTTTTACAACAGCCATATCGGTCGTAAAACAGCGTCCGCGTAAATTTTTTTTCAGTTCCGGGAGTAAAAAGCGAAGTCGTATGGAGCGAGATCAGGACTATAGGGAGGGTGGGGCAAGACCTGGATGCCGTATTTTTCAGGAACACAGCGGTAGCGCCAGCCGTATGTGGTTGCGCGTTGTCATGATGCAAGACCCAACAGTCGGCGATGTTGGTCGTTTCTGTTGTATGTGCTCACGCAGGTTTTCCAACGGCATCCAGGTCTTGCCCCACCCTCCCTATAGTCCTGTTCTCGCTCCATGCGACTTCACTCTATTCCCGGAACTGAAAAAAATTTACACAGGCGCCGTTTTACAACCGATATGGCTGTTGTAAAAATTTCGGAGGCGATTTTTAAACAGCTCGGAGATGAATTTTTCCAGAACGTATGTACAAGCGATGGCAGAAACGCTGGGACCGCTGCATGGAAGCCCGAGGACATTATTTTGAAAGATTATATTGTGATTTTTTCCAATAGAATTTTTAAGACGGTTTTTGAGGCTTACTGACAGTAGTTTCTGAATGCCCTTTGTAAATCTGGCAACACTACTGATCATCTTCAGTGCTCGAAGAGCTTGACTATATTTACTGTCAATTTTCCAGTCACCGATGGCCGATTTACGTGTGGTTACACCGAAGTATCTGATGGGGAAGATGAAATTCGGATCCTCGTAGACGAATAAAGGTTTTTCTAAGTTCTGTTCACCAGCTTTTATGACGCCTTTCTTCCAGCTCACCCATAAGCTAACGAATTCGTTCTCATTTAGTATGTTTGGCGTCTCGGCCTCTGCCAGGTCACTTTCATCGATTACATTATCTCTTCGCAGCAGTGTTCGTGTGTTGTTTTCAGCGCCAAAGAGAATCTGAAAGAATGAAGGTAGTATTACTGTAGATATATTATACTCGGAGACAACGATAGTCTTAGAAGTATGATAGCTCCCCAGGAACTGAGAATTATTTAGGTAACATTTCTTTTGGCATGGATATGTCTAACGGCTCGCCACGCGAAAGGAAAAAAATTCCGCAGGAAAACGTTACCTTTGTGATGTAGTTGTCTATTCCTCTTTATGCGGTCATTCGTTCCATCGCATTTCGACCGGTCAACACGGAGAATGCCGAGCGAAGCCGACCGAGAATGGACAACTAGAGAAGGCACAGGAATGTGGGTATACATGGGGTATGCACGTCAACGTGGTCGCCTAGTCGACATATCCATATAGCAAATTCGTTCCGTGCAACAGTTGGACTCTTTCTTTCTTCTTTTTTTTTGTTAGACCCCCCCCCCCCCCCAATGAGACTTAGTTTATAGGTAGTAGAGAATATAAAACAAGTTTACAGAGAAGGAGCATCAAAATTAATGGAGGGGACGACTTTTGTCCACGACAATTGACATTTTGTTCTTGGCTAATGGACTGATATCCACTACTACAGACCGGATAGCTTCAAGAATTTCCTTTTCTAGGGAATTCTTGAAAATTATGCTATCATATGCGCCATTGACTACGATTTGATACCTACACCATGTTCACGCGTCAAAACTGTACCAATATTGCCATTTATTGGGCTGAAAAATACATAAGGTATCAATCTTTACAGCAGTCGACCAAGACAGTGGACTGAAGACCCTAGTAACAGAAATTACGCCATCCCTTGTGGAAATGCGAAGTCACTGATAGCAAATAGAACTTCTTGAAATGTACTTCCAATATTTCTGAATAATATTATCTCTTTATTGGGAGAAAGCAACTTGAAATAAAAATATAACAGGTATTTAGACAATATGGTAATATTCACGACGATGGACTCCTCCCTATGCTTTTTCCACTCCAAAGATAGTAATTAATTGTCCTGTCTAATGAATTGGCTTTGGGGAATTTGTTGCGGATGTTATTTTGTAACCTAATTTACCCTCCCTCTCCAATAAAAAAATAAGTTTCAAAATTCGCTGGTAACTATAAATATTTCAAGTTTTTAGAGAATGACTTGTACTCTAAATGTACACAAGGTGGTCCAGTTTCAGAACGATCAACTGGGTGACTTACTTCGTAACAATAGTATTCGCCTTCTGGTTCTGTTGATAAAACAACAATAGCATCATGAGGGGCTCTGACCTTGAATGTTACTTCTTGTGAAGCTACAGGCCACGATTTGTACGTTGCAGCAAAATCAGTAGATACAGTTTTCGTTTCTGGAAACAAGAAACAAATTCCGAGGTATTACATGTAGGAATATGAATTTGAGTTTTATCTTTAACCGAATCCTTAAAATAAGGGGCGCATTCAGTATCTATTTTACTGTATTTAGGGTTGTGAACATGTGTACTTAACTTTCACCATAACGAGTGAAACACGAATATCCAAATGATTTTCATAATTTGACCTCATACTCGTAACACGAATATGTAGAATAACTGTACACCGCACAGCCGGTTTTAGGGGGAGAGGTTTAGAAAAGAATCCCCCCTCCCCCCATTAACATCCTAAATATAATTTTGCAATAGAAAATTTTCGAAGACTTGCATAAATTTTACTCTCTTTACTCGCAAACGACCGTTTTCATCTTCTTTAAAAATCAACACTTCAAAGTCCATTCCCATAGAAGAATTCTGGATCCGGGCCTGTCGTACTACAAAAAACCCATAACCATAACAAGTATCCAAAAAAAGTCAAAATAAAACTGTAAATAATGATTGAAATTCAAAATTAACTAGTCATTGGCCGAATTTGTGGTTATTAACCGTTATTGAACAGTCATTGTAAAAGTTATTTTTGTTATTTTTGAATTCTTATAACAATAACCGATGTGTCCTAATTTGTTTGGTTTCCAAAATTCGAGTCGTATATGTATCTTGTTATGATAGATTGTGATGAAATATTCTGATAAGAAAATACTGTTCGCAGGGGCGGACAAGGACCAGACAGGCCATGGGGGAATTCAGTTTTGCAGGCCACCATCGTAACAATTGCAGGTCAATACCACCTCCCACTACCTCTCCAAGGGAGAAAAAGTTGAGAATATAACATTCTTCATCATGATTGTCATTTTTCTCATTTTTTCCTCTCCCTGCTCCTTTTTAGTTTCTACCCCCCCCCCCCCAAAAAAAAAGTAAATAAATAAATGCACGAAAAAGAATCTTTTTCCTCATTTTCTTAAAACTCTTCTAACATTTTCAATTTTCTTCTCAAAATTAATATAGGAGTCGGCGAAATTTTATTGCCTCAGCATGAAGGCTGGACATTTTTGAAAAAACAGTTTTTGTGTTTCCCGTACGTGAGATTGGATGCCGATGAATAAATATCCTTGTAATTCCATTTTTTTGTCCTTTGTGGATGATCAGGAGTTTAAAATTAAAGTATGTCCTTCTCAAATGGGAAATTTGGAAACTTCATTATACCGAGTTCAAGTTTTCAGGATAATACCTGCCCATCAAGTGGAATAATAATTGGTTTAGCACTGCGAATAGGTACTTAGACTTCAAAAGCTCAAAAACTAAGTGGCTCTGGACAGTACCGTGAACGGAAAAATTTTGAAGGTGATGGGGACAGCTTACAAAAAATTCTCAAAAGTAAGACTACAGTTGCAAGCGAATTCTTTTTTAACGGCTTGAGCCTTAAAAATTAGTAATTTTCAACTCTTTTCTCAGTTCGCCGGAAGGGGAGGAAGGGGGGATCGGTCGCCACACTTCTGTAAACTTCTTTCAAACGTACTTTACGCGGCAAGAGTTTTCCGGGAAAAAAGTTTTTGGATTTGTGTGAATTATTATTCCTGACTCTACAATGACTTTCGTAAAACTGTTACACTTCTACTAGACTCGTAAAATGAGCAATCGAATGGGTATTTTGTAATTTTTCCCTTGCTGAGAGTGTGTGATAAATTCATAGTTTTTTAAAAAATTCTTTCGGGCGTATTTTATTCATCAAGACTTCCAGAATTCTTCAAGGCCATCTCTAAAACTTTTCATTCTTATTCAAGATTATCACTTCAGACGCCACAAAAACTTTTTAGACTTTTTCAGATTTTCATACACCTCTTAAGACTTATTAAGATAACCAGTAAGACCGGTATTCTCAATTTTCTTCCGGAGGGGAGAGAAGACGGAGGGAATATATCACCACACTTCTTTAAAATTCTTTCAGACTACTCTACTTTTCAAGACCCTTCCAGAATTTTTTAAGGCTATCTTTGAAACTTTTTCGGATTTATTATTACGCTACGCTCTACACAATTTTTTTCAGACTCTTCCAGACTTTTAAGAAAACCCTGAACGTTAGCTGAGATGCATGAGTTGTAAGATGTAAAATGGATATTTACCAACTTTTTCCGCGGTTCGGAGGGGGCGGCTTCATACATTTTTAAAAGTCTGTCAGGCGTATTTTATTTTTCAATACTGTCCCAGATTATTTCTACAGCTTTTTTGGACTTGCTTAAAATTATTATTTTACGCTGTACGGAGACTTTTTCGGACTCTTTCAGACCTTTTCGAGACTCTTAAGGACCTAAGGGTGGTAACGTTCGCCTTCCCTATCCCTTCCTCTGACTTTCGGGGATAAAAACAACAGTAGAGGATAACAAATCGTTCAGAAATTGAAAAATATTCCAATTTTCGGATACAGGTAAAATGGGGGTGAAAATAAACAACGAGGTGAAGAAGAACAAACAATGTAGGATTGTAGCGCCATAATGCGCGTACTCACTGATGTAACAGTGCTGCCATATAGCACATTTTTTCATTTTCGTTAAGGTAAACATAGGCAACAAGTGTTATCATGTTATTATCAAAACAGGCAAGATGCGATTCCCGTAAATAAATAAATAAAAACAAATTTGGAACTCCTGTTTGATTAATTTCAAAGTTTGAATAAGGTGCTCCAGTATTCCATGATGATTTGGTGGAGATTATTCAAAATGTATGTGTGACCTGGAACGATGAAATGTGCCTCTGGTGTCAAAAAATCATTTTTCACTTTCTTGACAATTCTTATTGAAAAAAATCACGGTCTTTCGAATAAAGCAAATCGCAGCTTCCTATCTTCATTAGTTTTTCTATAAATTGCATTTAAAAATTACGTCAAAAGTTTAAAAACATCCGTTTACATGGCATTGTATGAAACGGGCCTACGGGAAAACATCCGTTTACGTGGCGTTGTGTGAAACGGGCCTAGGGGAATGACAAAGAACAAAAATTCGAAACGCGGTTGTCATAGCAACGCGTAAACGCACCACGACAGATGTACACGCTATGTACATCTGTGCGCACCACTACCACCATCCCATCTTTAGGCTCGTTTATCTTGAAAATCTGTTTTTGCACAAGAGGCACATTTCATGATTCCAAGTCACATATGTATTTTGTAGATCATGTTATATAGTTCCATATATATGTTAGTTTAGGTTGCTGAAGTAACAACTAAAACTACTTCCCGAGATAGAAGTGATAATTTAAGACATTGGAAATGAGGTGAAGATGAACATGCGAAGTTTTCATTACAATTATGAATGCTCCTTGTATCGTTAGTGTTCTTAATGATTTTATAACGTTCACGTTTCAACCCTTCAACTTATTGGTGTCTAATGGTATGTGGAATGATTATTATTACCGACTACATACCTACATTGTTTTGTTTTTTTGTTTTTCACGAATTTGACTTTTTTAAAAACATTAGAACTTCTTTACCTTCATCCTTACCACGTCTGCAGAGAGAATTACCATGCACAAACATGTGAGTACACCTTCAGCCCACATAGTGAGGTGAAGGCGAGCAAACTTTGAACTTCTAGAAAAGTGTACTCGGTAGTGGATTCTTTTTTTCTTCAGCTAATACTGTTTCTGGAGGTCAAATGTTTACAGAGCGTCTGGATGGTGTGTTTACCTTCAAAAATGGGAAACCTCTAAATCTGTTCATTTTTTCACTCCATTTGCCGGTATGTAGAGAGTTTAATGATAAATTATCTGAGATAATGAAGAAATTTTGATCTGATGCCATCTTTTTAATCTCTAGATCATGAATTGGGCTGACTTTTGTACTCTAGAAAGAGAAAAAACATAATCATTCAGATCCCCGCATCAAAGTCTCAATAGTCTTTTGGTTGGAATTTTCTATCTGTAATCCACTGTACACTTGAGCCACAGCGTGATTTCTTAAGCTCCAAACTACATTTGGGTCACAACAGTGGCGGATCTAGAAATTTTCCGAGGAAGGTGTTTTGAGCCCTAATCAGTTTTTTGTATTTTCATTTTACTTTCATTTTATTTTTGGTAGTCGTCATTTCTCAGTTGCTTCTTGATGTACTTTGAAGTCCACACAGGACTACAGCATTGCAGGTGAATCTAAACATAATCTGAATGAGTCTTGGTAGCAATGAGCTGATCATTAACTGGTGCTGATACTCATACTCAAGAATTTCAACGATAATCTTATAATTCCTATGAGCTGGGCATTATAACTGGTGTTGTCATGGAAAACAAATTACTTTTTTTTCGTTTGTTTTGTTTTTCAATCCAAAAGAAATGAGTCCCCGCAGGTGTACACGTTCACTACAATTTTATATAATGTGGTTTTGTAATGTTTTTTTTTTCTTCTTCTTCGGCCTGAAGGAGAGTGTCCGACCCCCCCCCCCCCCCCATAGATCCGCTACTGGGTCACAATGTGAAAGGACTACAGAGTTATAAATTCACGATTGTCAAACCGTTGATATATCTAAGCTTACTGGAAGCTACCTCTGCGATCAGTCCCTTAAAATAGTTGACTATGGAGATAATTCTCTACCTAACATTCGTTGAAGAGTCGCGTCTTATTCTCATCAGAGTTAGACTTTCTGATAAGTTGAAATCGATATTTACGATTTGAATGCATGACCTATGTTCTGATTAAAAGGGAAACACAAGCGTTAGATAACTCAACTGAAAACGAAAGAAGATGAAAATAATTATGAAAAATTGATATATATCTCTGTTTTGATAAGTGAGACGTTACATACTAGCAATCGATTACTAATTAATATTATTATAACTGCGAATCCAATCAGTATTAATTGCGGGGCAACGTACACTATCAGTCATTTCATTTTATATTCTGCAGAATAATTTTACGTCAATATTGTATACGTGATCGTCTGGGAATTTGAGTTTCGTTTAATCTGCAGAGAAAGGGCATAATGAAAATGAGTACCCGAGTCTTGCATCAAGTTCTAAATGAGATACCTGAGTCAACTGACTCGTCCAGAGCTTAACACAGGTTGCCCACGCCAGAGAGGCAACAACCTTATGCTGTGCATGAGTACTCAGAGCATGCGCCTATCGATGACTTCAAAACCTTATCGCTGGAAAAGCCCATCGCGATTGAAGTGCACCCTCAGACCCTCGTTGTTGCGACCCTGGTCCACACTACCTTCTGTTGGCCGTGTTAAGCTTTGTGGAAATAACCCGAATGGCAGGCACGAGAATGTACTCGTACATAACTTGATAAATAAAAAGGCGGATGTAGCCAAGCAGGTTTATAGTCTAACAGAAAAGCAAACAGACGTTTCCATAATTTCGGTTAAATTTTAATCATTTTCTGTATTACTTCTGTTGTTTCTGCGATTTCTGTCAATTCTATGTAATTCCTATTTTCTCAATCGTTTTAAATTTGATGTCTGGAAAGGCAAACTTCCACCAGGCCCTCACCGAGGACGCGAAGCAGACTGATACACATTCTGAAGGCTATAAACAGCCAGTCAACTATCAGAATCCGAAATTAGTCAGCTTATCAGCCATATTCAGTCAGCTATCTTCTCTCACAAACTCTACCCCCCCTTCATTTATCTCTCCATCCCACATTTCAGGGTCTGAAACCGATAGATAGCTAACCAGATTTCCCAAATATTTTCATCTCAGTAATCACCTAGAAAAAACAAAAATCATTCCAACTCTTGTGGACAGGGGGAGAATTTGAAAATAATGAATTTCTGTACATTTTGAATTCTCTAACCAGGATTTCTTGCTATATTTGCCACTAGGATTATTAGAATTCCCTCCATCTTCAATATGCATCCTTTTAACAGAATACTGGGCCGAGATAAGAGGAAATCCGAATTTTAGGATTAAAATTCAATACAGGACTCTGGTGCAGACAACTACAGTGTTGGTACAAACAATTTGCTCAAAAAGCTCTACGGCTCTATATGTATAGAAGATCTTGAAGCATTCGGCTGGCCACTTGGTGATACGTATTCATGCTCAACCAGAATGAACAATTTAACGATATTTTGAAGCTTGAAAAATGCTTACCTAGTATTGACTCTCCATTGACCGTGTACGCCAGCAGTATTGACAGGAACATCTAATAAATCAAAATTACAATTCTTATTAATGTTACACAGACTATCACACGCAGCACCGGAAGAATTAGAAGGACCAGGGGTCCTAAACTTGATGATTTGTTATCAGCTGATCGCAGAATTGAGGAGCCCACTTCCAAAGTGACCTAACTGCAAAATTTTGATTTCATGAGTTTTTGTTTTCAACACGCTATCTTGCCGCGCTAGGGGCATACTTTGTAAAAACAAGAAGGACAAATTTTTCTAGAAGGTTGAACTTATTGATACCTACTTTAAAAAACTCGTTTACTTGCTTTATTGTTTTGCTTATAAAAAAATTCTGATACCTTCCGGAGAGTCTTTTTGGAGAGCCTAAGAAAATATTTCCACAAGAATTTCATCAAGAATTTTTGGGAAAGTTTCCCGATGATTTTTAAGCAATTTCATCGGTAATTTTTGGAAAAAATTTCCAATTTTGTCCAAAGAATTTCTTTAAAAGTGATAAATGAAATATTTGGGGAAAACCGCTCTGATTGTTTTTGAAGAATCTTATCAAAAATCTTCAGAAAAAATGTTCTCCAAAGAATTTCATGGAAAATCCTCAGGGAAAATCTCCAATGATTTTTAATGAATTTCATCGGAAACTTTCGGAAAACAATTCCGATAATTTCCGAAGAATCTTATCGGAAATCTTTTAAAAATAACCAATGTTTTCCAAAGAATTTAAAAGTTCAATGATCTCCGGCGAATTTCATCGAAAACCTGTAGGTAACATCTCCGATGGTTTCTAAGCAATTTCATCGGAAAATTCAGTGAAAAAAATTCCGATAACTTCCGAAGAATCCTATCGGAAATCTTTAGAAAAATTTGCAAATGTTTTTTGTTTTTTTTTAGACCCTTCGGTACTGATGCGATGCCCGAAAGGGTAGTTTCCGGTGCCGGGGGTGCGGTGTCTCAGGGGCCACTTTGGCATGCGTGCATCGCCATACGTCCCACAACACCAAATGTTTTTTAGAGAATCTCAACAAATTACTTCGAGAAAATTTTCTGGTAAATTTTGAAGAATTTCAGAGGAAATATTCGGGGGAGAACTCCGATGGTTTTGAAGAATTTTATAAAACATCGTCACAAAAAATGTTCGATGATCTCCGAAGAATTTTATAGAAAATCTTCGAATCCGAGTCCCTTAAACGGTAAGAGTAAACAGGCATTCATGCAGCAGGATAAGTTGCCTACATTAGAAGATTAGAGGTTCCCAGCGAGAAATGCGAGACTCCCCTTCAGCATGTACATACGCCACTCATGCTGACAACAGGTAAAATAATAATGTATTTGCCTGCTCTCGCAATTAAAAGGGCAAGAAGAAAATATGTCCAGTATTCATGGAAAATTGTTTTCAAACAATTTAATTTTACAGAAGAACATGCTATTTCCTTTTTGTACTTTTTGAAATAATAAATTTTCACTTGCTTCACTTAAAACTGCCATATCTCGCTGAATTTCCAAGATAGAGGTCCGAGTTCAGTTTTATTCGATTTCTAAGGGGGTTTTATATAAAATTAGCCAAAAAAGTAAAAATCAAAAAATTTGGTCTACTGGTCCCTTTTCGTATGCGCTGTCACATATTGACTTCCAAATCAGGTCGACATGAAATTCAAAGCACTTCAAATTAGCGTCAAAAGAGGGAGTCAATTTTGGGTAAATTCCGTTCACGTCGACATCGAGTCGAGTTTGAGTATATATAATTTCCCATGAGCCTTCAATAGGCTTTGGATGTGGGTAATTAGCTTTTTTGCGGACTGTAAATCAATGTCAATATGCAGTTGATTTTATGTGAAGAGTTCTCCATAGGCCTTTAATCAGGGTTAAAATTCAGTTGAATTTGGGTCGACATATTTAGTTATAGACCATCTATCTATGTATGTCAGACACCTGACGCAGTTAGATCAAGAGTACACATATACATGTATACCCCAAACAAACATACGGATTAGGTTATGATAGTTGTAATTTATTTTTGGCAAAAACGCGTCCTGAGTATTATTCTTACATGGGTATGTGAATATGAGTTTTTGTTTGGATTTACCTTATAGATGAATCCCCAATGCGTTGGTGACAAACTAAAAATAATATGTGACCTGGAATCATGAAATGTGCCTCTTGTGCGAAAATAGGTTTTTGAGATAATCAAGTGTAAAGATGGGATGCTGGTAGAGGTGCGCACAGATGTTCATAGCGTGTATATCTGTGGTGTTGCGTTTACTCGTTGCTATTACTACCGCGCGTTTCAAATTCTTGTTCTTTGTCATTCCCCTAGGCCCGTTTCACATGATGCCATGTGAATGGATGTTTTCCCATAGACCCGTTTCACAGGATACCATATAAATGGATATTTTTGAACTTTTGACGTAATTTTTATATGCAATTTGTGGGAAAACTCATGATAGAAAGCTGCGATTTGTTTTATTCAAAAGAGTGTGATTTTTTTTTTTTTGATAAGAATTGTCAAGAAAGTGAAAAATAATTTTTTGACACCAAAGGCACATTTCATGATTCTTGGTCACATTTCCTTGAGTTGAGGCTCCCTAGCATTTTCACATTTGACTGTAATATATGATAGTCCATGCTGATACAAATTTGACTTGGTATTGCTGCCAATTTTGAGTCAACTTAGTAATCTACCAGGAATCAACTACACATGAAGGTCGTTTGATCAATATTGATGACATGACGCTTCAGAAATTTTGACGATTCAAAATTGATGGCAAAATGGAATAGAAATTGAGTGGTTTCTATATTCAATACTACATTTCAATTCAGAATTGGCAACAAAATGGAGTAGAAATGAAGTAGTAGGTGGTATGGTTTTATATTCGACTGCTACAGGCCCGTAACACCCCTGTGGGCAAACAGGGCATTGCCCTCTAAAGAAAATTTTGCCCTCTGCAGAATATTGCCCCGAGAAAAAAAAAAACGGAAGAAAATTATTTTCTGCAAATATATGATCAAAAGTTGAACATAAAAAAGAAATGTTTCAGAGAAAAGTTTTCAGAGTAACCTATGAATTGTATGCTGTAACATTACATTCAGTCTCATGAATCGTGTCCCTATAGGCAATCAATGCTGTTTGGTCGTGAATCGAGCCTAACATATTTATCATTTGGGGGGGGGGGGATGAATCCATCACGTGTCATGAATTTTTACGCGCGTTTAATAATAGTAAAAATCGTAGATTTCAGAATTTTTTAAATTATTTTCTTCTCTTTTTTTTTCCAGTTATTTCTATTATAGTTCTGTTGATGAACTTTTATAATATAATATCTTGAGCAAAACTGATGTAAATATTTAATGAAAACGACGAACAATTTCTTCAATTTTAGCCTTTTATATATATTTAAAAAAAAGATTGTAGCCGCCAACTCCCCCCTCCTATTTGAGGAGAAAATGTTTGCCCAACCAAGAATTTTGCTTGCCCTACCTGATGAAGGCCTTGCGCTACGGGCCTGGACTGCTGGCTTTCGACTTCAAGTTGACGGTGAAATTAAGTAGAACTTGAGTAGCACACATGCCGCTAAATCAGACTGCATTTCGATTTCAATTTGACGGTGAGATGGAGTCGAAATCGAGTAGCATGGAATCATTTGAAATTCAACTGCATTACGACTCGAAGTCGAAGTGAGTTAGCAGTCTAGTTTAAAATTCGACTCCATTTCGACGAACTTTCGTGAAAACCTCAATTCGAAGTGACTTCAGGTCGACACTACCTACCAATTCCAGGTCGGCTCAAAATCGACGGTCGACATGACTTAATGGGCTGGACATGTTGACCATAGGTGAGCAACTAATGTTTTATACGAGCAAACGCGAGAATGAAAGTTGCATTGGAGGTAATAAAATACTTGGTTGTCTAAGAGTAGGCATAGGACAAAGAGCTGTTAAGAGCAAGGATTAAAAGTCAACCTAAAAACAATATTTAGTTACAGGGTTACTTTTTACCCCGAAAAAATTATTCACAGTAAAAAGACCAGGGGCCCAACAATATCCTGCGATTGGGTGCTCAGAGCATGTGCCTATCAGAGCCAAAAAAAAAAAAGTTTTTAAATCAAAACATTATCCTACGCTGAGGTGCCCATCACAATTGAGTGGATGTTTTGGCATCCTTGGATCCCTCGCTGTTGTACCCTTGCTAGAGGTAGCCAATACCTTCCAAATAATAAGTAGAATACTTAATGGATTATTTTTACTTCACGTTATTACGTAATTATTTTCGTTTGAATATTTTACATTATTGACCAAATTTAGAGAGCACTAATGAGCTTCTTTTGATTCATGAGTTGTGCTGATACTCCCTTCAGCTTTGTCACCAATATTTGATAAGCAAAAATAGGTCTTAATCTTCGTATTAATGAAAGCTAACGAGAAGATGAATGTGGTATAGCAATGACGCAAACAACTGACACCAACATTAACATTTTTTTTTTAGTGAAAAACTAAATAAATAAATAAAAAAGGGACAATTTACGAATTTTTTAGGATAACTGATAACAAATTCTAGATGGGACAAGAAGGACACTTTTTTCAGTAACGTTAAGAAAACTTCAAATGTTGAGGGATATATTCCTCAAATTAGACCTGAGTGTAACCCGAATTTCAATTCGCAATTATAATGTTTAAATGGTTAAAAAATAAAAAAAGTTCCAGTGCTTTAAATAAATAAAAAAAATCGTTTTCGTTGTTCTTTCAGCAATATGATTGTTTGGATTAGTGATTCTGAATGCGGAGAGACACAGTCCAGCTAGCAAGAAACGCTTAAATGTGAATCAGCTTGTTAGTAGAAATATTTGAATAGTTACTTACCACAGTTGTATGAGACTTCATCTTGATGAGCGAACAAAAAATTGAAACGTGTAGGTATGCAAATCTTATAAGTGTAAAGAAGACTGAATGTAGTCGTGAAAGTTCAGCAATGATTCCGATATGACCTGTGGTTTGTTTATATATCTAATGCATAATAATGACCAAACTACTTCTATAATTAAAGCTGTGTAATTACCCTGGGAAATATCAAATGCGTAGGATTCCCCTTTAGGTATTGCTTCCTAAAACTACCTGATTAGTTTTCAATAATCAGTTTATCGATATTATACGTTCAATACAACATGTTATCAACCATTGGAGTATTAGATAACTACAACTTTAATTATAGAATGGTGAATGGGAAATACGCTGAAAAGGTGAAAGTCAGAACTTAGTCACTACGTAGTGTTTTCCAATTACATAAAAAGTATTTACGATAACCAAGGCGCAGGAACTGGCCATCGGAGAAACAAAGAAGTTCTCGACGTGACGAAATTTTCAAAAGTTGTAGGGGCAGCCAAATGCGAGTAAAAATCACTTATGCTGTGCTGCTGTGTATTCAGCTATGAAGACTGTACAATTTGTGAGAGTATTTTTACTATT
The DNA here is from genome assembly GCA_031841125.1 of Acanthococcus lagerstroemiae. Taxonomy (NCBI): domain Eukaryota; kingdom Metazoa; phylum Arthropoda; class Insecta; order Hemiptera; family Eriococcidae; genus Acanthococcus; species Acanthococcus lagerstroemiae. Next base: position 54,923,561 of record CM063112.1, on the reverse strand, counting down.
TCATTTATGTTTTCGTTCAGTGCTTTTTCAACATCTGTTCGAAAGAAATTTCATTCTCTGGTTTTGCTACTCGTAGCTTGTTACGTGACTTTGTACTTTTGAAAGAAGAATTGGAAAAAATGTGCGCAATTGGAGAATAAATAGTGAAATACAACTTTTGTGTGGCAGTCCTCGTTTTCAATTCGTGCTTCATACTCACAATGATACCACGATTTTTTCCGGAGTTGTGAAATATATAATTTTCTTCTTCAAAACTTACTGTCGCTAAAATTTGCCACTCGAGATAATGTGTCTTACTCGGGCTTGTTGGTAACATAAATGTCTAATACGGCTGTTTCACTCGACCTCTGGAATATGGACTAAAGCGGCCCTTATTTAAAAAATTTTTGAAATTGGGTAAACCATCCCCTAGATCTCTTCCTCATGAAGCAAGAGTGCCGAGTCCTCAATTTTAGAACTTTTTAAAAATTTTAACCTTTGACCCGTGAGTTTTGAACTTGAACATAGGATTTACCTAAGGATCTTCTTGAAATCTCTTTTTACAGCCAGAAAACGCCAGTCCCAATAAAATGAGAGGGTTATACCAACATACGTCCTGAAAGTAGACAAAATTATAAATATTTTTAAAGCAGAAAAATCGCCCCTAAATTGAAAATTATAATATTGAAACATGTTCAGAGTTGATGTATCTCAAAATTAAATTTTGAAACATCCTTTTTAACCCAAAAATGCTTATTTTTATAAACTAAGTATACAAATTTTCTACAATAAATTTTTGTACCGATTCTGAATATGTACACTAGATTTTCTTACTTCTGACAGTTGCCTCATAAATATCCTAGCGCATTGAAAAATCTACGATTTTAAACCTTTTTCAATTTTTATTCAATATCATAGTTAATTTATAGGTTTTCGTGGTAGCTTAATCCAATGCTGGACATAGTTTTTTGTACTCAACCTCACTGAGGTCCACCAAACGGAATTTCTTATGAATAACGTCCATTGTTTGAGATTGTAACCAATATCTAGGCGTAATAAGTCAGTAAATACAATTTTGATGGCAATTTTGGGACTCAAATGCGTTTAGTTCTGCCACAGGGTGCAATCAAATTACCGACATACTGATCCCCGATCTGCAAAATCAGCGTCAAAAGACACAAATGTTTGAGTCAAAATAGTGTCAGTTGTTGACAGTTACGTGGACGGAGCCAAAAAGAGTGTCTTTTGACGCTGATTTTGCAGATCGGGGTCGGTTTAGTAGAGCCACAGAAACGGGCTTAAGGTGCTTCGGCTGCACCATATTTGAAGGGGGATGGATGTGGTTCCATGACCGAAAGAAGAAAGAAAACCCGGGAAGAACAAAGGGAAGGAACGAAAAATAACTAAATAATGAGAACCCTGAGTACTTCAATCAGGAAGACCACCCCTTTCCGCATCCTATAACTTGACATTTTTCAAGAGTTGTTAAATTTAATTGTTTTTCTTACTGGATGATCTTGAAATTTAAAATTTCTGTAGGAAAACACTTCTCCCTGCTCCAGTGCTTTGTAATTATAAAACAGTTTGTAAATTTAAATGCTACAGTTGGCAAAATTACAAATATTGCTAGTCCCCCCCCCTTTTCGTTTGACGTTTATTTTCAAATTCTAGTTCTTAGTTGGAAAAATTATCCCTGCCAATAATTCAAATTTTTTCAAAAGTTCTCTTTATTTTTTTTTTCGATTTCAAAGTTTTAGTTTTTTGTTAGAACCGCACACCTCTAACATAGTCTGGAATAGGAGAAGAGATGGTAGGAGATGCAGCTGAGAAAACTGAAAATTTGTAAGCCATATCTTGAATTTTGTTACCCACTATGTTTATTTAGAATTTTAATTTTGTTTTTGCTCGACGGTTTCAAGATTTTAGATTTCAGGTAGAAAATGTTACCTTCCCCTCCCAGCCACAATTTCATTAATTATAGAAGAGCTATATTCAATTTAAGAGAGGTAGTCGGCGAAATTAACAATATAACGAACCTCATTTCTTTTCACTCGACGTTTATTATGAAATTTCAGCTTTCAGTTGTAAAAATTACTCTTCCTTAAGATTTAAAATTTCTCGAGAGTGTTCGGTGAATTCAGTGTCACTCCAACCCCTTATTTTGGGTAGACTATACCACTGTACCGCCGTTCCAACGTCACTGTAAAATATATGTGACAAATTTATCTCGAAAAACTATAAGTCATTTCTTTTAGTTCTCGGTACGAAGATTTTCCGAAAGATCGCTCCCCCCCCCCTTCCAACAAAAAATAAATATAATGCATAGTCCGGAGAAATTATAAAAAATGTATAAAAATGAGTAGACCAACTGGTCCACAGTGAAATCAAACTGAGTATTTGAAATCAAAATGAGCATTCTGATTTCATTCTTGCCCCTGATGAATTCAAATACGTGGTCTAAATCGATTACAAAATAACACAAATTAAATATCAAGGTCAGATCGACAATCTTTGTTAAACTGGCAATTTATTTGCTAAGCAATCTGTTAGCAGTTTTTGGTCAAAATTGGCAATTTATTAACCATTTCTGTCAAATCGGTTAGTTATTGACAAGTTTAGTCAAAATTGGCAATTGATTAACCATTTTTGTCTAATCGTCTAATTTGACAGTTTTAGTTCAAATTGAAAATACAATCGCAGTTATTCGTCGAATTTGCAATTTTTTATTAATTAGGCAATATTTTAATGCGTATAAATTCATCTCCACACTGAAAGTACGTAATAAAGTTTTTATATGAAAAACATGTACGGAACTTGTTTCGAAAAATTAAGTCATTTCCACCAGTTTTCCGTAGAATTTTCCGCCGCGAAGAAGGAATGAATTATGATGTACGGAGAGATTTCCAAAATCAAAAAATTGAAGTAATCACTAATTCCGGTCCAATTTTCGTCACCGAATTCGAATTTGTGGTCCGAATTTGGCGAAAGCATACCATTAATGAGATATACTTAAGAAAGTAATCACAAATGGGTGAAAAAGTAAACGAGCCTAATTTCATGGTCAGATTTGAATTTGCCTCAGAGAATTCACACGCTCACTAGATACCAGTGCAAACGCTTCTGGAAAACTTTTCGCTGAAACGAAAATACATGATATACAACTAGGAAAAATTTTCCAGAATCGAAGAAATTTAGTTACCCAATTTCCACCCTTGTTTTTTGTTAAGTTACATTTGTTGTCCGAAATTGGAGGCGGCACATAGTTACGGAAAGACCTTGAACAATATGAAGGTAAAATCTTTCAGAAACTAGTTTCATCTCAATTTTAAGGGGTGATTTGAATTCGCATTGATCAATTGATTAATTTCTATCAAGTTCTGGTCGAAAGTAAATCCTGCCACGGGGGAAAGGTAACATGAGGAATAAAAACCAAGAAAATAGATTAAAATCGAGAAAATGTAAGCAATTGAGACTCCCGACGGTTGGAAAGATTCGAGGCCTCCAGGTCCTAAAAAAGAGCCCGGGCATGAGGGACCCCCCGCCCACCCACATGTAAGGGCTCGTCCTGATGTAAATGCTTTTCGAAAACATATTGTCCGAAAGAGGTGATGTTTACCTACGTACACATCTCATGTGCTATGTTCTGACTAATCTTGACGAATATTACACTATACTGAGAGGTCGGGAAGAGAGTGGCTCTGCAAGTTTTCACTTATTGAAAGTTTGAAGTTTCAGTTGGGCTTGTTTACTTTTTTAACTGTTTGTCTAGGCTGCTTCAAAGTGCATTTAAACTACACGGATAAAAAATACGTAAGAACAAATTTACTGCGACCGGGCGGAGACATGATGCGAATATTAAGAAATAACTATCACCGGTGTGTAAAGTGAGGAGAGGGAAACATTTCATACTCGAGTGTATCTCAACAACAAAGGAGCATTCCAAGTACACCCTCCTGCATACGGAGACAATTTTAAAACTTCAAATTACATTGTATAAAATTTTGTTAGGTACGACGAGAAAAACTGCATAATGGCTACCTTTAGTCTACCTGATTCATGTGCCACTTTTGTAGAAAATATTACCTACTAGTTGGTTCCAGCGAACCTTGGTTATTAAAGCCCCAGAAAGATTTGAAAGTGTATTAACGAACATTATATAGGCTGAATTAGTTTTCGAAGTTCATGATCAGTTTGCACATTAATGAAATAATAAACCGCGAACCATTGTAAATTAAGTATTGCATAAGCGGCTGACGGAGTATCCCACCCCTCTTTCGCCCTGTGATAGTATTAATCACATCTACAAATGTATACCTCAGTTTTATAGCTCACACTTTCGAGACATCAATAATCATAAAAACGAAAATGAGTGAAACAAGTAATTTTAAATTATAATTATTTGTAATAATTATTGAAATATCTAAAGTATAGATGACCTACTTATACTATAAAGTATAAAACTTAGATAATATTCGTGTTAGTAAACCCAAACATGAAGTACTCGAAATTAACAAAACAGGTGATCTAAAATGTAACATTAGAAAGCGAGTATTTCGTCAGTAGACTTGACGTACTCAGCGAAGCTCAACGGAGTGTAACATATAACCATGCTTTCTTGAACCTGGAGAAAATGCAAGACTTAAGGTCTTCCATAATAGTGGTGAGGATTATTCTAAGCCAATATTCACTTACGCAGCTCTATTGTCATCTTCTCAGAGGACAAACCTGCAGACAAAAATTCAAGATAAATTTGGAGCATTTTTAAAAATGTCCAACACATTGTCCACGTAGCCGAATTATTAACAAATTATAGTCAACTTTTTTGTTTTGTTTCATTTGGCTTTTCAGCGCCCCGAATACAGCTAGATAGGCTTGTCTGTTATATGTTCTCGACGGACAGGTGCAGGTGCAGTTTGAGAACAATGCCTGGCAAATGTGAGCATCCAAGACCAATGGAAATTACATGTAGTACACGTTGATCGCATACAATATGAACTGTAAAGACTGTTGGTCTAAATTGCAAGGGCTACCTCAAATGCTACTACATTACAAGCCTTACTATTTTATTGTTGACAAAGCTCACTATGATTCTACTCTGAGGAAAAACACTTTGCGTCATACGCATATATATCTGCAACAAACTTTATGTGCGAGTAGCAAGAAACACAAATGGAAAGTTCGAGCCTTATGTCGGTAATACATATCTTGGGTGTGTCAAAAAGGTTTTAGTTTCTGTTCGTTGATAAGGCTATAGCTTACAGGTAAATGGTTACAACCAGGGCACTTTCAGCACTAGCCTATCCTGCATGAGCCTGTCTTCTGGTTACATACTACTTTTCCTATTACAACATACCCTGGATAAGTCAATTTCTGATGAGATAGGAACATGACTTCTGAAAAAAATTAATAACGCGGTTGTATAATGTCAATGACTTATTTTTATTGAATCCAACCATTGTATCCATTATGACATACTTAACGGAAGTGTACGAGAGAAGTCCGTTCATAAGTTTTTTAAATGTCTTTACTGCTGTGTACAGTCCTCCATTTGTGTTTAATTTTTTATCAACAACTTAGATAAAGCATAGGGAAGTGAAAATTGATAGGTTTTCTGAGGCTGTAATAATAAATTAAAATGAATAATCTGCTGTTGTCCTTTTTAGCATTAATAAATTAGCCCCTACCTGTAATACACTTGATTGCATTATTCCTCTATTTCACGAGTAATTCCGTGCCCGACTTCGTCCTGTACCTGTTGAAGTCAAACATTCCAAATAATATTCATTGCAGAATAGCCACCCACCCTCAGATGTATGTAAGAAATGTAAACAAAACTGTGCGGTTATACACAAAAGAAACAATTTATAAGAACTTGAGGGGGGAGGGGAGGCGAAAGCGTCGTGATAAGAATATTTCTCACCGTCTCTCATCATCCTATGAATATAATTTTCTTCACAGATAATTGATACGATCCTTGATACATGGCATCTCCACTCCATATCTGGGTACCGAGCATCCTCAACCTCTCTTGTGATGAGGGCTTTACACGCCTTATATGTATTTATTGGAAAGTAATATATAAACGTATAAATGTCGTCTACGATGGTAAAAGCTGAAGCTGGGTGGTTGCTCCCTTCATCTCCCTTGTGGCCATGTCATGGGTCAACCCCTCTGCCTACATTCCCCTTATCAACACTCACTTCAAACCATGTCGCAGCGCTTCCCATCTTGCTTGGGATGCCAGTGCGCAACAACCTTTAGCAGTCTATATTTGACTGCTGCTTACTTGTCTATAGTTTTGCTTATCTCTTTATAGCTCTATCTGTCTTGGTCCTATATTTCTATACTTGGTCTCTGTATTTTTCTATTTTTTCCATCCATCTTGGTCTATCTCTTTCTGATGCCTTTGTTACTTTCTGCGTTCCAGTGTATCTGTCTGTTTCGGATTCTAAATGTTTTCTTCCAGGAGTTGCGGGGTTGTAAAAAGCTTTTTTCTGATAAGTAGAGAAATCAATTCTTTATCTATTATTATAAAAAAGACTCACTTACCTCACTGCAGAAGTAGGTGAGAACGTCTTTTTAGTATAAGTTCGGTAAGCATAGAATAAACCGGCTGCTAATCCACATCCTAGAATGGCGAAGAGCCCAAGAACCAGATGACTGGAAGTACTCGAATTACCCGACTGTGTCTATTATGAAATGTACAAAATTCAGGTTTAATAAAGAAGTTAACTCCAGCAGACCTGTTGTGAATACCTACTTTATACGGCGTAGAGAATTTCCAGCTACATTCTATGATAAAATTCAAAATTAGTTCGGATAATCAAAAATTCGGATAATCGCGAGATCTTCATATATATATATATATATAATATATATATATATATATATATATATATATATATATATATATATATATATATATAGATTTTCTAAAGGGAGAAATGGCGTCTTTTTTAGATTCCAACAGGAGAAGTGACTTCCTTTTGGAAAAGTGACGTCTTTTGAAGGACGTCATTTTTCCTTGCGGTTTATACACATTAGAATGACCCCAGGAGCATGCACAAAAAATTTGAGCGGGACGTCATTTTTCCAAATATACAAACCCCCTTACCCCTATAATGTGTGGTTTTCACACTAGAGCGCAGCGCAGTTTTATACACCGAGTATATTGCTGCCCACTTCAACAGGTAAAATGACACTGAAAGTTTATACAATTTCACCGCAACGGGCAAAATGACGTCCTCTTTCCGGCAACACTGCACTGCATTCAAATTACACGGGCCCGACTGTTTGTGTCTAAGTTAATGTCTAGTGTCTACATTATTAGTTGATAAAGGGAATGAAAATGAATTATCGTTCATCAGTTGATGGTGTAGTAAATATGAATGATCCAGCTATGTTCAACATATTTCGAGTAGATGAAGATGAGGATCTCGAAGCTCTCCGAAACATTTTTCGCTCCAAAAAAGACATGATGTATAATAGCCTGACCAGAGTTCGACGATGTAGTATGGAGAAATTTTCAAAATTTTGAAAATGAAAAAATTGAGTTCATGACTCATTTCCACTCAGTTTTTCACGCTGAATTCAACGTTGTCCAAATTCGGCGGCGACCCCTCGTTCCCAAGATACGCACAAAAATGTTTGTGAAATTTTTCAAAATATGATGGTAGCTCAATTTTGATGACGGATCGAATTAATCTCGAAAATTTGAGTCATGTACACCAGCTCCCGACCCCGAAGCTCTCCGAAAAATTTTTCGCCTCAAAAAAGACATAATGTATTGAGAAATTTTCAAAATTTCGAAAATCAAAAAATCGAGTTTACGACTCATTTTTACTCAATTTCTCACGCTGAGTTCAAAGTCGTTGACCAAATTCGGCAGGACCCTTCGTGTCCGAGATACACTCAAAAATGTTGGTGAAATTTGTCAAGAAAGGATGGTAGCCCAATTTTGACGACAGATTCGAATTTGTCTCAAAAATTTGAGTCATGTACACCAGCTCTTCGAAAAATTTTTCGCCCCAAAATAGACACGATGTAGCATCGAGAATTTTTCAAAATTTCGAAAATCAAAAAGATCAAGTTCACGACTTATTTCCGCTCAATTTTTCACGCTGAGTTCAAATTCGCTGACCAAATTCGGCGGCGATCCTTCGTTCCCGAGATGAAATAAATTATCGAAATTAAGAATCGAAGGGAAACCTTACTGCTTTTCTCGAAGAAAAAGAAATCGTCTTAGATAAAAAGAACTGTTTCTTTCTTTTGAGGAGGAGGAACCAAATCTGCATAAAAAGAACCTGAACTTTTTTTTTTTCAGTAAAAGAGAACTACAAATTGATTTGAATTTCTGTTTGTAAAATTCTGTGTAATTCATAAACGATCTTCAAAATTGAACTGGAAGGTAACTTCCGCTATTCAATACGAAGCTGGAGGAAGATTCTGACGTCCTTAATGATTTGAAATAAATAAAATCCAGTGTCGCAACATTTTGTTCAATTTTTCAGATTCATTCAATTTTTATGCGGACTTTAGTTTTTTTGGAAACATTTGAACAAGCATTAGAGAAAATCGAACAGGAACAGTAGAAACGTTTCAGAAGGTTACAGTTCTAAAAGCTCAAATTTCCATACTTTGTTCAATTTTTAATGCCAAGTTAGTTTCATCTGACTTGGATCGTCCCAAATTTGGATGTTTAGTTTCAAATCAAGCCTAGACAAAAGGACTGATGCAATCAGTATTCAAATTCAGCGGCTTACTGATACTTTTCTCGTTAGTTCTATGTTCAAGCCTTTTTTGTTAAGGAGACATTATTTTTAAATACAGCAAACTTCACTCAAAAAACTTTTTTAATGCCGTATTCAATTCAAGTTTCAAATTTTTGCTATTTCTGAAATTCATCAAAATTCTTATAGACTTTTTAATGAGTTATTAGGTCCATTTTTATGAATTTTTCGATTACTAAGATTTTTTATTCTTCAAAATTTGTATTGTCATTTACCAATCCTGACAAAATTGAAAAGAAAACGAATTCAAAGAATTAGGAAAGTGAGCTCAGTTAAACAGTAGGTAGCACTTCTCAAAAAAATCGTATACGAAAAAACTGAGTAAGATCCATTGAATATTGTGGTCAAACAGGAAAACAGTCAATTAGTTACGAGTAATGATAATTTTGAAGAAGAAAAAAAAAAAAGAACCAAATTATTTGACAATATTTAAAATTGAACTTTATTTGACATCACTAACTTTGAAACAATATTCTAATTCAAGAACCGTGGTAAAATCCATTTATGACCGTATAGACAGACAGAGACGATGATCAGTTACGCAGCATTCAAAAATCTTGAAGGGTTGCAAAATTGAAACGTAAATTTTATTTGACGTCATGAGCTATTATCAATTAGTTTACAAAAACCTGGCGAAATTCGCGGAAAATTACTGTCGCAGAATGATCACAAAGTTATACAATTTTGAAGGGGCTGGGAGGTTGATCAAGATATGGGCATGAGACTTATATTATCAACTCGAATACGAAAATTGTACCCTACTCAAGGAAAGTTGCTATCATTTCATGAAAGTCATCGATTAGTTAACATTTTAATTTAAAAATAAGTATTAAATTCAAGTAATTCGACGAAATATAAGCTTGAATCTGATTCAATATGGGGAGTCTTCAAAACATTTGTGAAAGAAATTTGAGTAAGATTCTTGAAAAATTGTAGTCCCATTCTGAAAATGATATGGAAGAATTACAACAATAATGCGAAGAGGAAATTTAGGAATTCGCTAAACTCGAGAATGTTGAAAACTAATTTGATATGATAGCAAATGTTGTCAGCCACCCAGAGTACGAAATTTAGCTTGATTTTTGGAAAATTGCCATCACTAAAGAAAAATCATCACAAAGTTGTGACAAGACTTTTAAGGGAGAGAAAAAAAATTGATATTCGAATGATTCCACAAAATGACAACCTGATCTATAAACCGTGAATTTTTCATTTAAGACGACGAAAACTCTCCAATAACTGAAAAACGACGAAGTCCTGTTCGTTTTCCCCGCAGATAACCATTATCGATGAAGAACGAGAAGAGTAGGGTAACAGGGCACTGCGTGGCTACTTGCCCCTTCCCTAATGAAACACAAAATCTGGCTTTACTTCATATCTTCACTCACTTACAAAAGCCTTGGTCAACCAGCTTATGTAAATTTACAGCGAGTTAGCAGCGCGCTATAGATTTTTTCAGTCCAAAATATTTCAAAAAATTTTAGAAAATCTTAGAAAATTACTTGAAGTTTTACAAATTAGAAATATTCTACAATAACTTGAAGACTCCAGAGAAAATTTTAAATATTACAATTTTTATTTTATTTTCCAAAGATGCATAATAGCCATAAATCTTGGAAAATTTAAAAAACTCAGAAATAATTACGGACAGAACTCCAACAAAAAATCGGAACATTCTACCAAATTATGCAACATGTGATGACATTTAAAGAGCACACTAATCAAATTCGGATCAAAATAATTTCCAGAACTGAAAATAATGAAAAAGCTCGAAAGGAACTCCATAACTTTTTTAAAAAAGTGAATGTACCTAAAAAATTCAAAAATTCAAAATATCCAGGACTTTATAACAATTTTCAAATTTAAAAAATTTATGAAATTTATTAGTCGATTGTCAAAAAAAAAAATCTATACGTCAGGAAACAAGCGATCAAGAATCCTCATTCCAGTACCTGGTCCACTTTTTCTGGCATAATCAAATTGACTTCTTCGGAGAGGAAAATCTAGGAAACTGGCGTGCCAACACGAGTCATATCGAAAATCTGATTGAGTTTCCAAATGCAGCGACATAAAAACCTCTATTTCGATATGTTTTTCGATTTACTGAGTTACGTTGATTTTGTCTATTAGAAAACTATTAAGATTTCTCAAATTTAGTAATCAAAAAATGCTTACCTCAAGTGGGCCTATTTGAAAGTTCTAAATTCGGATTACGCGGCATAAATCGAAATTGGTGGATTAAAAATTTGACACTCTTTTCGAACTCAGCGATGCATGACACTCGTATACCTATTTGACACACTGATCAACTTTTTTAGCAAAATCCAATGGCCTCTTAGAACAGAAAAAAATTGAATTTTGGGGCCCACGTTGGGATTCAATGGAAAATCTAACGCGGTTATAAATCAATGATCTAAAAATTCCAATTTCCGTACTTCGTCCAATTTTCAAAGGCAAATTAGTTTCATCTGATTCAGATCGTCTGAAATTTGGATTTTTGGGTTCAAATCAGGGCCACACAAAAGAATTGATGCAGTCAGTATTCGAATTCAGCGACTTACTGATACTTTTCTCAATTAGTTCTATGTTCAAGCCTTTTTTTTTTTTTTTTTTTTAGGAGAAAATTTTTTAAAAAACAGCGAACGTCACTCAAAAAACTTTTTTAATGCCGTATTCAATTCAAGTTTCGAATTTTAGCTATTTTGAAGTTCTTCAGAATTCTTATTGACTTTTTCGTAAGTCATTTAAAAAGATCAAAATCAGTATGTATATCATAACCCCTCGATTATAATCATTATATATTATTTTTTTTTCGCATATCTTACCCAAGGTTTGCATACGAGTTAATATTGAATTTAGTAGGTACACTTTTCCACTCGGTAAAATTATTTTTAATTTCGGGATTTTTTTTTCAAAATTTTTGCTAACACTCCTTTAGTACATTCTCAGAGAGACTGCAATCTTCCACGAATCAGGTTGACTTTTCCTATTCTGTTTGATTGAAGGTTTACATAAAATCACGTCCATTTTCATGCATTTTTCAAATTCTAAGGTATTACTTTCTTCAAATTTTGTATTGTCATTTATCAAAAATGTAATTAGAATATTTCAGAAATCTTTCTCAATTTTTGTACCCGAGTTGTTCGAAGACTAAAAATTTCGAACTAATGTTCAATTTTTCCAATTTATCAAATTTTCCATTTTGACCCGTTATTATTAAGTATACTAACTTTCTGATCATTTTTTCTGAGGTGAACACAATTTTCCCTGAATCTTATATTTCAAATACAGGTTGTCTGAAAACTCAAGACAAATTTTTCTATTCTGTTAAATTATTCGAATTTCAATATTTTTTATATTTCATCAAAATTCTTGTCGTATCTTACGCATTTGTTCACAGGTTGACTAAAGAAATTTTCCACGAATCAAACTGAATTTCCCTATATGAAGTGAAATTAAACTAGTGATTTGAATTTATTTAAATTTTTTAATTTGAAGACTTTTTTCAAAATTTGAGTTTCTTTTCCTTCAAATCGTTACCATACCAAACTTCGATTATTTTTTCAAAATGTGAATACAATTTTCCTTAGAACTTAAATCGTACTATATTTTCTTGTATGATTTATTTGAAGATTCTCGATATTAAATAAAGTCCATTATCCCAATTTGGCGAATTATTCCAATTTTAAGATCTTTTCATCAAAATTTTCGGATAGCACACTGACCATCTCCTCAGGATGACTGTAATTTTCTACGAATCTGGCTGAATCTTCGTATGCTAGTTGGCGGAAGACTACATCAAATGATGTTCATTTTCACCTTATTCGGAGTTTTCGCATTCTTAAATTTTTTATACCCTTCTTTTGAAAAATACCAGTAGTCTGAAGACTCACGAAATAATTTTCTATAATATTATTAAATTATTGGAATTTCATTTTGTTTTTGTTTCATCCAATTTTTTTTTTATATCTCGCTCGTTTTTTTAGGGGATGACTGAAATTTTTCACGAATGAGACTGAATTTTCCTATGCGAAATAAAATCGAACTGGTGGATATCAAATTGATTTAAATTTTCAAATTCGTGGAATTGGTTTTAGAAATTTGAGTTGTTTTTATGGGTCCATTACCCTGCCCCCCCCAAATTTGATGGTGAGTAGACCCCCACCGGCACCGAAAATATAATTCTCGATTTTTCAGACTTAAGAAATAATTCTCCTTGAAACTCTTTTTTTCTGATCGAAAGTGTTTTGTGGACCCGAGGAGTAGAATTCAAAATTTTTCGGTCTTTAAAAATATTTTTGGAGACCTTCTTATTTTTTCAATTGGGATCTTTCGTGCAGCCGTTCATCTACTTTAAACATTATTTTTCGATAAATGTGACCTACTAAATTAAAACGGCACGTCGGTCCAAAACATTAATTTTACAGGAGACACTTAAAGATTCAAACGGAAATCTCGAGAACGCGATAGCCTATAGACGTCCACTCTTGCGCTCTATCACTTTTGCTTTTTCGAGTTCAGAGACTCACAGTGTTAAACAGTACTCTTTGACCTACCAAAATCGAACATAATCTCAAAGTCGATTTTTTTGGACCGAAGTGCCCTTTCAGTATGGACAGTTACAATTTTTTTTTCCCCATCTAATTGTTTTGGTATCCGATGGTGGACCCCCGCCTCAGGCGTTGAAAATTTAATTCTCGATTCTTCAGAATTTAATGCTTATTCTTCGAGTAGTTTTTATTCTCAGGATCTGAATCTTTTGTGGACTCGAGAGGTGACCCTCTTTTTCCCGGTTGTTCGAATTTTGAAACTTATGTTTCATAAACTTGATTATTTGTTTCGATCGGTAGTTTTGTGAAGCCAAGAGATAGATTGTCGCCCCAGGTTTGAAAATTTGACTGTAATTTTCTACGAATCTGGCTGAATCTTCGTATGCTAGTTGGCGGAAGACTACATCAAATGATGTTCATTTTCACCTTATTCGGAGTTTTCGCATTCTTAAATTTTTTATACCCTTCTTTTGAATACCAGTATTCTGAAGACTCACGAAATAATTTCCGATAGTATTATTAAATTATTGGAACTTCATTTTGTTTTTGTTTCATCCATTTTTTTTTTATATCTCGCTCGTTTTTTTAGGGGATGACTGAAATTTTTCACGAATGAGACTGAATTTTCCTATGCGAAATAAAATCGAACTGGTGGATATCAAATTGATTTAAATTTTCAAATTCGTGGAATTGGTTTTAGAAATTTGAGTTGTTTTTATGGGTCCATTACCCTGTTCTCCACCCCCAATTTGATGGTGAGTAGACCCCCACCGGCACCGAAAATATAATTCTCGATTTTTCAGCGTTTAGGAATATTCTTGATGACCTCTGTTAATTTTTGCAATTGGAATCTTTCGCGGGTCCAATTCTGGAAGTCTCATTCTCGAATTTGCAGGCTTGAACAATTATTTCCAGTGAACCTCTTAATTTGTTGATCGAAGTAATTTGTGGAACCTGGGGGTCGACCCCCACCCCAACTCCGAAAATCTAACTCACGATTATTCAAACTTATAAATTATTTTGTGAACGAAAATCGAATTTTCGATTTTTTGGCCTTTCGAAATATTTTTAGTGACCTTTTCCGTTTTTCAGTTATAATCATTTGTGGGGTCTAATGGTTGAGTCCCGATGGGTTGACCCCGGCCCCAACTCTGGAAATCAAATTCTCGATTTTTCTGATATGAAAAATGATTTTAGATTGTCGAAGTTTGTTGTGGTCCGAGGGGTGGAACATCACCCCAACTCCGAAAGTCTAATTTTCGATTTTTCAGGCTCGAACAATAATTTTCCGAGAACCACTTATTTTCTGGATCGAAGTATTTTGTGGATTCGACATGTGGACCCTCAACCCCTACTCCGAAAATCAAATTCTCGAACCTTCGGACTTCAATATTCATTTTTCGTGAACCTTTAATTTTTTTGAATAAAATCTATTGTGGCCTTGCGGGGTGAAGCCCGTCCTGAACTCTGAAAATCTAATTCTCGATTCTTCAAATTTCTGAATTATTTTACGTAAGCCTCCCCTTTTTTCAACTGATACATTTTCTACACGGGAAAAGTAGAGTCGCGCCCCCAACACCAAAAGAGTATATTTTCGAGTTTTTGTTGGTGAACTTTTTTATTTATTTATTTATTGAAATAATTCGTGGATCCGTGGGGTAGACCACATCCCACCTCCAGAAATCAAATTCTCGATTATAGATGTTGAAAAACAATTTTCCATAAACCCCTTATTTTTAATCGAGATCTTTTGTGGATCAAGGAATAACTCTCCCACCCACGACGAAAATCAAAAAAACTCGATTTTTCAGCTTCTCAAAGTTATTCTTGGTGAACGACTTATTTTTTCAATTCAAATAATACGTTAATCCTCTTCTGATAATTTACGTTTGTTTTAATAATAGTTAGATTATAGCGGCAAGGCAATAACACTCTCAGTAAATAAAAATAATAATATAATATTGTGGACCCGAAGGACTGTCTCCGCCTCCAACTTCGGAAATTGAATTCTTTATTTTATCGGCTTAAGAAATAATTTTCCGTGAGCCCATGCTTATTTCATTGTTCGAAGTATTTTGTGGACCCGAGGACGAGTGATCCGCCGCCCACAACTTCGGAAATCTAATTCTTGATTTTTCGATTGTCAGAAATATTTTTGGTGACCATTATTGTATTTCAATTGGAATATTTTATGGGGCCGAGGGGTCGACCGTGCCCCCAACTTTGGAAGTCCAATTCTCGAATATTCAGGCTTTATAAATAATTTTCCGCGAACCTCTCATTTTGTTGATCGAAGCTTTTTGTGGATCAGACGGGTGCCCCTTCCCCATCCCCAACTCCCAACCACAAAAATATTATTTTCGATATTTGGGCCTTTAAAAGTACGTATAGTTGCTATAATTTATTTTTCGGTCGAAATCTAATGTGGATTTGAGAGGTAAAACGCATCCCGAATTCCTGGAAATCTACCTTTCGATGCTTCAAACTTTGCAATTGTTTTTAACTTCTTTTTGCGATTGATACATTCTGTAGACTCAAAAAGTAGACCCCCCCGTCCAAACCCTGAAAGTGTAATTATTGATTTTTCGGCCTTTAAAAAATTACTTTCGATGAACTGTTCATGTTTTCTATAGGACCAAAGGATTGACACTGCTCCCAACTCCGGAAGTCTCATTCTTGATTCTTCAGTCTTAAACAATAGTTTTCTTTGGACCCTTTACTTTGTTAATCGATGTATTATATGGATCAGAGGGGAGGATTCCTCGCCCCCAACTCCGGTCATTATGTAGACCCAAGGATTTATTCTTGTTGAAATTTTTATTTTTTCGATTCAAAACTATTGTGGTCCCGATGTGTTGACCCCACCTCCAACTCTGGAAATCAAATTCTCGATTTTTCTGGCGTGAAAAATAATTTTCGATGAACCCCCTTATTTTTCTGATCGAAGTCTTTGGTGGAGCCGTGGGGTGGTACTCCGAAAATCTAATTCTCGATTTTTTGGCCTTTAGAAATATTTTTAGTAACCTTTTCCCTTTTCCATTTTTCAGTTGTTATCATTTGCGGGGTCAAATGGTTCAGTCCCGATGGGTTGACCCGGCCCCAACCCTGGAAATCTAGTACTCGATTTTTCTGACGTGAAAGATAATTTTCGGCGATCCCCTTATTTTTCTGATCGAAGTCTTTGTTGGACCCGAGGAGTGGAATCCCACCCCAATTCGGAAAATCTAATTTTCGATTTTTTGCCCTTTAAAAATATTTTTCGCCTCTGGAAGTCTACTTCTCGATTTTTCAGTCTTGAACAATAATGTTCCGTGAACCTCTGTTTCGTTGGTCGAAGTATTTTGTGGATCTTATAGGTAAACCTACACCCGCAACTCCGAAAGTATAATTTTCAATTTGAATTATTAAATATTTATTTTTGTTTTTTTGATAAAATCTATTGCGAACGTGAGGGGTGGAGCCCATCCTGAACTCCGGAAATCTAATTCTCGATTTTTCAACGTCTGAATTATCTTTCATAAACCTCCTCTCATTTCGATTGCCACATTTTTTAGACTCGAAAGGTGGATTCTTGCCCTCAACAATTCTTGATTTTTCGGCCTTTAAAATTATTTTTGATGAACTCTTCATTTCTCCGAGGGGTTGACCACACTCCCAACTTCGGACATTTGTCTCGATTTTTCAGGCTTGAACGACGATTGTCTGTGAACCTCTTATTTTGTTAATCGAAGTGTTTTGTGGATCTGAGGGGTAAACCTTCACCCTAACCGCAGAAATCTAATTCTCGATTTTCAGCCTCTCAAATTTATTCCTGGTGATTGTTTATTTTTTCAATTGAAATCTTATGTGAGACCGAAGAGTTGACCCCACCCCAGACTTGGAAATTAAAATCTCGATTTTTCAGGCTTAAAAATCATCTTTTGCTCAACTTATATTTATGTTGGATCGAAGTCTTTTATGGATCCAAGGGGTGGACCCCCACTTACACGCCGAAAATCTACAGACTTGAAAAATTGTTTTCCGTAAAACCATAGTTGTTGTATTAAGTCTCCTGTGGACTCGAAGGGTGGTGCCCCCACCCACAAGTCCGAACATTCTAATTCACGAATTTTCGGCCTATAAAAATATTTTTGGTAACCTTTTTATTTTTTCAATTCGTAGATTTTTGGGGGCTGAGGAGTGCACCCCGCTCCCAATTCTGAAAGTCTAATTCATGATTTTCCGTCTTGAACAATACTTTTCCGCGAACCCCTTATTTTGTCGATCTAACTACTTTGTGCATCTAAGGGGTGGACCCCACTCCCAACTCCGAAAATCAAAGTCTCGATTTTTCAGACTTAAGAAATAATTCTCCTTGAAACTCTTTTGTTCTGATCGAAAGTGTTGTGTGGACTCGAGGAGTAGAATTCAAAATTTTTCGGTCTTTAAAAATATTTTTGGAGACCTTATTTTTTCAATTGGGATCTTTCGTGCAGCCGTTCATCTACTTTAAACATTATTTTTCGATAAATGTGACCTTCCAAATTAAAAGGGCACGTCGGTCCAAAACATTAATTTTACAGGAGACACTTAAAGATTCAAACGGGAATCTCGAGAACGCGATAGCCTATTATAGACGTCTACTCTTGCGCTCTATCACTTTTGCTTTTTCGAGTTCAGAGACTCACAGTGTTAAACAGTACTCTTTGACCTACCAAAATCGAACATAATCTCAAAGTCGATTTTTTTGGACCGAAGTGCCCTTTCAGTATGGACAGTCACAATTTTTTTTTCCATCTAATTGTTTTGGTATCCGATGGTGGACCCCCGCCTCAGGCGTTGAAAATTTAATTCTCGATTCTTCAGAATTTAATGCTTATTCTTCGAGTAGTTTTTATTCTCAGGATCTGAATCTTTTGTGGACTCGAGAGGTGACCCTCCTTTTTCCGGTTGTTCGAATTTTGAAACTTATGTTTCATAAACTTGATTATTTGTTTCGATCGGTAGTTTTGTGAAGCCAAGAGATAGATTGTCGCCTCAGCTTTGAAAATTTAACTATCAATTTTTCGGATCTGGTTGAACTTTTTATTTTTCCTATTTCATCTTTCATGAGTTGGAGGGGTGTCCCCCACCTCCAACTTCGAAAATCTGTTTCCCAATTTTCGAGACTTTATTGGCGACCCTCTGTGAATTGAAATCGCATGTGGATAAGTAATTGAGCATCCCGGCGCAGTGAGTCCAGTATGAAAATCACAGGAAGGGTAAAGGGAGAAGAAGGCGGATTATCCCAGTCAGAAAGGAAGAGGACGCACGCCAGAAACTAAAATCAGTGCAAGAGGAAATGAAAGTCGAGGAAAATTTTTACGACAGTATGGATCAAGCTTTAAAATACACGGTTGAAGAGTTTGGAGTGACGAGGGTTAAAGAGAAAACCAGGGATAAGCTTTCAAAATAGACTCTCGAATCAGGAAGAATAACCTTTGGAAAAATAGAAATAAAACACCATTGGACAAACCTGAGCGAACTAAAATACAAAAATTGGTGAAGAAAAATGTTAAAGAACATATTAAGAAATATGATTAGGAAAAAATTCCAGATATGTTGGAAGAAAGTTAGTCCACCAAAAAAGTTAGGCTCGAACTCGATGGCGGGAGAGACGTTATGCTGAAGCTAAAAGATCAGACAGGAAAAGTGACTCAGAATCAAGAACAAATTCTAGAAGCAGCAACAATTTTTTACGAGGACTTACACCGCAAGCAAAACACGAGCTCATGAAAATAGCAAAAACTGGAGGGTGAAAGGAGGAAGAAATCCCGGAAATAATGAAGAGAGAAGTGGAATACGTACTAAATATGTAGACTGAAAAATGACATAGCCCCAGGACCGGATGGAATTACGAACGAAATGCTGAAAAGGTTTGGCGATCAGAGAGTGCCACACCAAGTTAAAATATTTAACAAAATCGGAATTATGAAAACATGACCAAAACAGTGGAACTTGGCCAAAATAATATTATTACACAAACAAGGAGGGAGGAACTCATTGAAAATTACAGGCCAATATGCTTAACATCGAACATCTTTAGAGCATGTATGACAGTCTTAAAAAGACGTATGTATAACCATCTGGATTCAAATCATCAGGGGAGTGAACAGGCGAGATTCAGAAAAGGCTTCTCAACTGTAAAGAATATTTTCGTTGTGAGCCAAATTATTGAAAAAACAAGCGAATATGATGTAGAAATTGAAATATTTTGCATAGGCTTTCATGAGGCAGTTGATTCAGTGGATCATAAGTATATGTTAAAAGCACTGGAAAATAAGGGAATTGAAAGTGGGTTTATTAAAGTCATATACAGAATTACTATGCAAATTCGAGTGCAAGAGCTAGCCTTAAAAGCAAAGGGAGGGAATTCAAAATTGGGAGCGGAGTTCAACAAGGGGATACCTTGTCGCCAAACCTCTTCAACTGCATTTTGGAAGATGTATTTCGCAATCTGAAGTGGAAAAGAAGGGGACTAAAAATAAATGGAGAATTTCTAAGTAATTTAAGGTACGCAAACTATATTATCTTATTTACAGAAAATAGTAAGGAGTTGAAGAAAATGGCAGAAAAGCTATTGAGGGAATGCAAAAAAGCTGGCCTCAAACTGAATGGTAGCAAATCAAAAATAATCGGAAGAGTGGAAAGAAAAAATCTAATAATCGATGGGCAAGAGATAGAAGAGGTAACAGAATCGAATATCTGTGGGACAGATTATTAGTTTCGAAGAAAGAGATAAAGGAATTATGAGGCGTATTAAAAAGGGTGGAACAACCTCTGGGCATTAAAATGCATTTTTTGCCGGAATTTCAACACCTTCCTCAAAATGGAAACACTAAATAGCTCAACGGTACCAGCCCTCAAGTATGGAATACAAACCTGGTCCCTTACAGGAGACAAGTCGTGAAGCTACAAATTACGTTCAGATCTATGTTGAGGAAACTTCTAGGACTACGATGGGTAGACAAAATCTCAAATGAAAAACTGTACGAAATGGCTGGAGGCGAGGATATAGGATATAATGTCGAACAATTTAAGTGGAAATATGTGGGGCATCTGGCGAGGGCAGATAGCAACAAATAGGGAGTAAAAGTACTCAACTATGGATACGCTGCAAAGAAAAATAACGATAGGTAGGCCAGTAACTTGAAAACCTGCTGATATCAACTACTCCTTTGCAATGCATTATGGTTTCAAACAGTAGCATCCAGAAGATGCTACTTACATCTGAAGGTTCTTTGGTACACTGTGAGCCTCCTAATTTCGTCACAGTGCATACATCTTTATGTTTGTACTGTATTACAAAGCACATACATGTATTTTTTACAGTCTACTCAATGAAAGTGGACCTATCACCTTGAGCCTCTTCCAGGGGCGGATAAGTCATAGGGCGATTCGGGCAAATGCCCGGTGCGCCGGCGCCTGCATTTATAAAATACTTACAAAAATGAAATAAGCGTATGTTGCGACGACAGTCGAAAAACGTACGGCGGCACTGATCAATTTAGAGAGAAATAATGAGATTGAAAAATTTTAATGGGCAGACACATTTTGCGCCGTTTGTCGACCAAACGTGTGCGTGTGTGTGAGTACCTCCGCCCATTTTTGGGCATACGCCTCCACGTAGCTGTTCCATTTTTTTAATCCTGCGCTTATCTTTGCCACCCAGGGCCCAAGTTCTCTAACGAGAACGTGGAACTGAAAGACGGAAGCTATTGTGGACTTGAGGGGTGAAGCCCGCCCTGAACTCTGGAAATCTAATTCTCGATTCTTCAAATTTCTGAATTCTTTTACGTAAACCTCCCCTTCTTTTCAACTGCTACATTTTGTACACTGGAAACGTGGACTCGCGCCCCCAACACCAAAAGAGTATACTTTCGAGTTTTTGTTGGTGAACTTTATTTTTCTTGATTGAAATAATTTGTAATTCCGAGGGGTTGACCGCACCCCAACTCCGATAATCAGATTCTTGATTGTAGATGTTGAAAAACAATTTTCCATAAGCCCCTTATTTTTAATCGAGATCTTTTGTGGATCAAGGAATAACTCTCCCACCTACGACGAAAATCTAAAACTCGATTTTCCAGCTTCTCAATGTTATTTTTGGTGAACGTCTTACTTTTTCAATTCAAATAATACGTTAACCCTCTTCTAATAATTTACGTTTGTTTTAATAATAGTTAGATTATAGCAGCAAAAGGCAATAACACTCTCAGTAAATAAAAATAATAATATAATATTGTGGACCCGATGGATTGACTCCACCCCAATTCCGCAAATCTAATTTTCGATCTTTCAGCCTCTCAAGATTATTCATGGCTAACTTTTTTCGATTCAGATCTATTGTGGATCCGTTGGGTTGACCCGATCCCAACTTCGGAAATTGAATTCTCCATTTGGTCGCTTAAGAAATAATTTTCCGTGAGCCCCTGTTTATTTTTTTGTTCGAAGTCTTTCAAAGAGTCATAAGGTATATCAGAACAGTGAAATTTGTAGCCGTAATAGTATTTAACTCACAAATCATTGATTTATGTAGTATTTTTGCGTTATTGAATTTCTCTCTAGGGACCATAACTAGAAATTTCAGAAGGGAACGTATACTCAGAAGTCCGGAAAATCGTAAAAAATGGTTACTCGATCGATAATGAATTAAAATGGAGTAAAGCCTAAACAAAATTCAATTTTTTGCATGTAATAGGCTATATTGTTTTTCATATGTAAAGTAGATAAACTCACTTCTGAATAATATTAATACATTTGTTATGACATAATCTGTCATATTTAAAATCCATAATTAGAACTGTGCATGTAGAAAAATGAAGTTTTACTTGATTTCTTTAGCCTTTGTTTAATATTTCCAATGTGTCTCCCTTGAAACAGTAAACTTGATGTGAAGTCGAAAAAATACATGTTTTGATTTAAAACTGCTTTTTTCTCTCGGACAGTATGAGAACATCTATCTCTATGTATCAACGACTTTACCTGCAGTGGACACTTCTAAATTTGAAATAGTTACAGTATATGCATATACTGTAGTTTGATATTTACATAAGTTGTATCTCTGTGTAATGATAATAGGTGCATCCTCATAGAGGTTAACTTTTTTTCCTATATAAATAAAATAAATTCTGTGTTTCTATAGTGCAAATTAACCTAGATTTCATTAACTCTGGGGATGGGCCCGCGAAGCGGGCAGGGGGCGGAGCCCCCTAGTTTTCTATAATATTATTAAATTATTGGAATTTCATTTTGTTTTTGTTTCATCCAATTTTTTTTATATCTCGCTCGTTTTTTTAGGGGATGACTGAAATTTTTCAATTTTCAAATTCGTGGAATTGGTTTTAGAAATTTGAGTTGTTTTTATTTCCTTAAAATCGTTGTCATAACTTTGATTCGTTTTTTAAAATGTGATTACAATTTTTCTTAAATCGTAATTAATTCTTTGTATGATTTTTTGAAGACACAAGATATTAATAAGGTCCATTTTCCCATTTTTGTAGAATTATTCTTATTTTAAGATTATTTTTCCTTCACAATTCTTGATTAACATACTGATTATTTCTTCATTTTTTATGAATCGCCGGCAAACTGAACTTGCGTATTTCAGTGGGGCGACGATTTTTGGTACCTATCAGACCAGATTTATTTTCACTTTCTCAAATTTTTCGAGTTTTATGATTTTTTTTTTTTTACAAAAATAATTATACTCGTAGTTGTCATAAGTCTTTGATCAGTCTTCCAGAGCGTGACTATGATTATTAATGAATCTTACTCAATTTTCATGTACGAGTTATTTAAAGACTTAAGGTATCAACTGAATTAAATTTGCAAGTTTGTCAAATTTTTCACATTTGCCACCTCTATTTTTTTTTTTTTTTTTTTACTTGACCCGTTAATTATTCCTTCCCGTTTAGGTGAACATAATTTTCCGTGATACATACACAGATATTGTACTTTGTACACGAATTTTTTTAGTCAGACCCATCCTATCAAATCACATTCAGTTTTCCGTTTTGTCGCATTACCTGACCTTCAAGATTTTTCCCTTGTAAATTCGTACTCAAAATTTACATTTTTCCTCAAAATTCATAATTACGGGATTATTTCGTGACTACAGTTTTCCATAAATATTTTCAGGATTCTGCATAGGCAGTACAGTTGGAGAGAATTGTGGCATCACGTCAGCTATGTACCTAGATAAACAGAGTTCGTGGTGGGAGATGTGACGGACTTCTGTTGAAATATACGCGAAGATTAAAAGGGGACTCGTCTGGGCTTATATACTGTAACACTAAATGGAAGAATGACGTCCCATAAGTTTTGCAACATCGCAGTACGTCGGATTACCCTTTCATTGCAACGAAGTCTAGATATATTTGCAGATGCCACAATTCCCTTTGATGGTAGGGACGTCACTTGGCTATCAAGTTTAAAAAGTACGTTTTTTAAAGGTGAATGTTTGTTCAGCGTATTCTCATTAGTAGTATACTTTTTTTAGTTTTTATTTTAAACGGTAAATTCATGGAGACGTCAGGTTACCTGTAGAGGTAAAGGACGTCATTTCTCCTGTAGCAATCTATATATATATATATATATATATATTTTTTTTTTTTTTCATTGTAATCATCCTGCTAATATAACCCTCATCATTTCCTTAGTCCTTTTTACTGCAGATGAATTACACTACTGAACAAAATGAAATTTTTTGTTTGCACAATACATTTAGGGAGATGATTCTTGAGTACTTTTCAACGCTGAATACAGTGCCGTCGGCTGGTTTTCTCTACCACGTCTAGTTCTTCTGATCAAAAATTATAAAAAATTCAACTAAATGTGTTCTAAAAGAGGTTTAGGAACTGAATGTGGTCATACTGATTCGAGTTGTTGTGTGTTGAGGTTGTGTGTAGTGGTGTGTATTCCGTTTGTTTGTTTTCTGTTATAGTGGTCTGACAACACTGATAATATCAGTCAGTGGTACAGTTTATTTCATTGCAAAAACAAAATGGAAGCGAATTTCAGTCGTTCAGGACTCCGAATTGTGACGTGATAGAGAAAAATGGATTGCAGTATCGTGTTCAGCGTTAAAATGTACCTCAGAATCACCTGCCGAAATGCGTCGTGCAAAATAGTTGTTCAATAGTGTAATGAATGAAAAAAATAAGGATCCCCAATATATTTGAAATCTAAACACAAAATTAGTGAAGTAAAGATTGTTTGGGGGATTATCGATTTAGGTGTCAAAGTTTTATCCACTGGCCAAACTAGATATTGATATCTCAGACGAATAAAACTGGAAACTATGTATTTATCAGCCTTTTCAGGCATATAAATTTACTCTATACTTATACGAGTACGTGTATAATCATCCGGCGGATTGTTTGGTTGTTCTGCTGCTTGATTCGAACATACATTTTTTGATGGTAGCAAGAGTCATAATTGAGTTAGAAAGCTGAAATTTTATATTTCATCCAGGGTGGAAGAATGAAGGTCGAGTTTGAAGATGAGCCAAATTTGATCATTAGGGAGGAGTGGTGGCGAAAACGGGGTTTCGGGGAAGAGTATCGTTGTCTGCTGCTCTAGTTCAGTATAATTAACCCAGCAAGCAAAAATCTTATTTTTAACTAAGATAAGATCACGGATTTCTTAATCACAACCATTACACTACATAATGCAGCATTACATGTACTCAGGGCCGTATTTACATGCAGGCAAAATGGACGCTATTCAACGAAAGGGAACTAACCAGCATTTGTAAACAAAATGTGTTATTAGTATCGTTAGAAAGAGCGTAAAAAGTAGAATTTTTCAAAATTGGGCCCCCAATTTAAAAACATGTCCTCACGTTGAAAAAAGCTTATCAGTAAAAGCTATGTCATACAGTTTCTGTATGGCTCTTAAATTTCGAATCACGTGTTCTCATAAAGCGGATTATCTAGTTGGTTCCTTTTTGCTGAATAGCATCCACATAGGCACGTGCCTGGAGTGATAGATTTTGAGGAACGGCAAATTTTCGACCCTTATTTCAATCTAAGTATATACTCAAAAAAATGGGAAGGGGGTGTGAACAAAAATCTGAGGTGACAGACAAATTTTATTCTGCCTAGAGGCGCGAGAATGCTAAATCCGGTCCTGTCATATTATTCAACTACTCGATATAGTAAATAGCCGTTAATACACACTCCCATATAGTTACTCACCAGTATTCATGCGGAATCATTTGCAATTTACATATTCACTAGTAAAGAGCAGTAGTTTATTTCCAGAGAGCCATAGTACTCTACTACAAACAAGCAGTAGAACTGGCGCTAGTACATTATTCAACCTTTTACTCACCTGATGGGGTGTTGAAGTGATGGGTTCTTTTTCTGTCGTCGTGTCATTAAACGTTGTATTGGCTTGTGGTGTCTCAGTAAAACCATTAGCCTGATAGAACATTCACATTTGCGATTAGTATGACCCGTTACTGAAATCCATAAAAGACTCTCTGGAGCCTTCACTCAGGAGAGTGAGACGAACTCTTGAGTCCGTTAATACTACATAATACACTAAGAAATTGATACAAATTGGGCATTTTATTACACCGGTATGAAATTTGGTGAGTTTGGAAGTGTATGAAGGTTTGCTTGAAAATTGAGGTCTTTCAATTTTGTATTATTTTCATTTTATCTTTGCTGATAAACCCTCATAATTTCCCTTGTCATTCTCTGCAAATAAATAATGAAGGAAATAAATAAAAGTCCCCAATTTATTTGGAATCCAAACACACAAAATTAGTGAAGTATTTTTGTAATTTTAAATTTAGGTACCAATGTTTGGCCCATTGGTCAAGCTAGATATTGAATATCCCAGTCGACTAAATCTGGAAACTATTAATCAGCCTTTTCAGGCATATAAATTTACTCTATATTTATATATAATAATCCGGATTGTTTGGTTGTTCTGTTGATTGATTCGAACATACTTTTTATGATGGTAGCATGAGTTGTAATGGAGTTAGCAAGCTGAAATTTTATATTTCATCCAGGATGGAAGAAAGAAGGTCGAGTTTGAAGATGAGCCCTTTCGGATCATTAGGGAGGAGTGTAGGACGAAAACGGGTTTCGGGGAAGAGTGCCGTTGTATGCTGCTCTAGTTCGGTGTAATTAACCTAGCAAGCCGAAATCGTATTGTTAACTAAGATAAGATCACGGATTTCTTATTCGCGATCTTTATAGGTAGGTACTATACAATGCAGCAATATTCAGGGTCGTATTTACATAAAGGCAACATAGGCACGTGCCTGGAGTGACACAGCTTTTGAGAAGCGGCTAATTTTCGACCCTTATTTCAATCTAAGTATTTACTGAAAAAAATGGGAAGGGGGTGTGAACAAAAATCTGAGGGGACAGACAAATTTTATTCGGCCTAGAGGCGCGAGAATGCTAAATCCGGTCCTGGGTCATATTATTCAACTACTCGATATAGTAAATAGCCGTTAATACACCCTCCCATACAGTTACTCACCAGTATTCATGCGGAATCATTTGCAATTAACTTATTCACTAGTAACGAGCAGTAGTTTATTTCCAGAGAGCCATAGTACTCTACTACAAACAAGCAGTAGAACTGGCGCTAGTACATTATTCAACCTTTTACTCACCTCATGGGGTGTTGAAGTGATGGGTTCTTTTTCTGTCGTCGTGTCATCAAGCGTTGTACTGGCTGGCGATGTCTCAGTAAAACCATTAGCCTGTTAGAACATTCACATTTGCGATTAGTATGACCCGTTACTGAAATCCATAAAAGACTCTCTGGAGCCTTCACTCAGGAGCAGTGGCGTAGCCAGGGGGATTAGAGGGATGAATCCCCCCACCCTTGAGATGAGAATTTTTTAATATGCTAATTTCGCTAATCCCCCTCCTTGGAAAAATCCTGGTTACGCCACTGCTCAGGAAAGTGAGACGAACTCTTGAGTCCGTTAATACTACATAATATACTAAGAACTGGATACAAAGTGGGCATTTTATTACACCGGCATGAAATTTGGTGAGTTTGGAAGGGCATAAAGGTTTGTTTGAAAATTGAGATTTTTCAATTTTGTATTTTTTTTCATTGTAAGCATGCTGATATAATCCTCATAATTTCCCTAGTCGTTTACTGCAGATAAATAATGCCATATAAGGTGTACATGTACATACAGTATAATGTAATTATTCAAAAAGAATAATTTTTCAAAAACAAGTAAATAGACATTTGTTTGGTGGCAGTGGTGATTATTTTCCTCGCCTTAAAACCTCGCTATTTTCTGAGCAAAGCCATATCAGCAGGCGTTACTTCTTTCGGGATTCTCGACGTACTCAAGGGCAACCTTGAGTGCATTGTGTCCCTCAGAGTGACTAACTCATAGATTTTCTGCGCCGATATTAGCAAATCCATCTCCATTTCGTCATCATCATCTGGTGACTCTTAACTAAATCTACAAAATCCATTACTAACGCTGCGCAGTTGCTACAGCCTGTGAGGAAATGAGAAGAATTAGATAACAAGCTACCTCGCAGATAGCGAGGTAGTAACAGAGTGTTTGCTTAAGCTGAAAAACTTTCAGCTTCCAACTTGTGGCTTCCCAAAATTATCCTAAAACTGCAAAAACTTCCGGCTTCTCCGCATTCTGGTGTTGTTGCGCCAACTTCCTACAACACTGGTATTGATAACACAAAACCAAATCTGAAATGTTAAAGCTTTGAAGCTAATATTCAGACACAGTACCAACGTCTATGCGATAAAACAAATATACGCCACGAACGCCAGAGTGAGAATCTGTAGAGGTTAGCACCTCTCATCTTCCACACGCCTCCGCCTTAAGACCGATCTAACGATCTAAACGTAACTGAGCTAATACTGAACTATGAGCTGTAAACAATTTAATTTAAAGAGAAATGATGATGAAAATTCGATTGCAATAGGGTGCTTGCAGCGCTGCGCGCGGACAAACACCCTAAAAATGAAGAATAGAGTATCGCGTATCTGTTTTCTAGCGCAACTTCACGGACACTGAAATCTCTCTAAAAAAAAGTTTAACAGCAGATATATGATGCAACTACTATAAACTACATTAACAAAACTCATCCCAATGAAGCTGAAAAAACGTCTCTTCTATCAGGCCAGTGTTTCTGGTCAAGATTCTTAGTTTCTGGTTGTATGAGGGAATGAGAGAGAAACATGGCGACACGCGTAAATTACGCGCTCTCTGTATCACCCGGTAACATAAAAAACACATTTCATCGTATTTCTGAATACACAAGCATGCTGCCTCCGTGAATCACTCATTTCTTTCCCGGAAATCATTCATCAGTCAATGCGAAAATTAATTTTTTCAAGTCAAAAAAGATTTTAATTGGGCGACATAGTGAGGGAATGCGAATTCGAGTTTTCTTGTTGAAGCCGAACAGGGGGTTATTGTACCTATCGTCCAGTAAAAAATGTTAATTTTCTCCTGTATAAGAGTATAAATATGTGTTTGACATACGTATAAAAAGTGCCCAAAGTAGATTACTTCTCTCACAATTTCATGGCGACTTGAAATGCCCAACTTTCACAGAATGGCCCATGTATTGTGGAATCAGTCCACGTACTAGATAGGTACATCACTCAGCTACGAAGCTCTTTAATTAATTCTAGTGTAGTCTTAAGACTATCTATTGGTCATGTTAGCAACACTCACAATAAAATTTATGTATGCTGGAAGAAAGGATATTGTAAACACGGCCACCAAATATTACAGTAATCTCTACTCCAAGGAGAGGGCCATAACCAGGAGGAAATTACAGAACAGTATGGCGGACGGGCCAGTAACTTAGAAACAATCCAACCTGTCCTAGAACATGAAACTAACATAACACTAAAACAACTCAAAGTAGGGAAGGCAACAGGACCAGGCAGGATAACTAATTACATACTTAAAATATTTGCAGATGAATTAACTCTAACTTTAACGAAACTTTTTAACAAAATAATGGAAACAGAAAAAAGTCCAACACAATGGAATGAAGCGGAGATTGTATTACTTTTCAAAACAGGGAATAGAGACGACATAAGTAACTATACCGACCAATAAGTTTAACTTCCAATTTCTGCAAAGTATTTTCAAAAACACTTAAAATAGGATGTACAACGACCTAGACATGGCACAAAGCCCAGAACAAGCAGAATTCAGGAGGAACCATTCAACAACTGATCACTTCTTCACGATTAACTAACTGACTGAAAAATCCAACGACTATCACTTAAATCTAAACATACTATTTATAGACTTCGAAAAGGCATTCGACACTGTCAGGTTGTCATACCTTTAGAAAGCACTAATGCGCCAGGGGATTTCACAAAATTTTATAAACATTATGAAAGAAATGTACAAGGGGGCAAATGCACACATCAAGCTGGATAAAATTGGACTAAAAATTTAAAGGGGACTAAAGCTGGGTGATCCCCTTTCCCCAAATCTATTCAACTGCATTATCGAGGAAGCATTTTGGGAAATGGGATGGGAAAACAGGGGTGTCAAAATTAATGGAAAATTTCTTAGTAACCTAAGATTTGCAGATGATGTGGCACTATTCGCCCCAAATTTGGACGATCTTCAGAAAATGACTAGAGAATTTGAAACAACTAGCAAAAAAGCTGGCTTAAAAATAAATATTAAAAAAACAATTCTTCTTTCTAGTCCGAATGAGAATGCTAAAATTATCTTAGGAGGTGGGATAATAAACTCTTCACTGGAAACAACATATATCTTGGCCAAAAAATAGCCTTTCAAGACAGACTAGATGGGAAAATTGCAACGAGAACAGCAGAAGCTTGGAAAAATTTCTGGATGATGAAATCAATATATAAAGGCAAACTACCAATGAACTTGAAAGCCACCCTTCTGGAGACGTGCACCTTCCCAACCCTAACTTACGGTGCTCAGACATGGGCACCAACAGCAACACAACTTGAAAAAATTCACAAAACCCAACTGGCCATAGAACGAAGTATTACAGGAACAAAACTTAAAGATAAAATAAATACTTCAAAAATAAGAAAAATAACAGGAACGAAGGACATAAGATATACTATCAAAAAACTAAAAATTAACTACGCTGGCCATATCCAATGGAACGAAGAGGACAGGTGGGAAAGAATATTACTGGAGTGGATGCCATACGAGGGAAGGAGAAACAGAAGTAGACCCAGAAAAAGATGGGAAGATGAGATTATCCAATACAGCGGAATAGTCTGGGGCAGGGATGCGAGGGTTCGCAGCCGTTGGGCCAAAATGGGGGAGACGTATGCCCAATGATGGTCGGAGAGGGGCTGAGGACCGTGATGATTATTATACATGTTACCTGTATCAAAATACCCTCTCATTAAACGCTGATTATTATTATTATTATTATTATTATTATTACCGATAATTAAGTAAATGTGTACTCAGGGGCGGGCGTAGCGAATAGGAGAGAGGGATCGTACCCCTAATTAGTTTGTAGAGTTAAAAAAAATCGGCTAAACTTTTGCCAGTTGGCGAATCGAACAATCTCGGCATTTTTTATTTGGCCAGTGAAACAATAAAAAGAGTCGGCAAATCGCTTATCTCGTTCATATTTTTTCACGGACTACGCCCCCCCCCCGGCTACCACTCAAGTTAGAAATTTTAATAATATCTCCCCTCCCAATGCTGATCCCTTCGCTACGTCTCTGTGTGCAGCTGTGCACTTACTAATGTTACTGGTACTACTTACTGGTATTGCTTGGCACATTGATGACTGAATCACGGTGAGATTATCGGCACAAGCACAAGTCTAGAACGATGAAGTACTTATACAGTAAAATGTCTATAAGGTATATTCCATAGAACTATGAAATACTTAAACTCTAATGATTTTGTGAAATCAACACAAGTTTGACGAAAGTATATTAGTTTACATCATTACTCCCAGCTACTTAGTATTATTAGTATTTATAGGTGTGTATTCGTCTTCAGAATCATGCATTCGCCAGCAGGAATTAGATCAGTCAAGGGTGTACCAAAGGGGTACGTGAGCTCGTTCGGTAGCAAAGGTAATAACTGATACTTAATTCAGACTAGTTGATCGAATGCTCTTTGGTCGAGTTCTTTTTGGTCGGATCAATTTGGTTAAAAGTGACTCGGTCGACACGGCGCAATTTCGTCGACAGGGTAAACTGATCGGCAGGAAATTTTTTCTAAGTACTTTTTTCGAACATACAATTTATCAGGCTCTAATGTTGCTATTTTATACGACACATTTATGATTGACGAATAAACAAAGAATACGCGCGATACTATGGAGTGCGGCAGATAAGGGAAAATAGAGTAATATGCTGTAGGAACATGAATATTATAGTTATACAGATAGTTGAATTAATGTTAAATAATCGAAGGATTAAAAGATTACGGAAACAAACTTAGTGGGAAATATTGCGCGAGATTTCGCGGAAATACCTGAGCATATGCTCATCTGGTGTACGCTTATTTTCGGTCTCTTATCCATCTGAGTCATCTTCGTAGGTCAGGACTACTGAGGTCAGCCTGTTATCAGCAGAGATGACTCGTCGACGATTTCGAGAGGAGGACCACGGGCGATATCCTGTTTGAGGATGAATTCACACAGATGTTCTCTTTCGAAATTTTGGATCGTCTCCCAAAATGAGTATTTCGTAGTAAGAAAATCGAAACCGCGCTGCCAGCCTTCTACGCCGTTATTGGTTCATGGTAGACCCCGAAGCGTACTTTCAAAGCAATTCTACAAAATGACGGGAACATCGGCTGTTTTCTGGTATTCCTTCGCTGTAGGCCGATCTATACGTCCTCAAAGTAATCCACAACTCCTTCAATTTCCTCAGAAAAATGTCTGTATTCAAGTAATAAGTATTCGAAAGCGTGTACAACATCATGAATGGGGACAAATGCTAACGCTGACAAGTGGCGCATCTTTAATGGGAAATCAGCATAATTTACGTCTCTACTTTGTGAGCCGGCCGCCTGAGTGTGTCGATATATAAACAAACTGTTAAGAAAAATATTAGGTCGATCTATACATATGTCTTGTCAGCCGAATAACTTTCGATGAAACTGATCTGAACAAATAGTACTCGATCAAATAGCATTCGACCAAAGAGCCGACACCCCTGATACTTATATGTTTGCGTGTATGTAGCTGGCAGGTTTTAAATACCTCCTAAAAAGTTGCTACTGTAAACATATGAAAATGTGAATAGTGCACTATAGTTGGAACTTCTAAGGACTTTTCTGCTATTGATCTACAATATGCTTAATGCATGTATAGGTACCTAAATATAGATAGGAACAATTCAAGACTCACAAAATATCTGTGGTAGGAAGATAAGCACAGGTGACTACAACCTCCGTTGGCTTTGTGACAAGGCGATTTCCTCTCTGTGGATTTCTGGACACTTTTAAGTATTCCTTCACCAAGGGTGATCTCTCTCCAGCCTTAAGAATTTTCAAAAGATTATAATTCATTGTAATATGCTACGTAATATATGAAATAACTATTAGATATGAAATTTCATACTATCTGTGCAGGATGTTGAGTTTATAGTTGATTTGAATATACAAAGTTCACGCCGGCCAGTCATCCAAATTATTTCGTTTCCAAGTGATGTGAGACTGACTATATCGATGCTCGAGTGCGTGTAAAGGTTCATCTTATAACTCGAAACGCTTCGATCTGTTCACATGAATTCATGTACACCTATAGCTTGCGATTTCATGTAAGTATTCATTAAATTTATTGGTGTATCCAGAAGTGTGCGCATTGAGTTTTCTGAGATAAGAGTTACAGATTTAGACAAACAATCTCGTAACACAAACTCTACCTTCTCATTTTCTCATCTCTTTTTCCATTGCCTACCCCTTGACTTTTTCTGCTGGAAATATAACGGCTAACATCAAAAAGGAATTATTCTGTATACAACTTGAAAAATCGGAACGCTCTTGAAGGGGCGTTCAGGTACCATGTAAGTGGAGGGGGATAATTTGAGATTTTCATTCTGTTCGACATGTGAATGTTTTAACTGCCTGCCTATTAGCCAATCGAAACACAATCAAAATTGACCAACTTCGGCTATAAAGAGCTGTAAAAATTAAAATTGGCCAGAAGTGAACCATCAGTCTAGTAAAATTTCTTCAGAATCGAACAATATAGTTCAAATAAATAAAAATTCATTTAAATATGTAAATAACGTAAATAAATTCGATGATTTAATTAAAATTAAATTAGTTGATGATAATAATATGTTATGTTATCGAACAGCATTTCATGTAGGAAGTAGCTGTTGATACGCCCGATGCGCCTTTCGGCGCTAATGGGCGGACTTACATGGCATATTTGAACTGGAAAAATGAAGTACTATGGGTGACCTCTAACCTCAATGCTGATAACTTGCTCAACCCCTCTGGTGAACGAATTAATTTTTTATTTATCCCTAGGTCTAAGGGAAGCTGATTAAGACATTCAGCGCGTCCATAGATATTTGGCTTCACTCCTCATATTATATGTAACTTACTCCATGTAAGGTGATTGGCCACGCAGCCATCAAAATATAAAAAACTTCCTTAAGCTTTCATTTTAATATCAAATCTAAATCAGTTTACGAGAGAAAAGCTGGCCATATTTCTCATTTATAGTCAGGCCCGTAGCGCCCGTGCGGGCAAACAGGGCATTGTCCTACCTATCAACAATTGTGCCCCGAAAAACAAAAAGAAAACACGAAAAAAAATTATTTTTGGCATACTTATGATTGAAAGTTCAACATAATTTTGTTTTTCAATCAGAAAATATGACGTCTTGTCGGGGAGGCTGTTAGGGCTGTCTTAGCCCTCTTTTCATCTTGCCGAAAACCCGGCCCAGGTCGAAATGCAGCGAGTTACTACGTGGACTCCAACCCGGAACCTTCGGATTCCAAGACCAGCGCGCTATCCACTCGGCCAACCAGACCCCATAAGCCATATCTAGGGCAGTTAATATCATTTTCGGACAGGCTAAAAAAAGAACTCAGAAGAGGGAAATCTGGTGCGTGGGCGAGTTACTGGAGGCTATAGAAGATCTTCAAAGGTAGGTTCGATATGACAGGCTTCTTTCTCTAAGTGCCATATCCAGAGATAACTGTTGCGAACACACGTTTCGTGACTTTCTAGATAGAGCAGTCAGTTCGTGTAGTTTGCCATTGGATTTTCCCAAGATTTGTTGCGTCAAAGTATTCTTCTTTATGCTGAAAACTTCGAAAAATGTGTGCTTGTTCTACCCTTTTCAGCTTGTCAAAACTGAATGTGACAAATCAATTCACATTTCCAGATTGCGCTAATTACACTACACAACAGCCAAAAAACCACAAAAACGAGAGTAGCCAATTCTCGATATATTTTTCACAATAAATTCAATGCCATTCTTTTTGCTTTTCTTAATTAGCTTTCTGTTTCTGTCAGATTCCTTCTGAATATTGCCTCTTATTTGCCTCTTTTGTTTGAAATAGGTACATATTAAGGAACAGTGGCGTATCTGGGAGGGGGGACGTAACCCCCAAAATGTATAGAGCACAGACATTTTACCCCCTCCCAAATCCCCCCCACCGAAATTGAAGTCTGGATACACCTCTGTTAAGGAATGTGACTGCGCTGAATGTGCTATGAAAGGTAAACTCGCCAACAAAGATGTGTGAATGTGTGTGACTTGATTTCAAAGGAGCTTATCAGTAATATCAGCTTATAGGACACCATCAGTGTTGCCACATAAAATAAAACAACTTCTCAAATTACACTATTTCATTTCCGAGTAAATGTAAAAAATGATTACCTAATTGATCATTATCAGTATCATATGCGAATTCAGCGAGAAGAATACATTATGAATCGTCTATTTTCCTTTATATGTGGCAGTTTCTATAAAAAGGGGTAACTCTGTCAATCGATTGAAGAGAAAACGTGGAAAAAGAATAACAAAATTTTTTGGTAAAAAAAAATCAATTTTGAGATTTTGGTTGATTTCTATAGAACAAACATCGCAATAACGAAGAGACAAAATTTACGCACATGAGAGAGAAGAGGGAGAGAGAGAAAGAGAATTATGAAAGAGAATGAGAAAAGAATGCGAATGTCTGCGTTCGCTTCTTCGTGGTTTTTTGGAGCTCATGAATAGATCCGATGTTCTGAATTGTTACCACACAGAAGAGCGAAAAATTACCTTTCCAACAAGCCCTCGTCGAGGCTGGTAAAGTGATTCCGCGGCCAGTTAGGGCGCTTGACGGAGTGGGAGAAAAAGGTGTGTCTAACTTTAAACGCGTTTTCCCCAAAAACGTGTTTTCGCGCGTTCTTGTATCTCTCATCTTTGACCACTTGTATCTCCGGAACAAGAAACGCTACAAATCTCGCCGATAGCTCTTTGGAATGGGCATTCATTCCTCTATTACGTACTGTCTGTAACTTAAAATTCGTCGGATCGACAAAGTTACCCCATTCTATCGGGTGTTTAGCTACATTCTGAACAAAATTACCAGAGACCTTTCAAGATTAGAGCGCCAGGAACCGGGTACCGCCATTTTCATTTTCTCATTCACCCTGCAACCTTGATCTACACGTCGCCGACAGCTTGGATTGTCATGAGTTCGCTTGTTAACAGAATAGGTGAGGTAAAAATGTCTGCTTAGCATGCCTGAGCTTAGAAAGCTTCAGTTTTTCCGGCCTTTGGAATCTAACTTACATCGAAAAAATATGAGATGGACACGATGCTACTCCTAGCCGCAGACCATTCAATGGATTGTGAAATACAAAATCCTCAAGATTTGGATTTTGATCTCAAGTGCTTTTTTCAGGGGCATTTTGGATTTCAATTTTAAATTCTTCTTCAAGAGGTACGTTCCCATCAAATTCGAATTCATGTTCTATACGATTTTGCCAATTTTAAGAATTTTAACATCAAAAATCCTCAGAATATAGATTTTTAATTTTTAATTTTTTAAAGATAAATAAATGGATTCTCATTTTTGTGGAGGATTTTGCCCATCCCCAATATAAAAGTATAGCTTACCAGTTAATTTTTCAATACTCCATATGTTAATTGAATTTTTTTTTATGACAAATAAGATATCTGCAGTTCTCATGTAATGCAGAATCATATCGTCAGAGCTGATAATGCCTAGTGTCGTGCAGTCTCCGAGTAAAATTTTTGTATCATTTTGAGACCCATCCATTGCGTGTCGTTCAACAACAAGTGTTGAATTTATAACAAATATGAGAAACATTAACCTGTATGCAGACACATAGTTTCAAAATAGTAAATTAATAAGAAAGAAAAAACTGTAAGCGGTTAAGCTATTTCCTCGTTAGTTTTACAAAAAGCTCTGAAAGCAATTATTCATACCCTTTATTGGGAGCCAATGCGATGTCACAAGGGATGTGTGAGGAATTGCCTTGCCATAAAGTAGTTGTAAATCGAGTATTGAGACTGGTGACTTTTACTGTGTAATCTGTAGGTTTGATCCAATAAATATTGTTTCCAAAATCATCATATTCTAGTGACCTGATTTCTTGTCGACCACTTTCAGATAATAATAACGTTGTCTCCTCATTTCTGGGATTTAGAGAGTAAATAGAGTAAATTTCCTGGATACCACTTGAAGCCAATAGTACAGTACCTGTATGCATCAAAAAACGTTCAGACAATTACCAGTGTCCGACTCTTGGATGTACAGCTTACTTTTAATTCTATTGAGTATCTAATTACCACCTACTCATAGCTAAGTACAATTTATATTTCATTTACCATCTATGGAGTTGTAAGCAAGGGCAGTAATCTGGCGAACATCCCAAGAAATTTGCGGCATTCGTTTTCGCGGTCCAACCGAATATACATCTCCGATAACGTAAAATGTAGTTGCCTTTGCTGCCAGCAATGTAGTACCTTCACAGAATCGTGAATTCACGCTCAAAGTGCCACCTTGTTGAATATCATCCGACGACTGGCAGGCGCACGAATAATTGGTTTTAGATGTTGGCAAACAAATATCGCTACACAGGACAGTTCGGGTATAGATCTGCAGTAAGAAACACATACTCAGTCATTCCCAGATTCCAATTTGCAAACATTTTATTTTAAAAATACTCGTAAATTCGAAATTCTACAAAAAAAAATTTTGAATAATGTACCATTGTATACAAGTGCATTCCCAACCGACGAAAAGGGGTAAAAAATCCATAAAATACCTACAATACCTAATATGAGGATCAATCCTTAAATGTTGTGGATTTCTGTCTCATGACATTAGTTTCTTCATTATAAACCTTCTAATACGCAAACGCTTGTGAAAATAAATGCGATAGAGTAAAGGAGAGGGCTTGGATTTAAAACATTTTTAAATCATATAATAGGGTTAGTGGTTCCAAGATTACATGGGTTTCAAGATGACAAATCGTAGCACTATTTAGGTGAAATCTATACTGCAGACATGTGGCAACATAACATTTATTTTAATGTGTGCACGAAATAATTATCAGAAAACAATCTCGTGATATCACCGAAAACATGTTTTTGGAAGCCCAAAGTAAAAATTTGTTCAAGTCCGTTTTTTTTTTGTTTTTTGTTTTTTAAATTGAGAAACTAATTTGTTTAAGCGGTCAATAAATTTCGAATATGTTAAGTTCTGCATTGAATGACGTTGAATACATAATCATAACTTGGTCACGACAAATACCACATTAAACATGAAGAAGACGTTGGTTCCAAAATGACGCGTATTAATTTTCATACATTTTTATACAAATAGGTACTATATCTACGAAAAACAATCCGAGGTCAATTTGATGCAGAAGATATATGAAAAAGGCCGTAGATTTATTTCTTGAAAAGAATTACTCGTATAGAGCTGCTTGTAAAGAATTTGATTCTAGGAAGTACGAAAAGGCAGGAAAGGGCCCTGACAATTGACGTTGCCCTTTCCCATTATAATGTATATTGATATTGATACATCTATTACGAGTATATTATATTTTAATAAATAAATTTTAGAGAAAACTTCCAGTATTATCCAACAAATTCATCAAAATGCTTTGAGAGAATTTTCCGATAATTTTTGAAATTCGGTGGAGAACTCCATCAGTTTTTGAAATTAATCAAAAATTTTCAGGACGAATGTTCGATGTGTCTTAAAACTTGGAGATCTTTTATGTTAAAACAGATTATGTCCTTGAAAGTAGCTGATCTGCCCCTGCAATTTTTCTGATTTTTAGGTATTTAGGTAGGCAACCCGCAGTATGGGAGGTAGAAGACCATAGAGTGGGCACTGAAGCCTCTGGTAGGAGATTATGGCCGTTGTGGGGGAGGAGTTTGTGGCTGTGGAGGGCTGCGACTGTTGAAGTGCGACTGTGGACGCGGACAGCGACCATGGTGACAGAGGGGGTCGTGGTGGAGGAGGAGGCTCCTGATGAAGAAAGGATAGAAGGCGGGAATTCATGGTGGAAGATTGAGGACCGCTGATAAAGGGGGAGCAAAAGAAGCGCACAGCAAACCTCAACTCAGGAACAAAAGTTTTAGACCAAACACTGAGGACTGTGACGGCGGGGGGTTGGGCATAGTAATGATAATATTAAGAAAATAAAAAAAATCCAGGTAAACCCGTTCAGGCGAGAATATTCCATCCATAGGGAAATGTTTCTTTTCATTGATTATCCTAACGACTACTATTCGAACCGACATGATGCATAAATTGCCTCACTAATTCCTGAATTCTAGTAAGGAATGGGAAAAGAAAATTTCAACTTCAAATTTTGAAAGGAATCGATTGGGACACGCACTGACTATCGTAGAACAGAGGAGATTCAAGAAAATATGAAAATTTATTGGGGGAAAAAAATTGGAGAAATTAGAGAGGGAAGAATTACTACTTTTGACTGAGAATAAAACTTCACCGCTCGGCACTCAAACCACGAACCATTTCACCGTGTTACAACGATCGAAGTTTCATAAATTAATAATTGATACAAAAGAAACTAGCGCGCCAAATCTTGGCTTTTACGATTCCTTGAGTACTGTAGTAGGAAAATTGTGTTTTGTATAACGATATGACAGAATAACTCAATGCCGGAGAATGATTTTTAAAACTATGAATTATGCCTCCGCATGATTTTCGGATTTTCGGAAAAATTTTTCATTGACATAATTGTTAAAAGTGCTCTACATTGAAATAATTAGAAAAGTATTCTGTGAAAGCGAATTTTGTAGTAGGAAACCCAGAACTTGATATATTTCTATTTTTAAGTAGCATTATTTTAGAGTACTCCCATTTCTTCCTATAATTTACGAAATTCGGAAAATATTTCCTTATAGACGTACATGAGAGAAGCACTGTATCAGAATCATCACAAAAGTATCCGCTCAACCTCAGTTTTGTAATATGATTTACAGAGAGGTGCCTATTTACATCTTGGAAAAACATTCTGACACCGAAATCCCACTTCCTACAACGCACTATAGAATTTTAGAAAAAATTGTTCGCGGAGATAACCCACTTCCTTCTACGAGGGACGTTCAAAAAGTAAGTTAACGAGGCCTATACAAAAATAACAACGAATCATGGAAAATTATCCTAATGAAATGTGTTTAGATACATCCATGTACTACTCCTCGACATAATTTCCGGGTCTATTTAAACATTTGTCTGACCGGTAAATTAATTTATCCACACCACTGCATAAAACTTTGCCGCCAGCAAATTGAACCAATTTTACACACCCATGATCAACTCATCGCCACTGTCGAACCTTTTTCCGGACAAATACTGATTTAGGTGCAAGAAAGGATGAAAATTGCTGGGTGCTAAATCTGGGGAGTGGGGCAGTTGTTCCCAAACTTCCCATCCGAATTCCTGCAGCAAACTCTCCATTTCATTCACAGTGTAAGGGGTCGCATTGTCTTGAAAAAAAATCATCCTCGTGTCATACGATGAATGCGGAAGGGCATCACTGGTGATTATTTAAAATGAAGAATCGGATCACACAAAATGAACGTCACGGTTTATTGACCCCAAGAATAATTTTCCTTCAAGACAATGCAACCTCTTACACTGCGAATGAAATGCAGAGTTTGCTGCAGGAATTTGGATGAGAAAAGTTTGGAAATAACTGTCCCACTCCCCGGATTTAGCACCCAGCGATTTTCATCCTTTCTTGCACCTGAAACAGTATTTGTCCGAAAAAGGATTCGACAACGACGATGCTGTGATGCAACGATATGAATTTATATATCTTACTTTTTGAACGTCCCTCGTAGAAGGAAGTGGGTTATCTCCGCGAACAATTTTTTCTAAAATTCTATAGTGCGTTGTAGGAAGTGGGATTTCGGTGTCAGAATGTTTTTCCAAGATGTAAATAGGCACCTCTCTGTAAATCGTATTACAAAACTGAGGTTGAGCGGATACTTTTGTGATGATTCTGATACAGTACTTCTCTCATGTACGTCTATAAGGAAATAATTTCCGAATTTCGTAAATCATAGGAAGAAATGGGAGTACTCTAAAATAATGCTACTTAGAAATAGAAATATATCAAGTTCTGGGTTTTTTGAAAAAATACTATTAGAAAACTTCCTTTTTTCTACTACACTTTATAGAATATTCATAATAATCTCACAACTGAGTGTCTATCATATACGGTTCATGCAAACATTTCTCCGGAACTAGGTACATTGCAGAAGGAAGTGGGTTATCTCCGCGAAAATTTTTTTCTAAAATTCTATGGTGCGTGGTAGAAAGTGGGATTTCGGTGTCAGAATGTTTTTCCAAGATGTAAATAGGCACTTCTCTGTAAATCGTATTACAAAACTGAGGTTGAGCGGATACTTTTGTGATGATTCTGATACAGTGCTTCTCTCATGTACGTCTATAAGGAAATAATTTCCGAATTTCGTAAATTATAGGTAGAAATGGGAGTACTCTAAAATAATGCTTCTTAGAAACAATATACGTTGTAATTTTTATAAAAAGGGGTAACTTTGTCGATCGATTGAAGTCTCAGAAAAAGAAAAAAAAGAAAAACAAAACTTTTTGGTCGAAAAAAATCAATTTTGAAATTTTGGTTGATTTCTATAGAACAAACATCGCAATAACAAAGAGACAAAATTCACGCGCATGAAAGAGAGAAGAGGGAGAGAGAGAAAGAGAATTATGAAAGTGAATGAGAAAAGAATGCGAATGTCTGCGTTCGCTTCTTCGTGGTTTTGTGGAGCTCACGAATAAATCCGATGTACTAAATTGTTACCACGCAGAAGAGCGAAAAACTACCTGTCCAACAAGCACTCGTCAAGGCTGGTAATGTGATTCCGCGGCGAGTTAGGGCCGCTTGACGGAGTGGGAGAAAAAGGCGTGTTTAACTTTAAACGCGTTTTTCCCAAAAACGTTTTTTTGCGCGTTCTCGTTACACTCATCTTTGACAAAAATCGCTACAAATCTCGCCGATAGCTCATTTGAATGGTCATTCATTCCTCTATTATGTACTGTCTGTAACTCGAAATTCGTTGAATCGACAAAGTTACCCCTTTTTATAGAAACTGCCACTTATCAAGTTCTAGGTTTTCTACTACAAAATAGGGTCCCGGACAAAATTTTAGAATCGCATTATATTTCGTAGACGTTTAGTTCGAAGCATTAAACAAAAAAATACTGCGGAAGCAGAATTTAAAAAAAATCCACTGAAAAGAAGAAATAAAACGCCTGTAAGTTGCGCTGCATGAAAAACGGCACCTGGATATGTACCTTGTAGCGATGACGTCACACCATGCCAACCGAATGGCGAACGCTACGCGATCCGAGTTTTGGTGCAAGTTGATACAGGAACCTAAAGGTCCTAGGAACAGTGTG
This sequence comes from Acanthococcus lagerstroemiae, assembly GCA_031841125.1. Lineage (NCBI taxonomy): Eukaryota > Metazoa > Arthropoda > Insecta > Hemiptera > Eriococcidae > Acanthococcus > Acanthococcus lagerstroemiae. Next base: position 54,881,320 of record CM063112.1, on the reverse strand, counting down.
AATGTCGTTTAGTTGTTTTTTATAGATCACAGGTGAAGTGTAATTTTGATTTGGAATTTCTAATTATTTTTCTATTTTATGGTGAGTGAAGAAAGTAAGCTTATCATTACAGGGCCGTACCAAAATGCATCAACACTTCAACAAATCACCCTGGAAAGAAATTTTTCTCATCTCTTTTTTATGCGAAAACAGACGAAGTTGAATGTAGACGAGCTTCGTCCGCCATACTTTGGCAGTTCAGTGTGTGATTACATAATTATATTTAACTTGACCTTTTTACTTAGTTTCCTGATTTTTGGGCTTGAAGGTGAGTGGTCGCCGATTAGGAGTGGGGGGTCGCAGCTCTTGCGCCCCACGGGTGCTGCCGTCCATCTTGGGTTTCTTCCCAAGAAGTTTCTTATTCTCAGGTAGTAACATAATGATCTTTGCTCCGCGTGTTTTTCTTATGGGAGTAAAGTCAAAGTAACCATCACCGTTCGCTTATCAGTTGGGTTTAGTTCCGGCGTTATTGTTGTTGCTTACACAGTCCGAATTGAGAGGAAGATTTTGTGTCGCGAGAACAGCTTCCGTGCCGAGAGGGTGATTTCTTGGTGCGAGGGTGGTTCGTCAGCTACTCGCGAACGAAGTCGGTAGCTTCTGCTTACTTAAAACTACCCGGAGAAATTAGGGTAGTCGAGCCAACTCGGGCAAGCTGAGTATTGCAACAAGCCAACTTTGCTTTTTTTTCGCATTCGTGCTATTCTCGCTATTTTTTCCTTCTCCTTTCGGCTGGCTGCCTGGAAACCAGAGCACCCCGACTCCTCCTCCTGGCGGCTGGCTGCCTGGAAACTAGAGCACCCCAACTCCTCCTTCTTTCGGCTAGCTGCCTGGAAACCAGTGCACCCCGACTCCCCTCTCAGCCGGCTGCCTGGAACCCAGCGTACCTCGATTCCTCCAACCGTCTCGTCCCCTTGTCGTAATCCGCAGTAGGGAGTTGCTGCGCCTCGACGCTGCTTCGCGCTGTGTAATTGTTAGTGCGATATCAGTGAGCATTCGCACCCCCTCCCCCTTGTGTGTACAGTTCCGTTGTTTAAACGCTATTTTCGCTGTCGTGTGCCACATTCGCGTCTGTACCATTAACTTGTAATTTGTTGCCATTATCGTTCCCATTGCTGCGTCCTTAGTTCGTGGTTCCTCCGTGTGAATACGTTTGCGATGAATATACTTATCTCTATTAGAGAAGCAAACTATCGGACATTTTCGCTATCGATAGTTTTAGAGTGAAATATCGATAGTTATCGATAGTATCGATAGTTTTTGCACCGAAGCAAAACCATCTAAATAATACAACGAAATGAAAAAGAGGCTGCTCAAGTTGCATTCAATTATTGCAGAGACTAGAGAGATTTTCAAGTTTTATATCTAATCCATTATGCTACTGATAAATTTTGTACAAGATTAAATTTTGTGTACATTTTAGTACATCAATTCCATTTTGTGAAATTTCTATTACCAACGAGCCGAATCACTCCACTAATCCGAAAAAAAATTTATCGAATGACGAATTTTCATATACAAATTGCCACAATTAAATGATGAAACATAATCAGCCGATGGTTAAAGATAGTTTCGCCATTATCGATAGTTAACGATAGTTACGAACTGCCGATAGTTATCGATAGTATCGATAACGTTTGCATCTCTAATCTCTATCAACCCCACGTGTCATTATTCGCCGCACTGTTTTTCGTGTCAAAGATGTCCGCGTTTTGGAGCTTACGTTCCCGCAATGGGCCCCGTGAGGTCACCCATCCTCGTGGCTTCAGTGCTTGTACTCTCTCGAAAAGCGCGTCTCGCTGGCCCCCGCTGCCCCGAATCGCGACACATAGTGAAACGGGTGATGAATTTGGTACTTCAGGGTTCTATATAAAAGAGTCCGGAGACCCATGTGCACAAAGAGGGTCCGCGTGGATATGGAAATGGTACCCGAAAGGATTGTCACTATCTGCAGATCGGAAAAGCGCTTCCTGTAATGTACTGAGATACGTACGTTAGGATTCTCTTCAACCCTCTTTGTGAGCCCGATCACTGCAGTTGGATAGCCTTTTAAAATGGTTTTATTGACCGGATGAGAGCAGTTTTCTCTGTTGCAGGTGAATAGCTCTTTTTGTTTCGGATGTATCCAATAAAGCGTATCATTGTGCACTCCAAACGAGGGCACGTACTCCGTAAATGCAACAATCATCTTCATGAACAGTACGTAGGTACAAAATTAATAGAATTGTTACAATTAATTAAAGAGTTGAAATTTTCTTACGAAACTCGTAAATAGTAAAGCTCAAGAATACTTACCTACTTCCTGCTGTAACAGTTTATACGTACTTTTTTTTCAGTTCCATCCAAAGTAGCTGAATGCGCCTGATTACCATCCAACCAATAAAGTCGTTCCTGTTCCGTATCTAGTGTTAGATATCTCGGTGATGGTAGGTGAATCAGAATCTCCGAGGCGGAAGTACCATCCATTAACGATTTCACGATTGAGAAATCGGAAGTATTCTTTTGCTCGATCCAAAATAATAATCTGTCAACAAATACGGAAAAATTGAAAGTATTCTGATTTTATACTGTATAGGTATCCTACATCGAGACTGTGTAGGCATGATAAATGAAATACCGGTGTATAGGCGACATGGCTAGGCGAATTGGCCTCTTCATCAAATCGCCGCTCAAAAATGTGCACGAAGATGCTTCATCGCATGCTTGAATTCGAGATGACCCAACACCAAATTTGTCAACAATCATGTAGATATTGACTGGCCGTATGTTATAGTCCACAGCAATATCTCGTATACGAACTGTAACAAAGCACACATACATAATATGTAGCTAGGTACGTCTCCTGTCTTCACTGATTTTATTTTCTATTCGCAAATCGCACTAAGGTAGTACTAAAATGTACATTTTCCCGACTTTTATTAAGAAGAAAGCAGTTTACTGGCTTTATTAATTATAGAGCACAGCGCCAGTTGTTGGATGAGTGCCAGGTTTGGATCTCAAGTTTGGAAGCAGCCCGCGGCATGACGTAAGACTCTTCTGTCAACATAGAATTGAAATAAAACCTTTTGGGCATCAGTCCATACCCTGTAAGCCAAACTGGTAAAAAATATGCTATTTTTTCTTTACTTGACTTGAAATTTAGTTGTGTGATTCCCCCAGAAAAACAACGCCCATGACAACTGAGGGAACTGAACTGCGATATGAGTAAAAATCCGTTATATTGTAACATATGGAATAGCAGGAAAACTTTTTCAAGCATCGATGTTAGCTTTTAAAACGAATAAAAGCATCGGCAACTCATGGCATAATAACTTTCTTGTAAAGATTTATTAGCTCCAGAGTCAGTGAAATACATCTCAAGGGGATGTCTCCATTTTAAAATTGACTATTTTCCCCGCTGTCAGGGACGTACCGACAGGGAGGGTAAGGGGCCACTTACCCCCGTAGGAATTTTTCATCCAGCAGTTGGGAGAATTTACCATTTCAGTCAGGCAGAATCGGAAACATCTAACAAGTGTCAAAAGGTTTTTTTTTGCTTTGATACTTAGGAATTGAGTTGAGAAGTAGGGAAAATCCAACAAAAGGGAAAGGTTTTTTTTTTTTCTTTGGTATTTGGGAATTTTGAGTTGAGTCAGTTGGGACGTTCACAATTTTTGCCCCCCCCCCCCCGCTAGAAAAACTCTTCGGCACGTCCCTGCTCGTTGTTATAACATTTTCAACTATAAACAATTTTTTAAACTTTCATACATCTACTTTTTTGGGCCAAAAATGGATCAATATATCTTATTGGCATTTTAGATAGTGGTTCTATCGACATAAAACTCTTTATTATTTTTTTGAAGCTCAATCGCTTACACCCACATTTCTTGCTACAGTATTTTGATGTAAGAGAAATTTGCCAAAATCTTGCTAATCCATTAATTGGCAGTAGTGCGAAATAGCGGATATTTCAGACTTGTATTTTTACTTCTGTATCTCAGAAATTATAATACTAAACAGAAAACCAAGAACCGGACCTCGTTTTACAATCACCTTTTCATTGCATATTTCATGGTATGGTATATGGATTATTTCTGAAGCACTGAAATTGAATTGAAAAGAGTAATCCAGCGACTGGCACCTTGCTTATAAGTATTTACCTAGACGGCATATATTATATCAATTTTAAATTATTCACCTTGTCCATTATACTCCACTATTATTATAAAGAACTGAGAATTTCCGCTGTGATGTCGCCAACCTCTCCATAGGCTAGAGGATTGCGATCCATTCGCAGACCTTGTATCGATGACGTAGTATACGTCATAATTATGACTTAACGCGGCTGAAATGCTTTGGTGCGGAGAATCATCGACCAGAATTGCGAATTCCCCTTGATTGCGGAGAAAGATGAAATTCATACCAGACGTGTTTGAATTTTGTTCCGATGATGAAGTGCCATATATTAACAAGGCTTCGTTCTCTGCCGAAAGTAAACGTGTATATCAATATTTTAATGCATTACTCGGGGAATACCAGAAGAAACACTTGTCGAAGAACATACCACAGCCTCTTTCGTCGCCCTTGTCCGCACAGTCAAAGAGTCCGTCACAGTAGTCTCGTATGTTCTTTTCTGAGCCGTCAGAACAGTAGAAATGGGAAGGATCCTATTCCGTTCACATGAAAAAAAAAAAATTATTACAACGAAACTTATTTATGCGCATATCTAATCTTTAGAACATTCTCATGACTATATTCATACGTTTTAGTAAGTAATATATAGGTACGATGACATGGAATTTGTACGAACCCTGTTGATGCCTGTTAGATCACGCCACAAGAATACATGGATAATCAATACACATGAAATCTTCTCTTTCATCTAAAACAAGTGCAATGATGGACAGTATAGGTATTAGGGTGGCTGCGCCAGTTTGCAACACGTTAAGAGGTATCACGAACGTGTAAACGGTGTACATGGCTTATTTATGACACAGTTTCGTCGAGTGATACACCATTGCGAAGGCATTCTTATTGGCGTATCAAAAAAATTATTAAAAAATATTTTTATACGTTGTTATTGGAGAAGTTCAAGGAAATACCTAAAAAAACACGGGTCACCGGTTTGCAACATCAAGTGTTCCTACTTTTCAGCAGTACTTTTACCTGTTTGTAACACTATAAGAAAAGTAGTCAAAAATTGATTTGATTATTGAAAATCACGATTAATGATTAAAAATAGGAAAATAACCCAACTGTTGCAGATAAGTAACTCAAAAATTACAAAAAAAAAAAAAAACTTGAACATAAAATATTTTTTAGAAGGAATGACCGACTAGGTCTTTCTTTTAGGGTAATTGAAAATAAGTAAGAAAAACGAATGAGTCACCTATTAATTACGCTTAATCAGAGGCGCCGAAAGAAACATTTTTACATTTTTCTGGGGGGGGGGGGGGATCGAATGCCCTTCTCTTGCCTTCGCATCTCCAGCGTCCCTGCTCTTAATACCAAGCAAGTATACAGGGCCGAACTAATATTGAAAAGAAAAAAAAGATAATGAAGGCTGCACTTCAAATTTATAAGCCCCTTGCCAGATTACAGGAGGACTGATATTGTAAATAATAATATCACTTTCCTCACAAAATGTTTCGTCACACAGAACTTTTGGTCAAGTATAAATATACCCTTTGTGCTGGGTCTTGGGCCGTCGCTTTTGGCCGCAGACAATCGACTGGACCGGGGACGTACCGAACAGTTTTTCCTGGGGGGAGGAGGGGTAAAAGTTGTGATGAAAGTCCCAACTGACTTAACTCAGAATTCCCAAGTATCAAAGTAAAAAAAAAAAACTTTTGACCGGTTGGATTTTTCCAACTGACTCAACTCAAAATTCCCGAATATCAATGCAAAAGAAGAAAAAACTTTTGACTTTTTGGGTTCTCCCAACTTCTCAACTCAATTTGCAAGTATCAAAGTAACAAAAAAAACAACAAGAAACTTTTAACTGGTTGGATTTTTTCAACTCGCCTGACTGAAATGGTAAATTTTCCCAACTGCTAGGTGAAAATTTTCTACAGGGGGTGGTGGGGGTGTCAGTTTCCCCACTTCCCCTTCCCCTGTCGGTACGTCCCTGGACTAGACTTTATTTTTCATCTTCGCTTTCATCGATTTTCATAATTTTAGCTAGGTGTAGAACGTGTGTAGCCTTTTTTATTATCAGTTAGAGAAAATTGAATAACAACCCAATCTTCAAGTTCATAAGACGTAGGTATTTGTATACCTATGTAGATTCCTGTCAGATAAATGTCAATAAATTTCTCTCGGAGCATTCAACTAAAGTCTCCCAGGCTTCATAAAAAAACTGGTGATGTCAAATTCATCGATACACTTCTCTAAGATCACGTAATACATTTCGGTTCTAGTTGGCAACATTCGAATATATTTCATTCTGAAAGGTAATGGCGAATAGTTTTTTCTTAAATTGTTGCTAAAAATATTTATCATCCTGATAAAAGCTCTCTTCGGCGATTTTCATAATGTTGGAGCCATTTCTGAAACGAATTTCGTCACGCTGTTATACCGTTCTTCTTATAGGAATATCGAGAAATCAAAGAATCAGCTGACTACGTTCAGTCATGATTTTATTATCAATTACAAACCACAGGGGAGAAGTTGGGAAGTATTTCACTGTGCTCAGAGAGTTTTCAGATCACTCTAGGAAATATGACAGAAGTAATTCTGTGGAATACAAGCTTATTCTCATCACTTGAAATTAAGGTTGTTGCAAACTGTTATTGTTGCAAACTGGCGTAGCCGTCACCAGAATTTCTATCCAGAAGGGTAGGTATAAAAATTACTCAGTTTTATCTGACATAAAGCGGGTAATTTTACTGTATCATTGTGTAGAAATTGTACTATTCAAAATCTTGATGGGTCAAATGTTCCCGCAGTCTCCTCCCTGATGGCGACCATGTACGGTAAGCGGGTTTCCCATATTTTAGGTGCCAGCTCATTATACATTTAACTTGTTGACTTCTTCCACGGGCGCAGAAACCAGAACTTTTTTTGTTGGTGCTAGAATTTAGAAAAAATAAATAAAAATAAGAAAACTTGGACAGGGGTAAAAGCTCGATGGTATATCTATACCTATTTTCATGAACTGTAAATTTTTACTAACCTATAATAACGCAACGTAACCACATCTGGCCATCAGCATCTTTTTTTTTTTAGCGTTATTAATATTGTTGGAAAGAGCGTAGAAGGTAGAATTTTTCAAAATTGGGACTCCGATTCCAAAATGTGTACTTACGTTGAAAAAATCTTATCAGTAAACGCTATGTCATGTAGTTTCTCTACATGGCTCTTGAACTTCGAATCACGTGGTCTCAAAAAAACAGAATTTGTCACTTGTTCTGTTTTGCTTAACAGCGTCGAAGTATGGGCACGAAAATGTGTATCGTCTGTAGTGTAATAACGTAAAGAATTTAAGGTGTGAATGGTGGAAAGCCAAAACTTAATTATCTTCAAGAGTTTTAACTTTCACATTATTTTTATCATTTTGCAATTCAGTTGTAAATTGAGAACTTTGTGGTCAAAAATATAATATTATGAGGTCTTTCATAAACATAAGGATTTTTTCATAAGAAAAAAGATTATGGTGCTTTCCTTTTTTTTTTCAGAACATACGTAAACTGTTTCAATTTTATATTACATCAAATTACTGCATGCAAGTTAGTGTTGTATTATTGTTTTTTATTACCTACGCATATAACAGCGTTGACCTCCGCGGAAATTTGACGCTCTCTAGCAGAAGCGATTAGAGCAATTTTATTAGGAGGGTGTGGATTATAAAAATGCTGAATTGCCAAATAGGAATTTTAAAAATACCTTTTCCAAATTTTTCTCAGGTTTAACCGAATGCAATTTTGTCAAAATTAATGTAATATATTTCATTCAGTATAAAAATAGAAAATGTGAAATCTATGTGTAAAAGAAATGTCAATTTCCGAAATTTTGCCGAATTGGGCAAAATTTTGCCAAAATTGTTAATGAAAAATGATTGGGCGGGTGTTCGCACTGGCTCTGTTTTCTAGGGATGACTTCTGAAGCACTAATCCATTTGGACCTGGTTGCATCCGCATTGGATTTGGCAAATTCAAATGGCATATATTTTTCCTGCAATCAGTACATAATTCGTTCCCCATAATATCAACCGAACGAGACAAGATATCTTTCTCATTATTAATTGCGTCCAGATTCCAGGCCCGTAGCCAGCGACATGGCAGACAAGGCAAAGCCTTGTCTGACAAGTGCGCTTGCCTTGTCTAGCAAAAAAATGAAAAATTAGAATTTAAGTCTTTTTTGGTCTGATAAACAATAAGTTTTGCCCGGAATCTTCATCCAACATTATTTTTCCATACCGCCATAGAAAATGTAAATTTGTTATCTGCTATTTTCAAGAAAAAATGTTTGAGGGGGGAGTTGGAAAAGTTTCCTTGTCCGAGATTCAACTTGCCTGGTCGCAAATGATGAGCTGGCTACGGGCCTGCCAGATTCCATTGGGACATGACCAAAATCTTCTGAATATGCAGTACGACTTGACAGATGTTCACCCCAACCCAAGAAATTCATAGTCCACGTCCTTTTATTGTTGACATGACCCCAAGAAATTCCTAGGGCGTGGTTCTTTATTGTTGACCACGACCTAAGAAATTCCTTGGCCGTGGGCATCAAATTTTGAAAACGCTGTGCTCCCTTCCCCAATGGGAATGACTTCGGTGAAAAGAGAAAAATAACATGTAGGATACATGTGCTGATAATCCCCATACAAAGACTCGAATAAAATGGCCTTTTTTTCAACTTTTCAAACCGTCGAATGTGGACTTTTTCTGAGAATTACCCATAAATAGAAATATAATGGAGATAATTGAAGAAGAAATTTTAAAAAAAGAAAAAAGAAGAAACTAAAAAAAAAATCAAGCTGTAATTCCACATTGGGAGAAAAAATATTGAGTTCAGTGATGTAAGTTTACAGTTCGGTTGAAGGAGAGAGCTGCAATACCAAAGTCGTAGGTACTTCAGTAGTCCTTCCTGTGTTGGGTGCCTTATATTTCGCATTATCTACGGAAGAGCAGCATTACTTATAAATTACGTGTAACCGAGAGATAGTGATGAGATAAGCATGCACTTCCTGGATATAGATGTTGAGAAAAAAATTTTAACAGACAGATATAGTGATAAGGTAATTCCTGTACAGATTTCAGAGCAGAATTTAAACAAAGAGATCGTGATGAAATTCTGTACAAGGCACTTCCCTTACAGATACTGAGAGAAGAATGTTTTGCACATCTTCCTGGAAGTATGATGCTGATAACTGACACCGGCACCGGCGCTGTAATTTCACGAGGAATTTTCGCTATGCGCGTCTAGAAATAAATATGCCCCAAAATTATGATCTTCTTGAATATGGCCTACATCGAACAAACACCACACACAGTCATTTGCTTTTTTACTCTTATTGTTTCGCTTTATACGTAGGGTTGTAACTTACGAGGCCAGGGGCGGAAATAGAGCGAAAAGTTTAGAGGGGATGAAGCCCCAGCGCCTAAAATCTAAATGTGTGTCTATGTCCTTCATATTTCCATGGAAATTTCTGTTAATGTATGTCTGTCTCTCTATGTGTGTGTGTCCCCTTCATATTTCTATGGAAATTTCTATTAACAATGCGGTTGCAGACTTTACTACACTGTTCATCCAATCACTATGAAACTATAGGAAGTTGCTATCAAACTTTGGGAAGTTGTTCAGTACACTCCCGTGAAGGTTTCTGGGGAGGGGTGGGGGCAGTAGGGGAGGTATGCTCCCTGGCACGCTCCCGTTACCATGACGTCATACTACTGAGTATATCTGAGCAAAAACCGTGTCTCAGTGGTTGACATTTCCATAGAAATTTCTATCAACAACATGGCTGCAAACTGCACGTGTCTCCTGCAGACACATAATGGTAACATATTAAATGCTTTCGTAATCTATTTAAAAAAAAATGCCATGGAAATTTCTGTCAACAACACGGCTGCAGACTGTAGTTGCGCAGGGCGCAGCAAAAATCAAGATCAATGAGCACATGGCTGGAAGAAAAATAAATTTCCATAAAAATGTCAGCCACTGAACTGAATTGTCACCATGAAGAGATAAATCATACAGACTGGCTTTGTGTCGGGGGGGGGGGGGGTACGGTGTTCGCTCAAGTACACCCATGGCGGGAAGAAAATGGAAATATCAACCACTGAACGGAATTGTCACCTGTCGTGAAGGCTCATAACGTATGTAGGTCTATAGAACGGCCTTTTTTTTCCTTTCTTCAGTTTTCTACTGTTATTGCCTTTCAACCTTACAAAGTCAACAGTGTTATACGCTGTTTCTGAACTAGGTATGTGATTCAATTGTAGATGGGAGACTTTAAAAAAGGTAAGATACATGTATGGCATTCGTTGATACTGAAAAACCTTTTGACAATGTAAAATAGGATAAAATGTTTGATATTCTAAAAAGGACAGGAATAAAGAAGAAAGACAAGTTATTTTAAATTTATATAAGAGACAGAAAACTATAATAAGAATAGAAGGAGAGAAAGGGGAGGCAAATATGAAAAGAGGTGTAAGGCAGGGGTGCTCGTTATCTCCAGTATTATTTAATTTGTACATAGAGTGGGATATAAAAGAAATAAAAGAAAAATTTGAAGCAGTTGTAACCATACATGGAAAGCGAGTAAAGATGTAAAGAGGCTCAGGTTTGCAGATGATATTGTCTTATTAACTGAAAAGAGTACTGATTTGGAAAATATTTTAAGTAGAATGAAGGAGATTCTGAATTAGAATATTGTATAAAAATATAAAAAAATAAAATAAAACTAAAATGATAATATGTAATCGATATGAATATGATAGCTCAAAATAAAAATTGTTCAGGGAAAAATTGAGGATGTACGCGAATTTTGCTATATCAGGAGTAAAATAACAAAAGGTGTAAAAGGGATATTAGTAGTAGAATAGCCCAAGCTATATTAGAATTTTATCGAAAAAGTAATTTATGCTAATCAAAAACAAATCTGGAAATCAAAAAATTATTTTTGAAAACTTATGTTTGGGGGTAAAATAGATATTTGGAACAGTCCCGTATCCACGAGGGGCAAGCTGGGGCTGAGCCCCCTCTGAAGGTATCTTGAGCCCCCTAGG